>JAJKFI010000026.1:9857105-9877140 GCA_029204185.1 Lerista edwardsae
TGACTGCCTACTTTAGCATTCCAATCCCCTATGATGAGAAGGACATCTTTTTTGGGTGTTAATTCTAGAAGCTGTTCTAGGTCATCATAGAAATGGTCAACTTCTTCCTCTTCAGCATCAGTGGTTGGGGCGTAGACTTGGATTACTGTGATGTTGAAAGGTTTGCCTTGGATCCAAATTGAAATCATTCTATCATTGTTGAGGTTATACCCCAGTACGGCTATTCCCACTCTCTTGTTCACTATGAAGGCTACTCCATTTCTTCTAAGGGATTCCTGCCCACAATAGTAGATGTCATGGTCATCTGAATTAAATTCTCCCATTCCTGTCCATTTTAGTTCACTAACTCCCATGATGTCGATGTTCAGTCTTGACATCTCGCGTTTGACCACATCTAGCTTACCTTGCTTCATAGATCTGATGTTCCAGGTTCCTATGCAGTATTGTTCTTTGCAGCATCGCACTTTCACTTCCAGACACATCCACAGCTGAGCTTCCTTCCGGTTTTGGCCCAGCTACTTCACTCTTTCTGGAACTACTAGTACTTGTGTTCTGCTCTTCCCCAGTAGCATAATGGACACCTTCCAACCTGAGGGTCTCATCTTCCAGTGTCATATCGTTTAGCATTTTAGTTTTGTAATCCATGGGGTTTTCTTGGCAAGAGTACTGGAGTGGGTTGCCATTTCCTTCTCCAACGGATCACGTTTAGTCAGAACTCTCTGCTATGACCTGTCCATCTTGGGTAATCCTACATGGCATAGCTCACAGCTTCACTGAGCTACTCAAGCCCCTTTGCCACGACAAGGCAATGATCCATGAAAGGGCTGCATTGTTAAAAATTCAACATAAGCAATGTTTGTGTTACACAGTGTAATGCTCTCAGGAAGGCATAGTAAAATGGAGATAATCAAGAATTTAATGGGTAGTTTCATTTTATGAGCTTACAAGCTGATGGTGCTCTCTATATACCATCAGAGCCCTAATAGTACTGAAGTAGCTGATCCCAAATTGTACTGTTAGTGTTGGAGTTGCTCCTTGCTAATTCTGGTGTTAGAGATGAATATATCTGACCACTTCGTGCATGTAGTAAAAAGGATAAAATGACTCTCTTGGGTGGGTTGCACATTAAAATAAAAAATACCTGACGTTTTGGTGATTTTTGGTGCTCCTGGCAAAAAGTTTGCTAGTTTTGTTGAAATTTCCCCCACTCGCCTCACTCTTCAGTGCCTAAGGACCCAATCCTAGCGGGCCTCGTGCTGGCGAGACACTCGTACCACTGGCGCCTGTGTCATGAAAGTGCCGTAAAGCCAGTGATGTCATGCAGGGGGTACGCGGGGGTACGCGAGTACCGGTTTCTAGGATTACAGCTGGCCCCGCCCATTCGCCCGCCCACTCGTCGACTCCGCCCCCTGCAACGTTTGAGTTTCCTTCACGTTTGGGTTGCCTGCACGTTCTCAGAGCCAGGCAGGCAGGCAGGCAGCGAGCGGAGCCTTTCCTTTCCTTGCCACTGAAAAATGAGTTGCTCTGGGGTTTTAACATGATGCCAGGCCTCCTTCACATGTTCTGGGGGTGCTGTGGAATACTGTTGCAACTGTTGGGTCAGTTTAAACTCATCTGAGGCCTCAAAAAGGGCTTTTTTCATGTCCCTTCCTGCCACGACCTCACTTCCGGCTTATGACATCACTTCCGGTGGGCAGGTCCCGACACGTGCCAATCAAAAGTGAGTACCTGTTCTTAAATCATTTGGATGACACCACTGCGTAAAGCACTTCTAGCGCCGTGGCCAGCAGGCACTCAGCCCCAGCACCAGGAGCACCCAACACGGAGCTGCCACTGGGGCTGAGTCCTTTTGGGGAGAGGGGGGAGCGGGCCCAGCCGGAGGAGGCCCATTGCCAGCCAGCACCCTTACCCAGGAGAAGGGGATGAGCGTCGCTGGCACAGCTGCTCCTAAGTGGGCTGAGCTGCTGAAGGTGAGATCAGCTTCCTTAATGCCGAAAGAAGACAAAGAAACCACCAGGAAGGACAGGGGCACAAACATCATGGCTACAGGTGCTGCCGCAGCTCCCGCCTTCCACACTCGTGCTGCCAACGCGCTGCACAGTGAGAAAATGTGAGCATGTGCGGTTGGCAGGAGGCCTTGCTATAGGAATGGAGGCGGAAAGTACGTTTGCTGTGAAGGCAGGCATACTGTCAACACAATTCAATTCATATTTGTCACCAATTACCCGTGTTGACACAGTACTCAAAACCTTACAGGCCATGGACAAACGTAAACCACGGTGTGTGTGCGCAGTAGATGTTTGCTGTAGGAAGTCTGGTTCCTCAAACACAATGGTCACACATGCATGGATGACTGCAAACAAGATCTTTCAAGGTGCCGTTCTTTTTCTTTCTTTTTTAAAGAAGGATTTCTTTCTCTTGGCGGTCGCTAGTACATAGGTGATACTGGCAACCGATCACAGATTCCACATTGCGTAAGACATAATCCCAGATGGCTTCGGGCAAGCAAACTCTGTTTATAACCGAACTTGGCTCTCCAGATCAGTTTACAAGGGAAATTAGACATGAGCTGCAATCCTCTGCAGACCCAAGAGTAATATTGAATTCAGTGGGGCTTTCTTCAAAGTAAACATGCGCAGGATTGTGCCATTGACTACCTTGTAGGGTTGTTGTAAGGGCTACCGAAATAATGTATGTGAAATGTGGAATATCAAATTACAATGACAATTATCAATCAGTGGTGTTTTCTTGTATTCTTAATGTGCTGTAACAAATCCTATGAAATTACATGGAAATGTGAACACTTTCTGCGAACGACATAGGTGTCCTTGTAATATGTTGATTACACCTTCCGTATAATTGTACCCATCTGAGAGGGCCCTTCACGATGCTGCCACCAGGTGAGGGGCGGGGGATGGCAGCCAGAAAAGGGCCTTCTCAGTGGTGGCTCCATGGTTGTGGAATTCCCTCCCGTTGGAAGTAAGAACAGCTCCCTCTTTGGTGATCTTTCGGCGGGGTCTTAAGACTTCCTTCAGGAGGTATTTAGCTGCTGATGTGTAGAGCTAGCATTTTTAATTCTTAATTTTCAGTTATTGTAATTTTATATTAGTTGGGATCTATTGAGGTCTGCTTGTTCTTAATTGTTTTATGTTATTGTTTTAATCTTTATCTTATATTGCTTTTATCTTTATTCACTGTTTGTATTTTAAATGCTGTGAGCCGCTTTGGGTGCCCCAATACGGGCAGTTGGGCAGCTCTGAATTTGGCTGTAAGGCACTTTGTGGGAAAGGGGGCCTTGCATGTCTAATTGTAAAACAATGAGTCCATGTTCCTGTTCTAATAACAATTACAATAATGACAATGACATTTATATGTCTTCTGTCTTGAACAATGACATCCAAGACAATTTACAAATCTCAGGAAATATGACATCACAACAAATTAAGAACATGCTGTACTTTTTGTTTGTTTGTTTGTTTCAGTGCAGAAACTTATGATGCTTCCTCCTTGGTGCTTTTCCCCCAACCACTATTTAGAGTGCATTAGCGGTACCTGCTGGGAGGTACGTAGACTGACTTTTGGTCCAGATTCGGCTGGTCTAGATCAACGCTGACTGGCAGGCAATGACTCCTCAGGGGTCTTTCCCAGCCGTACCTGGAAATGCCAGGGAGTGAACCTACGCCCTGCTGAGGAGCGAAGCTGCGAGTGGAAAACAAAACTATGCACTCAAGAGGACAAGAGTGCGCCTTCTTCCCAGGCACAGGCTCGACTGGCAGGGCCGCACTCTGCCGGAAGAAATGCAGCCGTGGATTTTCTAACCGTCTTGAAAATGCCAATAGACAATGTTTCAAGGGTGTGGGTGGGAAGGAGGAAGGGGGAGCATTGTGTTATTTCCCCATGTTAGGGGGAAAAAAATCAGTTCCCTGCAAGTGGGAAACTGTCACAGCAGGGAGAAGGTTGGGCTGAAACAGTTCTTCCTAATGCACTGGTGGGGTGTTGTTGTTTTTAATTATATGAAAGGTTTGTGCAAGAAGGAATGTTTAAAGCTGTGTTTTCCTTATCTGTAGGCTGGTTCAGTCCAGTCCAGTTTTCTTCCTCCACCACCCCAAAAAAATTCTGCTGTCTGTGGGGAACAGCCCAGAAATAGCACTTCTGGGAAGAACACAACTTGCTGAAACTTTTCTTTACACTCTCATTTCATGTGTTGGACATTTGGTAGCTGTAGGTCTCTGCATGAGTTCCCCCCCCCCGAATGCTTTTTCCATGCTCTTGAACCCACAAATTAATGAAGTGAGATCCTCCTAATTCCTGACGGATCCCAGCTGCTTCCGCTTATAAGTTGTTGGAATTAATGCACAGTGCCATCCAGATGGATGTAGCAGTTTGCAAAGAATGAGGCAAGTCTCTGCCTCAAGGAGGCTACAATATAGAAAACAACTCAAGGGAGACAGCTAAGAAAGGGAAGGGAAATAGAAGCAGGGGCAAACAGGAAGAAGTCCATCAAAATGGAGCATTGCACGTTTTTCCTCATAAAAACAAAACATTCATACTTACAGACTACACAATGCTGTCTTGATTGCGCAAGTCTTATTTTGCTAATTCTCTGTTTCCAGGGCTCTGAACTGCAAACAGTGGAAGAAAAATATTAAAATGACAAATGTTGTTTGGAACCTGTCTTAAATGTAAAAATTTAAAAACAGGAAGAGGGAGAGGTTGGGTGTGGAGCTGAGAATCTACTTTTTGAAAATGATTGGATGATATGTAATTAAAACAATATGAGGATATTTTCCCTCATACGGCTGTCTACTCCTCCACATTCTTTATTATAAGTTCAATTTTCACTACATAGATTTAAATCATATAAAAGTACATACTGCAAAAATTTCCAAATCCAAACAAGTCCAAATTCTGTTTTTGTCCTCTCTCCACAATTTTTGAAAACACTCCTTTTTTAAAATGTAACCACATTTACTTATATGTTTTTTTCTTTTGATATATAAGTTGCTCCACATAATTTTGAAGGAAACAGCAAATACAAAGAAAGAAAGAAAGAAAGAAAGAAAGAAAGAAAGAAAGAAAGAAAAGGGAAAATTGAGAGGAAGATATTGTTGAACATGGATTGACTCCTTGTAATGATAAGGTGAGAATTTTTAAACCAAAAATGTAGTTTACATAGCAGTATTTTTTGCATGAGTAATCATTTTCATTTTCATTAATTAATTCATTTAATTTTACATTAATTTGCAAATTTCCTAATTCTCAGTGTAGAAGTTTTTTTCAAGGACAGCATTGAAAGCTGAGGTATAATAAAGAATTGTTAACTGGGACTTAGAGAGGATGGTTATAGCTGAGATTTTTTTTCATGTGTTCGTACAGCAACACACCAGAGTCAAGATAGCTTTTTAAAAGAATGTCTTTCACTTTCCAGTCCCACTAATCCAAAGTTGTTTCCATCTATTCATTGCTCTGCCACAAAATTAAATAAAGCTATAGTAGTCAATTCATCCACCAAAAAACACACAGCTCCAGTAGAAATATACCCATTAGACAAAACTAACTGGCTAATTTAAATGCTTATCTGATCATCATGAACAGTGCATCTTGTTTCTTTGTTTTAGTACTTCTTAGGTGCTTTCCCTGTTCTGGTACCTCTTCTGCATTTTCGGAATTAATAACCTGTTGTATTTTCAGGAACTGACTATGTACATTCACTAGATGACAGTTCAAGTGGACTGTGCGTATTTCAGCATGCAAACTGAGTGATCAGGACGTAATGTTGCATACCAGGTAGCAAAAAAAAAAAAAAAAAAGACTTCCCAGTTACAGAGCACTTGCATTTTGACATAGCACTGCACGCATTTAACATTATGCACCTGTTATATGCATGGTTTCGGAAGAGAAATAGTACTATAGGGATATAGAATGTCTTGCTTTCGTATCAGTGGGGTGGGCACATTGATTCTTTTCTGTATAAGTGAAAGATTGACAAAATGTGGAAAGAATGGCAAAATGTTTTGCTTCTCCTTCATTAACATTTGCTAGGGCTACAAGGAACCCGTCAAAAAATTGTCTCAGTTAATCATCCCTAATGTAAGAATAATGTCTTATTGACTCTAGAAACAAACGTAAAAAATATACAGGCCTATCTATGGATGTTTCTTCAGAAGTAAGCCCTGCTAAATCCAAAGAGACTTACTCCAAAGGAAGGCATACACATTTGCAGCCTCCAATGACACCAGCTTGAGTACCCCAGCTTGCTCAGGGGTATAGTAAAAATGACTGGGGAAGGTAATGGCAAACTACCCTGTACAACAAAGTTTGCCTAGCAAGCGTCGAAATGGGACATCACCCCAAGAGTCAGTAATGACTCGGTGTTTGCACAGGGAACTACTTTCCTTTTATAGTCATAGAGAGTCCAAATATATACACTGGCATTAGATGAGTACAGAATTTCTCTAGACCTTTTCGTTTTCCAGAATAACCTTTGTTTTCAACCATTAGGATTCTGTCGTGATGGCACCCTTTTTCCACCAGTTAATGCCTCTTAACTAATTAAACCATCAGAGTCCCTCTCTTTCTCCTTTCTTTGTAGATAACATTCGTGATATTAGAGAAATATTTAATGAAGCTTGTTCTCTGCAAGGAAAACATGGAAGGAAAATCAGTTGTGCTTTGAAACATCCTCCCATGAAAGGATGTGCACAAATTTATTATAATGCTGTCAATAATTAATATTTTTATCCTAGGGACAGAATTCATTTTTGAAAAAAAGAACCCTCTTTTCAATCTGTAATTATTTCTCTGAGTCTACAGACAGAGTCATCAAACAATGAATTCCTCGTAACAGCATATCATTTTTTTGTCTAAAAGTCTCACAGAAGCAAGTTTGTAGATACTCCCAAAGGAAAACGGATACATCGCAGCAGGGCAACTGGAATTATTTCTAATTGACATTCTGAAAGCAAAACAAACACATACACCCCTGCACCGAGATTGGTTGTATTATTCACGTTGCTGTTCAGATGCCAAAATTCATTGTTCAATCTCAGATGATTGCTTTTATGTTTCTCTTGGAGGACTCAGCAACCCAGAGTGGACTTGTTTGACCACGTACAGAGAGCTGCAGATCCATGAATGAGAGCCGAATCCTATTCATGCCTACTTGGAAGAAGTCCCAATAGAGTCAGTTGGGCTAACCCCCAGGTGAGTGTGGATAGGATTGCAGCCTGAGACCTGTAGAGATGATTATACAGGGAATAGACCTTGTGGGGTCACAAGGTTTCATTGGGGCTGAATGTCAGAGCATATACTTTGGATATAGAGGCTCCAGTCCCCTCTAGGTGGGGCAGGAAAAGATGTCCCCCATCTGGAACCCTGAAGCGCTGCTGTCAATCAGTGGAGACCACCTGCCATACGAGGGAGCTTCATATGTGCTTGGAAAGGAAACACCTGAAACAGAGGTTTAAGTTACGGGTTTGCCCCTGAGTCCTCAGAAGACATCGATGCTGCCTCCTCTCAGGCTGTTCTTTCAGAAGACTTCAATTAGATTTGCTTTCTACAAAGTATGTTTTGGGCTGAATCCTTCACTATAAAGGATGGCAAAATTAATTGATTTCTCTCCTTTTTCTCTCTGCAAATAAAATAAAATCTGCAGGTATTTCCCAGAAATATGTGGTTTCTTATAGTGATTTTCAAATGGTGTGCCATGGCACATCAGTGTGCTGCAAAATGTCCACAGGTGGGCCGTGAGAATTTGGGGCACAGCGGTTGAAAATGGCTGAGAAACTCTTCTGGGTTCTGTGGCTCTGCTCGAATTGTCTATCCCTCTGCTAGTGGAAGAAGGGGGACAGACAACCCATGACTACAGACAGTTGCCCTAGAAACGGAGCTCCAGAACCCAGATGAGTCTCCTGGAAGCCGGAAGTAACATCACCCGAGGCAAAGACCATAGAGAAAGCCGTAGAGGTCAGCGTGCCGTGAGAAGAAAAATGTTGACCGTTACTAGAAGAGCTCAGTAATTTTTGTAACTTAGTACTGAGCTAGGTATAGGAACGTGACATAATTATACTGTATATTCTTCCTCAGTTTATCCTACTCCATTTTCTGTTTTTCTTTTGGATTGTGACTTATTTTCGCTTCTCCTTATTCTTATTTTCTTCTTATTTTCGCTCCCTTTGCAAAGCTTCATGCACAAAAATGGCTCTTTGGCGAGCTAGAAGTTGCCACTGTTTTCTCCTCATAAGGCTCCCATGCTCTTAAAAGGTGCGAGTGAACAGAAATGCAACAGGGTCCCCTCTTCTTCTCGGTAGCTCCATGCTGGGGAAAAACGGCAACTGCTGCTTTGACAGCTGTTTAAAAAGCTGTTTAAAAAGCACAGGCTCCCGGTCAGGAGGAAGAAGGTGGCAATGTACGTTTTTTGAGGCTTTTGCTCACTGAAGTAATGCTTGCTCAGACACCGATGTGTCTCTATCTTAAATTTAGGGATAATCTTTTAATCTCATAGGCTCCAGCCTGAATTTTAAATAGCAAGATCCAGGTACTTGTCATAACCGGGTTCTGTTCCAGACACGAATAACTCCTGCAAGTTCTCACCGAGATATTGCAAAAGATCAGTAAGTTGCCTGACTGCCTCCGTTGCTTTAATTGATTGTATGACAACCCAGGAGGAATCGGGGAGCGGGCTCCGGCCTCCTCGTCTGCCAATGTCACGTGCACTTGACTCCAGTGCACTTCAAGCAGCAGCGGGAGGGGGGAAATCCTAATCCCGCCCAAGTGAAACTCCACTCCGCATTTTGTGGTGTCACATATTTTGCTCATGACATATGAGCTACTCTCTCGGTTCCCTAGAAAACTCGGGCTAGATTTTCCTTGCATCCAAACCTGGCTTTCGATTGAAAACCCCCATTCATCCGAAGCAAACAAGAAAACAGAGCCACACAAAAGCCTACAGGCTGCCTGGGCCAGGCTATAAATAGGCTCTGTTTATTTTACATGGATTTCACTGGGCTGTGCCCGCGAGTCACGAAACAGATTCCCCCCCATGTGTATATATTATGTGTGACGTTGCCACAGTCGAAACTAATGACCGTTTAATACACACGACTCCATTTATTTTGCTTTGATAAATACTATTGACTAATGCATTCAAAACTGACACAGTAGCCAACAGTAGCAACATAAACTGTCAAATAGCAACATAAACCCAACTGCAAAGGTGCAGACGGAGGCCGTGGCATTTAGGGGGGCAGTTATGTAGAGTACCTTGTGCATAAAACTAATCTGGAAGTTTTTGAGTTGTTCCAACATTTTGCAGAATGTTACCCTGAGATATGGACTTGAAACCGACCTGACTTTAGAAAGTGCCTTCGCACAAAATTGCGCACATTTCAGGCAGATGTTTGGTTGCCGAAATCTGGCCTCGTGACTTCCAGTAAAAAGATTGTGAATTTCTCTGTTGGACGTTTCTGCCAATTAATGATATAGCTACAGATGTCAGTGGTACCTCTTTTGGAACATTTAAATGGCCTTTTAAAATGTGGTCTGTTTAAAAAATAAAAAAAGCTCAGCACTTGACAAACATCACATTTCTTTTCCCCTCTTGCTCTGGGAAGAAATATGTTGGAAAGCTAGCCAGGTTTTCGACACCTTGCATGGCTGGTCCAGGCAACCTTGAGGTGGTGGTGGGGTGGTGATGGTGGGTGGGTGGACACCTGCAAACTGACTTTCCTATTACTCATCAGGTGTTTATGCAAGTATGTGTGTATTTTAAATGCCCAAATGCTCTCTTGCCAATTATAGGCCACTGAGAATTGGGGGTGGGTGAAATGATTGCACATAAAAAAATACAGTGCCAGTAAGCAGCACGGGGAGGATGGATTCGTGCAGAGCATCATTTAAGCATTTGAGCCATGCTGATCAGCAAACCAAGTGTTCAGAAGTCCAACAGGTGCGCACACACCTTCTGCCGCCCTGTTGTCCTTGAGCTCATCTCCTCCAGGTGCTCCTGGTGGTTTTCCAGAAACATCCGGCTGGCTGCTGTTGGAGGCAGGTTGCTGGACCCGCCAGACTCTTGCCTGATCCAGGAAGGCAATTCTGTGCACGCAACACAGTCTCTGCCTTTGACAATGTGTGCGCAAGTCCAGTTCCTGTGATCTTTCCTTCTCTGGAATGAGAGGAAGGATCATGGCAAGCAGGACGCAGGAAACAGGCTCCATGGAGTTGTCAGACCCTTGGCCCGCTAGCCTGGCCTTGGCCTCCACATGGTCTGGCAGCATCTCTCCCGGGTTTCAGTCAGAGGTCTGTTCTCAGCCCTACCTGGAGAGGTCAGGAATTAAAACTGGGGCTTTTTGTGTGCAAAGGAGGGTTTCTGCCCTTGATTATAACTCCTAAAACAGGTCTATGTACAGTCATTAAGTGCAGACGTGACACTGTAGGCAGAGGCAGCCCAATGTCAAATTGGCCAAATCGTCCTAAGGACAGTCCTGCTTGTGTGTACAATGCTGGCTGTAGGCAGGTGTTTATATCCTGTGGCACGTAAGGAGTTTCTGTGCTGGATGCACGTGTGAACAAGCCTGAGGGGGCAGCTGATGCCAAATTCCACTGCCAGGGTATGCCGGGGCCTGCTACTTGCGCTGGCTGCTGGGTAACCTGCAGATGCAGGTCAACGTTCTGGCTATAACCTTTAAAAGCCATAAGCAACATGGGTCAAGGTGGTCTGCAGAACTATTTCCCCCAATGTGAGTTTTTCAGTGAGGTGACTCAATACATGAGGCTGAGTTATTACAATCTGGAGTCAGAGATTGAAAAGGTCACATCAGTGACATCACCCAACCCCTCTGAAACGGCAGGGCAGCCTTTTGCTAGGCAAGACAACATCCTGTTGCTGTACAGAAGAGAATGCGTGGGA
Organism: Lerista edwardsae; assembly: GCA_029204185.1. NCBI lineage: Eukaryota > Metazoa > Chordata > Lepidosauria > Squamata > Scincidae > Lerista > Lerista edwardsae. The sequence goes on from JAJKFI010000026.1 coordinate 9,868,012, forward strand.
GTATCTCCTCTGCACAGAGGCAAGACTCTGCCCCCCCCAAGCTGCTGGGTGCAAGGCTGGCACCACTAGGCACCACTACCACCCCCTTGCTCTGCCAGGCGTCCAACCGATCTAGCAGGCTCTGCGGCCACTTCCAAGGTGTGAAGCTCTGGAGATTTGATAACCACTTTTTTAACTACAAAAGATGTTAAGAGAGTTCTTCAGATAATTGTACAGTGTGCAACGTTTTGAAAATGTTGTGTGTGTCACAAAAATTCTGTTATTAATACTTTTCCTTCCTACAGCAGAGAACAGACTTGTAGTAGGAAGGGAGATGTTTCAGTGTTTTGTTGCTGCTGCATCAGAGAACAAAGGCCAAGATGGGAAACGACTCCGAAGCCTCCCAGCTGCCTCCGGAACTCCAGTTCTTATGGCAATCTCTCCACATACTGGAAAAACACCAAATGCAATATGAATTTATTTGAGATTTTAAAAGTTGCTTTTTTAGTAGTCAGGTAACAATTTCAGCTGCCAGCAAGTGAAATTTCCTAGATTTAAAAGGAAACGTGACCATGAATTGCAGCACTGTGGCCGGGAGGCAGATGAGGGGTGGGCAGGGCCTGTGGGGCAGCAGAGGGAGGGGGTGGAACCAAAGCCCAGTGATGTCATGCAGGGGGTACGTGGGGGTACGCGAGTACCGGTTTCTAGGATTATGGCTGGCCACGCCCATTCGCCCACCCACTCGTCGACTCCGCCCCCTGCAACGTTTGAATTTCCTGCACGTTTGAGTTGCCTGCACGTTCTCAGAGCCAGGAAGGCAGCGAGCGGAGCTTTGCCTTGCCTTGCCACTGAAAAATTAGCTGCTCTGGGGTTTTGGAACTGTTGGGTCACTTTAACATGATGCCAGGCCTCCTTTACATGTTCTGGGGGTGCTGTGGAATACTGTTGCAACTGTTGGGTCAGTTTAAAATGGTCTGAGGCCTCAAAAAGGGCTTTTTTCATGTCACTTCCTGCCACGACATCACTTCCGGCTTATGATGTCACTTCTGGTGGGCAGGTCCCGACATGTGCCAATCAAAAGTGAGTACCTGTTGTTAAATCATTTAGATGATACCACTGGCCAGGCCCACATGTTCTGCGGGGTGCATGCTGCATCCCTGGGGGGGGGGCAGTCGCAGACACCTCCTCCAGGGAATTGTGGTCCCCTTGTGGACCCTGGGGCTGCACTGCGGTCGCATCAGCACTGGAAATTGGGCCAGTCTCCTGGGCTGGGTGATGCTTCCTGCATCTCGGGTGCCCCAGTGAGAGCCTCCTATTGGCTTCTCACGGTGAAGACCACACTTTAAACAGGTGGAAATGGACAAGGGAAATGCGAACAATTGAACTGAGAACACAGCATGCTTGACAATTTCATGTGCTGCTGTTACAGCACTGAGATAAGCATACCTGAGATTTTAGCATACCTGGACCAGCTGTCTGTACACAAATGCGCGTCTTCAACATTTGTCCTCTTTTGGCCTGTTATGGAATGAGAAGGGAGTGTGTATTGTTGGACATGACAACAATATTGTGCATTGGGGTGTCTTGTTTTGATGGAGCTATACGCTTATCTGAAAAATAATCATTGCCAAAATGAGCAAATGGCTGATTTTGCACATTATCTTGGTAATAAACAAGAACATGACAAACTTGTGCCACTTTATTTCTTAGACAAGGGGAACAATATGATCATACAAAAGTAGAGGCGGATCTACAGGGAGGGCAAAGCTCTAAGTGTTGCAGGAAGCCTTACCCTGTCATGTAAACCCCTCCTCTCCCTTGCTGCTATAGCCAGTAAGCAATGCCAAGATGTTGCTGTTCCCTGTGAGGATTGGCTAAAACGGTGCAGGAGAGGAGTGATTTCCACTGCAAAGTAAGGCTTCTTGCAAAACTTAGAGCTCTGCCCTCCCTTAGATCTGCCTCTGGACAAAAGCAAGTGATCACCCTGGCACTGAGAGGGAGAGAGAAATTGAAGGCGCAATCCAACCCTAATCCCGCTGATTCAGCCAGGTCAGTTAAATTTCTTTCTGTAGTTTTTTCCCCAACACCTTCAGAGATAATCTCGGTCCTCTCCGCATCCGTGTCAGCACTGCAGCTTGTTCCTGTGAAAAAGTAAGAAGGGATTCACACATGCAGGTCCCTTGCTTGGTTTCTCACAGCTAAATTGCCCCTCACAGGATGGCTGGCGGCTGGAAGTGCGAACGGACTCCCTGGACAAGCGCTGTGCAGTGTGGTGACCCTGGGCAACAGTCAAGTCTAGGAGTGCCAGATCTTTGGTGGCCCATTCACACATGCCGGTCACAGCTGGGCGTTGCAGTCCTCACGAGCATGAATGTGCACAGCAGGGAGAGGGGAGGCGGCAGGACTCCGGTGCTCCCACCTGCTCCCGTCAGTGGCCACTCGGTCTCCGGTCTCTTCTGCCTCCTCGGCGTGTGGCTCACTGCTCTGCGATGGCACGAAAGAGCTGAAGCTGGATTTGCACCTGCTCCTCTTCCCCCTAAGCCCTGTTCTCCTTCTGTATCATTTCCCCAGAGATGATAAACAGGCATCCACAAGTGTTGACTTGACTCACTAGCCAGTCATTTTGGGGGGATGGCACTGGCCTCCTTTCTCCCCCCCCCCCCCCGCCCCGCCCCTTCTGGAATGCACGGAGGGCTTGGGAGAGAGAGGAGGTCCTCCCTCCGGCCCAACTGTCCCCCACCATGCTACAGTGTGCAGCTCTCCCTCCCCCCTCCCCCCCCCCCGCCCAGAGCCTGCTCCCCACCCCTGACATACTGGGGCTGGGCAATCCGAGGGAGCTGCTTTCAGGCAGGGGCACGTCCCACTTTGTCATGCCACGAATTGGGCTGTGCTGCTGGAACGCAAGTTGGAACGCTGTTGGACTGGGCTGCTGTTTGCCCTGGGATGATTTGGGCAACACTGAGCCAAAGGGCCGGCGGCTGACAGGGCAGTGTGCAGAACTCCCAGGCTCCACAGAGCACTGCTGGCCAACTTCCGTGTGCCGTAGGAAGCCTCACCAAAGTTGTCCTTCAGCTGATTTTTCAACCAAACTCTTCCTGAACACAACGCCAAGCAACGTTTCTCCTCTTAGAGCTAAAGACCCAAACGCTTAACTCTCTGGATCTTCCCCAGAAGATCCCATGAAGGAGTGACAGCTTTGAGCAAGGTAGGAAAGTGGCTTTGGAGGTGATTCCATGGACTTCTGCAGAGCCCACTTTGGGGTTGGCGGGGGGAGAGAGAGAGAGCAGAGCCAACGTAGTGCTCCTTTCGCCAGAGGTCTTGTCCCTAGTGCTGTATTCAAAAGAGGGGAGGGGAGGGGAGGGGAGGCTGCCATGCCAAGCCATTGCCCCCCAACCATTATTTCCCCAGAGCTTCCCCCCAAACAGTCACATGGCCCTGAGTGCGCAAATAATGTAGCACAGAAAGATCTCCACATCCTAATCCTTCTGTGAATGGGATTCTGATGTGGTGTCTACCCAGTGGGTGGCCGGGCACAGGAGCAGCCTGCTGAAGGTGGTCAGATAATCATCCGATTATCTTCTGCCAGACTTCTCACAAATGATGCTTAACTAATCCAAAAGAGGAGCTGGACATGGCTGCCTCCACAGCACTCCGGCTAATGAAAAGATCATTTAATAATGCTCCAATCAACTTCATTGTGGCTGCCGAGGAAGTCTAATTGGAGCGCACATTTATTGCTGAGCATGTCGTGCACCATTCAGCCACAGGCCCTTGTATACAGAGCTGCAGCTCTCCCATAGACCGTGTTAACCTTGGGAACAGACGGCGGATGATCAGGGAGCCTATCAGCTCATGAATGGAGCCGTTAAAAAGGAGCGTTCCAGGCTCTCCACTGGACACACTTAAAAGAACGCAGCAACAGTGGACGGTAGGAGAGGACATAGTTCCACTTCTCAGAAGTCGGGCATGTGAGAAGCAGGTACAGAGAGTTCCAAGTGCATTAAGCATTTCTAAGTGTAATCGACCAATCTGATAAAGGGCTGTGTGATTAGACCTGCTCTGCAGCACCTAACAAACGGGCAAACTCTGCTGAAGCACAAAACCGACTGCAAACCATCGTAGGAAAATGCTGTCAAATTGTTATTGTTAGGAAAGTGAAAGAAGCAGCCCCCTCGTCCTCTGATTTTCTTCGGTGAAAACAATCATTCCAATAGTTTTGTGACCTTGCAGTATGATGGTGCTGGCTGCTGTATTGGAAAAGGCAGGAGATACCCTGAGGAGATAGGGAATGGTATCAGCAATGGCCCCTTGTCCCAGATAAGCCAGGGATTACAGGGTTAACCCCCAAGGTCTTTGCAGGCCTCGGGAGCACAGCTGAAGGCTGAGGAGGCCCCTGGCTATGAAGGGAGGCCAGCACAGGTGCAGAGGGGCGTGGCTGATGCTAGAGCCTGCCTAGCAACGGACACCGATTGGCTGGCCTCAGTACAAAGTGGGAGGCAGGAGCTGGAGTGAGGCACCAGGTAGGTGCTGGATGGATGGATTGGGACTGACTGATGGAGTGCTGGCTGGACTGCCTGCCTGAAGGACGGACGGACAGATTGCTGGACTGGATACGGTAAGGTTATTGTGGGGAATAACCATTGGGAATTGTCGTATGGCTGCCATGGCCCTGGAGCCACCAAGTGGAGGAGGCAGTTGTGGCTTGGGCAAGCTGACTGCCTATTGTTTGGTGGTGGGGTTTGTTGGTGCTAGGCTTAGGGTAGCTTGGAGCCAAGCCGGTGATGAGGGCAGTCTGGAGGAGGCTGGCCAGCCGGTGATCCCAATCGAAGCTGCTGGACGAGAGGAGGCCCAGGGGGTGACTGACCCCCTCCCTCTTGCCCATCTCTGAGGCCGCTCTGGAGGGGAAACTAGTCAGCCTAGTGTGGGCATTGGGGCCCTTGGGGAGGCCCGGCAGGGAATCTGGCAGAACAGCTGCCCTCAGAACTGCCCTGTGATCTGCATTCCCGAAAGCTCTCTCAGGACCCTTCTGGACCATCAAGACCATGAGGATTGTAACTGGTTTTACAAGCAGACCCTTTTGGGGAGATGGGGGGTGAGAGTATAGGGCCAGGTCTTCTTAACCCCTGGGCTGCTGTCCATCTCCATTGCCGCCGCCACCACCCCCGTCATCGCACTGGGACTTGGGCATTATGACGCTGCTGTATTGTGCAATTAGAGCACTGGTGCATCGATGGTTTGGGTGACTCATCACAGCAGGCGCAGCTTTCCAGGGTGTCAAGCAAGGACCTGCCGGAGTTGCAGCTGCCGGGCGCTGAGCCTGGGACTTTCTGCCTGCAGAGCAGGTGCTGGACCAGGACGCCGCAGCCATTGGGGCTCCCAGCTGAAGGACCCCAAGCTCAGGTCCGGGTTCATGTGGGGCTGCACACAGCCCTTGCCTCACTCCAGGGTGCGCACCCCAAAGAGGAGGGGAAGCGGGGAAGCGTTCGCCAGGCGTTCAAACTCTTTCCCTCCCCGATGAAAAAGAAAACCATTGTTTCACCTGCAGCAAAAAAGAAATGTGTGGTACGCCAACGTCCGTGACTTCAGGATTGCAGGAAGCACGTGACTGCCTGCCCACGAAGGAAGCAGCGGTGTTGCGTCTGGAGTCATTCACGGGGGCTTCACCACCACTGAAGATCATGCATGCAAACAGGATACGTTCCGAAGTGGAAGGGAGAGGCCGGCTGAGCCTGCATCCCGGGGGGGGCGGGGGGGGCCTTCTGAGAAAGCGCCTGGATGTCTGGAAGCCCACTGGAAGCCCAGCATCCAGGGTCGTTGGCCCGGAATAGCTGGGAAACGGTGCCACCATTGCAGGTACAAACAAGCCGCCCAGCTCAACGTGCAGCAGGTCCAGAACTGCATGGAAAGGAGGGGAATTTTTGCAGGGGCAGCTTCTCCCACGGGAGCAGTGTGGCTTGCCAGGGTCTCCTTGCACACAGCTCCAAAGGGGACGGTCCTTCGAAACAAAAGCCACCAATCGAATTCTGGCGTTCTGCGGAACCAGATAAGGTGCGTGGTGGGGAAGCTGTGGCTTGGTGGCTGCACATCTGCTCTGCCTGCAAAAGTTCCTCGCGGGCGTCTCCAGGTGAGATGGAGCCCTGGAACCCTGGAGAGCCGCTGTCATTCCACAAACACACTGGCACCTGTCCTGTCCTGAGCTACATGGGCCAACGCAAAGCAGCTTCCAATGGGAGAAACATCCCAGCCGGGAGCTTGCGCCTGAACTTCAGCCTGTCCCTGACGTGTGTGTTTCGTGGCACCCAAAAGCTCTCCTTGCACTCAGTGCCCCCAGGTGGCCCACCTGTTGATTCTTGTAGGAGCACTTTTGAACTCCAGAAGAAGATCAAAAGCCATAACACTTCTGGTCCAGAAGCCATGACACGCAGGTTCTTTTTTCCTTACATCCAGCACTCCCTGAGCATCCCTTACCTGGGGCTACCTTCTGGGGTTGAGAGCAGTGCCAGGTGACTTCCCGTGCTGCTCTTCCTCCGAGTCATGTGTAGGATCCAACTTCCTGTCTCCTTCACGGAGGTGGAAACGCACGTGTGCAAGAGCCAAGCTGCCCAGGAACGCTCCACCTGCGCCAGTCCTCACAGGCTTTGCTGAAGAACCAGGTTGTGGCGACTTCATTCATATCACTTGGATGTCCTGAAGGCTTGCACACAGGTGAGCTTCTCACATGTCTGCACATCATGACATGGACACAAACAGGCTTGTCTAAATAAAAAGTGGGGAGGTGGGTCTCAAAAGCAAACACTTTGAATTCATGTCTGAGAAACTGGAATGTACATTTTCCCTTCCCCCCCCCAAAAAAAAAATTACCATTGTGTGGATGCAATAAGATCTGGGGAGGGGGAGGTCTGACCCACACTCTCCATTCCGCCCTCCTGCCCTCATCCCTGCACCCACCCAAAAATGGGTTCGTAACTCACAGTTTGGGAACTCCTGGTTTAGAGGGTTAAGAGCCCGTTCTGATTCTCCCCCCCTCCCCACCATCACCACCATCACCGTGACACCAAAGTGGCTCTGCACTCTATGCGGGGCGGGGGGGCTCGGAGGCTTCAGTGGGGAAAAGGGATTTTAAGTGCCCTCATCCCTGCATAAGCCTTCCGGCCCGCAATGGGTCTCCTGAGACCTGCACCGGCAAGTTTGCCAAGGAGAGAAAAGGGGCGGTGGAGGGGGCAGGCTGGCTGCACCTCTTCCCTGCCTCTGCCCCATCCTCCCTCCCGCCGCCCTTTCCGCCTCGCCCGCCCTCGTACTGCTCCAGCAGGCAGAGGCTCCTCCGACGGCAGGGCAGGAAGGCACAGGCCCAACTCACGCATGGTTAGAGCACCTTTTGCGACAGGCGCCGACTCTTGCAGGAGCCTCATCACCACTGGGTGGCAGAGGAAATATGGGGGTCCCTGTTCCTTCCACCCAGGAGACATCAGCATAGCCCCCCCCCCCCGGGACTGGTCTGAGCAACTGACACAGCCAGGTAGGAAACCAGGTGAGGGTGCTCAGATGACCCCAACCTGGCAGTTGAACTGGAATGTGGCCATCGCCCTGCAGAGGCATCTGAGTGTTCCCAAGTGCAGTGACATGGCCACTAAACAGTTAAGCCTTAGACCTTCTGCGATGGGATGGGAAGCGCCACCCTTTTCTTTGTGGTTCCTTTGCGTGGCTGGCTTAGTTCTGTTCCGTCCTGCAATAAATTGTGCTTGTTTTGATTGCAATAAACAGTGAGTACATTATTTCTTCTAGAACAGGGCCCCGGTACAAAACAAAGGGTGCTCTCTTGACCCTGACACTGACTGCCCAGTAAAGCCTCTGGATCCAGTCCGTGTCTTGGGAGGAGAGGAAGCCGTGGTGGACAGAAACTGCTCTCCAGGGAAAGGCGGACCAAGGAATGAGCAGGGAAAGTCACACATCGCATTTGTGTGCTTAGTGTTTTAGTGCTTGCCAGAATTCCAGAAGCATCTCCTCTGCCTCAGAGACCGAGTCCCACCCTTGATCCTCAACTGACGGAGGCAAGGCCAATTTCTGTCCATTGTTCTGGACGTGGACTGAGCAAACACACATGCATTTTTCTGAATATGTGCCTCACAGCCAGCGATGTCATGCAGGGGGAACACGGAGCAACTCAGTTCCACTAGTTAAAATTAGGGCTGACTCCGCCCACTTCACTCTCCCTCCCCCCCCCCATTCCTCTGCAAAGAGCTTTTCTTCTTGGTTGGCCGGCACTCAGAGGGTTAAAGGGAGCGACTCCGGATTCCTAGGGGGGCGAAGGCAGTGATATCATTCAGGGGGAACGGACCAGAACGGGCGTTCCGGATCCTAACGAGGTGCCCTGGGTTCTGGGTTCCCGACAAGTGCCAATCAAAAGTGAGTTCCTGTTCCTAAATCATTTGAATGACACCACTGCCCACAGCCCAATCCTAGACTATGCTGGTCTAGTAAGGCCAACATAGCAGGGTTATATCTTAAAGCCCATTAGGAGGTGGCAGCAGCAGCAGCAACGTGCAGGACAAGGGGAGGTTTTCTCCTTGCACCCGCGTAAGCCCCAGTCGCCCCTATGGGCCTACTCGGATCTGTGCTGGCAAAACAGCAGGCGCAGAGGAACGTGGACAGGAGTGGCCCGAATCAGGGCCACTGGGGACAGGCTTTAGGATTTGGCACTACGGCCGTCCTGCGTCACAGCCACCCTCTGCGCTGCCCAGTTACGCCTCTGGAATGCTCTCACGGAGGCCCTGCGCCGACCAAGTGCCGCCAACGCTTGACCGGCGCACGGATGGTGCTGCTGATGGTTGTGGCAGCGCCCAAGTGCTGGCGCTGCTGCTTGTGCCAGTCCAGCGCCATAGCGCCACTGCGGACACGCTTTATGGCACGTTTGCGACAGCATTCAGCTAGTACAAGAGCACCGCACTGGAGCAAGGGGAGTATAGGATTGCGCTCTCAATGTTTAACCCAGAAGAAACACCCAGGCATCAAAAGCTCTGGAAACCATAATCTTGAGTTTCCTTTGCTGTCCAAAGCATGTCTTCTCTGTTGGCAAAAGCTTCTGTGGTGGGCATGGAACGGATGTGCTTCGTACTGCATTATTCAATTTCTGCCAGCCCCATGGGGGGGGGG
>JAJKFI010000026.1:9877150-9890434 GCA_029204185.1 Lerista edwardsae
TGTTGTCATTTCACACCACACTCACAAGAGTTGGTTGGAATGGGCATTCCATTTCTCCGTCTTCAAATCAGATAAGGGCACCTGCGTGTCCTTCAACAGTAAGCTTCCCAGCTCGTTAGAGCACCCAGCTGCGCGGGAGTTTAACTCTCTTTCCGATAGTGTAGAGTAAGCAAGCAATTTCACATGGGAAGCGATGGAAAGCACACATCTCTTTTTCCCACGAGATGATGAGTGTCAAATGGGTATTTCATTGGCTAATCGGGCACACAAGGGTCTGCGAGTGCCCACCTACCAAGGGTACCCTGATAGCATGCTTTATTCTGAAGTTATTCTGTGTGTGCGTTTTTTTCACCTTTAAGAAATGCGCTGAGACAGCCGCCTGCGAGCGGCGAGAGTTGCCGGCTTCGGCAGAACCGGCACAATGAACTTTTTACCTTTGTTTTTCACTTTCGCTACAATAAAGACTTTGAAACTGACACAGTAGCGAGCGCTGTGTTTCTTCGATCAGAGGCGCAAGCAAACGCCAAGAACAATGGGTTTGCAGGCAGGTTTCTAACTCTGCTATTTAATTCTCAAACATACAACGAGCTATGGAGAAATCCCATAGTTTCCAACAGAACTGACCCCGCTGCCACCTTGCCTGCTCCATGTGGTGCCCAGCAGGGGCACTGCCATGCAAGAGGGCCTCTGGCCTATCAGGCTGCTGTGAAACAGCTAGCAATTTTGTGTCTTTAAGGGAGTGTTTTACTCTCAGAGCAGCCTGCAGGTGTGTTTAGCACCACCTGAGAGCAATTAACGCTGGAGTGGCTTTTAGCCATGTGAGAAGCCCAGTCTCTCATCTCTCATTCATTCCGTCTGCATTCTGTTCTTGTTTGGATTCATTCTGAGACTGTGAGCTATATGCTCTGTGCTCGTGTTATTGGACTATTGTTCTGCTTCGTGCTGATTGCTCGTTGCCGAGGTCCTACGTTCGTTCATCTGCTTGGGGAGCCATGGCTGGAAAGCTGGACCCAGACAGACAAGAGGACTCGTGGACAGTAAGCCAGTGGAAGGCTTCTGTGAAGCTAACAGAGGCCTTTGTTCCTGGTGTGTATCTGGACTCTATCCCACAGGTGCAGCTCGCCAGCCAGTGCAGTACTACTGGACTGTCAGCCGTTTACCATCCACCTGTGTGTACTGTCTGTACCTACCTGTGTATTATGTCTGCCTGATTCCTTTGTGGAATCCCTACTCGCTATATAAAGTAGCCTGAACCTGATACATCTTTGTGGACCTTGCTTTTGTGAGTCTGTGACTACTCTGCTGTTTTGGTACCCGAAGGACTTGCACCACCATCTAGCGCACGTAGGACCATTAGTGTGTGCGCCCCGACATGGCCATTCACTCCAGTGGCCCCAAAGCACACAGATAAGCCGACCTGAAACAGCAGCTTATTCAAGTGCTTTTGCCCTGCAAAGCGTGGAATGATACAGGAGATGCCCTCAGAGTTATCGCTTCCAAGTCATGAAATCCCACCTCTTTTCAGGAGCTCTGGTGATTCGTCCCCAGCAGTGATTTGTCCCCATTCCATGGATGCTGGGTTGACAGACTAGACCAGTGGAGGAGAGGAGGAAGACCAGCAGCACTTTGCCTCTGCAAGGCAATGAGCAAAACTTTGAAGAAATGTCTGCTTGCAACACCCCCCTGCCCTGCTATTCTGATTGTTGTGTTGCTGAGGGGAGAAGTCGGAGAGCTGCAAAAGGAGGTGGTGAAACTTGCTCCAGGGCCGCAAGGCTGGTGAAGAAACAGTGGCAGAGGTGAGATCTCTGAATCCTGCCACTCTCTCACGCCCACCCTCCAAAATCCAGGCCAATGGATCAGGTGTTTTCAGCTCTTTTTGCCGGCATCCCAAATGTACCAAAATCCCACGTGCAGCCATCTCACCACAGCAATACCCAGATCTCTGACTGTTCCACCATTCCTGCCACTCTTTGGCAGGTTGTCTTGGATGTTCCAACAACCCCTAATTTGCTGAGAGTCAGAGTAGCAGAGAGGTTGGAACGAGCAGTAGAGCCAGAGGAGGGCGGCAGCACGGCTCCACAGGGGCCGCAATGCGCTGTGTTGGCGGCTCCTCCCACTTGCTGTTGGACCAACTGTTGGCCCATTGTTGACAGCATCGTGCAGGGACTGGACTGCACCACAGGCTGAGCGGGACCAGGAAGTCATTCATTCATTCATTCATTCATGGGGTGGGGACTGTGGCTAGACTGTGGCGCTCCAGTCTTTGTCCCTCTCCCACAACAGCAGAACCAGGCCGGGTCACCCAATGAAACTGACAGCGAGAGACTCAGGCTGGACCACAGGGACAGCAGCTGCCACCTTCACTGCAGGGGAGGCCCAAAGTGGTGCCCAGAGTCCACCCAGAAGCTGGGCACCGTGAGTGAGTCTGACCATTCTGAGCCTGCAGCATGAACTAGACCCACTGTGGGTCTTGTTGTCGGTCCTGAACTGGGGCCCGGACTTCACTGTGTCTGAAGACCACAGTTACTGGTTGCATGGGGGGTTTTTTTTTGGGGGGGAGCACTTGGGAAGGAAGAGGTTAAGAGCAAAAATGCTGGAAGGAGCAGACACTCCATATCATCACAGAGGAATGTGGCCACCCTGCGCGCTGGTGTCCGAGTCCTTCCCCGACAAGCACACGCCGTCCTTCCCTCCATGGAGCAGGGCTGGCCTGAATAGCCGCCTGTCTCTCCGAGTTCAGAGTGGTTTTGTCAAAGCCATCCCAGCATGTGAGAAACAAAACAACGCACAGAGCCCAGCTCGAGCGGAGGAGCGCGGGGACCACCTACCACGAGCGCCTCTTTCCCTCTCTCTGGGACTTGCTTCTTCGGCAGTGCTGAGGCATAAACAGGCTTGTTTACCGCCATCCAAATGTTAATGATAATGAAGCCTGATTTGTGTTGCCACAATGATGAGTAATTTGTGTGCTGCTGACCTCGGCTGGGGGGGGGGGAGAGCAGCCACATGGATGGTTCAGCATTTCCCATCACTGCCCGGGGGGCCAACCCTTCTCCCGCCACCCTCCTCTCGCACCTCCACACTGGCCTTTGGCTTGCATTGCAGGGAGTACCTTTTGCAGCCTGGCTGGAACCGGGGCTTCCGGAACAGGCCCAGAGTTCGTGCTGGCCAGCTGGTTCACACATTCACAGAATTGGGACAGCCTGAGTGGGTCACCTCAAGTACAGGGTTGCCAGTCCCTACACTAAGAACATAAGAAGAGCCTTGCTGGATCAGGCCAAGGCCCACCTAGCCCAGCTTCCTCTATCTCACAGTGGCCCACCAGATGTCTCAGGGAGCAGACGAGACAACAAGAGGCCTGTTCAGACCATCTCTTACTACTACTGACAGTTGCCCTAGAAACAGAGCCACAGGCAGACTTTTCAGCCATTTTCAACCACTGCGTACCAAAAATCCCACCTACCCGCAACACACCTGTGGACTTTTCACAGTGCATTAAATTGCTGGGATAGAGAATTCCCAGCTGCAGTTCAGCTGGGCAGAGGGTTGAAAGAGGGTTCCTTCTCCCCCCCCCTACCCAGTGACCGGCTGAGCTGCAGGCAGCTGCTGCTGTGGAGCCAAGAAACAAGCCTGGGAGACCATTTCTGCCCAGGCAAAGAGTCCTTCAGAGCCCTTCCTGCTGAGGAGGGCCAGTGGTCAGCTGGGAGGGGAGAGGCAAAGCAGCCCTGGGCACTCTGGAGGCCCCGGAAGATGCCCTGAGCCACGGCCTGGTGACTCACCACACAGGGGCAGCTGGGCTCGGGGTCTCCAGCCAGGGGGTCCCAGCATTCAACTAGGGGCCTCCAACCTGAACCTGTGCAGGAGAAGGGGGTGTCCAGCCTTTCTAGCTGCTCCGTTTCTCCGTTGAAAATCCCTCCCCAAACCTGAAGGGGTCTCAAAGCTTTCATTGCAACAAAAGGCAACTTTGGGGGTTCACAGTTCAGAAGGGAGTTTTGGTAGTAAAATTTCTTAGATAGAATTAAAGACACAGAGACACAGACACAGACACACATACTCCAAACTGGGGCCCTGCACGGCTGTTGTGTTAAACCCAAACTGGGCCACGGCACCTACTTTCACTCCTAGGTTGGGTTGCAGCAAAGAGACGTGTTTGAGAGATTTGCAGCAAAGATGCGGGTTTGGGGTCCAAGCCATCAGGGTCAAGCCATCAAAGGTCAGCCAGGCCAAGGGCCCATGACCATCAGAAGGAGGCCCAGCTAGACCAACCCCCAAACCAGCCAAATGCCGCAGATTCCTCTAAGGGGTAGTGGAGAGGGTGGAAGGAGCTGCTGTCACCCGGCACCCTCCAGCGCTCACCCTGAGGGGGCAGGGCCAGGCTTTGCCCTGGGCGCCAGCGACCTGCTGCCTTCGGGGCTGGGATGGAGGGTGCTGAGCAGTGGTGTCATCTAAATGATTTAAGAACAGGTACTCACTTTTGATTGGCACGTGTCGGGACCCGCCCACAGGAAGTGACGTCATAAGCCAGAAGTGATGTCGTGGCAGGAAGGGACATGAAAAAAGCCCTTTTTGAGGCCTCAGACGATTTTAAAAACTGACCCAACAGTTGCAACAGTATTCCACAGCACCCCCAGAACATGTTAAGGAGGCCTGGCATCATGTTAAAACCCCAGAGCAACTCATTTTTCAGTGGCAAGGAAAGGAAAGGCTCCGCTCGCTGCCTGCCTGCCTGCCTGCCTGGCTCTGAGAACATGCAGGCAACTCAAACATGCAGGAAATTCAAACGTTGCAGAGGGCGGAGTCAACGAGTGGGTGGGCGAATGGGCGGGGCCAGCTGTAATCCTAGAAACTGGTACTCGCGTACCCCCTGCATGACATCACTGGTGCTGAGCAGCTCAGAGCACGGAGGTCTCTTGGCTTTGTCTGCGTTTGAGAAAAGGCTGCTGGGCCAGCAAAGCTCCATCGCATCCAGCCCTGTTTCCAAAAGGGGACAGCAGGTAAGTCCATCTGCGGTGCATGAAGGGAGAACAGGGAGATGCCATTGGGCTGTGCTAGGTAAGTACCATTTTGGTGACCCATGGCGTCCATCCCCCCCCCCGGGAACTCCTCTGGTCCTGATAGGATGTGCCTTGGAACCAGCCTCTTAAAAAACTGAAAGCGGTGCACAATGCCAGGGCTGGGGGGGGGGGCATTTGTCACGGTGGGATGCAACCAGTGATGTCATTCAGGTGGAACGTACCAGAACAGGCGTTCCGGATCCTAACGGGCTCCGTGGCTGGTTCCGGGTTCCCGACAAGTGCCAATCAAAAGTGAGTTCCTGTTCCTAAATCATTTGAATGACACCACTGGATGCAGCCCTTTAAAAACTGTTCAAGGGCTGGCAGGAAGAGGGAGCCAGACCTGTCAGCCCGTCCCCGGAAACGAGCCTTGAGGCCGCAAGTGGGAAAAACCTGTGTTGGGTTTTCCTTAATTTTAAAGGGAAAAAATTATGTGTGCACAAATTAAATTCCAAAGGGAAGACGTATTTGGAGTCAGAAGTGAGACAGTCACCTGCAGATCAGGCTTCTGAAGAGCGGGGGAGAAGAGAAGGCTCCTGAGTTACAAGGACAAGCCTCTTCCCCCGCCCCTCCCACCTCCCCCCCCCCCGAAAAGCCCCAGCACTGGCAGTGTTTGGCCAGGTGGGGGCAGATGACCTGCTGCCATCTGGGGCTTTGCTGGGCCGATGCAAGTCCTTGTTACGAGCCCAGGTGAGGAAGGGAGGGCGAATCCGCAGAGCCACCCTGGGAGTCCTGCCGTGCTGGGGGCCAGCTGGCTGCAGCACCTTTGGACGGGTCAGCCCCAGGAGTGCCAAAGTGGCCGTGGACCTTGCAGTGTGGCGGGGACTCGTCAGACTGAGGTGTATCCGGGGGGGGGGGAAGAACACCGCTTTCTGGCCTGAAGGAACTGGCCAGCACACACCCTGGGGCACGATACTGGCACGGAAGGTCTCCGGCCGAAAGGAACGCTGGGCCCAGTTCCATCCAGTGTTCCAGCACCGAAGCAGCCTCAGCACAGCCCCACGAAAAGGAACAAGTGTTCCCTTCCCTTGAGGAGGCGGCTGTGCCTGCCACCACCACCACCACCACCAGATGCACGGCACAGCGGCATCAGAGTTGGAGAGGTGGCTAGGATTGGGCCCCAAACCAACGAGCGACGGAGAGAAGCTCAAAACAAGGTGAATGACTAGCATGGATGCCGAGCGCTGGGATTGCCTGCCACGCGTGAAAGAAAGAAAGAAAGAAAGAAAGAAAGAAAGAAAGAAAGAAAGAAAGTGTGAATGCAACCAGCACACGCTTGCAAACTCAGCTGCCTCTTCATATGATGCATTATCAGTTTATGGAACTCACTGCCACAAGATGGCACTAGCAGTCCAACCTGCTGCACCCTGTGGAGTGAGTAGTCCCAGAGTTTCTTAAACAGGGTCTCTTTGCCCTGCCCTGCCCTGCCCGACCCTCTTCAATGGGGTTTCTGGGGGCTGCTAGGAACCTGGGATTTCTTAAATACCACTGAGTTCCAGTCCCTTCCCTGACACTAGTTGTGGGGCATACTGCTAATTCCAGAGGGCATACTAACCTTTGATCAGGCATCAGGGTGTGGGTCAGTGAACAGTTGCAACCCCTGGGGCACTTCCCCATTTTGTATCCTGCATCAACCATGTGCGCCCAGGAGCATGACAAGGAGGAGCAAAGTTCTCACAGCTGTGCTGGAAAACATCCTCGATGGTGCCAAGTACATGATTCGCAAGAACTGAGGTGTGTTCTTGCATTTAAAAATAAATTTGGAGTCCTTTCCCCCCCCCTTTTGGAGCCTCTGTGTTTGCTGAGCTCTTAGCAGGTAGCGCCACCTCTTGGTCAAAAGAGAAACCGTTTCCTCCGGCAGGCAGTTTCTTAAGAGATGCTACACGCCTTCCAGAGGAACGATTCCCTTTGGGTGCTTCTGCAGTGCTGCTTTTTTCTTCTGAAATTGCACCATGGCTCTACCAAAAGATTGCAGAGAAGCCGTCATCCTCTGCCGTTCCTTTGCCCCCTGGCCTCTCCCCTCTTCTCTGACCTTTATTTATTTACCATACTGCTAGCCCCCTTTTCTCCCCCAAAGGGGACCCCACAGAAACCGGTTTGGGGCAGATCTGCTGGCGGGGTGGGGAAAAAGACCCGAAAGCCACACCAGAGCGTTTGCAGCAGTCTGAGGAAGCCACGCGGAGGGCCGGTCGCAGGGCCAGCCTTTCCGTCATCATGCACCTGGGACAGGGGTGTGACACGTCGCATGCTGCAGGGCAGCCCCCACACGGCACCCACCCGACGACCGGCACGTGGCCAGGCTGCCCTGTTCAAGCAAGCCAGGTGGTTAAGTATCTGTCTTACTTAGCCCGAAGGAGGGCTGGCTCTAGGTGTGGCGGTGCCATTCCCAACCCTGGCTGGCCGTTGTCCTCCTTTGCGTGCCAAGCGTCCTCCTGCGCGGCAGTGTGAGTGGCAAGGGGCACCCAGCGCTTCAGGACTGTGGAGACAGAAAGGGTGAGGGTTGTCTGCAGCCCACTGATTTGGGAGAGTGTCCATCCCAGGGGGTGGCCGTGCCCATTGAGTTCAATACAGACAGATTGACTCCCAGGAGGCGGGCTTAGCGGCCATGTTGGTACGTCCAAAACATTGCTCATTCCAAGCATTTCAAATGGGTTTTCGCATGATGTTTAGGGCTGAATCGTTTACTCCTGAAGTAAAAACTTACCAAAATAACAACGTGTGATCGTGGAGAAACGTCATTGGTAACCATATTATGAGTTAATATGCAATTCCAAGGTTTAATTCCGCAGAATTATATTACTGAACACACACATACTGACGAAATGCCGCTTGCTGCCTATTTAAACTCGGATTGCACTGCTTTGACAGACTTATTTTTTGAAATCTACACAAGCAGGAATAAAGTGTGAACGGGAAGGAAAGAAAAAAAGGGGAGGGTGGGCAAAAATCAGATAAATATGTAGGAAAATTACATTAAAATCTCTCAATGTATAACACAAGTAGTTGTCAATAGGAGAGTACTTCTTTTTCACTTCTAGGCTATTAAGTGTATTTTTTAAAACTTCTACACTCACCCCTCCCCAAAACAAATTCTGTTAATGTTCAGAATTTCAAAAATATTACATATTTTTATTTTTATTTTTACTTTATTTCTTCATATCTACTTCAGTTTGTGAAGGGCTGCATACTTTATGAGGTAATACTTTTCAGTAGCAATGAATCACAATGATTTTAAGTACCTGTGCAAAGTAATCCCATTTTTCGTCCAGCAATTCGCGCACCCGTATGCAGAACACGAAGGCATGCTTAAAGACGTTGAAATAAACTTTTACACACGGGCAGGGAGATTTACTTTTACACGCGCGCCGTGCGAGCGAGAGAGCCCCTTTCGCGGCGCTGATCTGAGTCAGCCATATTTGTAAGTCGGCTTCAAGTCTGTGACGTCATGTTCCCTCCTGTGGTTTATTATAACTCCATGGTCCATCCCATAGCTCAACTGGGCAATCAGTTTGGTCCCCAGAAGGGTTCTTCCCTTTAATTTTAAGTGTTTTGATGGACGGAAGGACCCTCAGCGCTCTCCTAACTTTTGTCTTGAAGTGTGTCTAGAGCAGTCATGCCTGGGGGCTGCTGGGGGCTGGGGAGCGCATTTACTGCTGTGGATGCTTTGCACAGCGCAGGGCCCAATCCTGCTGGGCTTGGCGAGGGCAGGGCCAGAGTCCCACCTGCACTTCTTGGTGAAGGCACCACAAAGCACCTCCCCACCGGCGTCAGGCCAGCCTGGAGACAGCTGCCTCCCCCATCCTCACTGCCTGGAGACGGCCGTGCAAGCCGGCGAGTGGTCCGGATACCAGGCAGGGCAGGAGGGCGGACCGGGGTGGGAGTGGTGGCGACCGATGCCTGCGGCCGACCCAGCGGCCCTCCCGTCTACATCGGCCAAACAGCAGGTGCAGCTGTGAGGAGCCCCACAGGCAGTCCTGCCCCCTTCCGCGGGGGAAGGGGACAAGCGCTCCAGCATCTGCCCAGGGCTGGGGGTCACTGCTTGGCTGCTGCTGCTCCAATGGGCAAGCGGACAGCTGAGGACTGGGCTGTGGAAAAGTTGCATTTCTGCATCATTTTCAAGGAACCTCCCAACAGAGGAATATTTTTTTGAAAGAAATATTTTTTTAATACACACTTGAAAACAACTGCTGCAATGGGTAGCCGATGGTCTCTGTTCCTGCTTCATGACATCACTTCTGGCCCCAACAGGTTGCTGTACTTAAAAAGTGGATCCTGGTGCTAAAAAGCTAAAACTGGTCTGGCCACCATGCGTGCTACGCGGGGGGGGGCGGCATTCAGCCTGTAGAAAGGTGACATAGTTCTGTGCTGCAACACAAGGGTGGGGAGGAGGCAGATCAGCAGCTGTTGGGCAATTTGCAGAGGATCAGGAAGCGAGTCTGGGCCCAATCATGTCCGGGCAGCAGCGGCAAACTGAAAGCAAAATCTGATCTGCTCCGGCCAGCCTGGCCTCCTCTCAGCCTCCTGGTCCTCACCTGTAAACACAGGGGCGTCCGCTGATAGTGCAGCTCCACAAGCCAGCTTTGGAGCTTTGTGTTTGCATCCCTGAACTCAGAGGAAGGTTTCCCCTGCGTAGTCCACCAGCCCATTGCAGGTTCACAGAGGGCAGTTGGTAATGAATTCTGGCTCAGCCTCCCCCACCCCGCCACTAACCGCACCCCTGTCTACCTGACGGACCTCGAGGTTCTTAGGAAGAAGAAAAGGATGTCCTGCAAGATGGAGGTGGCCTTCCCTGGCGCAATGTGCAGTAATGCAGCGTTTTCCAAAGGCTCTCCCTTTTTACACCCTGTGCTGAGGAGCCCTCAACTGCACAGCTGCCAAAGAACACCAAACCGTTTGCAGAGGATTCTGGGCGCACCCACTACAGGGGTGTGTCGCTGAAGAATGGGGATGTGCCCGCCAATCCGTTGTTGAGAGAATCCGTCATTAAGTGAAGGGAAAACACTGCAGGCTTCTGTTTCCTCCTTGGAAACTCCAGCACGACCCTTCCCTTCCTGAACCCCTGCTCTCTTGTGGCGATGGCCTTTTCCTCCTCAAAAGCTAGAGTGCGATCCTTGGCGTATCCTGATCGCCGAGGTGGGACTGCTGAGCTCCTGCGTGACTAGAGTAGGGGTCTCCAGGCTAGGGCCTGAGGGCTGCAACTGACCCACCGTAAGGTTTTATCTGGCCCACGGCATAGTGGTGTGGAAGCACCGGATGCTCCGTTCCGCAGAAGAATAAACTTCTGGTTGCCGAAGAAGACTCCCCAAGAGCAGTTGTAAGCGTTGTTCAAGAGGTGAAGGCCCCCATGTTGCCAGTGTGCAGAAGGCCTGGAGACGACCCAACGCTCAGTGGCAAAGCTCCTGCTTTGCACACAGGAGGTTCCAGGCTCCCACCCTGGCATCTCCAGGTAGGACTGGCTCTGACTCCCAAGAGCTGCTGCCAGTGCACTGAGACAACACTGAGCAAGAAGGGCGAGAGCCGACTCATCAGAAGGCAGCTTCACTTAGCACACAGGTCACACCACACCAGAATCAGGGGCAGCCACTAAAATTGAGTGTTGGAAGGGTTAGTATGGATAAAAGGAGATGCTTTTTTACCCAGCCAGTAATTAATCTGTGGAACTCCTTGCCACAGGAGGTGGTGATGGCATCTGGCCTGGGTGCCTTTAAAAGGGGACTGGGCAGATTTCTGGAAGAAAAGTATATCACAGGCTACAGGAGGTGAAACCTCCTCATTTTAGAGATAGGCTACCTCCGTAGGTAGGGGAGTGTTTCTTGTGTGCTCCCTGAGGCACCTGGTGGGCCACTGAGATACAGGAAGCTGGACCAGATGGGCCATTGGCCTGATCCAGTGGGGTTCTTCTTGGGTTCTTACTTTGCACCACTGGAAAGTCCTGGAGGTGGTATTCTTGGAAATGAACAGAAAAATCTAAACCATGCTCCATACTTAAAAACCTCACTTGAGGCATAAATCTGCAAAATAATCACTGTTAATTCTTTGGCATGATGTTAGTGCTAAGTCTGTCCTTATTCCAAAGGAAAGATTTCCAAAAATGTGTTTCGCTTGGTCCTGGCAGTTCCCCCCTCTCAGACAGCTTCTGGTGCCACTTAAACCTTCCAGAAGATTATGCAATAAATACACTCATTGTGAAACTAGAATGAACCCAACACACCATCTAGAGCTGAATGGAGAATTTGCAGGGAACTGTTAAAAAAACACTGGAAACCTGATGGCAGACAAAAGCAAAGGTCAGCACAGACAATCTTCACAGTAGGAAAGGAAAAGCACAAATTGTGACTTTTGGAGAGAACAATTCCTTGGAGCTGAGAGCCAGGAATTCAGCAGTCCTCTTTGCTCCAACTCCATTGGCACAGTGCCCCATCACGGCAAAATGGGGAGGATGGCTGAGGTCTTCCTAGGCTTCCTGCTCTAGATGAGAGAGAGAGAGAGAGAGAGAGAGCGCAACCTTGTATATTTTTGCATTCTCATGTAAGTGCATGGGCGGTCTGAGGGTATTGACACCCAGGAAGGGCCCCTCAAAGCCACAGGTAGACCTGGCCTCTGCCTCGAAATCCTGTACTTGAGTCGCCTGGGCAGATCCAGGCTGCCCCACCTGCTCTCTGCCCGTGGCATGCTACTGTAGGGCAGCCCAATCCTGAGCTGCCTGGCCATGGGCATCCCCTTCCTCCCCTGCAGTAAGGGCGCAGGGCGGGCAATGGGTCTCCTCGCCTTTGGGCCAGCTGTTTTGGCCAGCACAGGGGCTTCTCTTGGCTGGGGGGGGGAGGCAGGGGCAGAACGAGGCGAGGGAGGGAGGGGGTGTGTTCCTGCGGCCTGGGGAGGGGGGAGGAGTCCAGATACGGCAGTTATGCCAGATCCAAACCCCTCCCTAGGGTTACTCATTCAGGCTACTGTGGGCTCCTCGGACGTGCACCTGCTAAACAACAGGCACAGACCCGAGGAGACCCATCAACCTGGCTGGGGCTTACCCAGGAGGCTCCGGCAGCCTCCCAACCTGTGCGCAGTACACAGCAGGCCAGCCAGCCTGCGTGCCTGCCTGCCTGTTCCAGCACAGGTTGGGATTGAGCCCTGATTAATAATAAAATAATAAAATAATAATAATAATAATACTTGGTATTTATATACCACCTTTCTTGGTCATCAGATTGTTCCTTTGACTTTAATTCAAGGCGGTTTACATAGGCAGGCATTTCTTAAACCGCAAGGGTTTTTACAAATCCCAAACAAAGCTCTAATCTTTCAAGAACTACTACATGCAGATGACACTTCCATCGTCCAGTCCTTCTGTCTGGCCGCACGATTGCCTTCCCCCATAGACGGCTTCTTTGCTCTCACCAAAGGAAGGAGCAGCTCCCCCAGCAACTCCCCTCTCGCAGGCAGCTGGAGAACAGCTCAGCTCTCATCAGCCGCATTCTTCAAGGTCTGCCGCACACGGAAGCTTCCGGTGGTCTCAAACTGGCGAGCTTCGGATCTTATCTTCAGGCAAACGGAGGCTTTAACCCTCTCGACTAGAGCTTCTTAATTAAAACGAGCATATTCCGTCGTTTAAGAACATCGTCTCCGTCTCCGTCTCCTTCCCAAAGGACCTTTGGTGCAATCGAGCGAGGCTTCTGTTCTGTTCTGGGGGGTTTGGTCGGACACGTGACACGTTCAGCGCCGCGTCCCTTCCGACAGCTGCAGAGACGCGCGTTCCGGACATTTATATTAAGAGCATGGAGGTATCTAACCTCCTTGTTTAAGAGAACTAAGCCGAAAGCAAGAGGGAAAATGGAGGGTCGCCCCGCCCCGCCCCCATCCCTTGAAAGAGAGGCTTTCCCAGGTTTCCCCTCAAGAGCGGCGCACAGAGCACAGCAGACCCTCCTGGAAGCCGGGCTGAGGCTGCCTTGCGGGCGGCTGCCACGGGACGAGGTCTGGGCCGCGGGGCCGAGCCCTCCACGCTGGTTAGAAAACACCGCCAAGTGCGGAAGGGCCTCCGCGCTGCGCTGCTGCAGCCTGCCCGGCAGGGGGCGCCCGCCACCGCGGCCCGCGCGCCTCTGCCCGCCCGCCCAGCCCAGCAGCCCAGCCCAGCCCAGCCCGGCTCGGCCAAAACGGCGACGGCGCGTCCGGCGCGCGGGAGAAGGCGAGCGAGCCGCCGCCATGCAGGACGAGGCGGCCCAGCCCCGGGCGCTGACCCGCC
>JAJKFI010000026.1:9890834-9906759 GCA_029204185.1 Lerista edwardsae
CGCCGCCGCCGCCTGGAGCCCGCGCTGGCCGAGCAGCGGCGGCAGCTGGAGCGCCTGCGGGCCGACTGCGCCGCCCTGGAGGAATTGCTGGCGCGCCTGCAGCTCGAGCACCGGCGCCTGCGGGAGGAGCGCCCCGCCGCGCCCCGCGCCCTGCCCGCCCCGCCGCGATCCACAGCGCCCCGCCGCCCGCCCGAGGAGAGCCGCGCGCTGGTGCTGCGCTGGGACGCCGCCGACAGCCTGGCGCGCTTCGGGGCCGAGCTGGACGCGCTGCGGGAGCTCCTCGGCCGCGCGGACGAGGCGCAGGAGCTGCGCGCGCGCCACGAGCAGGGCCGGCGGCATCTCCAGGAGCTGCAGCGCCGCCGCGGCGAGCTGAGCGCGCTGGCCGAGCGGCTGGAGGGCGAGCGCGACGCGCAGGGCCAGCGCCTGGACGCCGAGCTGGCCGAGTACCAGGTGGGCGCCGAGCGAGCCGCTCCGGGGGGGGGGAGAACGGGCGAAGGGGGCCAGCTGCCGCCCCCACTCCTGGCTTCGCGTGCTCCTCGCAGCAAACTTCACAGCGCCCCGGTAAGGTAGGCTGGGGAGCCGCGCCTGTAGCTTGCCAAGGGCCGGGTGACCTCAGTCGCTGCCCCATCCCGGCCCCAAGCCTCTCTGCTGCACCGTGTTCAACACGGGCACTTTCCCCCAGCATAACAGCCTGTGAAGGAGCAGAGCATCATCTGTTGAGCTTCTGCCTGCCACACAAGGCTAACTGCTGTTGAGACAGATGGTCCTGCATGCTTCCGCTGCAGTCCTGAGCGCCTGGGAGTAAGCCCCACACAGTCCCCTGAGCCTGGCTCCTCTGTCACCTGTGTGGGTTGGCCCTCCGAAGCAACCACTTGCGCAGGAGCTCTGCAGTCCCTCGGCGTGACACTCTCTCGCCCTTGAACAGTAAATGAAATGCCCCCTGAGGCCCCATCCAGTTCGTGGAGGGATTTTGCTTGTCGAAGGACAGTGACGGCGCTTACTCCTCCAGGTTTTTCCACGAAGCCCATAGAGAGATGGGGGAGCAGCCCAACTTTTGTCTCTGGGGTGGGCAGCTTTAAAATGTGCGTAAAATGTCGTTACAGGTTGGGCATCCCATATTCCCTAATTCTAAAATACAAAGTAGTCCAAAAACCGCAACTTTTTTTGAGCACGATGCCGCAAAATCATTACAAATGTTGTGTAAAGTTACCTTCAGGCTACGTGTATTTATGGGGCATTTGCACAACATAAATGAATTTCACGTTTAGACTTGGGCCCCATCTCCATGTTATCTCATGAGGTGTATAGTATGCAAGTGTTCCAACATACAGGAAAGTCCGTAAGCACTGGGGCTTACGGTCCAAAGCTGCCGGAGGGATGCCCAGCCTGTGTACAGCCTCTGGCTCTTCCAGCAGTTCCCGGTGGATTCCCAGAGCTGGTCTAGTCTGCTCCGATGTCGGGTTGGTGATGTTGCTGTTCCAAGTGCTCCGAGTGCGTTTGGCCCAGAGCAGACAGAGGAGAGCAGCCTTTACTTTGCTCTCAAAAATCCCCTCCACACCTTCAAGGTTTGAGCAACTGCCATTCTAAATTTTGCCCTTGGGCCGGTGCTGGAGGGGCATTCAATCCTTGCTGTTGCTCAAGGGGACACGATAGAAACCAGGCACAGGCTTCGGAGTCGAGCAGGAAAGGAAACTTGCCTTTTTATTTCTATTCACTTTTCCGAGGTGTTCCCGTGACCGAGGCGAGATCAAAGGATCGAGCACAACAGTTCAGATTTGGCTGCTGCAGGCTGAGCACAGGACACAATGTTCCCTCTGGAGGGGGAAACTGAGAGCGGGCTGAGCCCCACTCCTCCTCACGCCCTGTCCCTGAGGATGCTCCAAATAGCTTTACTTGGCCAGGTCTAGATTTCACATACGCCGGCAGGCCTGCCATGCTGTTCCTTGGCGGCGCTTGGCTAGGATGAGAGTGTAGCTGGCAACGGGAGGGGGAGGGGTGGAAATGCCTCTGTGGACGAATGCAGGATCCAGGCAGCCCCCCCCCGTGCTGTGCCCCACCCCACCCCGGCCCCACGAGGGCGAGGACTTTGTAGGTCGCAGCCTACGCTGAATGTGGTGCTGTGCTTCTAAGGCCCCTTTCGGAGCCCTTGCTCACACTGTGTGGCGCTTGTTTAATTGTGCTTATATTATGCCTGGCAGCTGAGTGTGCGGTGGGCCAGCTCCCCCGGGCAATGGGCGTGTGGCACAAGCCGGCTGCCTCCCACAGTCAGAAGGGATGCGCGTGGCTGTGTGGCTGCAGCTCCACATCGCTGCAACGGCGTGGAGGGAAAGCTGCCTCTAGAGCAGTGGCTCCCAGCCTTTTCTTGGCCAGGGCCCACCTGAGCAGCTCTAAAATCCTGATTCCCCCCCCCCCGCCCGTGACATACAATTCTTATTATTCAAACAGTGAGCTCCTATTCACGTGGAGGAAGCCTCAGAGGCCATTAAACTTGGTTTAAACAAGGTTCCAGAGAACACGGCATCCATGAAAGAGAAAAATAAAAATAAAAGGTGGTGCGGGAAGAGGGAAATTTAAAAAACATTCTTAGCTTAATTTATGAATAATAAGATAGAAGAACAATTAGCGGGCTTTCAACTTCACTGTTAATAGCTCATTCTCTAATTGCCCCCCTTAAAAATCCCACATTGGGAACCGCTACTCCAGAGCCTTCATGCTCCTTACAGGCTACAGGTACCGGGTGTAAGGGAGTGGCAACAGGATGCAAGCATCTTGAGATTCAGGAAGCTGGACTAGATGGGCCCTTGGCCTGATCCAGCATGGCTCTTCTTATGTTCTTATGTTCTTAGAGTTGGGGAAAAGTCCCTCTGCTCTTTGGTCGCCTCCTCCTGGCGTGCTCTGCGCCGGTGGTCGACGTGTCTGCCACGCAGACTACGCAGCTGCCTGGGGTGGCCCTGGAGAAAGTAAAGGGTCTGTTGGTCTCTCCGGGTACCGGACGCAGCATTCAGTTCTGGTGTTCCTGTTAACTGTGCCCCCTGCGGGATCTGGGAGTGTCTCACAGAATCCTGTGCAGTGTCAAGGCTGTCTAAAGGACTCGCTTCATATGAACCTCCCCCCCCCACACACAATTGTCTTCTACAGCTCAGGGGGTGCAGATGTGTGGCAGGGCCTTGCTTGTGGTGGCAGCCGAGGTGTGGAACTCCCCGCCTCAAGAGACCCACCCAGCTAGTTTCCACCTGGTTTCTCTGCCAGATTAGTTCTGCTGCTTAGTTTTCTCTGCTGGTTCTTAAGGGTTTTTTTTTTTTGCTGCTCTCCAATGTTATTTTTGTTGTACACTTTGTAATAATTCATCTTGTAGTTTTTAATCCTTGTTGTGGGCTGCCTTGAGCTTTTGCTTGGATTGAAAAAGTGGGATATCAATTTCCTGAAATAGAAGTACACTTATCTAGGTGACCCACCCTACTGAGGGTGGCAAAAAGTGTTGAGTCCAGTGTGTGTGTGTGAGATTAGATTAGTATATGCAGGCACAGTGCGCTCATCAGAGCGAATAAAGGTCATTAATCCTGCCTGCAGATTAGAGGGTACAGTGTTGGTTTCCCCTGGACAACGTTTTTTTCTCCTATCAGCCCCTTTGCTCGCACCCTGGCAGATTTTTGTTGTCTGTGCTCATCTTGTTAATAGCTGCATTGTGAACAGAGGCTGTGGGAGATTACGGGGGCGCTGCGTGTTGAGAAGGATCGGGATTTTGTGTGTCTGGATTTTCCAAATGCCACTTGTTTGCCGAGGTTGCAAATAGTTAGAACCAGACAATCACGTGTGTCAGGTATAAGCTGGATGGCTTGTGCAGTGCTGGGCCATCATGTTTAATCAAGGTTGTTGCCAATGGTGGCTTGTTGCCTTAACCATGCTTGAATGACAGTGAAATTGTCGTTTGGTTTGCTGAGCTAAGGTGGCAGTCCTCAACACGGTTACAAAGGAGTAGGCCCCATTGAAGCGAGTGAGGCTTCTGAATAGGCAGGCAGAAGGTTGCAATCCTGGCATTAGAAGCTCTTTCTGTCTGCTGCAATACTGGTTCCGTCCTAGTAGGTACAGTCCAGATCCTGTCGGGATGCTCGGGTGGTTTGGGGAAGATCCTGTCTTCACTGTCCCTTCTGAGCAGCGACCTACGGTGAGGTCCGAGGCGGGGAGGCAGACCTGGAAGTCCGCTGGTGACGTGAAGACGCCTCGCACCGCAAGGCATTCGGGGCGCCCAGTGCCTGCACAATCACAGCGGAGGCTGAGCTGTCGCAGCGCTGGTGTGTGAGGCTGTTTTCCTTGGAGGCACATGAGGCTGTGAGGCCACTTTCACTGGAGCAGGACCGAGCAGGACCGGCTCTGCTTCCCCGTACCGCACATCCCTGCTTCTGCCCGTCACCCTTTGCAGCGACTGGTGAACGCCCTGATCGGACCCTGGCCTGGCCCTGCAGGCGGCAGCCTCTCCTTCGCATTGCCGCTCGCTGCAGCAGCCCCACTGTCAGGTGTGCGGCTCGACCTGGGTGTAGGCGGGTCAAGGGTGTGATGGCTTCTTGTGTTCGGGTAGCTCAGCCGAAGCCGCGTCGTCACGCCGTCTCGTCTCTCCTTATTGCCCTAAAGACGAGGGAGGAAGGGGAACCTCACTGGAGGGCTTCCTCGGGAGACTTGCTGAGCCAGCACAGCCCGCGTGAGGGGGCAGCGGGCTGGAGATGCTCTTGATGGCTGCAGTGGTGGCTTCAGGCTTCCAGGTTTGCTTTCCTTTTGGAGGTGGGAGTCTGATCCTGAGCTGTGAGGGCACCGCGGTGGCCAAACGGCTGTCGGCGCATCCAGCGGGAGCCAGGGAGCCACCGGGGTCTCCTCCAGGTCGCAGGGGCAGCACTGGGCCAGCGCAGGCGGTCCTGGCTGGTCGCCAGCACTGGAGGGGCCTGGTGGCGCCTTGACGATGCCCGCGTGGCCGGTGCGCTTGGGCTGCCTGTGCTGTGCCCGGCAGGAGCGGCCCTGAAACAGTCTTGCCTGCGATGCAGTTCGCAGCTGGGTCGGACTTAGTCGTTACGCTGTTGCTTGGCTATGTGTGGGAAGTGCAGCGTTTTTCCTCTTTCCTACGCCTAGTTCTGAGGATTTTCACCAGTGAGGGTAAATCCGGAGTCACGTTTCCTGCAAATAATCAGTTCAGCCAGGAAGAAGAAAGGCCTCCCGAGTTCCAGCCAAGGGGCTCTGTCGGACCTTCAGTCCAGACGCAGGACGTGCCGCAGAAAACGCAGGAACGGTGCTAAGAATGGCTTCAGAGAGGCTTTGTCTCCCACGGCATTTGCTTGGTTCTCTGGCTGAAAAGGTGTAGCAGGTTTTTGAACACCTGGAAAACCTGCTTGGTCACAGGGCGAGTGGGCGAGTGTGCACACCAGGGGCAGCAGCCCTCTTGCAAGACACCTTCCGCTGTCCATCTCCTTGTTCCTTGGGTTTCTCCTCTGGTCCTCCACTGCCCTGGGGCCATTGGAGAGGGCTTTGGAGGAATGAGACGGGGTTCATGGCCAGGGTACACTGAGGCATGAGGACAGACGATGCCATGCTGTAATGGTCCCCGAACTTGCTGCTGCCGCTACGGCCTCCATGCTGCAGACACAGAGCTCGGCACCTGGATGAAATGGCCAGGAGGAACGCAGTGACATCACCACCACTTGCTTCTGGGTTCCTGGACCACGAAGCAGCCCTGAAGCTCAGGGCAGGTGGGCAGCCAGCCAAGCTGAGTCTTGCGCCTCATTTCCTGGTCCCTCTGTTGAGCGGCCTGGGCAGCAAGTATCCCCTGATACCCCTCAGGGTTCTCCACGCCACCCCACAGAGCTGTGCCTCACAGTCTGGGGGCTGCTGGCAGCCGCTGCTGCCCTGCCTTTGGGGCTAGGGCCAGTTAACAGAGCACTGGAAGTGCCCCCCCCCACATTCATGCAGGTTGACGTGGGAGCAGGCATTCCTGCGGCGAGCTGATGCTGAGGGCCACTTGGAGCACAGCCAGTCAACGTTGTCACATTTTTTGTTTAGATGATCATTGACGCCCTGACACGAGAGAAGCAGTTCCTGACCCTGTCCATCGCAGAGTTCCTGAAGGACTACCACGACCTCCTGCAGGTGAAAGCAGGCCTCAGTCTGGAAATTGAAACTTACAGGTGAGGAGCAGGAATGGGGCCGGCCCTACGCAGCAGGGGAGATGGCAGCTGGGGCTCAGAAAGCCACAGATAAAGCTGCAGCCTAACCTCACATGAAGCAAAAGCTCTGGACAAGTGTAGAGGCTCTTGCTTGGACAAAGCATCTCAGAGATGTGGAGGGAGGCGGAATTCTGCATGGGGGGAGAGGGAGGGCAGCGTGGCTCGGACCCCTCACACAGCTGCAGGCCGTTTTGATTTTTCTCCTCCTGCAGTTGTGGTTGAGACACGTGTTTGTGTGGACAGGCAGCCTGCAGGCTCACTTTGCAGGGCCTCGAAGAGTGCTGCCAGGCCTTGCCCGGGTCCAGCTGGCTCTCTCGGCACCTCCTCCCTGAATCCAGCGCACCCAATGGCCTCGCAGGCCACCCCAGAAGTGCCTTGCGCTGAGCTGCTCTCCGTTCAGACACCTCCGAGCAGCTCCTGGCCTGCCGGTTCCTGCGCCGCATGTCCCTGGCAGCCGCGCTTTGGGACGCAGCTCCTGCCGTGCGCCGCTGCCCTTTGCCATGCACAGCGCACTGCTCGGAGCTTATTTTTAGTGACTTCACTCGTTGCCCCAGCAACCGAGCAAACTGTTGTTTGATCGGTGGCCAAAAATCCCTACTCAGACTTCCTGCATTCCTTTCGGGGATGTTGTCCTGGAATGTCCCAACGAAGACCACTTGGTGCTTTCTGGAGCAGCACATGGGGGGGGGGGGTTCAGCTCAGATAGGTGGTGGTGGTGGGGCTCTGCTTCTTTTGGAGAAGAGGTTGTTGCAGGTTTGCCTGGCTGCTGCTTTTCCGAGTGCTGGCCTCGCCCAGCTGTCCTTTCCTGGTGGGTGTCTTAATTCTCCCTCCGCTTCAGCTGCCAAATCAGTGATTAAACTAGAGAGGCAGGAAGTCAGAGTCCATTCTTGGAAGAAAAAAACAAGCCCTTGTGGACAACTGAAAACTGAAGAGTGGACGGGCAGCAGGGCGGGGCCAACCCCACGGTTCGTATCCCATCCTTGAAGCGACTGACGGCCCAGTCCTGCCTCTTCCGCTGGGCCGACTGCCGTGAAAGGCAGTCCGGTCGCGTGCAAAGCCACGCACCGCTCCAGCCCCCGGGAAGGTTGGCGCCTCCCTGCTCGCTCCGGGGCAGCTCCTGGGGCACTGCTCCTGGCAGAGATGGCAAGGAGGGGGGAGGGGAGGGCAGGCGGACGGCAGGGCGGAGGACAGGCGGATTAGGTCTGGGAGGGGGCGAGTTCAGCGGCAGCCAAATCCTAACCCCCATCCTGGACCTGATCCTGCAGTGCAGGCCCACGCAGACCAGCGCCATTTGCTGAGCCAGTGCAGGTCCAAGTAGACCCCTCTCCTCGTGCGCCATGGAGGCTTAGCCCCATGGTAAGGGAACAATCAGAGGCGACCACTGCCACTCACCCCTCCCCCCCCCCAAGCAGGATGCAGTGTAGCCATTTTGGCACCACTGCATTGGCCGGGGGAGGGGAATGACTGGGATGTGGCTCGGAGTCAGTCCTAGATTATGCAGCCACTCAGCCACACGCTCGTCTTCTCAGGCAATGATGAGCTGTGGCTTGTATTGGGGAAGAAGCTTCTGCCTTTCTGGTCTTCATGCGTTTAGAACGCACTCTGAATTTGCAGTGGAAATGAGCTTCCTACCCCTGCCTCAGTCGGGGGCTCAGCCTGAGGTCTACAGACCGTGGTGTAAAATGTCGTCACTATTAACTGTTTCGTAGATAGAAGAACCTTAGAATCTGGATTCTTAGAATTTCAGAATACTTTCCAGGAGCTCAATTCTTCCAGCTTAATTGCTTACAGCTGCTGCCTTTTGTTATCTGTTCAGAACAGCTGGCAAAATGAAACCGAAAGTGTGCTTTCAGTGGAGGAAGGCGTATCAGGCTTAAAATGCAAACTGCCTTCATGAACTCTGCGTTTCCAGTAGGCTGCTGGAGAGCTTCCACATCTTTGCACTTCTTCACTTTCACTTGGGGAAGATCAATTTGTCAGGAAATTTGGGGGAGATTTATCACCTGATCCCTTTTTGGTTCACCATCAGGGGGTTCCCCACTATTCCAAAAAAATTAAAAAAAAACCCCCACCAGTTTTGGTGTATGTTAATAACTGAAGGTCCGCTGCCTGGAACAAACTGTATTGCCCCCACAGTAGTAAAAATAAACTCCCTTTTACAAACATTAAACCTTTTCTTGCAAAAGCAAAATAAGATTACCGTTAAAGAGAAAGCAACACACACACACACACACACACACACACACACACACACACACCTAAACTCAGAAAAATCAGTGCAAACATCATGAATGCATAGTGATAATGTAGTATTGTAATGTAGTATTAACAAATGAGCCTTGTACATTTGAACATTGAATAGTCTTCAATATTGTACAGTACATTTAAGGATTCAGGGTGTCTTTTTTTTTAAAGGAGGAAATATGCCAGATAGCCACATTTATTTATTTATTTACCATATTTCTATCCCAACCGTCTCCCCATGAGGGGGCCTGAGTTTGTAAAGATCCCCCCCCCATTTTCTCAAGCGTTGATATACTAGTATCCCACTCAAGAAGCAGGACTGAACTGAAATATCTTAAATGTGTCACTGCCTTTTTTCCTGATGAAATTTGCCTTTGTGCATTGCAGAGCTTTGTTGGAAGGAGAGAGCGGTCAGTGGATTCTGCGGTGGGATGAAGAACATGGAAGGAAATTGCCACAAGGTATAAACTTTGCTTAGGTGGATTTAGAGGGGAAAGAGGCCTGTCCGAATTGTACGTGTCTTTCAGTCTTTCCTTTGATAAACTTGGCAGCTCTTGCTTCGGATTTCTGGATTGGATGCCAACCAGTGGTGTCATCTAAATGATTTAAGAACAGGTACTCACTTCTGATTGGCACGTGTCGGGACCTGCCCACCGGAAGTGACATCATAAGCCGGAAGTGAGGTTGTGGCAGGAAGTGACATGAAAAAAGCCCTTTTTGAGGCCTCAGATGATTTTAAACTGACCCAGCAGTTGCAACAGTATTCCACAGCACCCCCAGAACATGTTAAGGAGGCCTGGCGTCATGTTAAAACCCCAGAGCAACTCATTTTTCAGTGGCAAGGAAAGGAAAGGCTCAGCTCGCTGCCTGCCTGCCTGCCTGGCTCTGAGAACATGCAGGCAACTCAAACATGCAGGAAATTCAAACGTTGCAGGGGGCGGAGTCGACGAGTGGGCGGACGAGTGGGCGGGGCCAGCTGTAATCCTAGAAACCGGTACTTGCGTACCCCCGCGTACCCCCTGCATGACATCACTGATGCCAAGGCTAATGTCACTTAGCGTCCTGCTGTAAGGTATAAGTGGTAGCAAGGGAGAAGGGCAGAGTTGTCCAAGGCCACCAATGGCACATCCTACGCATGTCTCGTTGGGTTAAGGGGAGTGTGTCCAGGGCTGCATCCTTAGGAGCAAAGCCTGTGAGCAGGAACAAAGGGATTAGAGAGAGGAGGTGGGGGTGGGGAGAATAAACGGGGCAGTGGGCTATTGATGCCGCAGCACTGCCCAGGCTTTCCTGATCCTGCCACCAAGGGCAGCCCCAGACTTCCCAGCCGGACAAGTGGTGGCCAGGCTGGATCAGCCGCAAGGTTGGTCCAGACCTGGGTTTAGGAGAGCAGGTGAGGGGCCTCCAGCAGGGAACTGCTCAGTGTGGCTGGCTTGGCAGAAGAGCTGCAGTGGTGCCCTGGTGCCCTTGGCAGGGGGGGGGGCAGCCACGATGCCTCCCCTCCAGGACCTGGTATGGCTGCTTTGCAGGACTCTGAGTGGGCCCAGTGGAGCGTGCCTGCATGGCTTGATGTGCTTGGAGGTGAGTGAGGGCCGGGCCGGGCTAGGAGGTCATCCGACCCTAGCAGAGATGAGGCTAGCGCTGGAGCGGGAGAGGCAAGCTGGAGATGCTAACCTCCTCCTTTCAATCCATGAGACTGCACCTGTCAAAGGGGCAGCCAGATGCCTTGTGGGATCCACCCAAAGACACTTAAAACCAATAAGCCTTCCAGCGTGAGTGATTCAGGATAGAAGGTGTCGCGCACGCTTGCCGAGTCCAGTTTTTCTGGTCGCAGAATTTTAGAACATAAGGAAAGTCCTGCTGGAACACACTGGGGGCACAGTCCTAACCTGGAGTTAGGCCAGCAAAGTTTGGCCGGCACAAGGGACACTGTAAAGTATGTTTGGACCCATCTCTGAGTCAGAGAAGCCAGCACACAGATCTGCGCCATCCTCCCTGGCTCCAAACGTGGTCCAAATGCGCTTTACGGTGGCCCTTGTGCTGGCCAAACTTGACTGGCCTAACTGTGCCAGCCTAACTCCAGGTTAGGATTGTGCTCTGAGAGTCCACAAAATCCGCCATCCTGTTTCCCAAGTGGCTAAGGAGATGCTTCTGTGACACTTACAAGCAGGAGCTACAAATACCCTTTGCTGCTATTTGTCTCATATTGGTTCCATGTAGTTATCATGAGTCGTAGCCACCACAACATCTTCGCCAGATGCCAGAAAACTGCTAGTGAGGGGCCAGACATACATCCAAGGGTAGAGTGTGTGGGATTGCAGACAGACATGACCCGTCTTGCACCACCCCCAACCAAACCACCAGCAGTGGGGGAGCACGGAGCAGAGGCTCAGGTGATGAACAGGTAATCAGGTTCCAGGGAAGAGGCAGAGCAGCTGGACAGTCCATGCCGGGCCTCTCATCAAGCGCTGCTAATAATTACGGAGTATTTGCCGTGCAATTGCAGCAGTCTGTATGCAGGCAAATGTCATTTCCGTATTGACTTGCGAGCGCCTGAGAGAACAAGGGCCTTGCAAACAAAATTCAACCACCAGAGATTATATAGCTAAGCTGCCTGTTATCCATGTTTTGTAAAGGTACATAGGAGCAAATGGGTTTGACCACAAAGCGCAATCCATTTTCACAGATACATTCGTGACATTATTCTGTTTACTGTGTTTGCACAGTACTTAAGCATACTGTGTTAAGAGCCATGATTTTCATTTGTTTTATTTCCTGGCAGGTGTCCAGAACCTGGTTTATGAGTACAGCAACCGCCACTCAGCTTATCAGCGGGAGAAAGGAAAGAGAGCCATTCCTGCCCTCCAGAACGTTGACATAAGATACCAAACGCCTGTACCGAGCATTAGCAGCTCTTCAGTGTATTCATCTCGAACAAAAACTGAGGGGACACGAATAGCGGCTCCTTGGAGAACGTTAAGCAAAGATGCTCTCAGGCCAGAATCCCGTCCTGCCGCAGCTGTCCAAAAGGGTGTGACTCTTGGGAGGACTGTGACGGACCAGAGAGTGTTCGAAAGCTTTACTCGACCCGGTCTTGCCGGCCAAGGAGGTGATGCTCAGCAGAAAGTGTCACCTGAAAGAAAGCGAACCGAAGCCAGAAATGTTGCCTCATATGCTAAAGAGTCCACAACTGTCCAGAACATTGTGACAGGTCCAAATATTTCTGGAAACATAAGAATGAAAGTTCCTGCTTCATTTCCATTGCACAGCCAAAGTTCTGGTTCTAAAGAAACTCAGTATGAGAGAACCATAGAAGAAACTCGTACCAGAGCAAATGAACAAATCAAAGACAGTAAACCAGTGAAAGAGCAGAAATTCACTTTCGCAGGAGAGAAAAAAGACACGTTTGCCAGGGACGTTACAGATTCTGGGCTTGAGAAGCTACCCAAGAAATCTGCTGGAGTGGAAAGCAGTGTTAACTTCGAAAAGAAGATTGAAATTATGCGCGGCAGGGATGAGAGAATACGTACAATGGAGGAACCAATACTTAAGGATAATAGAAAGGAAGACAGGATTCTGGGAGGTAAAAAAGATGAGAAATATGTACGATGGGAAGAACGGATAAGAGTGGATACATCAGAAAAAGATTTATCAGCTGATAAAAAGATGGAAGAAAGTCATTCATTCCACAAGGAGAAAAATGTGAGTACGTCAACACAAAGCAAAGCAACATCTGAGGTGCCCATCCATTCTGAGGGGTCTGTCTTTGGTCATAAAGAACATAAAAACATAGAAATAATGTTCCAAGATTCAAAACCACCTGGGGTGAACACAAAGGATCAACGTCCATCTAAACTTTTCAGAGAATCTGATCAAAACAGAGAAAGTGAAGAAGGAAGATCAAAAATCGGCAGCTTGCTTACAGAAAGCATAGCGGAAAACTTAGTTGCTGACATTCTTAAAGGGGTTGTGCAGAAATCCTCTGATGCAGGACCTCGTCCTGACGCCAGAGTCACCTCCTTTGAGAAGAAGGAAGTCCTTGAGGATGGGAAAATGAAGACTGAGGTCCAAATACAGTCCACAGTCCAAGAAAACCTGAACGCTCCTGATGAGCCTGACCTTGTAAGCTTCTTGAAGAAAGATGTAAAGAGGGTCCTGGAGGACAGTCAAAGGACTCTTGCAGAAGGTGTAATAAAAGATGTCATTAGTGCTGGGCTGGAAGCAGGAGCAGACCTAGGAAAAAGTGGAGGTAAAGTGGAGATAGTAGAGGAGCCGCTGGCATACACGGTTGACGTACATACGGAGTTTTCAACACCCTTTGAAGTAGAAGAAGCAGAAGATGTGTCCCCTGGCGCATCAGGACGGGGGGGCTGTGGTGACCAAGAGGGGGCTGCCACAAGCGCTGCCAGGCAAAAACAGCCCACTGTGGTTGTGTCCCACGTGGAAGACGTTTCTGAGGGCCATGATGTAGTCGACGAAGAGGAGTATTTTGTGTCTACTCCAGACGAGCACCCCGTGGTGCAAGAGCAAGACAAAAGCTCCATTTATGGCCAGATCCACATAGAAGAAGAATCCACTATTAAGTATTCCTGGCAGGATGAATTTCTGCAGGGCTTTCAGTCCAGGATGGGTGAAGGCCTGGAGTCTCCGGAGTGGACTTACCAAGAGATGGGGGAGGAGGCCGAAGGCGCCTTCGCTTCAACAGGGGAGGCGCCAAAGGAGCAAGTGGCACGTGCCGAATCCATCGTGATCGAGAGAGAGATTAAAATTCCACATGAATTTCAGGAGTCACTGAAGGATATTTTTTCACAGGAGACAAAGGACCCTAAACAACAGCTGAAAAAGGCCTTAGAAAAACTGGAAGACACTTTCCCAGAGAGTGTGAAACAGGAGCTCTCTGCGTTAACGAAGGAAGACCAGTCTGATTCAAGTAGCCTGGAGGTTGATATTAAAAAACTGAAGCATGCTGAGAAAGAGGGCTTGGTTACCATAGTTGCTGAAGTCAACCTGTCACAGACTCTTGATTCTGACCAGTTTAGTACAGGGTACCTTGGTGATGAGATTAAATCACCAGGCCAGTTCCCAGACGGTGATGGCTTTGATCAATACAGAAAGCAAGAGTCAGAAATCCTCAGTGACTATAGAAATAAAATCGGGATAGACGTTTCTTCCACAGCTTGGACTGCAGAAGATGCATCTTGGTCATCCAAGCTAAGTGGCAGTGATGGCGTGGAATATCATACCAAAGAACAGGTTAACCATCAAGGCCCGGTTTTCCAAAGTATGGAACCTGACAGCAGAGGAGATGCTTTTCATTCACAGGAGTCGATCGACAGTAACAGATCTGTGCGGCAAATTAGAATCAGCCCAACAGAAGTCATCAGAACGGAGCAAGTATTATATGAACATCCCATTTCTGAAACGCTGGAGTTCAGGACAGGAGCATCAGCAGATGTCAGCCGATCTGCGAAGGAGTTCAGATTTGGCCCTGAAGGAACTGAGGCCACAGAAGAAATAATTTATCGAGGGCCTGTTCAAAAAACGGTGGACGTGAGTGGTCCTGAAGGCCCTCGTCATGTGCAGCTTGCAAGCGATGTTTGGTCCACTAAGCACATCACGCTTGGTCCAAAGCAAATCGTTGAAGAAATTGCTTTCGAGGGGTCAACTTCAAGCATGTCATCCCATGACAGCAGTGAGGCTCTTCCGCAGAAACAGGAGCCAGTGGAAACCAGCAGGTCGATAAGGCACATTCAGATAACTCCACAGGAAGTCCATACTGAGCAGGTCATATTTGAAGGGCCCCTCTCTGGGTTTGTGGAGGTCAGCAGTGCAGGAGACCATATTGTGACCAAAGAGTCAGTAAGACATATCAGGCTAGGACAAAAAGACACCTCAATAACTGGCCAAAAGATATGCGAAGAATCTCCTCTTCAGTCAACTCAGCCCAGTCATGATCCAGACAGACTTTTCAAAGAGGGAATCTTGGACACCAATACCACTGTCAGGCAGATTAAGTTAAGGCCCAAGGAATTGCTGACAACAACTGACCAAGTGGTTTTTACAGGGCCCATTTCTGAACACCTGGAGTTTGGTGAATCGGGACCAACGTTTTCTTCCGAAGGGTCAGTAAGACGTGTTGCGTTGGGGCAGAAGGAAGTCTCCAGCGGCAGGCATGTTGTGTACCAAGCTTCTGTTTCCGAATCTTCAGGCTTCAGTTCTGTAGGAGAAGACATTCTAGGAACAGAAGGACCAACAGAGGTCAGTCGGTCCTTCAGGCACATCAGGCTGAGCCCTGTTGAAACTCACGCTGAGCAGATTGTCTTCCAAGGCCCTGCCTCTGAATCGCGAAGATTTGGTGCCGCAGATTTTTCTTCAACCGATGGCCCATTGGAAAGCAACAGATCTGTTGGGCATATAAAGATAGGGCCGAAGGAAACCTCCTTCGTCTTTGAGATGGACGTAACCAATGTGGCAGGGGGTGGACAAGAAGCGACAATTCTTGTTCCAAGCAGGAGAGGAGACGCCTATCAGCATCTGGAGGGCCAGGTGACTGGTGGCCAGAAAGATACGGAAAGTGAGCCAAGATCAGAGGAGTCGACATTCGATCAGACTGTTCAACTGCAAAGGATGGTTGACCAAAGATCAGTGGTTTCCGATGAGAAGAAAATTGCCCTTGTCTACCTGAATGAGGAAGAAGAAGAAGAAGAGGAGGATGGACCTTGGTTCTGAAAATAAGTTTTCCCATCAAATTTTACCCAGGAGCTTAACTGCCATTTATATATGGTTTACTTTTTAAAGGAAGGAGACTTCTCCATAATTTAGCCATTGCTAAACCAAAACTGATGGGTTTTGAATTTTTTTTAGAACTTTCTCTTGAATGCAAGTGTTTCTACCTGTCAAATTATAGCTTTGGCTCTCTTGGCAAGTTCCGTGGAGTTTGAAAAATTGGCCTTCTTAAAAAACGTGTGCCCCTTCTCATTTTTGGAATGGATAAGAGTCTGCAGAAAAACCACCATTTCCAATTTAGTTCGAAAAATTCCAGTGACCAGAGGAAGCTAGGAATTGGGTGTACAATTGTGGTTCAAAACCCATTTGCTCTGCAGTAGTCCAGCTTTTACTTAGCTGGGAGCGATCTGAGGCAAAGCGGTGGCGTGTTGCAGATTAATATTCAAGTGCTCGGATGCAGTGGATACATTGGGATGACAATGCAGTTGCAAGACCTGCGTCTTGGACCGTGGGTCTGTGTCAAGACCATGGGTAGCAAAAGTCGGGGGCTTTGTGTTTCCAAGCCACTGGGCCGTCCTGCTCCTTGCTGTCTTGTGTCAAGTGCACCTTTCAGAAGGAAGAGACCAAATGCCGGGGGGAGGGACGGTTTGGTGCCTTGATATCGATGAAATGCCTCATTTTGTGACACACAGAACTATGCATGCAACACACACACACACACACACACACACACACACACACACACACACACA
>JAJKFI010000026.1:9906769-10031729 GCA_029204185.1 Lerista edwardsae
ACACACACACACACACACACACACACACACACACACACACACACACACACCATCCACATAGAGACTGCAGTTTTGTTAGGATTAAGGCTGTCACCTTTATCCTGGGTGTGTTCCTGTGCTTTTAACACACAAATTGGGCTGGAGTGGATTTCTAGGAAAATTTACTAAGTGCTGAACAAGCACAGCTTCACCTGCGAAATGAGTGTGCCAGGCTGCTGTTGCTCATACAGGAAAGTGCCACTAAAAAAGATGGCTACACATTGGAGTACACTTTTCAGTTGAACTCTGTGTCCACACAACTCCCATTCCTTGCAGTTCTGCTGTGGTGTAGCGCCGTTTAGCAGATTTGGCAGTACTCTACGGTGGAGTGTTGTGTATCCAGTCTCTGTGAACCGCACTGTTATGGTAAGAGGTTAGAGCAAGTGTTGGCATATTAAAAAAACCCAGAAGTCCATGAAAGCAGCTGTGGTTGGTGTTAGCAAACAGCTGTGAGTGGTTACAGAAGGTGCACCCAGTGTGAACTCTTTCGTCTTTTATACAGTATATCGCATACGTTCTAATCGCATGAATATATGCAAAAAGTGTTAAGATATCCTCTTAACAGAATTTAAGCTTGCTAGGTGATGTAGCTGACTACAGTTCTGTGCATTTCTACTCAGAAGCAAGCCCCACTGAGATCAGTGGGACTTACTTCCAGGTAAGTGTGCATAGGATTGCAGCCAGTTATAATTGGAGGCTAAATAAAAATCCAACAGAAGGCTCCTGTTTGAGTGTAAAGGAATCCCCCCACCACCACAAGAGTCCTGCTATTTCAGAGCAGGGATCTGTCTTGTCCCGCATCCAGCTCCCAACGGTGGGTGCCCCCAGGAGGCCCCCTTGCAGGAGATGAAGGCAGAAGCCACCCTTCCCCATAGCCTCTGTTGGGGCTTCCCTTATTTCTCATGGCCGATGACTGTTGATTGACTCAGCCTCCATAAAGCTGCATGTTTATAACCTTTCAAGTTTATAATCTTTTTTTAAAGTCAGTGAACTGGTGACTTTTTCCATTTAAATATCCCCAGGAACACGGAACACGTCAGGCCTATAAACTTAGCAAGTGGCCAAGTCGTGCTAATGACCTGTTTGACCCAACATTGTCTGTCCAGGGTCTCAGGTGGGTCTTCCCAGTCTCCCTTCCTCCAGGCTGAAGAAGAGCTGTGGCTTATTTGACAGTTACAGGGTTTTTTTAAGCTGAAAAATAAAACTGGTCTAACAGTCTTACGTATGCTAATACTTGCTACTCAGAAGTTGTGTGATAATTGCTGGGGTCTAGAAGGAGTCACTCTAGTAGTAGTGAACATTGCTACTAGTCAATATTGCTACTCACGAACAGGGTTTATTCAGTCTGTATTTTTCCTTTAATTAGAAATGGAGAATTTGGGGGAGGGGGAAATGTTTTATCTGCAGAATATTTATATGCTTGAGATAGTTTACTCAGAAGCAAGGCACTTTTTTCCTTCTTTAATGCTGCAGTTCTAACTAACTGGTGAAGTTAATTCCATTTCAAGTGACACTTTCCTCCAAGGCTGTTTAATACACTGTCCCAGTTGAGCTAAAGTTAGCCAAGACTGTGTTGCACTAAAAGAGTTGAGCTATGTGAAGCTTGTTCTGTTGCTTTCGGCTAACTAGCTGGATTGGGGCCCTGCGAGTGAAAGAGATGGGGAATTAGTGAGGGTTCCTGTATGGGAGCTGCCACTCTTTACACGTGAAAGATTGCTATTGCAGGTGTTTTCAGAGGCTGTAGATAAGTTGAAACAGAGTAGAGCGCATTTCAGGTCAGGCGAGATTTTGTCGGCTGTTCCTGTTCTGGTCAGTTTATAATGCAGTGTGTGTTTCGGGGGGGGGGGGCGGTTAAGCCAGGGGTGTAAAACTCGTTTCATCCTGTGGGTTGAATAGCGTTCATGAGGCCTGCTGAGGGCTGCTATTGACATCATTAAGCAGGAAGTGACATCATTGAGCAGAAGCAGCACTGCTGAAAGGGCGTAGCAGGGAGGGGCTAATTCTGTTCAGGCGCGTCTGTGGGCTGCATGTTTGACCCCCCCTGGTTTAAGCTATTGTGACTTTGCACTTTTTCCTCCATGAAGTATTAAACATTGAAAATGAACATGCTTCCCTCTTTGTAAAACGTGGTCGCGTTAAAGGTCGGGAGTGAGAGCCTGCGCTCCCTGTGGTCTGGTGGTGGTGGTGGTGGTGCTTTGCTCCCCCAGTGGGCAGTGTGTGTCCTGGGCCCACCGGGGAGCCCCCCCCCTTCCCGGGCTGAGCTGCATTTTCAGTATTGGACAAAGAGCCACGTGGGGGAGTGGGGGAGGAGGAGCTGGTCTGGACAGAGGTGGCCTTGGGCGCTCAGCTCAAGGGGTGGGCAGGGAGCAGGTAGGAGATCACGGAGTGATTAGCGATGGGTCGCCACATCTCTGGTCTTTGACTCTGTCCGGGTGATGTTGGGGGTCAGGCCCTGGCCAAGGGCCGTTTCCGTCACAGGCCAACCCCCGAGCCCTCAGTGCTTCCAGCAGAGCCAAGTGCACCGCCTGGGGTGAGTGGGGGGCCGGGGGGGCTCATTGCGGGACTTTGCCCCAGCCTCTTCAGCTGCCTGAAGCTGGCCCTGCTTCCAGTAGGGACACTAACCCTCTTCCTCCCCCCCTTCAAATTGGGCTGTGAATATCCCTGCCTGTCCCCAGTCTGCCCTAGAGTTATACTGGTCTACACAGCTCCTCGGCACCCCCCATGCGGATCGTAAGCAATTGGTCCAGCCCCCAGGCCCACCGTTTTGCCCCTGGCTCCAGGTAGTGGCCCTCTGGGATCTGGTGGAAAACGGGGGTCCCCACAAATTCCCAGAATTCTGCCCACGCCTGCCTGCCCACACTGGTGCCCCCCCGCTTTCAGGGGCTGCAGGCAGAGGGGCTTCTGTAACCTGGCGAGCCGGGCTTCTCCGGTGGGGGCTGGAACTGGGGGCCTTCTGCCTGCCAAGCACGTGCTCTGCGCCTGACCATGTGCAAAGGCCCTTCACTCCTCTGCAGTGGCTGGCAGCTCGTCATTGTCTGTGAAGGCAAACTTCAACACTGCAGAAGTGCAGATAAGAGCCAGGCCTGATGCGACCAGCCTTGTGCCTTCCTTTCCCTTTTAAGGAGCTTTAGGGCTGGTGGAGGAAGCTGGGATTTTGCACAGCAAAGGGTGTTCCAGTTCCATGGCTGGGCGATGGGGGGGGAAAGGAGCAGCCACCCTGGGTCCAGGCACCTT
Organism: Lerista edwardsae; assembly: GCA_029204185.1. Lineage (NCBI taxonomy): Eukaryota > Metazoa > Chordata > Lepidosauria > Squamata > Scincidae > Lerista > Lerista edwardsae. The sequence goes on from JAJKFI010000026.1 coordinate 9,910,043, forward strand.
TTTTGGTAGCAACAATGCCCTGCCCTGCCCTGCAGAATCCCTCCAGCAGCCCCTTGCAAAGAGCTGGCCCCCCCGCAGAGAGGGACATGCCCAGAGTGGTGTTGTCCTCCTGCTGGTGTGCGGCTGTTCAGGCCAGGGACTGACCTTGGGCAATTTGCGACACGGCGACTCCGCTGCCTGTGCACAAGGTGATCGGGGGCATCGCCCACACTTGCTGCCTGTGGGGAGACGCATCTTAAAATAACAAAGCAGCTGTACAAAGAGATCCGGGTGAGAACTCACTTGACTAACGCGGCAGCAGCCACAGGGGTGTTTGTGTCCTGTCTTGTGCAGCACAGAACTGCCAGCCCTGCTGAGTCCTCTCCACACCAGCAGTTCTCACACCTTTTAGCACCAGGACCCACTTTTCAAAACGACAGTCTATCAGGACCCACCTAGCATTACAAGATGACAAAAAAAATCTCTTGACCAACTGCTCACAGCCTGTTTTCATCCTTTCTACTATGGGGGAGGGCTGCCTTCTGGAGCATTTTTTGAGCTCCACGGTCGTTGGACTGGGACTGTGTTGATGGTGTTGTGTTCCTCTTCCCCTGGCCTTCAGGCAGTGTGCCCACTTGTGAGGAAACGAGATGTGCAGCTCAGGTTCACTTTCCATAGGGCTCAATCCATTTCTCCTTGTCAGATTGGCGAGGGGGGGATGTCTATCTTGAGTGTTTTTGGGGACCAGTCTGGGGCTGGTGTGTTCCTCTCGGCCCACCCTTTGAAGCCGACAGGCAGGTCTGCCTACTTGTGAACAAACCCAGTTGTGGCTCGTTTTCACTTTCCATAGGGCTCCTTGTAATTTTCCTTGTAGCTTCCCTCTCACGGCCCACCAGCAGTCGGGTCCCAAACCCACAGTTTGGCAAACACTGGCCTGCACTGACTGGCAGCAGCTTTGAAGAGTTTCCGGAAGGGTCTTCCGCAGTCCTACCTGGGGCTGCTGTCATAAAGGATTGAACCACGACCCTCTGCCTGCAAAGGATGTGCCCGATCACCGAGCGGTGGCCCGAACCGGGAGAGGACGCCAGCACGCTGTGGTCTGATGCAGCGAGCTGTGTCTTGCCGTGACGCCCGCATGTGGCCCATGCGCGCGTGTGGAGTGGGGACCACGGAGGAAAGGCAGCCCTGTGCGTGTTGAGTTGGAGCCAGTTCCATTGTGCTCTGTAGGGGGTACGTATAAATGTGCCCAGGGTTGCAGTCTTGGAATGAGGAGGGTCCCTCTTGCCAGCTGTGGAACGGGAAGGCTCTGCTGCCGTCACTGGGTGGTGCACAGTGTGGGTTGTGCTTCTTCGCTCCTGGCCTCCATCGCCTGCTCAGTCCCTGTAATGGGCATTCGGCTAGTTGCAGCAGGCTGGCCTGGCCAAGAAGCCAACCTCGGGCAGCCGGGGGGGGGGGCCCTGCCCCTTGCCTCTCCTCCCTGGATTGGAAGAGGATGAAGGGGCAGAGGACTGTGGGGGAGGAGGGGGGAGTGCTGAGCTGGGGCCCTGGAGATGGGAGGAGCGGAGGGAGTGGGCTCCAACAGGGCTGGGGCTGGCCCTGGGTGGGCTGCTCTCTGAGCATGAGGAGGTGCGTTCTAAAAAGAGATGCCTGGGACCCCCCAGCCCAGCCCCTCCCCTCCCCACCCAGGACAGTGCCGGGTCAGAGGAATGCGGCTGGCTTCAGTGCCGTCACTTGGTCTGGACCGGAGTCAGAACTCTGAAGCGCTGGGAAGTCTGAGACGTGCCGGGGGGGGGGGAGAGCGCCCCTCCCTCGGCTCCTCCTGCTCCTTCGCCCAATCAAAGCTGCCTCGGGGAAAAATGTGGCCACAGCTCCAGGCCTTTGAAGATGGGCCGAGAAATATTTTTCAGGGGCTTTGAAAAAAAAGGAGTCCTTGCGAGCGCCCTCAGGAACGTTTGGCAGGGCTGATAAGGGGCACCAACAGCAATGAATAAGCAAAGGGCCTGATGATCCCATCCAACTTCCATGCACGGATGCAGCTGCAATGCAGCCCCAGGGATAAGGGGCCAGACACTGCCCTGCCTTGAGGAGACCACCTGCGGCAGGATGGAGTGCTGCCTCAGTGCTGGGGAGCTGGCCCCGGAGGGAGCGGCCCTGACCCACTTTCCTGACCCACTTGCCAGCACCAACAGAGCAGTGCCAGTGGGGCGTGTGCTGCATCTTGTAGTCGGGGTGGTGGTGGTGGTCATGCAGGCCTCCTCAAGGTAAGGGAGTGTTTGTTCTCTTACCCCAGTGCTGGGAAGTGGGTTAGGATTGGGACCTAAAGCTTCTGTCTGAACAGCAGGTCTTGCAGGCTGGGTTGAATGGAGTTTTTTTTTTTTCCCAGCAGAGGCTGGACTTCCTGCTATCAGGGATGCAGCATCAGGTCTGTCTACTGAGCGGGGGGGGGGGAGCGCGTTGGACCAGACAGACGACCTCCAAGCCCGCTTCCACCATTCTGAGGTTCTCGGAAATGGCAGGGAGCCGTTTAGGTTATTTAAGCAGCAGTTCTGGGGTGGTCAGTCAAGCCGCATCACTGTTTTTTGCAAGTCGGCCTGTTCCCCTTTGCTTTATACAAAAGCCTTACCCTGAAAGTGCCACGTGCCCCTGAGAATCTCCACTCCATGGACCAGATTTGTACAGAGAGTTTTCAGGATAGGAGCCTAGGAGGGGAATGTAAAAATAGGCCCACTAATCTAGGACAACAAACCCTGACAGGGAGGTCCAGAGACAGCTGGAATACTTTAAAAGGCTTCGTGGGGAAGAGAGTTTGCTCGGCTTTGGGCAAAGTGCCGCATGAGCTCCGGGATCTCGTTTGTCATGAGAAGTAATTTGGAGAGCAAAGCAGCAAATGAACCTCTCATTTTTGGAACCGTTGCAAACCTGATCCTCTGACTTGCTTCGCTTCAGCCAGCCCCACACCGCCTAAAAAGTATATGGTGGTTTTGGTAATACGTAGATTTTATTACATTTGAAAAGGGCACCAGGTTAATTAGGTAGGAATCCTTTGATCAGATGCCATTTGAACAACGCAAAAGTTGAGGACCAAAAAAAAAAAAAAAGGTTGAAGGGCTGCTTGTTGCATTTGTCAACAGTGTCCAGCCCTGGTGGTTCTCTGATGCGCTGGTGTTATCCTTTGGGTGTCTTGTAAATTATGTGCTTCCTTGTTCCAGGAACGAGCACTTCTGTTGGGCTACTGGATTGAAATTAAACTCTGAACAACTGCACAGCCAGGTTGTGCAGTTTGCCAAGCTCTGAATGCAACAGGGGTGTGTGTGCGTGTGTGAATTAGGTTTCACTTTAAATTCCAGTTTCGGAAAAGAAACGAGTTGCACTCAGACAACTAACCAAAAGGAAACAAAAAGCGCACAGGGAATTTCTGCACAGGCGGATCTATTTTCGCAAATAGGAACCAAAATCCTTTGCAATTTTACTCAGAAGTATGTCCTAGACAGGCTGCCTTTGGGAAGGCAAGAGCTTTAGTGGGAGTGGAATAGGATTAATGTTTGAATTAAGAGCCCCCCCCCCCAACACACACACACACCACAATTTTCATACGAAGAAACGTAGGATCTGGAAGGAAACCGGGATCTTTGGATGGGGCGAGGTCTTGGGCTGCACAAACTGTTGCTGAGAGGTTCAGGAATGACTTGCGAGGCAAAGGGCTGGTGCAGAGCTGGGCCAGGTGGTGCATGGTGGAGGTGGCTGTGGAAAGGGGATTTCCAGGCCCAGTGAGCGCTGCTGCCTCCCCCCCCCCCCCGTTCCACCTTGGCAGTTCAGTCCAAGCTGCAGACCAGCGCTTGGGTCTCCGGTGAGTCATTCGCTCCTATCGCGTTACCAAAGCTAAATTCCAGCTCAGGAGTCGCTATAAAACTCCACCCCCTCCCCGCTCTGCTGTCAGGCGCAGGAGGGGGAGAAGCGGCGCCCTGCCCTGTCTGCCAAGGATGCCCCCTGCCAGCTCTCCCCGCGCCCCCCCCCCGCCTGGAGCCAGCGTGTCTCTGCCAGGCACAGCCCGAGCGTCCCGGCCCCGAGCTTCTCACGGCCAGCTCTTTGTTCGGCTGCTCTCTGGGAAGGGGCAGCCCCAAGCGATGCCGGACCAGGCCCGGGAAGGGCCAGCTGCCGCCGCCACTCGCAAGGGGCCCCGCTTGCTTCTGGGCAGTAGCATGTAACTGACGCCGCCCTCGGGAGCGGCTGCCTGCCTGAGCCGCGAAGGCCTGGACACTCGCAGCCCCTGGCGGGCACGAGGCAGGAAAGCGGGCAGCCCCAAAGCGGGGGTGACGACAGCCTCCCTTCTCCAGCCAGTGCGCAGCGTGCACATGAGACATACAAAATTATGCATGGAAGGGATAGAGTCGATAGAGGGATGTTCTTTTCCCTCTCTCACAACACCAGAACCAGGGGGCATCCGCTAAAACTGAGGGTTGGGAGAGTTAAAACAGAGAAAAGGAAGTACTTTTTAACCCAGCAGGTAGTTAATCTGTGGAACTCTTTGCCACAGGAGGTGGTGATGGCATCTGGTCTAGATGCCTTTAAGAGGGGATTGGACGGATTTCTGGAAGAAAAGTCCATCGTGGGCTATAGGCAATGATGGGTTGTAACCTCCTTACATTGGTGGTGGGCTACTTCAGAGTACCGGGTGCAAAGGAGTGGCAACAGGATGCAAGCATCTTGTTGTCTCATGCCTCCCTGGGGCACCTGGTGGGCCGCTGTGAGATGCAGGAAGCTGGACTAGATGGGCCTTTGGCCTGATCCAGCAGTGGGGCTCTTCTTATGTTCTTATGTGCTCAGCGGGCGGGGGGTCTCACAACTCCCGGGAACGACCCTTCCTAGCAGGTCCGCGCTGCGTTGCTGTTTCGGCAGCGTGAAGGAGGAAAGGAGCGACTCACCCCAGGCCTCCCTGGGCACTCCTGGCAGAAGCAAGGTGGGGCCCGGAGCGCTGCCACTGGGGGGGCGCTGTACGCGTCAGGTGTATTCATGCCTGCATTTCGGCCGCACAGCTTGGCGCCCCTTGCTGGAAGGGAGTGCCGCTGAACAAAACGGGACATACCTCTGAGTGCAGAGGGCTGGGATTCTGCCACTGGCCAGCGCACTTTAGTGATGCCACTTTACTGAGACCGTAAAGACGGGTCCTTCTCCAGCAGTGCTCGGGCCCTGAGAAGGGCAGGCGGGGTGAGCCATCGTTCCATGGGCTGAGGCTGAGGACGCCCCCTTGACCTTCCCCGGGCCAGGCGGACCACAGGGGCCAGCGCTGGTTTGGAACAGGCTGGAGGGCGACGGGGAAAGGGAATGTTTTGCACAGGGGTGGTGAGGAGGGAAGTGGAGGAGCGGGGACAGGCGGCAGCCTAGACACAGGTGGGCAGGAGGCTCCCGGCAGGAGGGGCAGCAAGGGAGAAGAGGGGGCAGGAGGCTGTGAGTTGGCCCACGGCAAATCGGCTTTCCCCGGCTTCTTCCTCACAAATAGGGCACTAGGAGCAGGTTTCCAGGCATACAGTGAAGCCACCCAGCTGCTCAAGGAGCAGAGCTTCCTGCCCTCTGGATGCCCTCTGGATGCCTGAGCCTCCTCTCCTGAGCAAGGAAGGGAGCAGTGGGTGGGGAGCTGCCATCAAGAAGGCCTGGACATAGCAGACCCTCCCCCCCCCACTGGTGGAGCATCGTGCAGAAGACCCTCCGTCCCGGGGGCAAGGAGAGGAGACTGCCCTTCTGATGGCCAAGGCAAGGGCCAGATCCCAGCACCTTGAAGTGGGCCTGGAAGCAGACAGACCAGCATTCCCCCCCCCCACATTCCCAAAGAATTGGTGCTGGCACACCTGGCCCACTGCCCCCCCCCAAGGATCCCGTCAGATTAGGCTGCGGACGAGTGATGAGCCCAAGGGCATCCCGAGCGCTCCATGGCCGAGGGGGGCTTCTCAGGTCAAAGCCAGACGGTCCAGCCCCCTGATTTTCAACTTCTTCATCTCATGGCACACTGACAAGGCATGCGCACACACATGGTTAAGGCACACCATCAGTTTTTTGACAATTGACAAAGGACTGCCTGTGGGTGGGGGCTCACATCCCCCCAATGGCCCTACTAAGGAATGCCTTTCCCCCAAACTCCCCCAGCACCCCAATGTTCTGTGGCACAGAAAATGGTTGCTCTAACCACTGCACTGTACTCTCCCACGCAGGTATGGAGAAATGCCTTTGCCTGGCTCCCTGGTCTCTGCAGACGGTGGCGCGGTCCACCACTGAGTCATCGTTGTCGGCTTGTGTGTTGATGCAGAACAAGCACCACACGTCGGCCCGGTCCTTGGGGCGTTTCATTTCGGGAGCCTGCATCTGTCGTCCGAGAGCGTCTGCAAAGGTCACTGGTTAATTTAGTCTCAGGAAGATCCAGGCAAGGCCAAGTAACACCTTTCCTACACTCCATGCAGAGTATCCCCTTTTATCCACCAATGGAAAGCCCCGTCCTCAAAATAGGGTTGTGTGGGGGTGGCAGAATCATGCCTGTGGCGACACCTGCCAACCTGAGGTCTCCCCTGATCCAGGGACCTGCCTCTGACCCTCTTCTGGACGTGCTGAAGTATCCGTGGCCGGAGCGCCGTGAAGAGAGAGGCTCATTCCGGGGCTCCCGGGCCGCATTACAAAGACCGAAAGTCAATGGGATGTTCTCTGAGGCAATTGTGCAGAGGAACGCAGGGCGTTCGTGAGGACCAAACACAAGTTGGTGTCTAATTTGGTACTCACGAGCTGAGCTAGGAAGCCGGAGGAGCGACTGCCGCCTCTGACTGCATCCAAGAGAGGAGAGGAGAAAGGGGGCCTTGTGCGCAGGATGGTGCAGCACGTGGGGACCCAGTGAGGTCTGAGGAGGTTGGTCGGAAGCCAGGATGCGGTACTGCAGTGGTTCAGGAGCTGGCCTGGAAGATCCGGGCCCCAGTCCCTGCTCAGCCACGCGGCTTCCTGGGTGGCCTTGGGCCACAGGGTTGTTGTGAGGACAAAAGGAGGAATGATGTGCACCTCCCGGAAGGAAGGGGGGTCTGAAAACGTGAGAGATGAAAAGGAGATGCACATGGTCGGATGGGTTCTACCTGGACTCGCAACCCTGAAAAACCACGGCTTGGCCAGCCTTTGCAGCCACTGCCTGGTAGGGCAGGAGAGCTAAGCGAAGGTCTTTCCGATGCCAACTGTGCGACATTCAGAGTCCGTAGCTGCACACCCTGAAGGCACACGGCCGGGAGAGGCTCTGCCAGCGAGAGCAGCCCGCCAAACAATTCCTAACAAGGCTGTCCGCGTCCACCTCCCTCGCACGGCTGGCCTTTAAAGGGATCGGCGGCAGCCCACTTTGCCGCCCGTCAGGATCGTCCAGCAAGTGTCACTTCTGTGGAGCCTGTAAACAAAAGAGAAGCGTCCTGGACGCGGTTTCTGGGCGGGGGAGGGGGAGGGGAGGGGTGGGAGTATCAGGGTGGACCCTGGGTGCTGTCCTGGCAGGCTTGCCCAGTGAGGGTTGTTTTCACTCTGCAACCGAGTGGGTGGGAAGTACCTGGAGGTGGGGGGGGGCTGTGCAGCTCCCTCCTGGGCACCTTACTCGAAAGCAAACCCCACTGTCTGCAGGGCCGCGTGCGCAGGACGGCCAGCTCAGCATTGCTTTGGGGCAGGGCCTGTCGGAGCCCAACTCTGCATCCCAGGACCGTGGCAATGTGGCTCGTCTCTGCACTGAGCGCTTCCCACGTGTAAGCATGTGCTGCACTTCCTGAGCACAACATGTTTGGCTTTCTAATCCATCACACAGAGAATAACCCTAACCCTTAACGAAACACATTTTTCTTAGTATGCAATCATGATTCTGGTATTCGTTGGGTTTTTCCCCCCCTAAATGTAGGTTATTTTGCTCATTGTACATTTTCTCTTTTACTTGCATCTCCTCCCTTATTTTTAGAAGGGTTTTTTTTTTAGTGCATTTTTGTACCTACACAATATATGCAGAACTAAGAATTCAGAGCTCATGCAGCTATTCCTGTGCAAAGAGCCGGCATTAATATAAAGGATATTTGCTTGTGTGGAGTTGAAAGTGAGTCAGCTAAGGAATGGTGCAAAATCCACGTTTGGGAAGTTTTCAGTTGCCTTTGAAAAAGAGGAGTTGTGAAAACAGCAGAGAAGCAGCGGGCATCGAGAGCTGGGCTTACAAGCGCTGAAGGGCGTGACAGCCAAGCCTATCTCCCTCTGGAAATAGCAGCAGCCCCACATTTCATTCTGCGCGTAACTGATCTGCTGGTAAAGGACAGTGAAGGTTTGGAGCAGTGGAACTCCAGCAAATGAAACTCCTGCAGAAACTTCATGTTCCCTTTGCTTTGCGGTTAACATTATATACGTTATTCTTGGATGTGTTTTAGGGCCCAATTCTACCCAGCATGCCTACAGCCCCAGTGCAGCCCCACGGCAAGGGAACCATCAGCCCCACGCCTTGAGGAGGCATCTGTGACTGCAGGACGAGGCACACGCCCCATTTGCCGGGCTGCGTCAGGGCTGGGAGGTCGGACAGGACGGGGGGCTCTTAGACTCTTAATTCACATCCGTTTCTTCTTATTTAAAATACTGGTGTTTGAGCCTGGGTTGTTTTTCAGGGTTCCTGTTCTTTTATCTACATACATTTTCTCTTCTGATGCTTTCAAGGCAGGGACTGGCCACTTTCCCCATCTCCGAGGCTTCTCTGTTCTCCAAGTGCCAGCCCAGGAGCGGGGTGGGGGTGGGGGTCAGGCCCTTGAATGCGCAGAGGTTGGCACTCCCTGTGGAGTGCTCAAGGCTTCAGCCACGTTCGGCACGGGAGGCCGTCTCCCGGCAAGGCAAGTGGCTTCTGTGGGGTGCCGCCAGGACGAGCAGCTGGGGGGGGGGGCAGAGACTTTGGGGGTGGCTTAAAGTCCCAGGTGAGAGTAGGCTGCTTTTTCTTGCCCAGCAATTTCAGATAACGCAGAGCCCAGTCCTGTTGGCACAGGAGCAGCAGCCCCTTCTCCCCTCGCTGCAGTGGCAATTGGATTTCACGCACACACACACACACACACACACACACACACACACACAGAGCTACGTAATTCAAAGCAGAACTGCACAGGGGACTCTGAGCCGCGACCTCCGACGTCACAACGCGGCACTCCTAGACAGACCGAGGGCTCCAGGCCTTCCTGCTGAACTGCCCGGCACGGAATGCCCAAGGGAATGCCGGCCATTGGGTGTGCAAGAGCGCCACCTGCTGTTCAGTGTAGTGTAGTGTAGTGTTAAAAGTGGAGCTGCTGTCTGGAACTTGGGGGGGTCATCCGTGTCGACCGCACTGTGACGGGCGGGTCACTGTGAAGGCTCAGCCAGGCATTGCGGTGCCAGCACAGTTCACCAACAGGCAGCCGTTTCTTTCCAGTAAGCCAGGATTACAGCCTACGTCTTACCGACCACAGTGAGCCTACTTCTGAGTAAGGTCAATAACAGTTTTCAAAGACCTCTCCTAAGAAGATCATCTGAACCCCTAGGATATAAATAGAGGTGACTGTTCACCGTGCTCTTCAGCAACGAAATGTGTCCAAGTGCCTGGAAAAAATACAGAAACAGTCCAATGCATTATGGTACACACACACACACACACACACACACACACACACACAAGAGAGGCCAGAAAAAGGAAACGGGACACTTCATTTCCAATATGAGTGATGAATTGGAGCGTTGAGCCTGGCGCGGGGGATGGGAGAGGGTGGTGGGAAGCAGGGAGGGGGGGGGCTTCTGGGCAGTGGAGGGGGGGCCGGGAGGCGGATCAGGCCCAGGAGGGCGAGACCGGCTGCGGCGGACAGGCTGCATCCCTGGCCCGACGGGCGTTAGACGGGCTGCTCGGATTTGCAGACACAAAACGGCCGGTGCAGACCTGAGAAGCCCCACAGGAGTGGCTGCACACAGCAGTGTGTTGGGGGAAAGGACCCCTACTCCGAGTCGCACTCCAGCCCACGCCCACCTCCTCCTGCACGCTGGATGCCGCAGAGGCCAGTCAGCCTCCCGGTTCCAGTGCAAGTTAGGGTTGGGCCTTTGAGCTCATGCCGGAGGTGAGCGTGGAGAGCGCCTCGCGTGGCTGCCAGAAAGGCCTCGGCTCACTGCGCTGGTTTACCCGGCGATCAACGCAATGGCCGGATGGTGGAAGGCCCAGTGGTCTAAACGAGGAGGCAAGCCTGCGAGGCTAACTTCCTGTCGGTTTGCTCTTTGCCCTCTTGTCAATGGACAAGTCTTGCCAATACTGAGGGCCTGATCCCATCTAGCTGTAGCGCAATGCAGCCATGCCAATGGGGCACACACTCCTTCCTGCTTGGGGGGGGGCAGTCACAGAGGCCTCCTCAAGGTAAGCGTTGCACTGCAGCTGCATTGGCCCTGGAAAGTTGGAAAGGATTGGGCCCCTAAGCATGCTTCTCACGTCAGATTTTGAAAGTGCTACAGGGCAGTTGGACGCAATCCTACCTGAGTCACCGCGGAGCTCTGCAGCAGCACCAATGTGGCGTCTGCTGCACCCTACGGAGGGGTTCGTTCGGGCACGTCGAGGCCTCCCGGAGTCAGCACCTGCTGCTGCCGCAGGTCAACGCGATCTGTGTCAGTGGCCACGCTGGCAGAGGTCTGCACTGAGTATTGAAGTTGCTCTGAGCGAAGGAAGGGGGTTAGGATTCAGCAGGTGCTGCTGCCACGAGCCCAGCTCCCTCCTGCCCACTTCCGTCGCTCCTTGCTTCGCCCACCCCCTGCCCCGCCCCTCCCCTCCCTTCCCCTCCTTGTGCTAATAGGCAGTGGGCCAAGCAGTAAGCTGCAGCCCACAGCAAGCAGCAAACCGCACCCCCTGGCCATGAAGCTGTTTGTGCAGCCGCAACACTCAGGCTGGGCCGACAGTTGTCACAAGGAAGCATGTTTGGCTCTGTGTATGCGCTTGCTAAATGCAGGGGCTCCCTGAATCCAGAGTTTCCTAGATGTACAGCAGAGGCTCTCAGGAGTCCTCCTAAGAACACCATGTCTAAAAAGCCAGGAAGTCTGGCCAAGGGGAACGGAGGTTCCCTCCTGGTGACCTGAAATGTAGTTCTCTCTGGCTTCCTTCTGCTGCTTGGTCACCACAACAGCAATTACTAAGGGCACATCAATGATGGGTGAGGACTTAGCCACGCTTGGCATTCAGCTCAGGAGCTGGGGGGGGGCAATGAGCCCATTTCCTCTCTCCATTTTCCCACTGACAAGCACAACCCCCAACCTGACGTGGTCTTGCACAGGCACCACTGGAGAGACACCGTGGCATATTCAGGGCCCCGGGCACTGGTGGGGGGGGACTTTTGGCAGGAGACGGCCCCCAGCTCGGCACTGCGGTCAAAGCATCAACGCTGTCCTGGGGTAACTGCTATTTCAAAATCTGAAAATCAGACCCCAAAATTGATGTCTGTGCACCTGAACTGTCATCAACTCGCAAATGACACATTTAGAGCGCAATCCTAAACTGGAGTTAGGCCGGCGTAAACTAAGCCAGCAAAGTTTGGCCAGCACAAAGGACACAGTAAATTGTGTTTGGACTACTCTCGGAGTCAGGGAGGATGGCTCATGTCTGGGTGCTGGCCTCTCTGACGCAGTGAGTGGTCCAAACACGCTTTACGGTGGTCCTTGGGCTGGCCAAACTTTGCTGGCTTAGCTTACGCCGGCCTAGGATTGCGCCCTTGTTTGTGTTGTCGGGCTTTCAGTTTCTCCTTAAGACTGTGCCTTTTACTGCAGGTGTTAAGCAGTTGCAATTTGGGGGCCACAAACAAGTACAGAAACAGAATCTGCTGGTTCCAGCTGCCTCCGCTCGCCTTGTTCTCCAGAGCCCGGGACAGGCAGAGTGACTGCGGGGTGGATGACGACAACCTCAGCATGTGGCCAATGTCTGGCTTTGCTCCAGGCTGTAGATAGAAACAAGCCGTCATCCAGGACTTGCAGGGTCAGGTTTCTGATGCTCCGCTTTACATGGTTTATGAGCCAGTAAAAGGCAGAATCAAGTTCTTGGGTGTAGCTGTGTTTAAAAAGCGCTTTAGAAGGAGTGTTTGGAAACACTGCCCCACACGGCCAATGACCACATCAAGATAGAAAATGCTAGGCTCACCTTGTGGCAATGTTGGAGCAGGTGGCTCAGAACCGAGTGTGGAAAAGCATTAGGAATGCAGAACAAGCACAAGACACCTACTGTACATAAAGGTGTCCTGCCTTTACCCGTGTAGGAACTCCTGTGTCTGGAAAAGGAGCACCGAAGCTTAGAGGCCGACACTGGTTCAGAGTTCCTGATGTGCAGCTTCAAGCTCCTGACATCTGAGCAATGCTGCGCCCCCAAATGCACCCACCACTGAGTCTGCCGCAGGGAGATGACTGAGCCTCTGCCTAGGACACGCTTTAGGAGACAGCCTGCCCATTGTGTTGCGAAGTGTTTTCGGGTGTGCTGCCCTGCCCTCTAGAGTGGGGATTCCAGTGCGTAATCTGTGGATAAGGAGCTAGTGGTCCAATCCTGTACTCACCGGTGGCTGCTGATGCTCACTGACATAAAGCAGTCAGCGCCAGTCGCAAAAGAAGCTGTGCACTGCTGGAGTGGCAGCGGGAAGCGTAAAATCTTCCCATGTGCTTGAGCAGTGCGAAGTTGCCAACAAAGCTGAGTTGGCAGGGGAGCTAGGAGGGTGTGGGGTGGGTGGAACAGGACGGTGACAGAGGGTAGGTGGTTCGGATCGGGGAATGGGGCAGGATCACTGGCAGAGGTGCCTGCTGGATCCTAACCCCCTTCCCAGAGTTTCCAGGGTCAGAGCAGATCACCAGATCTGCACCAGCCAGTGCAAGTCTGACTAGACCCCGCCTGGACGCCCCTCCCCGCGGGATGCGCTGGTAGCCTTTAGGGCACGTTGCACGGGGGGGGGGGCGTGGGAGGACGCTGCAGTGGTGCACAACTTGTAGTGAGGCGCAAGTATTAAATAACTGTGAGATTTTTTCAAAATTTCAAAAATGTCCATTGAAAAAAATCATTTTAAAATTTTAAATTGAATTTTTAGTAATTAAAAAGATATCAGGCCCCTGATGGTGTTTATCATATGAGCGCTCGGGGGAGGGAGAGAGCGAGCCCAGCCCCAGCTCCGAACTCAACCCGCGCCCGATGCACAGCAAGGGACACTAGCAACAATCTAGGGCGGTCCGACCAGGGTCCGACCCAGCAGGGGGCCTGCGAGAGGTTTCACGCATGCGCCGGAGGCTGTTGGAGCCGCTCTGGGGACCTATCTCTATGGTGGGCGGCGTGTCGGCGGCGTGTGCTCCCAGAGGCCGGAGGGAGGGGAAGCGCCATGAAGGTAAGATAACAGGAGGGTACATGACATCATTTTCTTGAAGTCATGGATATACAAATATGGCTGACGCAGATCTTTCCCGCCAAGGAGGATTGCCGCGCATTCACGAATCAAAATCTCCCCGCACGTGTGTAAAAGTTAATCTCAACGTCTTTAATCATGACTGCGTGTTCTGCATATGGGTGCACGAATCGCTGTACGAAAAATGGGATTACTTTTCACAGGTACTTAAAATCATTGTGATTAATTGCTACTGAAAAATATTACTTCCTAAAGTATGCAACCCTTCACAAACTGAAGTAGGTATGAAGAAGTAAAAGGAACTCAATCCACACACAACCTTCAGCAGTGATTTTTCGGATACAAAATGTTTGGTTTGCACGCCAGTAAGACTACACATTTGGCCGCTCATCTGAATACATTACATTACCGAAAGCGGAACTGTTGTTGTTGTTGTGAATTTTACACCAAATGTTATGTGCATGTCAATAAGACTACACATTTGATCATGCTTCCAAATAATATAAGTACATTATTCCGATGCGCATAGAGTGCAATCTGAGTTTAAATAGACAGCAAGTAGCATTTCGTCAAAAGCCAAAGAAGGGCAATGCCAAAGATTGCTCGAATTACCGCACCATTGCACTCATTTCACATGCTAGCAAGGTCATGCTCAAAATCCTACAAGCTCGGCTTCAGCAGTATGTGAATCGAGAACTACCAGATGTACAAGCTGGTTTCCGAAGAGGCAGAGGAACTAGAGATCAAATTGCCAACCTTCGCTGGATCATGGAGAAAGCAAGAGAGTTCCAGAAAAACATCTACCTCTGCTTCATTGATTATGCTAAAGCCTTTGATTGTGTGGATCACAACAAACTGTGGCAAGTTCTTGAAGAGATGGGAGTTCCAGACCACCTGATCTGCCTTCTGAGAAACCTTTATGCGGGTCAGGAAGCCACAGTTAGAACTGGACATGGAACAACCGACTGGTTTAAAATTGGGAAAGGAGTACGACAAGGCTGTATATTGTCACCCTGCTTATTTAACTTATACGCAGAGTACATCATGAGGAAGGCAGGGCTGGATGACTCACAAGCTGGAATCAAGATTGCTGGGAGAAATATCAACAACCTCAGATATGCAGACGATACCACTCTACTGGCAGAAAGTGAGGAAGACCTAAAGAACCTTTTGATGAGGGTGAAAGAGGAAAGTGCCAAAATTGGTTTGAAGCTCAACATTAAAAAGACTAAGATCATGGCAACCACTCCCATCACTTCCTGGCAAATAGAAGGGGAAGAAATGGAAGCAGTGACAGACTTTATTTTCCTGGGCTCCAAGATCACCGCAGATGGTGACTGCAGCCATGAAATTAAAAGACGTTTACTTCTTGGGAAGAAAGCTATGGTGAACCTAGATAGCTTAATCAAAAGCCGAGACATCACCCTGCCAACAAAGGTTCGCATAGTCAAAGCGATGGTTTTCCCAGTAGCCATGTATGGCTGTGAGAGCTGGACCATAAGAAAGGCAGAGCGTCGAAGAATCGATGCTTTTGAATTATGGTGTTGGAGAAGACTCTTGAGAGTCCCCTGGACTGCAAAGAGATCCAATCGGTCAATTCTCCAGGAAGTCAAGCCTGATTGCTCCCTGGAAGGACAAATGCTGAAGCTGAAGC
This sequence comes from Lerista edwardsae, assembly GCA_029204185.1. Lineage (NCBI taxonomy): Eukaryota > Metazoa > Chordata > Lepidosauria > Squamata > Scincidae > Lerista > Lerista edwardsae. The sequence continues at coordinate 9,925,058 of JAJKFI010000026.1, forward strand.
TCCAATACTTTGGCCACCTGATGAGAAGAGAGGACTCTTTAGAAAAGACCCTCATGCTGGGAAAGATTGAAGGCAAAAGGAGAAGGGGGCGACAGAGGATGAGATGGTTAGATAGTGTCACCGAAGCAATGAATATGAAATTGGGTGAACTCAGGAAGCTAGTGGAGGACAGGGAGGCCTGGCGTGCTGTGGTCCATGGGGTCGCGAAGAGTCGGACACGACTTAGCGACTGAACAACAACAAAGCATTTCGTCCGGTGTGTTCAGTAATATAATTATGAGGAATGTAACCTTGTAAGTGCATATTAAATCATAATAAGGTTACCAATAATGTTTCTACAAGATCACACGTTTTTATTTTCGTAAGTGTTTATTTCAGGAGTAAACTATTCAGTCCTAAACAGTACGAGCAAAGCAATCTGAAATGCTTGGAATAAGGATTGTTTTGAGCATAACAACATGGCTGCTAAGCCCGCCCCCTGGCCTCATTTGGCTGCTATCTCTTCTTAAGGCATGTCCCCTCCTGTTATCTTACCTTCATGGGAAGCGCCGACGCCAGGATTGGACCTCGAGGTCTCGCGCGACTTGCGGGCTCCGCCCCTTCCCGGACTCCCTTCCAATCCGCGCGCTCCGTTCTTTTTTCCATAAAGCGGCCTGCCGGATGTTGATGTTCTCCGCCCCCCTCCCCGTGGGCGCGCCGACAGCGGCTACCTCGGGCTCCCTTCGCCTGCCGGCGCCCCTTTCCCGAGCGGGGGTCGCGGGTGAGTCCCTCGAGCCACGGCGGCGGGGAGGCGCCCCCCCCTCTCCCCTCTGGCGCGTAGGCCCCGTCGCCATGGAAACGCGTCCCCACGTGGGCGCCTCTCGCTGGGCTGGGCTGGGCAAGGCGAGCTCAGTCCTGCTCCGGGCTCCCCCCCGCCCCGCCCCGAGGGCCCTTCGCGTACCGCGCCTTCCGTCCTCCTTCCTTCCTTCCTTCCTTGCCGGGGCTCGGGCGACGCTCGCCCGCTCGCCAGCACCAGAGCAGCGCTTCCCAGGCAGGCTGGGACCCTGTGGGTCGCGACCCAGCGCCTGGTGGGCCTACGACGGGCGGGCGGGCAGGCAGGCAGGCCGAGCAGGCTGCGCCGCAGGGGCGGGAGCGGCGGCCGCAGCGGAGCCTTCCCGGGCGGTCCCCGAGGCCACCCCGGGCCCCCTTCGCACCGGCTGGCCGCGGGACGCGCTCGGGGACCTCCGAAGCCCCCCCCCCCCGTTCGCCCGGGGCTCCTCCGCGTGCCAAGCAGGGCTCCGGGCTGGGGGGGCCGCACAGCAGCCTCCAGGGCAGGACGGGGCCCTCCTCTCCGCCCCCGCCGGCTCCCCGGCTCTGCGAAGGCCTCTCGCGGCCTCTCAGCGTCCGGCTGCTGCCCGTCCATCAGGCGGCTCCCTGTCAGGAGAGCTCATCCCTCGCAGTTCGAGGGTCCTTCCCTAGTCGGGCCCTTTTCTGGCGGACGTTTTTCAGTTCATCAGCTGATAATGTGTTCCGGAGGGTGGAAAAGGCGAATCAAGAGCCAGATTGAAACATGGCCTGTCTTTGCTTTCCCTTCTAGAAATGATCGACTTCTGCAACACCTAGAGCTGTAATATGGTGTCTGGGCCGACGTTTGCCATGGCAGCGGAACTCTGTAAAACTATCTCAGAAGCAAAACTTGAAAGACACAAGAACTTATTCTTAAACTACAGAAATCTTCGTCATTTTCCTTTAGAATTGTTGAAGGATGAAGGTCTGCAGTACTTGGAACGACTTTATATGAAAAAAAATTCACTGACCTCCTTGGTATGATTTTTATTCACTTTGTAACTACCACAGTGTCTGCCATAGGGATGGGTGTGGAGGATGCTGTCCTGGAGCGTGGCCCTGCACTCTTCACCCATAGGAGTAAATTGCAGTCACTCAGTTGTACAGGAAAAATGTGCTTAGAGACACTATCTGGATAGGTGATAATGATAAATCTGTTGGCCTCTGATGCTGAATCAAGCCTGACACCATCTCCACTGGCTGTCCTTAAGTTCTTTTTGTATCACAATCCGTGTTGATCATGTTATGAACAGGCTGTCATGTTTGTATAATGGCAGCAACTAGCTGTCAGACAACTAGCAGCTGCTGTTGGTCAGAAATCCCTGTTCTGAGCAGCGCTTACTGTTCTGAGGATGCACTGGTCCATTTCTACACATGTTGGCTGGCAGGGACGCACTAGGCAGTCGCATCTATGCCTGGTGCCCTGCTGTGCAACCTTCTGGAACGCTGGGCCTATGCCCATAAGAGCTTACGGCACTTTTACGACACCAGGGCAAGTGGTATGCTCATAGGACTCTGGATTGATCCCTAAGCCACTGTCTGGGCAGGGAAAAGGCTAAATTTTCCTGGACTCTCTGTTAGTCCCCTGCCTCTTACAGCTGAGCAGGTAAAAGAGGAGGTAGGCAGAATTTCTTGGTCTCTTTCCAGGAAACTTCTGCTTCTCTGATAGTACATGATGCACAAAGACTTCCTATTCTTCCCAGAGCAGTTCTGTCTCCTTGGAAACATGCTGGGGAAGAGTTTGCTTGCTTCTACAGAGTCAAAGTTAAAGGTTCTGTCCAGTCTGTTGGTTTGAGTAGTTTGAATCTGGTGGCTTTCCTCACTGGGAGCTTCCTCTTTGAAAGGCCAGCACAGTCGTCTTTGAGCAGCTATTACAAGAGCTGTGCACTTGTTGACTTCCTCCCAGCATTCCCCAAAGGACTGTTGCAACTCTTTGTGCTGTGACAGAACCACAGGAGTGGCCTAAGGTTTGGGTAAATGTCCCTTTGCCTCAAAAGTGGGGAGCAGGCGGTAAAGTTCTGTCCTCTTCTGCTTCTCTGACAGAGGACCTCTGCCAATAAGAACTTGCAAAGGCCTCTCCCTGCTCTTCAGCTTACTGTGTTCAGTGTAGCAGTTGGCTGCTTAACTTGGGTCAAAAAAAGTTGAGTTTATTTGGGCAGTTTATCCATGTGTACCTCCTCTTCTCCCCCAAGCAAATTTACTGTTTTTCCTTATTTCAAGGAACATGGATATATGTTTAGCCTCTGTAATGCTGCTCAGTCACCTTGGGGTAGAAGCTTTGCCTTCTCAATTAAGAACTGAAAGTAACTGCAGGCACGTTTGTGGGACTGCCTCCTCCTGATGGAGACAACCTGTCCTTTGAAGACATCGGGAAGCTCTCCTAATGCTGCCCTTGGCTGAGACAAGCCTAGCAGCGACAAAGTGCCCGTCCCTAAGACTTACGTCATAGAGTTCTTGACAGTGTGCACTGTCAAGTTCTTCACATTTCGTATTGTAATCCATGCAACCACCATGTAACATAGGTTAATCTTAGCTCCATACTACAAGCTTGTCAAATGAGACTATAGAGGCTGCCTGGCAAATTTGTGGCCAAGGTGCGATTCTGACCAGGGATGTCCCGTTTCTTTTCCAGTACATGACACCTGCTTGTCGTGCATGTTGAAGAAATGTGAACATTTAATGGTTATGCAGATGAAAACCTTTTATAACACCACAGAGAGATACTCATATGGATAATGAATATTGTGGTCTATTTCCACTTCTGAAGAAATCTGACTGTTAAAACAAAATTGGATATTCTGAATCTTCCTAAGGCAGTGCCTAGATTGCAGCCTTTACGAATCGTTGATACGGCGCTCTGGTTGTCAACAGTGTCAGAGTAAATGGACGTGGCATTTCTGTTTGCTAAAATAGGTGGTGTGACTGTGTTGGGTACGAGGCTAGTTAGCATTTTCAGTTTAACCCGATACTTCTAAAACATATCGGGTTAAATTCCCATTCAGTTGTTACCAGGGTAACTCGACAAGCTTTCGGTTTGCCTTCTATGCTTGTGAACATTACATTATGTATAAACATGTTTTTAGATTTTGATCCAAGTAACCAGGAAACAAGACTATCAAGTGTCACTGACCCTGCATAACTCTTTGAGATAAAATGAGTGTGTTTAGCACAAACTCCCCACTAGGTGGAACCCGAAACTCAGATTTCTGCAGCATAAAAGCCTTGCACCCTTGCACAGAAAACAAGCAAATAGTGCTCCTGGCTCTGCGCAGAACTGCTTGTGAGCCCAACCCTGTGCATATCTACTCAGAAGTAAATCCCATTGTAGTCAGTGGGGCTTACTCACATGTGTGGATAGGATTGCAGCCTCTGTCCTGAAGAGTTTGAAAACACGGAAGAAATAAGCTGGCTGAAAAAGGCCCCTCTGCGGAGGACTATTAATAGGATGACCTCACATATCTGACCCACCCCAGCAATAGCTAAACAGCCAGGCTCAGTGCAGTGTAATACAGAGTCAGCATGGAGGAGCTTCTTCCTATATGCAGACAGCTGCTTGGGGAAGCTGCAGACTGTTGCGTAGGTATTGGGGCCGGAGAGACGCGTGAGAGACTGTCCTTCCCCAACAGACCTGAGCCTTCAGATGTCCTGGAACTGAGCTTCAGCACTGCAGTAGGGCATCTGGCTGCCACAGTATTACTGGTGCCCAGTCAGTTGGTCTGAGAAGTAGAACCCATGCAGAGTTTTGTGAGGCAAAACTTAACCCCATGAGCCTCAGATGGTGTGACTTGGCTGCTGTAATGCAATCCCTGGTAAAACGTTGCTCAGGAAGATGGCCTTGTTTAGAAGGCCTCTGGCTCTCTGGAGAACGCATTATAGTAATTGCAAATTGTTCACAAAGTGGCCTGCCGTTAAAGTAGCCAGTATGATTAAGCTGTATTGATCAAAGGCATTTATCTGTCACAAGTTATTGTAGGGCTACTTGAATTTTAAGCAGACATTTCTATTTTCTTATTGCTGTGTGGCGCTCAGCAAGATCAATATGTGTTGAATTTGGAGAGCTACTATAAGGTGTCACTGCATGTGCCATCGTCACATACTTTGGCATCTTACTTTGTCAGCATGGATCGTGTTTGCTGTTATGGAGCTTTCAGCTCCTCCTTGGAAGCTAACTGTGCCCTCTCTGTGTTCTGATACCTTCAGGTTGTCTTGGCATACAGGTATTGACAGCTTAGCTGTGGTTTGTGAAGTCCAGACTTTTAGGCTATGGGATTCTATCAATGCCAGATGTGACATGTGTAAAAGGTTTACCTGCATATGGACATGGGCAAACTGGTTTGTGAATTATATATTGTCTCTTTCTTAAAGTACATCTAAACATCAACTTTCTCTTTTTTTAGCCAGAAAACCTTGCCCAGAAGCTTCCAAACCTCGTGGAACTGTGAGTGTATGATGCCTTGCTCCTTACAGTGATACATTAATCACAAGACATTTCTTCAAAATAAGACGCTGATGCTTATAGACTGAAATCCTGAAGATTACAAATATTAGCTGGGGATTTTCTCCCTTGGTCCTAAATAGCTGGTTTGCATTGGTCTACTCTAATCCGTAGCGCTGTGCCTTTCTGTTCATGCACCATCTCCACTTAAAAGGTGGCTTGGAGTTGCCACCGTGTCACCTGCTTTGCCAACTCAGTAGATCTGCAAGAGCTGGGGGGGGCATCTTTGCTCAGGGAACATCAATATACTCAGTCACTGGTCACTGGAAATGATTTGAGTTGAAATCAGTCAATCAACCGTATTTTTATACCACTTTTCAATAAAGTTCGCAAAGTGGTTTACAGGCAAAATAATAATGTAATAATTACATGATTCCCTGTTGAAAAAGGGCTCACAATTTTTAAAAATGCAGAGTGTCATCAGAAACAGCCACCAGAAATGCACTGGGGAGTAGCATATATGTCCCACCTTCCTCTTCCCAGAACAGGAGATTATCAGGTAAGAATTCCATTTTTCCTTTGTAAAGCTCTGCTTGAATATAGTGTTCCAAGTGTTCATTTTTAGCTCTGCAGGTTTTGTTTTGTTTGGGAACATTTTCAAATATAGGTTAAGGAAGTATGAGTCTGATACAAATAGGAAGTTCATAAATGGCCTGAAATGAGATGGCCTGGGACAACTATCTCATTTTCTAAGTTATGAGCATCTTTGGGATTTATATTCCTTCGTATGTAGTGGCTCCATGTAGCTGTAATGGTTTTTAGTCATTGGTTGAATATACGTACTGTATGCCCAACCCTATTAGAGTGTTTCTCACTAGATCCTTAGAAATTTCTCAGCCAAGAGAACCAATTTTTTCCCTGAAAATATGAACGATGTGCCTCTGCAATGATGTAAGTGGCCATGAGGAGCTGTGGCTGTAGTGGGCAGTAATAAGCATAGCTGTGGGTCGCTCAGGCCACGTCGCGTGGGCTTTGGGGCCACTTGACTTGGCTCCAGGTCACCCAGAAGCGTAGTCATAACCTTGACATCTTTCAGCTTAGCTGCGGGGTAGCAGCACCTGACTGGTGGGTGCATCTGCAACGTAGTTCATCGTTTTACAGGTCGCTGCAGTCTGGAGCTTGCTCAGGCAGCCGTCTTGCCTCGTCTTGTCTGACGCGAGTTCTGTTGTATAATGAAGCTGAAGTACGACTTTTGTGATGCGCTTTGCATTTTGCCACCAGGCACTTGCCAAAGATTATCTGATGAGACCACACAAAAATCCTACCCAAAATTAATGTTTGCAGGGAGGGTAACTTTTAGAAGCTCTGAAACAAGCTCACTCTGGTTTGATTCATATTAATTAAGACAAGAGAATGTATGTCATGCCCTCTGAGCTTTTTCTTAATAGACTTTAGATGACTGGCATATATGTCCAGAAAGAATAGCAATAGCAGCAATCTAGTTAATGTTTCTCAGATAGTAACACCTAATTGAAGAGCAATGTGGAAAAAACTAAAACGAGACAGAAGGTTGAAATCTGACTTGCTTATAACTACATAATTCTGCATCACGTTCCAGTGGGCTCACAAGTTCTAGGCAGCAGAAAGGGTTGGACTTCCTAATTGGAAAACTAATTACTTTTAAATTGTGTTAAATTGTGCATTATGTTGTAAAGTGCATGGAAAACATTTAGCTTAGATCTCCAAAGCTAGATTCCTATTCTTTTAGTACTTTGAAGCAAACTGGTTAGCAGTACTTCTATTATTAAATGTGACTCTTTCTGCAAAACGTTTGACTGTGTGTTACAAGATTGTAATACACGATAACATCAAGTACATTAAAGCTAAGAACACAGCAGGAGCACAAGACGTAAGTGGTGCTGCCATTTTGAAGACTCTGCTCTTATCTGGCTTTGGCTTGGTTTTGAGCAAGGGTTAATGTGATAAGATATGTGTCAAAGTTTACTTTATTTTGACTGTCTGTTGACACCACTTGCTGATAAGGTTTATTTACTTGACAGCAGTGTAAATATTGGAGAAACAGCCAGTGAGCATGTGGCACCTTTTCTTCATGGCCTCAAGTGTTTCTATGATCACATAAGGTCATCTTTTGTTATGCAGATAGCACCCTGTTAACCAGTGTTAAGTGACTGGTCTATTCTCTGTGGCCTTGGGAGGGGAAGTCTCATTCAGGAAAGAACTGGAAGTGTGAGCTCTGTCTCGGGCCAAGCGATCAGAGGCTCGTGGCAATGTCTGTTGTCGTAGATTTCCAAGTAAGCATTGTGTTTATGGAAGTGAAGGAAAAGGTCCTCTCCTATTTTCTCTCGTTTCCCATACTGCAGAGTGAACACTTTGCCGCCTGCTGCTGCTGCAGCTCCTCCTCAGAGTAATAGGTGGTATCTTTTGCTCTTTTTCCCCAGGTATCTCCATTCAAACAATATCGTGGTTGTACCTGAAGGTAAGCGCCTGATTAAGTTGCAAATAATTCCAGAATCTACACAATAAGAATTTTGGATTGAGCGCTCATGAGGCTCACTGTAGGTGTTGCATACCTGGGAACTTACCAATATGCCTAAGGATTGTGTGTAATGCTTCTAATTGGAGGAGTTGAAAAGTAAAACAATACCTTAAGGGCCCAATCCTGCCAGGCCAGAGTGGGTGGGACATGTGCACCGCCCATGCTGCTGTTGTGAAGGTGCTGTGAAGCACCTCCACTGCCAGTGATAAGGCCGTGGGAAGGACTCACTGCCAGCACTGCCCGAATGTGGCAGCGCAAGCTGGCGATGGGCGATTGCAGCCATTGCTGGCATTGCGCTCCTCGCAGGTGGTGGGGCAGCAGGAGGGCACTCCTGGGGGGGGGGGCGAGCAGAGCAGGGATGGGACCGGCAGCGACCTTCGCTGCTGGATCCCTCCCTGTGCGTCAGGCCACGTGGCCCAAACAGCCGGCTCAGAGGCGAGGACACCCACCATCTACCCCGTGCCCTTACCTGGCGGAAGGGGATGAATGTCCTCTTCCTCCAAGGCACCTCCGGCCTCTGCCCAGCGCTGGTAGCTTGGCTACTGTTTCTCCTACAGGCAGCTCAGGATTGGGCTGAAAGCGACTGGGCAGTTGCCCCATTCGCTTTGTCTGGGTCTTGACGGATGTCTATAGACCTAATGAATAATTTATAAAGCACATCTGTCTCTTTCATTTATTTTCTCTACAACCCTCAGCACTTTTCCTGCCTTGAGCTTATTATAATATAGTGCTGTGAACCTTATCAGTAGGTTTTTTGCTGTACACATGGGGACATAAAGCTACGAATTGACCGACACTCCCCAGGTGATTGTGTGGTTGAGTTGCAACTTAAATGTAGGTCTCTCAACACTGAATTGGATTCGCAGTTGATCGCCCTTTGCCGCTCTGCCTTGCCTTGCCTTCGGAACAGAGTAGCATGGAGTACATGTTGAATATCAGCAAAACCCTGCTATCAGGAGAATGGCGAGAGCTGTGGCTGGCAAAACGTCTTGGATATGTTCACCTCATTCACATGTTGTCTGTAGCCTACCAAGGCACTTACCAGAGTCCAAGCCACAGTCACACTCAACTGTGACACTTATTTCCTAAGATCTTTATCCTGCTTTTCTTAAATTTGAGGTGGCTTACGAGCATAAAGTAATACGAACAAAATCAATAACAATTACAACAAGATAAAAAATAAAAGAAATTGAAGTACAAGGGACTAGCCTAACATGAAATTTAATCTGAAGAAGATGCAACAAGAGTCCTTTGAGCGGAAGCCAGATGCGGCTCTGCAGGGGGGAGTGCCACGTGGAGGGGCTGCTGCAGAAAGGGCCTTCCCCCCCCCCCCCGCATTCCCACAAGCTGCACTTTAGGGGTGGGAAGGATGTATGGAAGAGCCTCCTTAGAGGGTCTCCAAGTGTGGATGCACTCCTGAGGGAGGTGGGCTGTCAAGTAATGCGGTCCCTGGCCATTCAGGGCTTACGGCAATGAGCAGCACCTTGAATCGTACCAGGAAGCCAACTGGCCAGCAGTGAAGCCGTAACAACAAAAATGAAGTGTGATCGTGACCGTTTCTGAAGGGTCTTCAAGAGCAGTCCCAAGTAGAACCTATTACAGTAATCCAGACAAGAGGAGGCCAAGGCAAGGGTAGCGGAAGCCAGGCCTGACTGAGGAAGAAATGCTGGACATAGCTGGGTTTTGCTCAGCTCTTCACAGTAACTTCAGCAGGTCAAGATGAAATATTGTGGAAGCACGTTGGCTCATCCTCCTGTTTGAACTTTACTCTTATTCCTTCCTTTTCTTGCTGAAGCGATTGGCTCCCTGGTTAAGCTGCAGTTTCTCGACCTGAGTGACAATGCTCTTGAAATTGTATGCCCCGAGATTGGCCGTCTGAGAGCCTTGCGCCACCTTCGATTAGCTAATAATCAACTGAAATACTTGCCAGCAGGTAAGGTGTGAGAAGCCTTCCAGCATGTGGAGCTGATGTGTGGTGGTTTTAGGTCATCTGCTAACCTGTGTTTCAGTTCCAGCTGCAGATACGTTATGGTATGTTGGACGAGGACTGATTGTATTGTTCTTGGTACATCCTTTGTTTAATAATAGTGACCTCATTCATTGCTTTCTAATGTCAAAGGTGAATATGGGTTAAAAATTAAATACTCTAAATGTACTTTTTCAATTCAGGGCGCTCACTGCGTGCTGGTAATCAGTGAGTATGCCAAACCTTTTCTCCTATTCTGCAGCAAACCTCACCTGTGCTTGTGTCACATTAAAAATGCTCATTACAGGTATTTTCCCTCCAAAATGGGCTATCCAGCATGCTTTATAAATTGTGCACATTCCAAAAATCTGGAAAAGAATTTTATAACTTAACTGAATGCTGACAAAAGTGGTCATTGATGCTTGAGAAATACCTAATTCCGAAGAGAGAATGTCTGGATATCCTTGAACCTCTGAGCTCCCACAGTGTGAAAGCAAAGTTTGTTCAAAGAAAACTCACTTTTTTCAGCAGAACTTTTAATGCATAACTTCAACATATTCCAAAAGAAAGGAGACTTCAAAAAGGTTAATTTACATTACAGAATGATTGACTGCATGTTCACTACTTTTTTGAACTCCATATCCATTAAATAGCTTAGGAAATGGCCTTTACCGTATGAGGAAGCTGCATTTATTTCCTCTTCCATTTATATGAAATATGGGGCATTAAACCTCTTCCTCCTGTGTGTTCAAAGCTTTAGGTATCTGAATGTTCCTTAGTGCTAAAAATATCCCTGGTTGTTAACCATCAGAGGGTCTTGCAAAAGGTCCCGTGTACATTGAAATGCCGGTGCGGAGTCAGCTTGTCTAAGGAGCTCTAGCCAAATTTTTGCTTTTCCCCAAGCCCTGTCAGTCTTGAATTTCACAGTTGTATTAATCTTCCCCAGGCTCTGATAATCTCCCGTTTTGGCTAGGAAATAGACTCTGCTGATCCGTTTCATTGAGTTTTTTTAACTATGTAGCACTTTCTGTCATTATTTTGCAAACACATTTCAAGCGGGTTTCCTTTCATGGTTGCAAAGCTGGTGAGCATTTGGCTCGTAATCCCTCTTAAGGAGCTTCTCTGTTTATCAAGATCACGAGTAGAACGGTCTGTATTGTGGCAGCTCTTCTGAATAGCTTGAGTTGTCCAGTTCATTCCATTTTAGTGAGGCGTTTGTGGTGGGTTTATAGTGGTATTTACTAAGATGAAGCTGATTGTTGATCAAGGAGATGTTGTTTAACAATAGAAGAGTGTTGATTTTTTGGGAAATAACTGCTTTAGAACTTGAGTTGTATCTATTCTTAATCTTTGTGTACAGCAGGAAGATAATTACAGGTTGATACTCTTGCCAGCAGTATTTTCTGCCTTAGATCTACACACCATCATGGATCACTGCTTTATCGTATCACGATCATTGTCTCTGGAGACTCTCTGCCTTCAGCATTAGTGTGGTTTCCTCCTGGTGGCTTGGCAGAAGAAGAGGGAGAGGTTTGTAGGGTAGGGATGTACGGCGTCTCCTGTCCTGAGTCGCAAGGAGGTTTGCAGACTGCCTCACGGCTCCGTGCTGGAGTAACCCTCTCTTGGTTGCTTGGTGCCCCTGGTTCTGGTGGAAACCCTTCTCAGGAGCTCCAGATTAGCCATACGTTATCCATCCCCTCTACTGGCATTGAACTGGTTGCAGGAAATGATGCTTACAGTATAATAATCCATGGCATTTTTATTTTGTTGGCATACATTGTTGTCTTTTTTTAAAAAAGACAAAATGGCACTTTTTGGATCCTGCTCCTTTCTTGATGTAATCCTTCTAGCCGCCCTGTAACATTGGTTGGTATTGGTCCCATTGCCAGTTGTGGGGGGGGGGACGAAGCTGAGAAAATAGTGGTCTGTGCGCTCATGGCAGATTGGAGATTCAGCCCAGCGGTTTGTAGGTCTTGGGCTTAGGGATAAGTTTCCTTTTTATAAATATAAAGACGTTTTTGGCCAGTGATTAGATCATAGGACTTGGCATCAGAGAGATGGATTAATTCCAGGTCTTGCTGTTCAGTCAGCATTGCCTCTTTCAACTCATCATTAAAATGTTGCATGAACTTTGTACATCCTGCTATCGAAATCTTTAAAGAACCCAAACTGCTAGACACTCAGTAATTGGAAATACCCAAAACTGAAGTGCACACATGGAGTGTCTGTCTGCTTGGGGTGTAGTGGGGGGGGGAATTACGGAAATTATTACAGAACATTTTTCTGTCTCCCTCTTTCTCTCTGTGTTGTGGGTGCACATAGCCCGGTTAGCTTTGACCTGCTGACCTTGCAGCTTGAGGGGTGAGCAGGTTGGGGTGTTCGCTGATCTGTCATTTGGTCTTCAATTTCAAAACGGTTGGCGATCAAGGCCTGCTTCCTAGGGTGGGATCTGAATTGGACTGCTGTCATTCTCTCCTCTCAGTTGTGGAATGTTAACAGACCTCCTCATGGCCTGAGATGCGTATGTTGGCAATGAAGGGCCTGCTTCTGGAAGGCTGGTGAAAAGAGATGGATTCCAACTAACCAGCCAGAGATCTTCAGGCCACAAGTTTTCAGCAAGCTTTGGAACTGCCCATCCTTTCTCTGAATCTGCTTCTCTCTTATCCACGTATGCTAAATGGAATGTGTCTTTACCCCAGTTGGGCCATTTTGTTTGAACGTGTTTCTTCTCTCTAGCTTAAGTGAACAGTATGTGCAGAGCTTTGCAATTCCAAATTCTGTTTGCTGTGTTTGCGTGAGGACAGTTCTGTCACAGCTCGTGCTGTAATCTGTGTAAAAACGTAACAGGTATGAAGGAGACGGGCACCTTCGGCTCTGCACTCTACCTTGATGTTGTTCTTAGGCTCCATTGTTCTAGACAGTGCTCCTGTCAAGATCTCAATTGGTTACAAATTGGGGAGGGGGAGAGCTTGACTCTGCAAGTTCTTTAATCTCTGTTTATCTTGGAGCTGTGTTCTGGCAGAGTGGTGGTATAAATAAAATGGATGGGTGTCAATAAGCACAATAAAGTTACAGTTAATTTTTTAATGTCTGACAAGATTTGCAGATTTTTTTGTGTGATTTATTTTGCTTATAAAACTTGCAAGTTGTGGCATCTTGCTACTTAAATTTAATTAAAAATGGGCTGGTGTCTACTAGGCAAGCATTAACAGTTAATTATAGATTTGCCAAATGAAATGCTTCATGTTTTGCCAATTTTCAAGGTAAAGTGAATTAATTAAAGCATGGTTGGCATTGACTTAAGTTCCCAACCCTTTATGCGGTAAAGTTGCCTTTCAGGATACCATTGCTGCCTTTAGAACTGTCTTCCAAGTCTTTTTTGTTGTGGCTGATGCTTTAAATCATGAGTGGCATATTTGAGGTTTCAGGGAAGCAGCTTCGTAGTAAATCTCCTAGCAGCAGAGCCCCCCCTAAATCACTACAGCTTGGTGCTGTGGCCCTGAGCTACCTCAAGATATCAGTGCCTACAAAGAAATGGCCCAAAGAAACTTCTGCTTCAGAGTTCAGATTTTTGCACGTTTGTTTACCTGCCCTGTGGAAATTTACATGCCTCAGGTTGGAAGACCAAGGAAAGATGTCATCCTTCTTTAAACACGCCCAAAGAAGGTGGAGAACATAGCAGAGTATTGTCTGCGTGAGCCATTGTCCACCTGTAGCAATAAGTAAATGACCCAGCAGAGGTTCAGCAGGCACAGCTTTCCGAATTTCTTCCTAGTTAAAAAGCGAATACGTTCCTGAATGCCTGAAGCGCCCAAGAGGGGTATGGCACCCACCACTACTGCAACCAGCGTAGTAAATGTCCGCAGGTGCAGCCTTTCTGATGGCCTGTTGGACGAGGCGTTTTGGGTGTGCCTGCTGGGCGGCTGCTGCTGCGTGTGCCTGCGTGCCCCCAAAGCTCACCTCTGGCCGCACAGCACTCCTGACCTGCCACCGTGTGGTGACTTGAATTCTTCCATCCAGTTTCTCAGACTCCAGACAGTTTGCACATCTCACCAAGGAGCGCCTCGCTGCCAAATACCAGGGTTTTATTTACAGTACAAAGTCACTGCCGTGTGATGAGGAATAAAATGCTTGTACTTCATAACAGTAGACTGCTAAAAAGAGGTCACATCTCGCAGTCATTCCTGAGGCTATGTGATGTGCGCAGTGACGAAGGAAGGCACGAGCTCACTCAACTTCGTAGCTAAGTGCTAATGGGGAACAGCCTCACGGAGCCCGTTGCTGTGTGCTTAATTAAAACGTGGCTCGTGTGCTCGGGCGCTTCCCCGATGCTTGTCCTCAGACCTTTGCACGTGGAGCAGCAGCTCAGCCTTGAGCCGTGCTTAGTGTTCACTGAAGCGGAGACTCCCTTGTCTTCAGAACCACCCGCAGGAGACCTCCGTGCCACGCGTGGCTGGGAGGGTGCAGGGAGCAGGGTTTTTCCCCCTTTGTGTGTGGGCTGTGATGCTGCTGCTGCGTGGGTGAAGCTTCATTCCAGAATTCCTGACCATCGGAGGATTTTGCTCCTACATATAGAGTCCTCTTATCCAGGATCACATAGGTTCAGCCTGCCTCTTAGCATCTAAATCAGGCTGTAGCTCCCTCCCCCACTATGACCCTTTATCAAATAGCCTGGGGAAGATAACGAATTGCCCCAACCAAGCCTGTTTGGCATAGCCATTCGCTTTGCTAATTGGGGGTTGAGACTGAAAAGTGGTGCCCTTTTCCCCTCCCTCTCCCGCCTCCTTAGACCTTCCTCCTTTCGCTGCCAAGAAGTACAGCATTATATGTTTAGTATTCATGCAGATGAATTTCCTTCTGAAATATATCCCAGTGTATTTTTTTCTGTTCCAGAATTCCACAGTGCCCTACTTATTATTTCTGAAGAGAGCTGTGCATTAGGCATTGCAACAGTGTTGTCACGCAGGAGTGGTGCTTGAGTGTTCTTTTCCCTTTCCTTGGCTGCATGAACACATTTTCCATGGCTTTTTAAGGCGTATAGCATGACAGCTTTTATATTCCAGTTCTGGCATGAAACCATGCACTGCTCTCTACTTCAAACGCGTAGCTTTAGTAGTGGGATCTGGGTTTGTTTTTCCCCCTTGCAAGGTACAAACTTGGTTATAGATTCTCATTGTGATGTTCTGTGTGTGTTATTGTATTTCAATACCTCTGCCTGCACCAGTAGAGATAATGATAAGTCTTAGGAAGTCTGACTTTAAAAAAGCAAGAAGCAAAGCTTAACCAGTGATGCTGGCCCTTTCTCTTGCGCAGTGCACGGACACAGTCCGCTCTGCTTCCCTAATTTAGTAACAGGCATAAAAATATGCACGGCCACGCAGGTTTGGTATTTCAGGCAGTCTTCCAGGAGTAGGGTGTGTTTAAGTAAATGAACTTGTGGAGATAGGAGGAAAACACTAAGTGACACCAGCAGTTACCTTCTGCAAGTCCTTGCGGTATTTAAAAGGACATTGTGCTCTGAATCAGGCAGGTTGTTTGGCGCATGAGTGCTTGCTTTCAAAGAACACCACCTGATAAGTAATGCATTAACGTCTTAATGGATTAGTGCGGCCTGAAAATAATCTGAATGAAAGCGGATGCTTCCGTAGTATTTATCTTGAATTTGTGGCGCAAAAGGGGTGGTGGGGAGTGGGCCTCCTTGCCGTCTCCGGCTGTGTCTCATGCCTCAGCGCGTAACGGCTGCAGTGGGGTTGGTGATGCTGTTGCTGCTCACGGCACTGTCACAAGTGGGAGTGTCTGTCCGGCTGTGCTGCGGGATGTTGGCTGCAATCGCAATATAAAAAGCTGCTGTCAAAACTCCAAATTTCTAGGGTTGTGCTGCTGTGGCTCATTTTGAGTCTGACGTGCCAGTTGAATTCTGTGGACTGGAGCAGCCTCTGCTACATGCCCGGTTTACAGGCCGGTTCTCCCGTGTGGCCAACTGAAGCTTGTTGCCTAAGGGTGGTGGCGACTTGGTGTGGGGTGTCGCCTGTCTTCTTCATCCACCTGCTTCTGCTGCTGCTCTTTCTCTGACTCCCTGGGTTTGAGAAGAGGGCAGTAGGCTAGTGTGCTGTCAGACAAGGGGAGGCAGTAGGTGGTGCCTGGCATGTTGCTTCGGGCACTACAGCGCACTTCTTTGTGTGACTGTGTTCTTATGCATCTCAAGGTAGTGGCTGTCGCCAATTCAAGAGTGCCAGTCTATGGCTGCTGCATCGTGGTGCTAGTACAAGCTGGCCGTTCGACGTGTTGTCATAGTGGCACACTGAAAGACTTTGCCATTGGCTGACTGATTTGAAGCATGATGCTCGGCGTCTGCTCTCTTGTAGTCAAGTAAAAGAGCTTAGAACTAGGTTGTGACATCCAAAAGCAAAACACTGTGAGCTATTTTGCTTCTGCACTTCCAGTTCACTTGCTTTAAAGGGAAAGTGCAAACTAACTTACCAACTTAAATGCTTGGTGGTATTGAGAAAATAATGAACTCAAAAGAAATGCGAATATTTCTGAGTTTGATAGTCCAAAATGGCAGCACTTGTGTCTGTTTTCTGCGCTGACCTGTGTTTCAAACGTCTGGTGTGTATAGCCGTGTGCTGTTCTGCTTGTGGAATCCTGCTGAGAGTGTTCATTCCTCAGCTCTAAGTTACTCCGCCACCTCCACCCTGTCCTCCATATTGGGCCGTGGAGCCTGACACGGAGGTTCTCAAGTCTGCACCAGCAAAATAGTCGGGGGCAATGCCCCTTCCCCCCCCCCCCCCCGGAGCCATTTCGGCATCACTGCTCCTGTGGGGACCAGGCAGCTTAGGCTTGAGTTGCCCGTTGGTAGAAGGACCCATTTAACTCACTGAGGCTTCCGTCAGAGAAGACAGGCCTAGGATTGCAGAACTGGGCATTCTGTGGCACACTGTGAGATGCAGTAAATGACTTCGCTTTGTCTCTGGTCCTGCTTTGTTCCCTGTGTGAGCCAAATCTGAAACTGAAAATGTTTTAAATCTCCAATTCTAGAAAAGAAGAGATTATTGTTTGGGTTTGCTGGGAAGTAAGATGTGTTCCTACCTTGATAAACAGCTGCTTACATCAGATAAACTACTTTTCAAGTAGTGGTAAACTTAATAAACTGTGCAATCTTGAAAGAACACTGAGTGTTCCTGTTGCACACTGTAAAATTAAACATTTAACCCCATCTTCAGATCTGAACTCTGCCCGTCTTTGCAGCTGTTCTTTTTGGGTGGGGTAGGCAGAGGATTGGAGGCCCCTGATCTTTGATGTTCCGAATGGCATATTGAACCAAAGGGCCAGAGGGCAAAGTTATGCAGCAGCAATTAACTTTAAAGAACATTAAGTTGTCATGACTGCTTTGGTCATTTTCTGAGAACACTGATAAAATTCAAATAAAGAGCTCCAGGCTGCACTATCAAAACAATGCACGGTGCGGCATTCCCCTTTTTTAAGATCCAGAGATCTATATACTCCTCCTCCTCCTCAGTTATTTTAAAATGAACCTCTGGTGAGAAGTGACGTGTGCCTAAAAATGGGGGTCAGTTGGGGTGGTTCAGCATAGTGAGGGTGGGCGTCCTCCCCCAGAGCTCATCTTGCTTCGCATTTTGCTGTGTGTTTCTGCGTTTGGAGACCCGTCAGGTGTGGGCCTGCGGCTCTGTGACCCCAGTTTCCCCAGGAGACCTGGAGAGGGAGCCGAATGAGGCAGCCGCTTGGGCTCAGCTTCTGCACTGTGATGCGGTGCCTGCACGGGGCTGCCTACCACACCGGGGGGACGGCACCAGCCTCCTGGGGTGTGGGGGGAGCCTGAAGGCAGGTGTCCGCAGGGCTCCCCAGGCTTCAAAATGTCTAAAAATAGCCGTCGCGACCCACTTCCGGTGCATGAGCGCAGGACCAGAAGTGGGTCGTGAGAGCTGTTTTTAGGCTCCCTCCCTGCACTGTTGTTGGCAAGTACAAAAAAAAAATCCCCCTTCGTCCCTGGCAGTGATGTGATCCTAGCGACCATGTCACTGCCTTCCCCCCCCCTCCCCCACAAAAACGTGTTAGGTTCCCAACTTCCCTGTAGAAGTTTGGGGACCATGCCATAAATCATTTCCAGCAGTGGTTCTGAAACTGTTTAGCACTGGGAACCCACCTAAAAAAGTTTCACTTCACCAGCCACTCAAGCCTCTGGTGTTTGGGCAGCAGTGCGGCTACGCCACCCCCCCACCCCAAGTAGCAGGTTCTTTAACCTTTAATGTACATTGACAAGGCAAATTAGGCTGTTTTGCGACCCACCAAAAACTGGCTCAGGATGCCCTGGTGGTGGGCCCTGGACCCACAGTTTGAGAACTGCTAAATTACAGTATTCATTCTCAACCAGCTGCGAAGATCACTTAGTTGGGGATAAAAGGCAACTCAAGGCTCCATTTGCTTGCTCCGGAATCACTCCAGTTGTGCCCCAGAGGCTCCCCAAGGCTCCGCCCATGTGCTGGTGGGGCTCCCAGAAATTCCACGTAGGAGTGCAAAGGGACCCAGAGACCAAAAAGCTTGAGAACCACTGGCCTTCACCCAGACGCAGTTCGTTTTTTAATCTGGTCCCTGTCAATCATTCCGTCATGCCTCCATCATGTCCACTGGCTGTGTCTCTGAGGGCTGCGTCTTTTTCCAACAGACGTTGTTGGCATTTCCCCCTCCATTATACTAGCAGCAACACTCCTTGGCTCATCACACCAGTAGTATCTGGGACAGGGGGCCATCAAGCTATTGGTCCCTGCTACGTTTGCTCTAAAGACAACGCTGGGGGTGGGGTGGGGGTGGGGAGAACGGCACACCCTTCATGATGTTCTGCTGGATAACTGAGGTGAGTGAGAAGAGGGGGAGGATTCCTTCTCATCTCCTGGTATTAGAGTTAAAAGTCAGAGCTGTTCTTGGTTGAACAAGAACAGTGGTGGACGGAATTGTCAGAAGTCAGAAAACCTGCAGAGGAACACTCCTGGGTTCTGCATCCTGCTGTCATAATTTGAAGAGAGAACTCTGCCTGCCTACAACTGCATGCCTTTGTCTGTCTATAAGACGGCTTTATTTGCATCTTTGCATATAGCATCTAAAGGCCGAGGAGGAGCAAAATTCAGATGACTGCTTTGCTGGATGAACGGCGGAGAGGAGAGATGGCTCCTTCTCCCCCTGAGATTTGAAAAATACCTTGGCCTGCACTGCCGCTGGACTCCTGCCAGTCTGCCAACTGTGGCCTTGAAGGGTTTGGACCTGGGCAGTCTATTTTTAGCGGCAGAAGCGAGGCTGTGTCTGAAAATAGCTGGGCCTCCTTGCCTGCCAGTCGGTGGTTTTGGAGTGCTGCAGGCAGCGCCTCCGAGCTCTGGCTGCGTTCGGTGCACAAACAAGGCCGTTCTTGCTACTCCCAATGCCACAGCTGAGCAAGGACTATTGACAAACTGCTTTTGAGGTATCTCATGGCATGCAGGGCGCAAACTAATTAAACATCCCTGGACATGAATGTCTGAAGAACTCCCCCCCCCTTCTCATTCCAGCCCACTTCGTTTGACTTGGGGTGGAGTGCCCTCCCTTTTCATCCCTTCCTTGCCTGGACAACACTGGCAAGAGTCGCACAGCCCTCCCTCGGCTTCCCTTCCTTTCACCCGGGCCTTTTTGTTTTCCTTACAGACATGTCCATGCTCTGTTTATGTTCAGCCTCATTCCCTCCTTACTTTTGGTTTCCTTGCTGCTTTGGAAGGGTTTGACAGGTGGTTATTTCCGGGGTTCAAGCATTGGACTCGTATGAGCTTAGCTTAGCTTAGAGAAGTTCTTTCCTGCTGAGTCCTGACAACTTGGAACATAATTTTTCCTCGCGCAAAATGCCCTGATGGCTGAGCATAGGGCGCTGCTGAGTTAAGCCATTGGCCTGCCAGCTCAGTGTTGTGTGTGCTGGCTGGCAGCTCTTCATGGTTTCAGAGGTGAGGCTTTCTCCAGCCCCACCTGGAGATGCCGGACAATGAATCTGGGACTTTCTGCATGCAGAGTGGGGGCTCTGCTAGTGAGCCGTTGCCTCTGGCTGTTGGTAAAGGGATGTTGCGGAGTTGCTGAGATGGGTTGGAGTGCTCTCCTGGCTTGAGAGTAATGGAGTCAGGGCTGTCTTGTTCGTGGTTCCTCTTGCTCTTGTTTTCCCTGTCAGTTCTTTTTATGGTGTCGTCTTCCAGGTCCCCTTCTTGATTACACAGGAGAGTCCCTGCTTATCAGCCTTTAAACGTGGGCTGCCTCAGAAGGTCAGGTGCTTGGGAGGGACAACGGTGCAGGTATCACATGGTCCTGTGTGCTCCCTGAGGCACCTGGTGCGCCACTGTGCGATGGAGGAAGCTGGGCTAGGTGGGCCTTTGGCCTGATCCTCCGGGGCTCTTCTCATGACCTTTCTTCATTTCTCCCCACCTTCCCATCTTACCCACCAGCCAATCTCTGCTTCTCCGGCCTCTCTGCCTGGTTCGTTCTGTTCACTGTTGCAGGCTAGAACTCAGCCAGTGCCCAGGGACTCCGGACTCCCTGGCAGCTGCTCTTCTCTGCTCCTCCCAGTCTGCGGTCGGTCATCACAGGTGGTGTTGTGCTGACTTGGACTGTGTCACAACATTGTGTGTTACTTACACAGCTTGTAAAAGCTTCTTGAAGGAATTGTAAAATATGCCAGAGTGGAGTCTCACTTCTCCTCCTACGGCCACTGGAAATTATTTTATTTTAATTAAGATGTGGTGATTGAAACTTTATTGCAAGACTTGTGGTGAGCTTCTGAGAATCGTCAAGAGCATTTTCGTGTTGGTTCTTGAGTCTACCCACTTGGGGGATGCGTAGCTTCTCCCTACCCCTTTCCCTTCCTTCATTGTGTCTAATGGAGCTTCAAATTAACACCGCTTTTTGTTTAGTTATCATAAAAGAAGTTGGCACAACGGGGGGTGTCTTCTAGATGCTACTGCCGTGAGAGCATGTAAGTGGCATATAAGCGATGCCCGCCGCAGTATCTGTGGTTGCATTCTCTCTGTAAAGTAATAGTCATGCTTCTTATACCCTGTGAATTAGTTCAAACCCTTCTGCATTCATGATGGGTTGGCCAGGACTGCACAGGTTGTGGCTCATTCAAAGCCCTGTTGGTGGCCCCAGGTATCTCTGGCACCTGTCGCAAGTGTCGTATTAATCTCAGTTACAAGCACACTGTGATGTGCAAAGCACATACGCTTCTACCCCTGCCCCTTTCATTTCAGCTAAGCCCCTCTCTAAGCATTGCGACTATAACGCTGTGCTGCTGTTTTTTTGGTTGTAGAGCTGGGAGACCTTCGGGAGCTACAGACACTGGACGTTTCAACCAACCACCTGATCACATTGCCAGAAAGGCTGCACACGTGTCTCTCTCTTCAGTACCTGACTGCTGACCGAAACCACCTGTGGCACATCCCTCGCCACCTCTGTCAGCTCCCGAGTCTCAACGAGTTGTCCATGGCTGGGAACCGCCTGGCGTTCCTGCCACTTGGTGAGTGCGCTCTCTCTCGCTCTCGCTCTCTCTTTCAAATTTTAAGTTCAAATCCTGATGAAGGCAATGCATGGAAGGGTGCACAATGCGAAAGAAAGAAACCAAGAAAGAAAGAAAGAAAGATATGGGAGAAGAGTTGTTTCAGATTCAAACGCCCATCATTTGTACTGGAAACCAAAAGGATATGTGGCTAAGATATAATTAATTGAGGGCCTCCAAGTTTCAAACTTTGATTTTTCCTTTTTTGGCTGTGCTTTGATAGACCATCAGCTTGGCTGAAGTTGAAGTTCCCCGTTTTTATTGAGCCCTTTTTCGTGGGTTTTGTTGCTGTCTTCCAGTGTTCTTCATAAGTTATCCTTGCAACAATAACGGTATATTCTTTTTTAAAAAGAAAGTGACCATCACCGTCAGTGTCTGGCCTTTGCGGATCTGTTTTCAGTTTAAAGACATTTTGTTCCTGTTCTCGGATCTCTCAGTATTCCTGAATCCCTGTTAGCAAAGACTCTTAATGCTCCTCCTGAACTGTCTCTTGTTGTAGCTGAGGGGAGTGAAACAATATTGCTGGAGCTGTTGACCTCTCTTGTCATTAATTTTTGCCTACTTTAAAGGGTTCCTTCAACATCTTCCAAATAGCCCAGACGGAGGCATCACTGTGGCGTTGCCTAAACTGCTGCCATGGAAGTTATCTGGCAACTCCACTCCTACGTGTTGGAATGACCGTTGAGGCCTCTAGGCGAGGCCCTTCTCTGTGAAGGGGCTATAGTTATCCCCCCCCCCAAATAGTTACAGGCTTGCGGCCTTGGATTCAGGGGATTTGCATAGGTGAAACTCTCTCCTGTCTGGCAGATGGCATCTGTGAAAGCCCTCCTTTCTTGTCTTGTGGAGGGGAGGCTTCTTCTTAGAGGGCCTTAACCATAGTTTGGTCAAAAGTGCCGCAGATCCACACACACGCTGTCTTTTCCATATGTTTGCAGTTCTAACTTTCGTGTTCCAAAGGCCAGTTATAATTATGTCCACTAAATGCATTAAAAAAAAAAACCCCAAAAAGCCACATTTTAAAAGGGAAATAAGCACACTTTAAAATTAGATTTGGTGGCTTTTGGAAGTGTACTGTGATGAGGGAGCTGAATAAATGGATTCTTCTATGTGGATGGTAGTGAAATTACATAAAGCAATCCATAAAAGTAACAGTTACACCATTTATTAGTGCGGCTGTTGGCAGAAATTACTGCCTTTATAATGGTTCTCGACATAGCCAGGCTTGTTCTAATCTTGAATCCTGTTCTTTAATCCTCGGTGCCTTCATGTTGTCATCTTGAGGACGCGTTGGCTGTAACAACAAGCAGTAGCTGGAAGGTGGTTCAAGGAGGGATAGTTGCTTGGGGTATCTGCGCCAGTAAAAAGTGTTTTGCGTATTTTTGTGTCATTTGTTTGGAAAGAAGATGGAATTCAGACAAGGTAGATTATGCATGTCTACGTACCATAGGCTCTGAAACGATCTCAGAGCCCCCCTATAAGCTATTCTCTCTCTCCCCTCAAATTTGGTATCTCATAGAGTGTTGCTGACACCACTCTCAATCAATCAATCACTAGTATTTATATACCGCTTTTCAACACAAAGTTCACAAAGCGGTTTACAGGCAAATAACAACATTAAAGTTAAATGGCTCCCTGTCCCAAAAGGGCTCACAATCTAGAAGAATGGAGAACACCACCAGCAACAGCCACAAGAAAGACACTGTGCTGGGGTGAAGAGGGATAATTGCTCTCCCCCTGCTAAATATAAGAGGACACCACTTGAAAAAGTGCCTCTTGCCCAGTTAGCAGGGGTCACTCTGGGGGCATATGTTGAAATATTTCTGTACTGTCTTTCCCAAAGCTATGAAGAATAGTGAAGCTGCACGGTAACTAAAAGGAACAGGACCACTCAAGAAAAAAACAATGCAAGCCATTCCACCACTTGTTGAAAGAACACGTTGCAGCACCTTCAGGAAGATAATAAAGAAGCAGCTCTCCTAACCTGTTCCACGAGAACATTCCAGAAGGCTCTTGACCTGGTCCAACAGCCACACCGATTCCCTCCAGACCACAGTCATTTCCTGCCAGCACCATCTCAGTTGTGCAGGGCTTTTGTGGCTGCCTGTTCTCCCTCGTCCACTGCTAAATCACTGTCGCTGGATGTGTGGTAGAAGGCGTCAGAAGTAATCTCTCTTTTCAGCATAATGTAGCCTACAGATCAGAGGTTCTGGAGCGTTCCTCTGCTTGGTACATCCATATAATTAAACAAGCCCAAGATACAGAAAGAGAATTTTTAAAAAATGCCCTCTGAAAGAAAGTAAAACAGCATTGCACCAGTGGCATCAAAATGATAAAATACCTGCATTTTCAAATAATACCATCATGTCATATGTCATTTGATGCGGAATTTTCAGCAGAATGCAAGGAACAAAGTGTGTTGAAATATCTGTGTTCTGTCAAAATTGATAGCCAAACATCTAGAAAATGAAAGCACAGCTGCTTCTGTAACGAAAAGTGGATTTCCTTAACTCAGAACTGACCGAGGAGACTGGTGGTTGTGAGAGCCTGTGGCACTGCTGGGGACCAGTTGGGTGCGGGTGAGAGTCAGCTCTCATATTCATGTATGACAGCCAATGCCAGAACTCCTACTCAGTTGTGTGAGTGCCATCAAGTTGGCCACTGGTTTTTCCCCTTTGTTGCTGATTTGTTGGGCAACGTTTATTGTTATATATTTAAATAAATAAATCCTAGTGACGCCACTGCCTTTGGGCTGCATAGACGATACTGTAATGTGTCAGGTCTGGTCTGGAAGGAGGTCCATCGTGGGGGTGATGCGCTGACCTCCCGCACCGGTGATGCAAACCCTAGTGGGTTTGCAAACGCCACTGCATCGCGTGCCCCTGGCTCTCCCAACCCCTCTTCTCTGGATAGGAGCCACTGGCAGTCGGCCTCTGAAGAGCGTTCTGTGTGGTTGCGGTGGCCGGTCCATCCTCCACGTCACAGAAATGTGTTGAATTCCCTTTTGAAGTGGCCTAAACTGGAGCCATCACCATACCTAGTGACCGTGTATTCCATGTGTTAATTTGGGAGTGTGGCTTCCTTTTCTCTGGCCTGACCCTCCTGATAATCAGCGTCTAGGAGGTTGACCTCCAGTTCTAGAGTCACGAGACCAGGAGAAACCTCCCCCTGCTCTGCGTCTTCTCCAAGCCTTTGTCGTCTTCCTTGCCCTTCTTAGTTGCCTCTTTTCTGTTGTAGTCGTCCTCTTTAATCAAAGGTTCACGTGCCTTTAGTGTTAGGCAGGTGGGTCTTGTCCTGTGCAGTGCAGTCAGCACAGGGCCTTCTCCTCCCGCATGCAGTGTGTGCCTCTGCTGTCCGCCTGCTTTCCCAGGACAGTTGAAGCGTGTCAGTGCAGACACACAAGACCTTTTGTTCCCTCTGCAACCGTGTGGAATGCCTATGCCAGTGCCTTGAGGTTAAAAGGGAGGGAGGCAAAGTACTTGAATTGGGGGCTTGTTCAGGACTTGTACCATTTGGTCATTTTGCGTAGAAAGGCTTTGATCTTTTTCTCTGGAAGGAGGAAAGTGGAGCTGTGTTAGACCAACTACAGTGCTTTAAAAAGCCACATGAAAACTTTCTTTGTAGCTTCAGTTCGGCAGCTTTCCTGCTCTATGGAGCCTAGGAGGAATGTGCTTAGCAAAGAGTTTTTAGTGACTTTGATTGTGTAATAGGATGCAGAAAAATTAATAGCAGTAGAAGGTGGAAAGAGCCACTTATAGCAGCAGCTACTCCAAAATGTTTAGAAAACCTTCTGTGGTTTGACTTGGCTCTGTGCCTGGTCTTTGTCAGAAGTTCAGGTGAGAAAGTAGCCAGTGCCAATGCAAGACAACTCTGTTGTGTGTTCGTTTGCACTCATGTGCTTCTGGTCCGTGTGAGGGTTTGCGCTTGCTGAGTCTTCTAATCGGAATGGAATTGAGGGCTATTCCTTGGGACTCAGACATAACTTGCCTGTACTCAGTAACTTGAGTTGGAAAAATGTCTAACCCTCCTTTCATCTCCAGAATCCAAGGTGGTCTCAAAGTAAAAAAATATATATTTATAATTTAACTTGCACTAACAAGGATAATTGTAGTAGCACAACTAGAGCCAGCAGCATGCTTTCTTAAAAGCCAGGAGAATGAAATCACGTTTGCCTCCCTCCTATAACAGGAAGATGATGATCCTTGCAAAGAGCAGCCCCCAGCCCGGCTGCCACAGTGGAAAAACCCTCCTCTCATTGACGTCTGGGCACCTCTGAAGGTGGCGACACCCAGAATGCCGCCTGTTGCACAGATCTCAATGAACAAGCAAGTCGCTGCAGGAGCAGGTGGTCGTTTAGATTTCCCGGTCCCAAGAAATCTGGCCTTTATGTTACCAGGACAGGAGCAGCCATGGCAAGATCACCTTGAGCCGTGCTGTGCAGGGAAAGTGCTCTGCCCCGGCCTGGGCCAGCTTCTCCCGCTGAACAAGCGCTCTTGGCTGAGGCTGCAGCTTCCAGGAGAGGGGAGGACCTCCCTGAAGGGGTGCTGAGAAGGAGGCGTTTGACGGCGGTTTGAGGCTGATCTTGGGCCTCTGCCAAACCGTGGGGAAAATAGGCCCCACGCAGACAGTCACACGTACGTCAAGTCCCCCCCCCCATCCCCTCCTAACCTTCATCCGTCGATAAGTTGATCCAGAGTATAGTTGCTAACATAGATGACATCATGTCAACTTCAGGGACAGAGAAGAGCAGATTCTGCCGCAGGGACCTTTGTGCTGCATCCGCAGGTAACCTGATGTGGAATTTATGGCAAGGCACTTGCAAAACAAGACCTTTCGCGGTGGTATCTTGGGACAAGGGTAATGAAGAATTTGGAAGACTCCCTTTACCTCCTCTGCCACTTCATACGACTTGCATCTGGTGCCAGGCGTTAGGGAGAGGCAGCAAGGTGTGGGCATCTGGGTGGGCGCTCCCTGGGGCATCTGGTGGGCCATGATGAGGTGCGAGAAGCTGGACTGGTGGCCTTTGGCCTTGGTCCAGCCCAGCTTGTGTTCCCTTCTCCAGAGGGAGGCAGACAGCACAGGCATCGTGGCTTTAAAGACAGAAGTGCTTGAAGGGGATTGAGGGCCACTCTCTTCCTGACGCACGGAGGCCGTCGGTTTCATGACTGATCATTGACACAGAGCCGAGGAAGGACTGTGTGTTGTTAACGTCAAACATCTGTACCCAAAAATATAGCTGACTTCATTTTTCTATGTGTGTCTTAAATCCAGATTTAGGTCGTTCTCGAGAACTGCAGTATGTCTATGTGGATAACAATGTTCACCTGAAAGGCCTCCCCTCTTACCTCTATAACAAAGTCATTGGCTGCAGTGGGTAAGTGTATACCTTGAATTGCCGTGCTCCTTCTCACCTTCTGAACTAGAGGTCAGCCGTCTACGGCCCTTGAGCTGGATCCAGCCTGCCACCCAAAGCCGCCTGACCTGCACGGAGCTTGGCTTGGGAAGCGAGAGCCCCCGCCTGGCTTGCCACAACCTGGGCAGGGCATGGCAGTGCCTGCCCCCAGGCTCATTGGGTCCTTGTGCTGTGCAACGCAGGGGCTCCGTGAGTCTGGGCAGGCAGCTCTGCCATGCCCTGGTCAGTGGGCAGCAAGCTGAGTTCTGCGCAGCCATTTGTGGGAACTCGGCAGCCCGGACATTCGGCGATATTGTGATGACAGCATAGCTGGGCATCTGGCCCCTTTGCCTGAAAAGGGGGCCAGCCACTGTTCTGCGGCGTCTCACAATCACCAGCTGCCGCCTTCAGCTAGAGCTTTGCTTGGATTGCCTTGATTACGTGGACTGCCAGCTCCCTGCATTAGTGCTAAATCACCTGCGTGAAGTTGCTGGACTTCCATCACTTTTGGCAGGGGCTTGTTCCTGCCTGTTGCTTTCCTGGCATTTGAGGATGTTTTGGGTGATGATAAAGTTCAGCGTGAAGCTTGGCCAGCAGATGGAAAGCCTGACTCAAAATGCAGATTTTTGTAAATATTTTATGAAAACGTTCTATTGGTATGGTTTGATGTGTACCTTTTTTATGGGGTTTTCAAGATTAAATACCTCAAAGTATCACGTCAGCCAGTTTTCCTCCCACCTCCATTTTGCTGAACCATTCATGCTCTATGGGGCAGCGTGACGTTGGGTTTTGTTTACTTACTTGCATATTAAGACAGCAATTTGTGGCAAGCTGTATTCCCTCAGCAAACAGAATAGCATGCCTCTGTTTAATTTGGATTAATTTGTACTTCTGAGAACATCTCTCTGTGTGCTTTAGGCAGCCTTGGCAAAACATAAAAGCGTGCACATTAAAGAAAATGGCCACTGCAGGTAACCCTCTCTGTAGTTCTCTGTTGCCTTCTGTAAGGTAGTTACGCAAATAAAGTTATGGCCTCTGTATTTTATGCTGGAGACTGATCCTGCTAAATAAGAGGTGGATGTTTTGTAACTACCACAGAGGTGAACTCAGTATATGAAATACTGTTGTCAGTTGGTGGACAAGGGGATGAGTGAGTGTGTTGATTTCTGTTGGCTGAAGCAAGTTCTCTGAACTGCTAGAAGGTCTCCGTGTAGTGGAAATTGCAAAGCTGAAATGACTTTGCAGTTGTGGACTTTTGCTGTGTCTCTTTGGATTGCAAGGATAAATGCATGTTGTTCTTGCTAATGTACAGAAGCTGGATCTTCTGAAGATTGGGGAAAGAAGGGCGGTTAAGCAGGGTCTTTAGTTTGCAAATCTTATGGTCCACTTGATGACATCTTCTAGCTTTGCAGCCGGTGACAATCTGGTGGGTCTCTGTTCTTTCAAGCTCTCTCCGTCAGTAGAGCCTTTATTGGCATAACACATTTATCCACCACACATAGTATTTGATTTACAGTCAACTTGGTTAAAATAAACAAGAGAAAAATTTAAAAAAATAAGAACGAAGATACGATAACATACAGACGGCTCACTGGTTCCCCACAGGACAGGGACACTTACGGCTTCCTTCCACTACGTGGGATCTTACTACACGTTTTAGGAGGGTCGCTGTTCTCTCCGTAGTTTCAGGCCCTTCACCAGATTAAAAGGGGCATTTAGGCGCAGTGGGGCTCACGTTTCATGGGCAGCACCCCAGAGCTCCTGCCGTTCAGTGTCCGATATCCGCCCCTTGATTAACTGGTGGGCCTCTGATTGATTTAAGGCTCCCAGTAAACCTGTATCTATACCTGTAGATCTTAGTTTTGTAACAATTTCTATTACGCCTGTGGCTGGGCTATGTTCTGATAAGAGTTAATAAATAAGACTGTTGCAGTCAATATTGTAGCATATTCTTAACCAGAATTGGATTAGATAGATCTCAACCACATTAAGGTCTCCAGCCTGAGTTGGCCCATCTCTAAGCAGAGAACTGCGTAAGGAGCACGTCTAGGCAGGCCTAGAATCTTCCGTAGGAAAAGGGCTTGTAGCCATTCTACTGTAACACCAGATTGGTGCACCATGTAAAATCTGTGGTGTTACTTCAACGTTAAATGTCTCCCGGGCTGCTGGAACGAACCTGTCCTCGCGTGAGCCACAGCTTGGGCCGTGACCCTGGCCGTGAGCCGCCCAGGAGAGTTTGCAGCCTAAGGTCATGCCGATGTATTTGAACTGCCTGACCGGCTGGATTTTGTTTCCGTTAGAACTCCAGCAAAGTTGCTCCCATTTCTTTCCAAAAGCCACAACGTTAGGTTTATCATAATTTCGTTGAAAATTATTATTTTTTAAATATTTTTTTAAACAACAGATATTTTAGTCCAATACCTGCATGAGAGGAGTACCGTGTCCTCTGCATGCAGGAGGAGTGAAACTTGGGTAGGACCGAGTTTTGGACTGTGGCCATCCACTGCCTCTAGGTATGGGGCCAAGTCATTCAAGAATAGGTTGAATAATGAGGGGGCCAGGATGCAGCCCTGCTTGACAAGTTCTCCCCTGAAGGCAGAGGACAAACTAACATGCCCGCTGATGACTTATCCAGTAGTGTCATTCATTAACCAGGAGACGGAACGCGAGGCGGGACTTACCGCCTGATTGGCTGCTCGGTTCTGACGCGTCGCTGCCTTGCCGAGCGCCGCGCGGGCACCCCTGGCCTCGGAGGGGGTGCCCGCTTGCCTGGGTGGCGCGCTGGGTGCTCAGGAGAGCTGCGGAGGGGCGCGCCACCCGGAAGGAGTCCCTGCGGCGGAACGGCAGGCGGCGATGCGTCACGGGCTCCCTGTCAATCAAGGGGTAAGTCCCGCCTCGCGTTCCGTCTCCTGGTTAATGAATGACACTACTGGACTTATCCCTCCAATTGCCTGAGAGGATGACTTGCCCAAGGCCACCTTCTGATCTTCATGACTGACCGGGTCATCCAGACACTTTCAGGAACACAGAACCGCTTTGGTAGAAGAGGCACACTCTCTCCGTGTCTGCAACCCAGTTGTTTGAATATGCAGTTTTCATTTGGGATCATTTGGTAGAACATGCCTGCCTGGAGAAAGCGCACGTGTTCTTTGATTTCCTCCTCTGATGCTGTTGTGTTCCCTTTCCCTGTCTCTGAACCTCACAGCGAAGGATGATCTCTTTGGATCAGTTTCCTCATGTATGTTGCCACTTGTGCTCAAGTCATCTGGGCCCTAGAGCTAGAGGGTGTTTATGCCAGCTTTCTGAATAAGCCATGGCTGCATGAGTGGAATTCTTGTAGAAAGCCTTGCATCCAACTGACTGACGTATGCTGAGGCTAATGAAAGTTGATTAAACTGAGCTGGAGCTGTTGCACTGAAAAGTCCTGGCATTCTCGGGTCTTGACCAAAAAATGTGGCCTGTCTTGGGAAGTCCTTGACGCAAGATGCTAGGTATACGGCGGGTGTGTGTGTGTGTGCTTCTCCAACCCCCAACTTGGCTCCTGTGAACCAGGAAATCTTCTTCCTTTGCTGAGTTTTGAGGTCAGACTTTTCTGATTTCTGGCTTCTTTCTTTTTTCATGAGACCTAGAAATGTCTTTCTTAAGGGGGGAGATCTCTCAAGAAAAAATGCTGCCCGATTATGTAGTGATCCACTAGTGATTATAGCTTGAAGGCAATTAGTTTTATGTTGCTTGACTGGTTGTTGGGTGGGAAATCCATGACCAGTCTAAGCCGGTTGATCCCAGGCACAGAAACCTGATAGTCAGGTAAGAAACAGGCTGTTTGGGATCTCAGCATCACGGTGAAGCTTGAGTTGCAAAGATACCTTAGAAGTTACGTTGCACTTTATGTTTTTAAGAGTGTGTATCACGGTTTTCAAGTGATACACCTAAAAACCTCAGGTGTGACAGTAACAAACACACATTTGAAAACGATGTATCAAAGTGGCACATTGGTCAAAGTGGGGATTGGTTGTTGTACACCTGGCAAACGTGGTCCTTGGAAAGGGTTGGCAACACACACATGCATTTAAATGGTCTCTTTGCCGTTCTGTTTTTGCTTCTCTTTGTGAAGCAGCGTTTGGTGCACAAGAAGCTATGTGGATCATGGTTAAGTGGCTAAAACCAAGGGTGCCCAGCTCCTGTACAAAGCCATGTGGAGCCTTATGTGCTTGCGCAGCAGAACTGTGGTGCTCCTTGCACAGCGTCCGCTTGGCTTGTGCAGATGGACCTCGCGAGTGGTGTTGTGCGTGTCAGTCTGCGCCTCCTCTGTGTGCACAGGGTCTGTTTCACACTGAGGGGAGGTGGGCCGTGTTTGGGTTGTGCCAGTTCAAGGCCGGGCGGGATGCTCTGCCTCACCCAAGGCAGGTCCTTGCTAGACTGGGCCCTTGGCTCCTGACAGGGGAGTGCTCCGTGGGCAGGAGGGGGCGTCCAGTTGGGAGCCCCTCCCAGGAGTCTGGCACAATTCAGACGTGGTTTTGTCCCCTCGGTGCGAAGTGGCCCAGCAGCCTTTGGGGGCTTGAGTGTTGTCGGCACTGTAACGGACTCCTTTTCGAAATGTTTCTCCAGCTGCGGTGCTCCTGTTCAGAAATCGGAAGTGAAGCTTCTCTCCTTTTCATCGGGGCAGCTGACGGTGTTCCTCCCGGCAGAGGTGAAGCTGATAGGGACCGAGCTGGACCGCGTGCTGCCCTTGCAAGAGGTGGCCATGCGCACGCTGTACGACACGTACTGCCGGCTGCTGAAAGGTAACTGACTGGGCTGTGGTTCTGCCCCCGAAAGAGCTGCGGCGGCCGCTCCCAGCCCTTGACTCCCAGCGGGCGGCTCCCTCGGCCTCCTGCGCCTTTGGCTGCGGCTCCCTGGGAGGGCTGCAGTCCTGTGCGTCGTACTGGGCTGGGGGGTCTTCGTGTGGCTCCCACATTTCTCTGGTTGGTTTCTGTGGCTTCCTGGGGAGCTGCAGCTCACAGTTGGGAACCTCGATTCAAGGGTTTGGGTTTTGCTTTGTTTTTCTAATCAAGCACCTAAACATCTAGGGCAGGGGTGCCACACTTAAAGCCTGGGTGCCTGATGCAGCCATTACCTGGCCTCATTACCTGGCCCTTGGGCTATCCAGCCCCATCGCCAGCCGCTCTCAGCTGCTGAGCTGTGCTGTGCTGAGGTGTCCCTGCCACAAGGGCAGCCTGCCTGACAGTTGGGCTCTCCCTTGAAAACGTAATCAGGATTTGCATATTTTCTTTTCTGTTTGCAGCTCCTGAGTTCCTCAGTGGGGGGGGGGGAGTGCTTATTTGTGGTCATGACCTTCTTAATGACATCACTTCCTGCTTAATGACATCGCTTCCGGTCCTCAGCGGGCATCACAAATGTTATTCGGCCCACTGTATGAAATGAATGACACCCCTGATCTAGGCTCTCTGCAGAGGCCATTTCAAATGGACACCATTCCTGCTTGCAGCTAAAGCAGATCAGACTGCTGAGAACATCAGGAATGGAGGGAAAGGGAAAATAAATGAGATGCTGGCTTTAAAGGATTGTAGACCAGAGAAGAGAGAGCTGGGGATGTGGGGAGACAGAGAAAGACAAGGCACAATTTGAATGGTTTTAAAAAGCATGTAGAGAAGAGGTGAGTGAGTGAGTGATTCTCTGGACAGGAAATTAAGATGGCAAAAGGTCAGGAGCCAAACAGTGCAGCTTAGCAAGCGCATTGGAACACCCAGAACAAAGAGAGTGGAGCGGAACAGGAGAGAGCCTGGAGATTGTCTGCAAGTTAAGAGGGGAGATTAGGGTGGAGAGAAGAGGCTTAGTGCACATGCAGCGATGGTGGAGCAAACAGGCTGCTGCCCATGTGCTGGCAGTGGGAGGCGTCCAGCATTTGCCCGGGACAAGCCCAGGTCCAGAGGCCGCAGCCCCGTGTCGAGGCGTCAGTGGGGACGGCGTTCGGCTGCCTTTCCCTGTGCGCAGGCCGGCGTCTGTTCACAGTCCTCGGCAGAGAAGCAGCTGCTTCTCACGGGGGAGCGGAGAGGTGGCGGCATCCTCCTCCTCCTCCTGGGGCGAGAGGCCGTGCGGGCCCCCACAGGCTCGTGAAGCGCGAGGCAGAGCAGTGCCGGCAGTGCCCTTGTCGGCCATGGCAGTGCAACGTGACAGCCGAGCTGCCTTAGTTCTGCCCCAGTTCCAGTTCCTTGTCGAAGGCCGGCCCACGGCTCGCCCGCCCTCTGCACTGCGCGGCCACACGGGGCCTCGAGACGCTGGGCGTTCAGGGCTGCTTGCCTTGGGAAGCCAGCTTGGAATGGTCGGGATGAGTGCAGGCTGAGGAGGTCGCTGGCCAAGCCGGCCTGCTGCTCTGCACTTCTGTGCAACGGTCCTTGTCCCTGAGCCTGCCCCAGAGCATTGGCCCCGAACTGTGCCCCGTGCGGCAGGGAGCCGGGCACTGACGGGCTGGGAGAGACCTTCTAGCCAGGCACGGCCACACTCGTGACTGGGGTTCCTCAAGGCAGCGTGCGCGGAGGAGGCAGCATTCAGCGGCCGCTGCTGATGGCTCTGGGTCGTGCCTCACGGGGGATGAGCCGCTGCTGTCTTCGTGCTCTGCTTGTGGCCGTCCTGGGGCCGCTCAGGCACCCACTGTGGGAACGGGGATGCTGGAGTTGCGGGACCTCGGAGGCTGCAGGGACACACTTGCATCTTCACGTGGCCCATCGGTTGGCTTCCTGAGTGCCCGTTACCCTTCTTGTGCTGTCGCTTCCTTTTCACGGGTTCCAAAGAGCCCTTGAGATGCAAGACTTCCCGCTGGGCTCTCTAAACGAGCCTTTTCTTTAACGAAAGATGCCTCTCATGTTGCCGAAGCCTTGGGGGTGCTCCTGCCATTGGGGTCCACAGAGAGTGGAATGGTGGTTATTCCGAGCATCATCACCATACGAGCCAGTGGTCCACATGACCCTGCAGCTTAGGGTGCACAGACCCCTCCTCCAAGCAGCCGCTGGGTGGGTCCTCGTGCTCTGAGCCCTCCTGCTCGCCACACCCTGCTGGGCCTCATTCCTGGCTTCGTCCTAGTAGCTTGGGAGTGGGCTGGAGCACCTGCATCTGGAATCTGTCCAGCTTGGGTAAGACCCATGAATGCCTTTTGTTGAAAGCGCGATCTGTGTCCTGCTTTTTCCCCCCCTTTCTTTTCCCCCTCTAGATTTGAAGTTCCTGACTCCGATCTCGTTACCCAGAAGTCTCCTGGAATTGCTGCTTTGCCCGCTGGGACACTGTCACCGCTGCAGCCAGCCTATGTTTATTATTGTCTACCCAAAGCTCCTTCCCTTGAGAGAGACACCAATGGCTGGATTGCATCAGGGGTAATTGCAAGGAAAATTACGTTGGGGCTTCAGCTGGTGGGAGAGGCGTGTTCAGAGCGTCAGGCGTGTGCGGTTTGGTGCATCTGTCAGTCTGTTGCTGTTGGCTTCCCCTCACAAAAGGGTGAAGTGAAGTGGCATCTCCGTTTACTCCTCCTCTTTCAGTGTTGCATGTAAGTAGCAGTCACACAGCTGGCTGCAGGACTTCCTGCCCCACCAGGGGCCTCTGGTTGCTTCGTTTGCGTGCCAGTCTCCTGAAGGGCCTCCCTTTCAGACGGCAAAGGATGGAGCCAAGCTGCAGGTCTCTGTAGAGTAGCCCTGAGGCTGCTGGAATGCCTCCCTCCTTGCTTCTTGTTGAGGAAGCAAATGATTAGGCAGGGGGTCAGGATTTGGGCTTTGTGAGTTGGGGGTGGAGGGCATGCAGACACACTGACGGTTGGATTGCCCAGAAAAGTGGTGCTCATAAAACACTCCCTGTGTGTCTACAACTGTTTCTACACAAATATGAGGTCTAGAAGCTTGTTTCTTCAAACCCGCCTTGATGTTTCCAGCACTGAAAAGAAGCGGCCGGTTTCTGAAAGACGGTCTCACTTGGTCCCCTCCCACAGTCACTTGATGCCCTGCGCCCCTTTTCTGCACAAGCCAGTGGCCGTCATTGCTGGTGCTCTTGGGCAGGGAGGAAAGCATGACTGCAGGAGGATTCATGCCCACAAGTCAGAGCGGAGGGGCAGTGGGGGTGGCTTCCGACACGCCTCCGCCCCCCTAAAGCGGCTGTGACACTCGCAGAGCCCACAGGGGTGAGCAACGCCTCGTGGCACTCGCTGGCCGCCTTTCCAGCTGGCAAAGCCGCGGAGCAGCAGCCCGTTCCGGGACGAGACGCTCCTCCCTTCCTCTGCAGCGGAGGCCAAGAGCCCGACAGTGGGGAAGCCTGGCCCCCTGCAGCTGGCCTCTCAGCCTCGCCAGGCGCCTTTTGGGCAGAATGGGCAACCCCGTTTTGTGCTTCTGGAGGACCCCAAACCCCCTTCTCTGAGAAGGCGGCCCTGAAGCCATTTCTTCCAGAACGGGATCCTTACACGGGAGGGGAGGAGCAAGCAGGGGGAAGCTGCTGTGAGGCAGCCGCGTCGACGGGGCCGTTCGGTCCTTCTGGGCGTGTCTCGCTCATTTGTCTGGATTGTGTCCCGCCTGCTGGCCTTCGTGTAGCTCAAGGCAGTTTGCGTGTTGGGTTTCCAGGAGGTCACCCATCCCGGCACCGGCCATGCCTGGGCCTGCGAGGTGCGGCCTCCTGTGCCCTCGGACCGTGTCCTGGCTGGTGGTTGGGTTGTCGGCCTCTTCGGAGCGCAGCCGGCCCCCCGGTCCCCGGCTCCCTTGGGCAGGGGGCGGCAGCCAGGCGTGGAGCCTGCCGGATGAGCACCCTGCACTGTGGGGCTGCCCCAGAGGAGCCGGCCGTTGCCAGAGAGCCCCGTCGGCCAGCGTGGAGGGGAGCTGCTTCCAAGGCCCCCCCCCTCGCTCCCGCTCACCTCAGTCTGTGGCAGGAGAACTCCCCCCTGTGCTGCTTCACGGCGCCATTTGCAGCACTAGCAGAATCCCCCCCCCCGAAACCAGGCGACTCGAGCAGAGGGGCAGTGCTCTGGCTTCCCTCGAGCGGCAGCTTCTGCCGTGTCTCCCCCCCCACTTCCTAGAGGGCTTTGTGCAGTAGGACCGTTGTGAGCATCTGGAAGGACAGCAGCCGGGTGACTGCGGATTGGGGTTTGGGAACCGTCCTTGGTTGCCACAAGCGGCTGACGGCCCTGCTCCTGCGCGGCTGAGCCCTGCTTTGGCGGTGGTGTGGTGGGGGCTGTGCTGAGGCTGGCCACGGGCACTCGCTGCGACTTCTGTCCCTGCAGCCGAGGCCAGCTGAGCCGGAGGGGCCGAGGTCCGACTGCGTGGGGCGCAGGGGTGGGTGGTGATGCGCTTTTGCTGTTGGTGAGGAATTCCGCCCCCACCCTTTGCGCCCAAGCGGCCGTCCGATTCTGGGGAAGTGCACACGGGGTGGGGGTGGGGAGTACACCACACTGTAAAATCCACGCATGCTCAGAGAGCCGCCTGCTGGCCCCTGTAGAGCTGGGTGCTGTGACTTTTTTGGGGGGGGGATAACAAAGAGGGAGTTTTAAGGCAGGATGATTAAGTGGGTTGGAGACTAGTCAAAGACCCACTTTGGAGCCCAGGTCAGCGATGGCGAACCTGTGGCACGCATGCCCGGGGTGGCACGGGGGACCCTCATCGTGGGCACGCGAGCAGGCTGCCGATCGCCCAAAATTGCCCTGCCGGCAGCCAAGGGAATGTGAATTAGTTCGGACAACTGTACGAGTTGTTTTTCCTAAACTAAAACCTCAGTATTCAGGTTTAATTGCAGTATTGGCACTTCGGGAAAAAATACGTTGGTTTTGCGCTGCGGTTTGGGCACTCGGGCTCACAAAGGTTCGCCATCACTGGCCCGGGTGGAACCCTTGGAAAGGTCAGTGCAGGCATTTGTGGGTGTGCATTTGCTATTAAAAGAGGGGGGCGGAAGTGGGAGCAACTGCTCGGGGAGGATGCGTTGAACTGTGGCTGTGAGAGAGAGAGCGCGCGAGACTGGCGTACAAACAATTGCACAGACATTTGTGCTTCTTTAATGAAATTCAGACTTTCGCACAAGGGAACGTGGAAGTGAGCACTGAGCAGGGACCGGGGCTGAGACGTGGTGTGCCATGCGCACGGATCCCTCCTAGGTGATGTGAGCGCTTGGCAGATCCCGTTGGAAAGTGGCTTGTTCTGTGCCCCTTTTCTGACTCCTTGTACAGTCAGCCAAGGCTGCCACCCATAAACCCCAAAACATGTCAGACGGAGCCGTAAAACCCCTCCAGGGCTGGAAGAACAGAAAGGGGGTCTCGAGCAAGACGCGAACAGAAAAGCTGCTTTGGGGGGAGGCATTTCCATACTCCTTGAGAACCCTGGGGGGAGGGAGCAGGAGCCAGGCGTGGCAGAGCCCCCCCCCCGCCCCCCAGACTCGAGGATTTCTCCAGGCGCTTCCTTCATAGCGGTGAAACTGGCGCTCCTTCTCCCTGAATCCTCTGTATGTCGTCAGGGGAAAACCTCCGGCTATTTTTGCAAACGCAAATATTTTGTGTACTTAGTTTACCAGACCTTAATCCCGCCTCCCTCCCTCCCTCCCTGCCTGCCTATCCAGAAAGCAGCCCTGTCTCCTGTGGAGGAGAGCCAAGGGCTTAATCCTGAGCTGACAACTGCTTTCTCCCCCCTCCCCCTCCCCCTCCCCCCCCCCATTCCAGGAGGACAACGGTCAGCTTTGTGGCCTACTGCTGCTCCACCCAGTGCCTGCAGACGTTTGACCTGTTGAGCTGACGAGCCCTTCACGCTGCCCAGGAGCCCTGCCAGCTTCGCACTGGGCCTCCTGGCCGCCCCGCGTGTGCCAAAGCAGGGGGAGGGCCTGGCCAGGAGCACTGAGCGCCGCTTGGATCCTGCACTCCTGTCGCGTTTGGCCGGAAGGCAGAAACTCCTGGAAGTGTCCTCGTGCTCCTGTGTCGGCCAGTGAGTGTGAGCCCCGTCCTGTTTCCAGGCAGGACCAGAGCCAAACAAACGTCATGTGTGCGAACGGGACACGCTCCAGGTGTGGTTGCAGTCAGAGTCATCCTTCAACGTTGTCTCCAAGAACTGATCTTTTAGTAATACTTTTGCAGGACTCCTAATTTTCTTCTTGTCTGCCCCTCCCCCCCCCCCCAAATTTGCCCTCGGCTGCCACTGACTCAAGAGCATCTATATAGGGTAACAGTTTATTTGTGCTGGTGATAAGTTTTGGCTGATACCCTTCTTTTTCCATTCAGCGACTTATGTCATTTTTGACTTTCCCAGTTGGTCTTTTGACACTTGGTGAAATGTACAAACTTGCTCGTGGGGGGGGAAGTAATTCCTTCTGAATACCGTTTCCTGCAAGAGACTCTGTCCTGCCTCTGGGCAGGGAGAACGGGGGTCTTCCTGGGAGCAGCTCAGGAGGCGCAGGGAAGGGGGGATCTCGCTTGTGGGGGCTTTTCCAAACACCTTCTCAGGGTGATGTTGCAGAGCTGATAAGGGTTCCAAAACACCACACGGATTTGGATGAATTTGGGATGCTGCCTGCTTAGGTTCCCTTGCTGTGCGCTTACGAAAAACTGATGGTCGTGTGAATGTGAAGAGTCTGTGTCTGTGAGGTGTAAAATGGTCTCGTCTGCACAGCCATCGTTTGAGAACTCCTGTTGATTTCCAAAACAGCTTTGGTCAAACATTCTGACAGCCGGGGGGTGGGTGGGGGTGAGGCCACAAAAAGGAGAGCAACAGAGACTCATTTCTTCCCAGCGTTACTTCTCAAGGGCTACAATAGCATTTTGACGCACATTCGTGATTGAGGAGGACCAGACCTCACAAGCACCGTGACTCCTCCCCGAGGATGGCTTCTTAGAAACGTCCACTGCATGGAAGCCCAGAATCAGGGCGTGGCTTATAATTTGGATTTCTAAGACAAGAAATGAGCAAAACACAGCCCTACTTAGATGGCTTACAAATATTTACTTTTTACTAATGCAATGTTGGTGTTCCTGTAGTAGCCAACCGCTAATTGGTTGCAGGGTTTAACACAAGAATTCTCTGGCCGCCTCTTTTGGACTGTTTCAGTAGTTAATGTGCTGAAAGATGAGGATAATCTTGGAAGCGTTATGATGAAGGGAGTTTGGACTATTTTCCTATGCAAATAGCAGGAGAAGCTGCGTTGGTGAGTGCTAGAGAGTGGGGCGTTGGGAAAGGTCTTGGTGTCAACTCAAGTCCCCTTCTTTGCAGACGTTCTACTGAAAAAAAGAGATCAACCCCATGAAATTCAGCGAGTTGATTTGCACGTTACGCAGAATGTGCAGGTAGAATTTTGGAGGGTTCCCCTTCTGACTCCACTTTTGAATATTCTCCACCTTTAAAACGTCCTGCAAGTAAACAGAAAAGTAGCAAAGCCGAGGAGGAAGTTCCAGCTCAGCATTTGGCCAGCCGGGCTGGTTCCCTGTTCCCAGGGGGAAAGACTTTGAGTGCTCTCCCCCCTCCCCTCAGTGGCACAAGGCCGTTCCACCACCTGCCTTCTCCTGGAGGCCCGGCCTGGCCCAGCCCGTGCACCAGCTGCTCAGGGGGGAAGCTGTCCAGGATCACGACTGTCTTCCATCAGCATCCCAACCAACCAGCTCATTCCACAGCTTCTCCACCCAGGACAAGAGAGCAACCAAAGTGAGTAGAGGAAGAGGGAAGAGCTTGTTTTCATGTAGCAGGGAGACGGCCTCTTCTTGTTGGTGGCTGGTAACCCCCCCCCATTCAGTGCTTAGGGGGGAGGAGCACTTGGCCCTCGGGCTGAAGCTGTTCAGTGCAAGTGAAGTGCAGGTGAGGGTTGAGCCCCTCCTGAGGCCTCGTCGGCCTTCCCTGCCTGCCTGCCTGCCTGGGGAAGGAGGCCTTCGTGCTCCTCAATGCGCAGCGTCAGCCGGGCTCTTCTAACACGCAGCCTACTGAGGCATCCACTGTCGGGGTTTCACAGGTGTCGCAATCCCAAAATGTGAAGCTTGATTTTACGAGCAGTTGTTCCTAACTGCTTTTATCCCAGAATAAACCAAATTGAAGCAGCCTCTGTCTGTGTGTGTGTTTATGTTTGTAGGAAGGGTGGCTGTGTGTCTTTTTAAAATTACTGCTGCTGCTCCTGCAGTCAAGCCTGCCCACTTGATGTCTAAACCCTGTAGGTAGATGGCACAGTCTCCAGTGTGCCCAGGCTTATGGAGCACTGGGTGAGAATTTGGACCAACGGTGGCAGTCAGCTGATCACGTACAGCAGCAGCATGACGGAAAGCTCTGCCCTTAAAGGGGCAGTCCTAAGTCGTGCCCTGTAATGACACCTCGGTCTTGTCCGAACTTCTCCAGCTGCTCAGGCTGCCTGTAGTTCCCCTGTTGTAATAGACGCTGTTATTTCGCGTTGACAAGCACCTCCTCTGTAGGCTGAACGAGCAGCACGAAGGCCCGATGGCAGGGCTCAGGGAGCAGACTGCCAAAGGACGCCACCCTTGGTCTGTGGGCGCAGCAGCAGTGGCCACCTTTCCTCGAGGGCACAGGCAGGGCCAGGGGCAGTGTGCACATACGTGCCATAAATGTATCCACGAACCCGTGTGACGCACACACACACACACACACACACACACACACACACACCCGGCTAAACCAGGAGGGGCTGGGTCTGTAGCGAACCCCACAGGCTGATGATGGAAATGAGCAGGAGCTGTTTCGGCAGGCGTGGCAGTTTCTCCGTTGAGTGGCCCTCGGAGGTTGGGCTCTTCGCCTGGCAGGAGGGGTTGTGCGCTGCAGCCAGAGCTCCTCATGGGTGTTTGTAGCTCATTCTAGCTTAATGCCTCCTTGGAATTTCAAATCCGGGGTGAGGGAAGCCATAAGCAGCTTAAGGGGACTCCAACCAGCCGGAGCTGGGTGTGCTGCACAGCCAGACGCCACCGCTGCAGAGGGTGGCGAGAGAGGGCAGCTGCCTGCACTTTTTGCTCCCCCCCCCCCGGGGATGTTCCCCTTTGAGCTGGCACCAGGAACAGGAATCGATCCCACTGTGGCCGGAGGCGTCCGTGCAGCGCACGCAGACTGGAGACGCTGCAGGACCTGGACTAGGAGGCAGGGGGCAGCGGAGGGAGGCTGCCGAACATCCAGATTCGGAACAGCAAGGATCCGGGGGGCTCAGTCAATCACAAGCTGGGCAGGAGCCAGCAGGGGGTGCAGCACATAACCAAAAGCAGTCCAAGGCGCTGCCTAACTGCCCTCACAGGGACCCCGAGGTGGACGGCCAGAAATGTGCTCATCCGGCCTCCCTTGGAACGCTGCGTCCAGCTCTGGGCACCACTCGCTGAACTAGAGCAGGGCAACGAGGAGGACGAGCAGCCTGGAGACAGTCCCGGGAGGAAGGATCAGAAAGGCTCCGGGTCGTTAGCCCGGCAAAGACCAAGGAGAAAGGGGGTGGCAAATGCGCAGGCACCCAGCAGGAGGCGACCGGTGGCGCCTGAGGGCAGGGGCAAACACCGTGGTCTGACTCCAGTCTCAGGATGTAGGCTGGACCCGAGGACGCCTTCCCCAGCTGCCAGAGTTGCCCGACCCCAGAGTCGTCTGTCTGGTGCAGGGCTGTTTTTGAGCAGGGACTGGATGTCAGGAAGCAGCGGGCTGGACCAGACGGCCTCCACGACCCCTCCTGACTCTTCGAGGGCCTCCTGGAGGGGCTCGCTGTCCGGGGCCCCGCGCTGGACCACCACAGTTGCCCACATAACACCTCTCAGAGAGTGCAGGATGCCGTGAGCTGCCCTTGTGCCTTGCAGAAAGAAGTGCCTCTCCTGTTAGCCTGCCTGCAGCCAAAACAGCCCGAGCTGGAGATGGCACAGAATGCCGAAGTCCTGTGTTTGCTGTCCGGAGAACTCTGAACCTGCAAGCGAAAAAGAGAAAAATAAGGAAAGGGAAGGATGGGAATTTTCCGGAAGTAGGCGGGACAAGGTGCATGGCAATTCAAAAGCCAGAATGTGGTCAGGCTGAAGACGCGGGCCTTGGAGGGGCCGAAAGCAAAGCCTGGCTGGCCGGGCACGTGCCCACGCGCATCAGGTGGTTTGCGGCTGAGTGTGCAAATGAGCCCTGTTGGACAAGCCTGGGTCTGACCTGCCGTTAGATGACCTTGCAAGGTGCCTAGTCGGGCGGGGGGGGGCTGCCTCCTGCACGCCTGCAGCACAGACTATCCCTGCTCCGTGCAGTGGGGCCTGTTCCACACGAGCCACGTCCTTGTGTTGGGAGCGAGAGGGTGGCAGCCGGCTGCATGCGGGGGCTCGCTGGGCCAGAGCCTTAAGACCCTTGGCCTACCGTGGCACGACTGTGACTGAGGAAGGTGGTGTGCTGGGCGTGCAGCAATCCCACGACTGAGCTGGTTGGCGTGGCTCTGGGGACCATCTACCTCCCTCTCTGCCCACCCTCCTTGGCCACCACACCACACAGGACTCGCCGACGTTTAGAGACTTGTCACTCAACGGCTTGACTGGGCCGGAAGGGCCCCTGCCGGCCAGAAGCTTCTGCTGGGGGCTTCGAGCGCCTCTGCCGCCCCGTCCCAAGGAGCTTGGGCTGGCCGGATGTCTCGGCGCTGGCGGTTGGTTACAGAGCGCGCAAGAGAGGCGCGCTGAGCGGAACATGCCCTGCTGTGTGCTGGGCCGAACACCGAGCCCACGGAAGCGCGAGCGTGGAAAGCGGCCGTGTCCGCGGCCAGACCCTGGAGCCACGTGCTCAGGGCTGTCTGCGCTGACTGGCAGCAGGTCTCAGGGCTGCGGGCAGGGCTTGTTCCTCACAGCGCTCAGAGGAGCTGCTACCGCCGATTCAGCCCCGGATCTTCTGCGTGCCCAGCAGGTGCTCCGAGGCTGAGGGATGGCCCTT
The DNA here is from genome assembly GCA_029204185.1 of Lerista edwardsae. Lineage (NCBI taxonomy): Eukaryota > Metazoa > Chordata > Lepidosauria > Squamata > Scincidae > Lerista > Lerista edwardsae. Next base: position 9,967,647 of record JAJKFI010000026.1, read on the forward strand.
CTGCAGCGGCTGCCTGAGACGCCGGCCTTTGTTGTCTGCCCTATCTCTGATGAGGTATCCTACGGGCCAGGTGCATCCCTCCCCACCCACCACCCACCACCCACCCCCGGTCTCTGTTTTGGCCACGAGGTGCGTCTCCCTCTCCCGGGCAATCGCAGAGGTCCTGCTGAGCTCAGGGGCTCCCTGGGGGGGGGCCTGTTCCCAGGCAGCTGCAGCGACCCTCGAGGCACTGTGTGTGCTTCCCTTGGTCGCCCACGTAGACACCGCCTTGCCCCAGCAGCAGTTGGCGATGCCAGCCAGGCCCAGAGTGGCTCCGGGGCTCCCGCTGGCAAGCTAAGACCTGGGCGCCCGGCCCTGCCTGCCCTGGGAGGCAGGCTGCAGGCCAAGCCGTGGCGCGGGAGTGCTGGGGGGAGCGTGGCCCTCCCTGTGCCCTCCGCGTGGAGGCGCTGAGCAAGTGAGGCTGCTGCTCCTGGGCGGGGCTTTGCGGGGCTGGGCGCAGGCTGAGGAGGGCCTCGCTGGAGACCCAGACTCCTAAGGGGGGAAAGGGGGGCACCGTGGCCAAGGCAGGGCTGCTCTGCCCCCGAGAGTTTGTCTGTGGACGGAGCTCCCCCCCCCAGCCGCCCAGGCATGGCGAGTCCCTGACCGCACCAGTTTCTATCCCTGGGGGCTCTCCAAAGTGCAGGGCCCCTTTTGTGGCGGCCCCTGCAGAATTCCCTTCCTGCGCAGGCCCGCTGGGGTCAGTCGGTCTGGGCCTGCCGAAGGCTCGTTTTAGTCCTTCCAGCTATTGCCATTTTTAAGACCACTTCTAAAATTGCGTTTTGAATTATTGGTTTTATTGCTTTTTAATTAAAAAAAACATTTAACAAATAAAAAAATCAGTACTGCTTTTTTGTCTTGTTCTCTTTTGTGATGCTTATGCGCTTGCTGGTTTTGAGCCATCTTGGGGCAGGACAGAGACGTGGCAGCAGAATGCCAAAAGCAGCAAAATGCCTCTGCCTTGGCGGCTGCCAGCCAGTGAAAAAAGCCCTGCCAGGGTGAAGAGGCTCCGGCTGGCAGGCCACTTGCGGGGAGGTCTGCAGCAAGGAGGACGGTTTAGCCTGCCCACCTGTGGACCTGCTCAGCTGGCAGTCAGTGGGGGGGTTGTGGATGCTCTCGTCCTCTTGGGCTTTTTGAGGACTTCCTTCTTGTCTTCAGGGTTTACCTTAGTTTTGACCCGGCATTTTGTCCAGTGTGCGCTTGTGGGAAAGCAGCCGGATGGAGGGAGGGATGGATGGATGGACTGAACCAGTCCTCAGTGGCCTCCACGTCTTGCTCGGGACCCTGCTGGCTCCAGGTGCCGGTGAGGAGAGGCACGGACGCTTCTCGGCGTTGACATCATCCAGCCCAGGCTGTCCGCGTGTCCTGCTCTGCCAGTTTCCACTCGTTCCCGCTGAGTGGCGCGTCTGGCCCACGCGAGAGCAGCCGGGCGTTTGCTCCTGGCACTCGGCACCGGGGACAGGCTCCAAAAGGCGAGGCGGCAACAGGCCGGGTCTGTTTCTTCCCCTCGACGGGCGGATGGAAAACTTAATGAGAATCGCAGAGACGGGAGACACCGCAGGACACCGCCCTGCCCGCCAGCTTTCCATCGGGGCGTGTGGTGGGGCCGAGGAGGGCCAGGCCCCCAGCAGCAGCTGAAATCCCCCCCCCCGAAGTGCTGGGATGAGGGGAGGTCAGGCCCAAGCAGGGGAGTCGGAGGATGACGGGGCGTTCGTCCCCCGTCCTCAGATCAGCCTCTTGAAGTAGGGCTACCACTGTAGGGCAGAGGGGATTTGGGTGGGCGCAGCTCATCAAGGAAGGGTCTCAAAAGCTGCACCTGGCAAAATTCCCTCTTCCACACAGGGGTTAAAGGCATAGGCAGGCTGCCCCAGTTTGGATCTGGTAACGCTACTTGAAGCCAACCTGGTTTTGCAAAGGGTTTGCTCTGCAGAACCCTCGTTTCGCAGGGACGGGAACAGGGTGAGGAGTCTTGTTTCTTATCCGTACCAAAAGTGAGCTCCTGCTTTTTCCTCTGGCTCAAGCATAGGGAAGGCCACCCTGGGGACTCTTCTCAGAAGAGGGAGCACAGCCTTGGTCTGCTTGCCGGCCGCCCTGGCTGGTCAGACAGGCTGAAGTGCAGGAAGAAATGGCTGTCGAGGCCTGGGTTGGAAAAAACAACCCCCTCCCCTGGGGAAGGAGGAGCTCTCAGGCTGTGTCCAGATGCATAAAGGGAAAGAGAATTAAACATCGTGGGAATGTGCTGGTGAACAATGTTTTCCCCACGGTGTGGTCCGATCTTCATCCCATGTAAGAGTTGCATGGAAGGGAGAATTTTGCTCTGTGCAGCTTTTCCCATCACAGTGCTGCAGTGACAGAAGTTGGAGTTCCTTTTCCTCCCTCTCCTCGGTCCTGGGCGCGGCGTGTGTGCTGTGCCTCCTCTCGCCCTCCGCAGCCCTGGTGCCCCTCCGCAGAGTGCCTGGCTGGCCACGGCTGTGCCCAAGGGAGGGCCCCCAGCAGAGGCTCCGCCGTGCTCCTCGCCTTCGGCTCTTGCCCTCGCCCTGCAGGGCTCGCCAGGTGGCGCTGCTGGGGCCGGCCGTGGCCTGCCAGGCCTTGAGCGGGTCGGGGTCGGCCCCAGGCAGTCGGCAGCGATGCTCGGCTGGAGAAAACGGGGGGCTCGGCCAGCCCCACGGAGCCTGGCCCCTGCAGGACGCCTGGAGCTCTGCACGAGCAGGAGCCCCACCCACCCCACCCCCGTGCCGTGCGAGGAGAGCTCCGCGTGGGTAGGCCTCGCCTCGCCAACGGGAGTGCGCTCGGCATTGAGCTCGTCTTCATGCGTTGCTTGGCAGGAATTTAGGGTGCCGGCCAGCCCCCTCCTGCCGAGCGCTGGCGTCAGCGTGCCGCGAACCACATCTGTGCCGGCGCTTCTGGGTGCAGGCGGTGGGTGCGGGCAGTGGCATCGGCCCTGCAGTGCTGGAGGACGCCGAGCTCGGCTGGCACAGGAGCTGCTCTGGGCGGAGGGAAGGAGGGTGGAATGGGGGGGGAGGGCGTTCTGGTGGGCGGGATGGCCCGGGGAGGGGGGGGGGCTTGGCTGCGGCCGTTAATTCAAGCTTGTCAATATTGTTTTTATTGTACTTGCATTTGGTGCATATGCCGCCTTGGGTCCCCTTCCGTGTGGGAGACAGGTGGGACAGAAATACAATAGATGTCGTCGTCATCTTCTGGCCAAGGAGACGAGAGGGGGGCCGGGGGGGGGGCTTGGATTTCTGGCTGCCTTGTGCTCCTCTCCTCTCCGGCTGCACCAGACAAGTGGAGTGCCTGTTATGTCGGCAAGATGAAAAAAGGGACCACATGCGCTGCTCACTGACTTTTCTTGACTGCAGTTTTATATCATTTATGTTAGCCTCATTAACATACATCTGGGTTAAGTCAACTGGCATGTTCTGATCTGGGGCAATGTTTAATTGGAATGATCTCGCTCTGTGTTAATGCCCTTGATCTCTCAGCCAAGTTGCTGCAGAAGTGTTTGCTAACCCTGGAGGGGAGTTGGGCAGAGGGAAGCTGCCAGAGAATGGAAACTTGCACACACCCCAGCTGGATCCCGTCTCCTTCCTCTGGTGGGCCTTTGACTGTTCTCCAGCCTGGTAGGTGGTGATGGCGGCTCTGGATTCTGTACGTATCTTAGGTTGAATTAGGTTCTAGTGGTAAAGCGGGGGCACCTAATCTGGTTTAGCAAATGAATCCCCTGAGGTGGGATGGTAAGGAGGACTAAGGTAAAGGTAAAGATTTCCTCACGACCGAATGGTCTAGTCGTGACTGACTGTAGGGGGCGGTGCTCATCTCCGTTCCTAAGCCGAAGAGCCGGCATTTGTCCGAGGACACGTTTCCGTGGTCATGTGGCTGGCAAGACTATACGCTGTAGCGCGCGGAACACCTTCCCACCAACGTGGTACCTATTTATCTACTTGCATTTTTAGGTGCTTTTAAACTGCTAGGTTGGCAGGAGCTGGGACAAGCAACGGGAGCTCACTCCATCGCGTGGTCTCGAACTGCCAACCTTCCAGTCAACAAGCTTGCAACTCAGCAGTTTAACCTGCGGCACCACCACATCCCTCTAAGAGGAGGACTAGGAGTCTCTAAAGGAACGCATGGACCCCCCCACCCACCCACCCAAGGCAGCTCCCAAATGCTGCCTCCTTAGCCAATGACGTTCCAGCCTTCGCTCCTCCCACTCTCCAGAGTCGTAGCTCAGGACTCCCCTCCCCTTTCCTCTTCCCATCTTTCCTAATCTTCCGATCCGGAGAGTGGGAGGGGGAGGCGGACAGAGATGAGCAGCCCCCTCCTCACCGAGGTGCTGCTGGATGACTGCTTCAGTGGGCAGCATGAATGGACCAGATCTGAAAAAGAAGTGAAGTCGTTATATGCGAGATGTCTTCTTGGCAGTTAGGTGCAGATAATATATAACACTACAGGTCACCCAACACATCAGTAACCAACAAAACAAAGTGGCCAACTTGAAGTAGCCACACAAACAGGAGTTCCCATATTATCTCTGAGACATGGAAATGAAAGCTGGCGCAGAAGAAAACCACGTTGATTCCTGGCTCTGTCGTAACAGCTCCTCATGGGCTCTCGGAACAATCGTTGGTCAGGTTTGAGTTAAGAAAATCCAATTTTGTTACATAAGGCAGTTGCGTTTTCCTTTTCTAGTTACTTAGCTGTAACTTTCGACAGAATACAAATATTTCAATGCAGTTTGTTTCATTACATTCTGCATTAGTTTACCCATCATCGAATGATATATAACATGAAGGCATTGTTTTGAAACTATCAAGATTTTCACAATTTTGGCCAGTAGTGGCATCATCCCCCTTGTGTGTCATGCAGTGCAGTCCACACACACCTTTCGTGACACCACTGGAAAACAGGGATAATATTTTACCTTCTGTGGAGAAGTTGGTGGGCCCTGTGGTAGCGATTTTTCTAAAGCGATGTATATAGTCATAATATTTGTTTTTCTAAAGCGATGTATATAGTCATAATATTTGTTCTTAATGTGTGTGTCATGTCCTCTGTATGTTGTACTGTTGTATGTTCAATTTATTATGCCAATAAAGGGTCAGAATCAGAAGTTCAGAAGTGATACGGAACATCTGCAGTACACTCTTTTCTGTTTTAAGAACCTTAAATGTGGCAGTTTTGGTTCCGGGTTGAACTTGGAGAAATACAGACTGAGAGAAAAGGACCCACCTCTTGCCTGTAATAGAGCAGGCCAGAGGAAAGCGCCAAACACAGAAAAACATAGAAAAAGTGGATGGGCCATTCCAAGCCTGTCTAAAAATCATGAAAAGAGAAAATGGGGACATGAGCTTTGAGGATCAAAGTTTCAATTGAGTTTGGCCAATGGAGGGAGGAACTGTTTCATCTGCTCTTGTTCAGAGCTTAAAAGTAGGACAGAAAATCGGAGCTTAATAATGATTTTCATTTTCAAAAAATAATTACTTTCGGAGGCGGTTCCCTCTGTTTGTTCTTTCTCCTGGCTGGCGCTTGGTGTCCTTTGTGCAAAAGGCCTGGCCAGGTTTTGAGATGAGGTCAGCATCTGAACTAAGGACTCGTTAGCGCACCTTTGATATCCATGAACAAAGGGCCACAGTGCAGTCTGTATTCTTAAATCAAAGCGCTTCCTTCTCACGAAAGCCCTGAGAGCTGATTCCTGGCACTGGTGATGGCTGGCAGTCCGGCCAAGTGCCCTGTCCTCAGCCTGGATCAAAGGCCAAACTTGCACTAGGATGGTGTGTGTGTGTGTGTAGGGGGGGTGCAGACTGCACTGGGTGATGCTCTTTGGGGTGTGTGACACCATTCCTGCCAAAATTGTGAAAATTTTACTGTTTTCAGATAGTAAAGGTAAAGGTTTCCCCACGACCAAATGGCCTAGTCATGACCGACGGTAGGGGGCAGTGCTCATCTCTGTTTCTAAGCCTGTAGAGCCGGCGTTTGTCCAAGGACAAGCTTCTGTGGTCAGGTGGCCAGCATGACTATACGCCGTAGCGCACGGAACACCATTCCCTTCCCACCAAGGTGGTCCCTATTTATCTACTTGCATTTAGGTGCTTTCAAACTGCTAGGTTGGCAGGAGCTGGGACAAGCGACGGGAGCTCACTCCGTCGCGCAGTCTTGAACTCCCAACCTTCTGGTCGGAAAGCCCAGCAGCAGCGGTTTAACCCGCTGTGCCACCACATCCCTCTTTTCAAATAATACCATCACATTCCAGCGCACAATCCTAACCTGGCGTCAGGCCTGCACAGTTAGGCCAGCAATGTTCGGCTGGGCCAAGGGCCACTGTAAAGCATGTTTGGGCCACGCTTGGAGTCAGGGAGGATGGCGCAGGTCTGTCTGCTGGCCTCTCTGACTCCGAGAGTGGTCCAAACATACTTGACGGTGGTGGCCCTGGTGCCGGCCAAACGTTGCTGGCCTAACTAAGCCGGCCTAACTCAAGGTTAGGATTGTGCCGTCAGTGTGTAATGAAACGCAGAATGCAAAGAAATGAGCCATGTTGGAATAGCTGTTCTCGGCAAAGGCAACGAGCGCTTCAGAGCCAGGCTGGGCTGGGCCGAGGTCCGGGGGTGGCCGCCAGGCCGTGCTCGTGCGCAGAGCCTGCTGGCGCCACCTGGCAAGTCACGCCTTGAAGCGCAGGGCCGCGCAGAGTGTCTTTCGCTGGTTGCACCCAGCAGAGCAAGCGCACCCCGTTGTGCTGAGTGCTGGGCACCAGCCAACCACTCCTTTGTAAGGGAGATTCTCCTTAGTAGTCCATTAACCTGAGATACTGTTCCTTAACGGCCTGTTGATGCTCCCTTAATGGGAGGCATCCAGAGATTCCTCTGGAATCTGGAAAGCCATCAGCGCTTGGAAGGGAAGAATCCGCAAGCTGAGGGAAGAGGCACAGGAAAAGAACAGGCAAAGAACCGAGATCAGAGTTGAGGCTGATTTGCTCAGTTGTCTCTCGGTCCCCAAGCTGTGGGGAGGGGGAGCTGAAGCACCTCAGAGCAGGGGTGTCAAACGCATTTCATGCTGGGCCGAACACCATTCGTGGTGTCTGCTGAAATCTGCCATTAAGCAGCTCATGGCGGAAATGAGGACCTTTTCGTCACTTAGGAACTCATTAGCTGCAAATCGTAGCAGAGAAAACACACAAGTCTCGTTGGCATTTTCAGAGCATGGAAGAGCCCATTTCTTGCACTGGCCGCCCTCCGCAGTCGAGAGCAGCCGAGGGTGGGGCTGGGAGAGCCTGAGGACCAGATGGGGAGCTCCACAGGCCACCTCTGGCTCATGGCCTCGCGCTTGCCCTGCTCCGGCAGTGACAACTGAGGCATTCATTTGGGACATGGGGGGGGGAGATTGGGAGGGGGCCGGGGGAAGGTGGGGGGAGCATTGGGCCCACGCCTGTGCCCTGCCTTGGGCCAGGGGCTGGGGCTTTCCCCGGGGGGAGGGGATGGACATTTGGGGAAGGGGAAGGAGAACCTTGGCGGTGGTTGCAGATCCCGCAGTGTACAGCGGCAGCCATTTTGATACCACTGTGTACTGGAAAAGGCAGGAGCTACCCCAAGGAGTGAGGGAATGGTATCAGCAATGGCCCCTTGTCCAGGGATTATGGGGTTAATAATTCCCGAACTCAAGCAGGCTGAGGAGGCTCCTGCTATGAAGGGAGGCCAGCACAGGTGCAGATGGGCGTGGCTGATGGTAAAGCCTGCCTAGCAACAGACACCGATTGGCTGGCCTCAGTATAAAGCTGGAGGCAGGGCTGCAGGAGGGAGGCTGGATAGGTACTGGAGGATGGTACCTGGGAAGGTGCTGGATTGATGGACTGCTGGCTGGACTACTTGCCTGCCTGAAGGACAGACAGACAGACGGATGGATTGCTAGACTGGCTAAGGTAAGCTCATTGTGGGGAACTGTTGTACGTCTGCCACGCCCCTGGAGCCACCAAGTGGAGGCGGCAGTTGAGGCTTGGGCAAGCTGACTGCCTGTTGTTTGGGCGTGGGGTTTGTTTGGAGCCAAGCCAGTGATGAGGGCAGTCGGGAGGAGGCTGGCCAGCCAGTGGTCCCAAGCAAAAGCTGCTGGAAGAGAGGAGGCCCAGGGGGTGACTGACCCCCTCCCTCTTGCCCATCTCTGAGGCTGCTCTGTGGGGAAACCAGTTAGCCTAGTGTGGGCACTGCGGCCCTTGGGGAGGCCCAGCAGGGAATTCGGCAGTACACACTGCTCCTGCAGGAACTAGGCGGCTCAGGATTGGGCTGCCCTTGGTAAGGCTCAGCGTGCAGACGGGACCAAATCAGGCAGGGTGCCAGGGATGTCCTGGCGGCGGCGGCGGCGGCGGCGTAATATCGGAAGTGCAGCTGTTGGGGGGGGGGGGAAACCTGAATCTCTAGACCAGCGATTCCCAACTTTTCCTTCTCAGCATCCTGACCACAATGGTCTGCGTTGTGATCTTTGCTTCTTGTGATGTCCCTTCTAGCAGACAGTCTTGCTTCTGTCAGCAGAGGATAAAGACGGACCGTTCAGTTGCCCTCGAAACAGAACCGCTCTGGAAGGGAGTTTCAGCTTGTCTCAACAGCTGTGCCCCGAACTCCTGTGGCACGCCTGCCACAGGACCCGTGACCAGTGGTGTCATTCAAATGGTTTAGGAACAAGAACTCACTTTTGAGTTCAAATTCAAATGTTGGGGGGGGGGAACCGGAAGCAGCCACAGAGCCAGTTAGGATCCGGAACGCCCGTTCTGGTCCGTTCCCCCCGAATGACATCACTGCCCGTGACCCAGGCCTCAGTCCCAGAGACAGTGGTGCTGTGCCCTTGGGCCACTCCCGCCTCAGCGTTCCCTTAAAACCAGCCCTTGGGCAACCCACCTGGGTTTTTGTGACTGAGGAAGCTGAAACACTGAACCAAATGGCTTTAAGCTCAAGTCCATGTGTATGGCAAGGCCCTTGGCCCCAGGACCTGCTTCCCTTTCCTTGTGAAGTCCCCTGTACCTGACTGTAGAGTTAGGCTGGCGTGTGAGAGAAAATGGAGCCAAATGTGGGTGAGGAGATGGTCGTAGGAAAAAAACGGTTCCCAGCTGTTGTCTCCCTCCTGTCCCTCGCCACTCAGCTCCTGAATGAAAAGCTGCTTTTTGGCAAGGGTCTCTGAGGGCGCAATCCTGAACTGAGGTAGGCCAGCATAAGCTACGCCAGCAAAATTTGGCCAGCCCAAGGGACACCGTCAAGTATGTTTGGACCACTCTCGGGGTCAGAGGGGCCAGACACACAGACGTGCACCGTCCTCCGAGAGTGCTCCAAACGCGCTTTATGGTGGCCCTTGTGCCGGCCAAATTTTGCTGGCTTAGCTTATGCCGGCCTCACTCCAGTTTAGGATCTGGAGTTGATTCAGAAGAGCCAGGGACATTAAGCATAGGGTTACCAGATACAAACTGGGACAGAGTGCCTATGCCTTTAACCACTATATGGAAGAGGGAATTTGCGTGGGCGCAGCTCATCAAGGGAGGGTTTCAAAAGCTGCACCTGGCAAAATTCCCTGTCCTATACAGTGGTTAAAGGCATAGGCACTCTGTCCCAGTTTGTATCTGGTAACCCTATACTAAGCACAATGCGGGAAACGGCTGACTCCTGAGTTTAAACCCTGAAGCTGGGTCTGGGGCTACAACATGAACTGGGGCTCTTGCTTGCCTCTCATGCAGGTGCCAGGCAAAATCCCTGGCAAGAGCAGCTCGTCATCCAGGCAGACGCTCTCTCTGTGCTTCTGCACCTTTGGTACAAATGTTCCATTTAAATAGTGTTCTTTGCTAGGTAGGCGTTCTTCGTTAATTTGTTTTTTGTTTTAAACCAGTTTCCACTTCCCTTTTCCAGCTTTCCAGGGAATATACAGTACAGGTGGGGCCTTTTTATCCGCGAGGGTCCTGTTCTCTTGCAGATAAAAAAAACTGCGGATAATTAAACCCACAGATTTTGTGCCCTCCCACCTTTCAAGCCCCACCGGAGCACTGATCCGGACGGCGTTCTCAAGCCTGCTGTGGCTGCACGCAGGCCAAGGAACCAGGAGTGGCTATTTTTTTGTCTGCTGTAATTGCCATTCTGAGGCCGGCTGAGGCAGAGTGCGGCCCCAGTGGGCCTCGGAAGAGCCTCCAGAGGGGACCGGAACGCAGCTCTGGTCACCTTGGAGGCTTGAAGCTGAGCTGAATCCGCAGGTTAAAAACCAGCAGATAGTTGGGCTCGGCCTGTAATATGCTCAGGACAACTGTGACCTGAACACCCACACTCCTTTCTCCACACCCAGAGTGCAGGCAACAGGTGCCCCTTCTGTTGTGCTCCCAGGACGTGGTCCTGGGCAGGTCGGGAGCTGGCCATTCCAGATTCTCCAGCGCGGAGAAGAAGCAGGCTGCAGAAGTAAGAAGCAAAGCCCATTTCGCTGTGCATCAACAGGAAACTCTCATTGGTGTTTGAGGAGATGATGCAAATGGCAAAGAGCATGCCTGGGAGGAATGTGGGCCTCTGTAATGACTCTCGCTTTTCCCAAGGGGGGAGTGCAGAGGTGTAGCTACGGGGGGGGACACCGCGGTACATCTTGCAGGCGCCACAACGCCCCGTGAATGTGGCCCCTCCCACTCACTGCTGGGTGGAGCCTGTCAGGGCAGCGAAGGCAATGCGGAGGCGATCCGAGGGCGAGTGGGCAGGGCCCCTTACAGGGCGCGTTGCAAGCCCACACGTGACTCTGGTCTGACTGTTCTCCAAAGGCAGCTTTGGGGGTCAGTGGCACAGTCAGACTCCGCTTCTGCCGCCGTCTGCTTTGGCTGCCAGTCTGGAGTATTTCCCCTGGTGGTGTCACCACTGTTGGCCTGGGGAGGATGTGAGGAGGACACCGTGTGACACTGCTCAAGAGCCGTTCAGAGAGGAAGGCGGCTGCAGGCCAAGCCGATGCCCAGTGTGGCCGTGGTGCGGCTCTGCCCCAACTGCCTCTGCTGCCAAAGCCGCCCCCCTGGCTGCGTCCTTCCCTGGCTCACCAGCATCCACCCGCCCTTCTGATTGGCGGTGTGAGCGCAGGTCAGCCGCGAGAGCAGAGCAGGTGTGGGCAGGTGCCCACGTGCAGTTGTACTCCTCGGCTCTTCAAGGTCAAGTGCTTATTTCCTTCCATATTTACGTATTCATAGATCCTGTGCTTGCTTGATGAGACAGAAGATTAAATGGGAGAGGGGAAAAATCCCTCTTACTGTCCTCTTAATTTTATGGAAAGCAATTTCTTCTGCTCGATTGTAATTCCAAATTTCAGACTGAAAACCAGGAGTCGCGACTCCCTGATTTAAGGCTGCAACCCCACACTCACTTTTCTGGGCGAAGCCTTGCTGAACACAATGGGACCCACTTATGCGTAGACTGGCACTGGAAGCCATGGCACTGGCGGGTGGCTTAGCAAGTTTTTGGGGGGTTTGTGTCTTGCTCATATTAGCCCCTCAAATCCCAGTGAGGTCGTTGTAACCCCACACAAAGGAGGGAGCCAGAAGGCAAGGACTGGGTGTGGAGTTTTAAAAACACGAAGAGGAGAAGTAGAGGACTCCCAAAGGAAGAAGGCACCATGAAGAAGACAGGCAGGCCTTTGAATGCCAAGGAAGGCAATAAAAATCCAAAAGGGCAGCCGTCGAGGGTCAGGAAGGGAAACTTGTGTTTCATGCTGGTGAGTCACAGAGAAGGCCCAACAGGAGTTGAGAATTGCTTTGCTCTCAGCCATTCGAATATGTGGGTTGAATAAAACGGAGTGGATACCCTTGGAGGGGGGGGGGGGAAATGGGGCTTCTGTGACTCACTGCTGCGTATTTCTGTGTGCGGGGGCGGGGGGGGAGAGAAAACTCTGCAGTCGCGTGGGTGTGCAGTAAAGGACAGTGCCACAGGAGATGCCGGCCTTTGGCACCCGGCCTGGACAATTGAATCAGGGCTGCTGCCTCTGCCCTTGGCCTCCGTGCAGTCATTGCTCTTGTCCAAGCAGAGGCTACGGAGGGGCAACGGGCACACTCTCCTGCACCGTGGACTGAAGCTGGATGTTTCTCAAGATAAATATTTCACCGTTTGGCTGCCCACTTTAATTTTAGAGACAACCAGCACCTTGGGGGACCAAGGGTGGGGGAAAGGCAGCCAGGCAGGCAGGGGCCCAGGACTGTGCCTGTGGCTTGGAGCTTACCCTGGCGGGATGCAGCCGGACTGCCTCACACCCGCCACCGGCTCTCTCCCGTGATTGACAGGTCTTGCTGCCTCGAGTCCTTTTCCTTTGATCTTCCGAATTGGCACTTCATCAACAGGTTGGCCTTGCGTTTCTCACTTCCTGGTTTTTCTTTAAACTTTGAATTCTGGTGTGAGGCAAGTGGCCAGTGGCACGTGGTGCAGAGTTTGCTTATAGACGAGAGGAGGAGGAGGACCACACTTGTGATACAGCGGCCCACTTCTTTTTCCTCCCAAGGGTCTCTCGGGCTATTTTAATGAAAAGAACCATTGCTGAACAGCGCTGTTGGCTCAAGACGTTTTCACCGGCTGCGTTGATGTGAAGGCCGTGTACAACTGGGGTCTTTCAACTGCCTTCTTTTAGGGTAAGACGCCTCAGATCTTTGTTCAACAGACATGAAGCGCACTTTGCTGAGGAAAAAAAATGGTAATGCAGAAGGAAAAATGAGCAGAGGGGCTGCTCACCCCTGGCTGCTGATCTTGGAGTCAGTGTGTGTGTGCGTGCGCGTGTGTGTGTGTGCATACACAATTATATAGCCTGACCACACTTCTTCTCTGCTTTGGGCTTACACTCCTGCTTGGAAATATAAAGAACAGAAATGGCATTTGCTGCTATAGAGCTTGTGAGCGTTCTCTGTGCCGCTCCTAGGAACACAGCAGCTGCATTGCTCTGATCATGGGTGACCTACATTTCGGGGCTCTGCAGCCTTCTGTTCTCCCTGGTCTTACTAGTGCTTAAATTGCCTTAAATGAAGTACTTAATTTTTTTCCATTGGAAAGAAATGGGGAAAGGACAAGAAGCTGAAAAGATGAATAATGCAGCCTAAGGCGAAAGGGGAAATCAAATGCATATCAAAATAACAGAGACTACATAAACGAGAGGCATCATTTGTTTCAAAAAATTTCATTCCACCTGTCCATTCCCATCCATAGGGGGGAAAGTTAATTGTGTGTTCAGGGCAAAGACCCTGAATGACCTTAGACTCCACCTCCCCGGGCAGGAGACAGTGTGGTGAGCTTTGTTTTCATTTCTGGACCGCGATGGGCTCACCACTCATCCGGTGCTTCTCACGCTGTGGGGTGGGATCCACTAGGTGGGTCACGTAGCACCAGCACAGCCGTCACTGCAAATGTGGGAAGACGGGACGCTGGACAGGGGCAGGGCTGTGTGGCTATTCTGCTTGTGTCCAGGTTGCAAATAGGCCTTTCTTCCTTTCTAATGCACTTTGCTATTGAAAAGTGGCTGAGGAATAGCTCGGCTTACGGCCGTGTTCTCAGGAAAGCAGCAGGCTCTGGCGTCCCAGTGACGGCACTTTCAGTCATAGGAACCACGTCCCATGTGGGTCCCGGACAGACTGTCTTTCTAAACGGTGGGTCCTGGTGAAAAAAGTGTGAGAAGCACTGCACTGATCCAGGCTGATGACCTCACTTCCAGTGGCCCCCACCACCAACACCTTTCTCGAAAGGGGGTCCTGGTCTAAAAGGGTTGAGACCCCTGCCTGGCCCAAGGCCACAGCAGCGTGAGGACTGGTTGCTTCCCATTCAGGACTGAGCTACGTCTGGCCTCCTGCTGTGGAGCTGGCCAAACACTGATCAGCATCGTCAGCCAGACTCCCCACGGCCCACAAACAGAAGCCGACCTGCATAGCTGACCCGGTATAAAGGTGAGGTGCGCATAGCTCCCCCTCTCCCACATTTCACAGGGGAAAGGGGGACACCCTGGCAGCACCCCAGTTGTCACACTCAGGAGCACTGCCCAAGCCCTCCCCAAGCGTGTCCACAAGAACGCTTCCAGTGGGGAGGCCAAGATCTGCACACGGCAACTACAGGCTGCAGGCCGACTTCGGCCGTCTCCGCGTTGGTGAAATGGCTGCCGAGTGCTCCTTAGGCCTGGACATCCCGCTGGGGCAAACTGGGGTTCCTTCCTGGCTCTGCTCCTTCTGTTTTAACCCTTCGGTTCAAGCCTGCTTGCTTGAAAAGTCAATGCAATGGTGATGGCTTAACCTGAGAAAAAAATGCAGTCGTTTAAAACAGGTTTACAAACAAAGCACAACAGGAAAAAAGCCTCTTTGCACCGGTGTTTGGATGCAGGTTCTGTTGGATTCCTTGCATCGTTCCTTCATCTGCAGTCATTCCCCACAAGCAATTGCTCATGACAACCAGTGTATAATGTCCCATTCCTCATTTTGCACTGGAGGGGAGCCACAGGTGGATGGAAAAAGAAATTGGTCCTTGGGGGGGCCGTGATTACAGGCACTGCTTGGTAAGCGAGATCACAGGTCGGTGCTGCCGGCCCCCAGGAGATGGCGAACACAGCCTGGCAGAGGGAGCTCCGGGTGAGAGGAGGCAGTGGCAGACTCGCCTGTTTCTGCACCTCAGGTGTAGTTGAGGAGCCTGGTGAAGCTGTCCTGTGTGTACGGGAGATAACCCACGACCACGTATCTCGTTGCCAAGCACAGGCTGTCCTGCTGTGGCAACTATAAATGTATCTGGCGCACAGAAGGCAGAGCAAGGTCTGTGTGCATGCACAGGCAGACTGTTCGCAAGAGCCCCAGAGAACAGGTGGCCACCTCAGCACGTTCGCTAGCATTCCTCCAACAAAATCAGTTTGTCAGTATTGTTGTTCAGTCGCTAAGTCGTGTCCGACTCTTTGCGACCCCCTGGACCACAGCACGCCAGGCCTCCCTGTCCTCCACCAGCTTCCGGAGTTCGCCCAATTTCATGTTCATCGCTTCGGTGACACTGTCTAACCATCTCATCCTCTGCCGCCCCCTTCTCCTTTTGCCTTCAATCTTTCCCAGCATGAGGGTCTTTTCTAAAGAGTCCTCTCTTCTCATGAGGTGGCCAAAGCATTTGAGCTTCAGCTTCAGGATTTGTCCTTCCAGGGAGCAATCAGGCTTGACTTCCTGGAGGATTGACCCATTGGATCTCCTTGCAGTCCAGTGTTTTGCATTATGTCAGAACACAACTCTAGATAGTAAGTGAAAATTATGCAACCTGATGTGTTACTGTGCTTTTAAAGATGAGGGTTGGGGTTTAGATTTCACATGCTCTATTCCACAATTCTATTTTACATTTTCTGTCTTGGTTTACAATTATTGGTTGAAAGAGAACAAGGCTGATAGTGGTCCTAATGAGCGCCGAGATGCATTCTGCTGTTCCAGTCATTCAGCAGGTGATAGCGCTGCGAGTGATCTTTGATGTTACGCGCTGTGACTTCCAAGGTACAGCTGGTGCTTCGGTTTGATCAGAACGTAGGAGTTTTGATGACTGAATTGTTGTACAGCGCTTGGCTGCCTGTCGTTTGCAGCTTTTCTTTGGAAGGGCTGGGAACAAGACTAACAGAATGACAGGAAGGAACCTGTGGGGTTTTTTCGTGTACAGGTAATAAATACACATGTGTATGTGTTGCAACCTTCTGTCTGTGTGAAGACATGGAAACAGCATCTCAACCCCAGTGTCTGGGACAGGCTGGACAGAGCAGGGCACTTCGGTCCTATTTGATTTCTGGGTCCTTTGGTCCTTGGGTCTCTGGGCTCATTTCAAGATGCTGCCAGATTGGACTTGGACGGCTTTGAACAGGTGTCTGGGCACCTGAATCTGGGCTGCCTGATCCCATGTCTGTTCAGGACTGGTCTTTTAAATCCAGAGAAGCTGAAACCAATAATCCCTTCTGATGCCTGTATGCATTGTAACAACATGCCCTCTGATATTGTCTTGATGATTTGTATCTCTACAGTAGTTGCTTTGAATTCTCAAATGGAAGAAAAAAGAGACCAATAGTTTGGGGAAAATGAACCCATCAACCTGTACGATCAAGATGAGGAACCTAACAGTGTACAATGGCAGCATGCTTGTGGTTTGCAGAACATCAGAATGCGCGTGCTGGGTCAGATCAAAGGACTGTGTAGTCGGGCACTCAGATAACAGCTTGCAGTGAGCGCTGGGCAAGACAAGAACCCTGACTGAGAGTGCCATCCTACGTGGGTGACACAACCCAGGATGTTGCCTTGCGCCCTCTGCCAAGCAAGCAAGCAAGCCCCATATGGTGCTCTTTGTACAGCATCTTTAAGCACAGCAAGAAGCGACTTCTGGCCTTATTTAAAGGGACTGAGTGAAGGTTCAAAACCTGACGTTTGAAGAAACTGCGCAAGAAGCGTGGCAAGGAGGCAGGTGGAGTGCATGCTCTTAGCAGACGCAAAGTGCCTCGGTGTGGCTCATGTCTGGGGAGGCTGGAGGGAGGCAGCAGTCCCAGCCATCCTGGAGTGAAAGGCGCCCCAGATCTGCGGCCACTCACATCTCCTGGCCTTGTGGCTCGGCTGCCCCACCGGCCTGTGTGGGTTGCCCTGGCACTGGCCAGAAGGGGACCTGCGACCCAGTGGGCTTCCTGGTGCACAGCTGACAGCGCTGACTGGTGTCTGCCTTCTCAGAAGTAAGTACTGTAGGACTGCAGCCAGGGTGTCTCGGGCTCCTCTGCTGCGTGAGCCCAGACGGTGCACGTGTGACCTAATGTGCATTTCCCCATTTCTGCTGAAAACTAAACAGTCACTTCAAGTCGGCGTGTTCTTTGGAGCCTTTACGAGAGACGTCAGCTGCTCTCAGCTTGAAATTAGGGCTGAAGTGAAAGTTGGATGTGCGCCCAGGCGGGTCGGCTGGAAGTGACATCTTGCAGAGCACCCTGAATGTCAAATTCCACCACCACTTTTACAGCTGGAACTGCGCTCAGCCCCTCCGTTCCACGCCTGCCCCTCCCCTCCCCCTGGTGTTGCTTCTCCGTTTTCCTACAGAGACGACTGCACTTTCCTTCAGATACAATAAATCATCTCTGGGAGCGCCACTATCTAGGCCACAGTGAGCTGCTGCTCCGCATTTCAGATGACACTTAAAAGTGTAACAACAAGTAAACAACCCTTGGGAGAAAAACTGTGTCTGGAAATGTGCCATTTGTGTAGGTTGCGCTGAGTAATTAACAAGTGGAAACAGCAAAGGAGGAGGTGGCGGCGATGGGTTTCGTGTTCCACTAAAGGCACTGAGAGGGGAACAGGCCAAACATGCAGACCACAGAATCACCGGGATAAAGTTAGCCATAAGTTGCGTTTACTTCATGTAAAGAACGACAGTCTGGTTGTTTCTTCAATACTGAACTGAGAGCACAATCCTCACCTGGAGTGAGGCCAGCAAAGTTTGGCCCACACAAGGGGCACCGTAAAGCACGTTTGGAGTCGGGGGTGGCTCACGTCTGTGTGCTGGCCTCTCTGACTCCGAGAGTGGTCCGAACACACTTTCAGTGTCCCTTGTGCCGGCCAAACTTTGCTGGCTTCACTCCAGGTTAATGAAACAACAATAAATTGAAGTGTCCTGTGTAGTAATTTCTTTAACTGCCAACAGGTGGGGCTATTTCTTAAGGCTGCTATAATGCAGAATTTACACTCTTGTAAAGGAAGATGAATCTGGGATGTGGTGGCGCTGCGGGTTAAACCGCTGAGCTGAGCTTGTTGACTGGAAGGTTGGCAGTTCGAGACCACGCAATAGAGGGAGCTCCTGTCGCTTGTCCCAGCTCCTGCCAACCTAGCAGTTCGAAAGCGTGTAGAAATACAAGTAGATAAATAGGTACCACTTCGGTGGGAAGGTAACGGTGTTCCATGCGCTAAGGCATATAGT
Source organism: Lerista edwardsae (assembly GCA_029204185.1). Lineage (NCBI taxonomy): Eukaryota > Metazoa > Chordata > Lepidosauria > Squamata > Scincidae > Lerista > Lerista edwardsae. Next base: position 9,985,571 of record JAJKFI010000026.1, read on the forward strand.
CATGCTGGCCACACAACCGCGGAAACTTGCCCTTGGACAAACACTGGCTCTTCAGCTTAGAAATGGAGATGAGCAGCGCCCTCTGCAGTTGAGCACGGCTAGACCATTCGGTCTTCGGGAAACCTTTACCTTTAAAGGAAGATGAAGAGCAAAACAGGTGCAACATCTAGCAGCTGCAATGGCACCCTCCTCCCCCCTCTGCTTGTTCTTGTTACTGGTTACACTGGGAATAGCCAGGGTCTTTGCTGCCACCACCCAAAGCTAGGGCGCTGAGTTGGAAAGAGGCTGCCTTGGGAAAGGCTTCCAGGCCGATGGAGAACCCACAACTCCCAAGGACCCCTTGACCCTAAGCAGGAGCAGAATGTGCTGGTCTAAGAGGCAGGGCGACCTGCTCCTGCCTGACTTAACGGAGGCCAGGCAAGGAAAGCAGTTAAAAAGCAAAAGGCCGAGGTATCAAACCCCTGGCTGGGAAAAGGAAAGGCAGGAAAGCAAAGCACTGACCAGTGGCAAGGAGGGAAATGTGGGTGGCACGCAGTCAAAACTAGATGCTGATCAGTTAACAGGAGGAGAAGGACGGGGCTGCTGGGCAGCACCTAGGTGGAAAGACAAGCTGAAACCAAAGCAGCAAAGCTTAGCTGGGCAGGATCCCTACGCCACTTACTCAGCTTGCCCACTGCAGCGTAATGAGCCTTCCTCGAAGTAGCAGCTGCTTCCAGGGCAAGCAAGCAACCTGTGCAAACAGGGTGTGCGTGTGTGTGTGCCCCCTATAGCCAGTGGGCATTAACTCTGGGGCACTTGGAGGACCAGTCCTTTGAGGGGCTCACCTGGGTTTCTTTGCACACTTACCTGCGAGTAAGGTTCATTTAAGAAAATGGGACTTCAGAGTAAACATGTCTTGAATTGTTTTGACAGACAGCCAAATATGCTTAGAGTTACTCAAGTGTGTTGCAATTGAGTAGAGGCCTTATACGATTAGAAGGAGCAAATCTGTTTTTATTTGCTATTGTTATTAATATTAATACAAATACTGTATTGCTATACTGTCCTTCAATTGACAAATCCCAGGATGGTTTACAACAAAGGATAAACCAGACTGAAGTAATAATGTTAAGATGTGAACGGGGAAAAAGAATACAGTAAAACGAAAATGGAGGTGAAAAGACCTGGGCTAATAAAAGGTATTTGCATAGTGCCAAAAAGACACCGTGTAGGCACCAGGCCAGGCGAGTGACCTTGGCAAGCCCTCTGGGCAGGAATGGTAAAGGTAAAGGTTTCCCCACAACCGAATGGTCTAGTCGTGACCAACTGTAGGGGGCGCTGCTCATCTCCGTTTCTAAGCCTGTAGAGCCGGCGTATGTCCGAGGACAAGCTTCCATGGTCAAGTGGCCGGCACGACTCTACGCCGTAGCGCACGGAACGCTGAGACCTTCCCACCGAAGTGGTCCCTACTTATCTACTGGCTTTTTTATGTGCTTTCGAACTGCTAGGTTGGCAGGCGACTGACCTTGACAAGCCCTCTGGGCATGAATGACCAGCATGAAAATAGCATGAATAAATCAGGAGCTACAGATCCATGCATGCAAATTGATCACCTTCTATGAGGGGATAAACTTTCAGCAGCATTATTCAGTTGATTCCCAGCACCATGACATGACCACGTGAATGTGGAGATTCAGTAGTAGTTTTTGCTCGCAGTGTGCAAGATTCGCCAAGGGGCTGTGAGCATAAGTGATCTTGTATTGGTTTATTCCGTCAACATCAAGTAGCACCCTCAAGGTCCGGCACAGTTCGTCTGTGAAATAAAATGACACTCTTTGTTTTATTTTCACTGGAGTTGGGCACAGATGGATTGTTTTTGTTGTTGTTTAATGCTGAGCACAGAGTATGACAGGAGGGAGCTAATTTGTTCATGTTTTTGAAGTTCCGATCCTTCATTTCTCCTGCATTTGAAAAGACAAACTTGGCATGCAGGCAGCTTACCTGTTTCTTGCTGTCACGGGATGATAAATAGCTTTGCAGAACCTGCTGCTTTGCCTAGGAGGAGCGTTTTTCAGAGTAATGCGTGTGCACGAGTGTCATCACAGATGAGAATGTGATTCTTTGCGTTCAAAGCCAGGCAGGCGGTGTGAGAGGGGAAAAATTCTTCCTGTCTCTACTGGGCAGATGGTGCCGCTTTCCCCATCTCCATCGCCATCAGGCCTGGGTGGTGTGGAGGTGGTGGCTGTGGGCGTCACCAGATTGACAGGTCCACCGCAGAGCACTTGCAAAGCAGCTCTAGCCCTGTAGCTTCGAGTGAATTAATTGGTTGTTCTGGAAATCCTTGACAACTGGGATGCCGGAACACGCAGCGTGAAGCTGCCTTTTACACCGAGTCAGGTGCAGGGCCTGTCCAAGACCTCCTGGGCTGCCCTCACCTTGCCTGGTGTTGTGCCTGGAAGGAAACCTGCTCCTTCCTCTCCCTGGGTTGGAGAAGGGAATGGCGCGGAAGAGGCAGACTGGAGAGCACTGACGATCCCTGCACACTTCCCCTTCCAACCCAGGGGGTGGGCAGAGATGCTAACCCCTGCTAACTGGACAAGAGGCACTTTTTCCAGTGGTGTTCCTCTTATATTTAGCAGGGGGAGAGTAACTGTCCCTCTTCACACCTGCACAGTCTTTCTAGTGGCTGTTGCTGGCGGTCTGCCCTTTTTTTTTTTAGATTGTGAGCCCTTTTGGGACAGGGAGCCATTTAACTTTATTATTACTATTTGCCTGTAAACCGCTTTGTGAACTTCGTGTTGAAAAGCGGTATATAAGTACCTGTTGGTTGGTTGATTGATTGATTGATTGAATGGAGGCAGGAGGGCAGAGGGAGGCTCTGTCCCCTATTATTAAACTAATAATGTCCCCTATTATTAAACTGAGGCACCCGCTTTGGTTGGCTTCGATGGCCAGCCCTGACCGCCACTTTTGTTTGTCCGCCTAGTTCAGTGTTTTCCACACAGAGCGATGACAGCTGTCCAGGGTTTCAGAAGGAACCTTTCCTGGTATCTGGACATACCAGGAATTGAACCTGGGCCTTTCTCTGTGCAAAGCAGGGGTTTAACCATTGCACTACAGCCCCCACTAAACGAGCCCTGCAGACACACTGATCGTTATCTGACATGTGTTCATTTGGATGAAGCCGCCATCTGCCGAGTGCCTGAGTGCCAGATTTTGCATTGCCTTCTGGTCCGAAATGTTTCTCACCAACAGCCTGCGACAGAAAACATAACTAGGCAGTTTTTTTTTGTGTGACAATGTAGTGAATAAAAAAGCAAAGAATGGAAGATTGTACCTACCACTATTATTATTTTAGTAGGCAGAAAGCAAAATAATGTTGCATGCGCTTTGTTTTGTTAATAATGTGCAATGTCTACAACTATCCTTTTGGAATTCTGAGGCCACAATCCAGCACAGGGTCAGGCAGGCTAGACTAAAATATTGGATTGTGGCCCAGTGCTGGGCTCCATGACTCGGGACTTGAACCCAGGTCTCCACAGTGCTAGGCTGACAGTCTTTCTCTTTCACTCTTTTTCCCGGTATAAGATGCCAAGCAGTATAAAATGCATATGTACACACTTCCTTCTATAAATATACATGGTCATCACGATCACACACTTCTAAAAGGAGTATATGTGTACCTAGAAAACACAGGGGACAATATAGTTCTTACGGAAGGTTTGGATTCCCCCCTCCCCCTGCCCTCCCAAGGGTTATTAAAAGAAGGTGGCAGGCACTCAGAAGAGATGGAAACGGAAGGTGGTCTGAAGGGAGCTTGTGAAAAGCTGGGGTTCAGGCTCCTGCCCAAGAATGCCAGCTATGCTGTGCCAGGACGTTTAATTGCAGGCTGCCCGAGAATGAATGGAGAGAGGCGGCAGAAGCAGGAAGCAGAGAGACCCTGTGAAAACAGAAGTCCCGTTGCCTTGCTGGAGGCTGAGCCCTCTGCACACAGCCCGCCCCGCCCGGCGTGACAAGAAGCGCATTCAGAGGATCGTGTTCCCCTGCCCTGGACCAGCCACCCTGAAGAGTGGGGATTAAGGGATGAAGAGAGGTTCCCAGCATGGGGTGGGGGAAGGAGAAGGGAGCTGGCCCCCCAGGTCCCCCCACCCCATTACTGGTTCCCTGTAGTTCAGTCACTTTTTCAGACATCCAGGGTGTTTCCCTCTCCCTCTCCTTGGAGCAGTAGCGTGGCGACTGGGGGGTGGGCGGCATGACCCTGCTAGTGGCCCCTCCCACTCCCTGTTGGACCCATTATGGGCAGCTGTGTTGCCCTCGTTGCCCAGAAACTATGTTGCTGTCCAGAATGGCTCTGACGATGGGGGGGGGGCTGCCTACACGGCACATTGTGGCACCTGCAATACTTACTGTGTCCCCCCCCCCCGAAGCAACGCTGCTGCCTTGAAGAGCAGCTCCCCGTGGGCCCACTTCTGTTGGTGGCAGAACTGGGGGGAAGAGAATTTCTAACTCCCACCTGAAAGGGCTAACCTCGAACTTGTTTAGGATTGGGGCGCTGCCATGGAATACGTCGTTTTCTCCTTCAGAAATGTCTTCTATGGGACAACTTGATATTCCTTTATGGTTGGCCCTCCACAGGTCATCACCATCACACACGTGTGGTCTGCCTAGTTGGCTGTCACATTCTAGGGACTGGAGCCTCAGAGGCCTGGGGGGAGGCTTTTGCGGTTGCGCCATGAGGAGAAGGATGCTCAGACGCGTGGCTTCTCACAGTCCACGCAATCTCACGTGTTCCTGTTGGGGCCTTGCAAGACCTGGGTTGAACGACGCGGCAACCTCAAGGTGGGACATACAAGCTGATGGTGCCCCAGCCGTCCCAAGGGGGCTTCTGATCCAGCCCCACGCAGGGCTGCCCAGCCTGGGAAGGGCGTTTGGATGCAGCGTGCACTGCCACTGCCCATCCCGCCCCCGCACCTGGCCTGATCTACCCTCCGTTCAGTGATGTCGTGCAGGGGGTACGCGAGTACCGGTTTCTAGGATTACAGCTGGCCCCGCCCATTCGCCCACCCACTCATCGACTCCGCCCCCTGCAACGTTTGAATTTCCTGCACATTCTCAGAGCCAGGCAGGCAGCAAGCGGAGCCTTGCCTTGCCTTGCCACTGAAAAATGAGCTGCTCTGGGGTTTTGGAACTGTTGGGTCACTTTAACATGATGCCAGGCCTCCTTAATATGTTCTGGGGGGTGCTGTGGAATACTGTTGCAACTGTTGGGTCAGTTTAAAATTGTCTGAGGCCTCAAAAAGGGCTTTTTTCATGTCCCTTCCTGCCACGACATCACTTCCGGCTTATGATGCCACTTCCGGTGGGCGGGTCCCAACACGTGCCAATCAAAAGTGAGTACCTGTTGTTAAATCATTTAGATGACACCGCTGCCTCCGTTCCACCCTCTCCCAGCCTGGCGCCCCTTTCTGGAAGTGGAATCTCTGCAGCGCTGCAGAGCCAGCCCAGTCGGCTCACCAATAGGTGCAAACTGGCACACTTGCAACTCTCAGAGCTGGTGCGGGGACGAGCATGCGGGCTCAAGCAAGTATTGTGCTGTAAACAAAACAAACAGGGTGGCAAAACCACCACATACGTTAAATATGTAATTTCTTGATGTTCTTAAAAGCCAATTTGGAATATGATGTTGCTATTTATAGCATGTATTTTGAATCCAGCTGTTGGTTCATGTCAGCACAGCGTGGTGTGAAGATTCCAGCAGATGAGTGTGAATCCCAGAGAAAGCTGAGCCTGTCCATTCGCTCTTTCTTGCTTTGTTCCTTTTTGGTCAGATAAAATATTACACTGTTTGACATTTAATAGCTGAGTCAAAAAAGGGGAAAACAAATAAAAAGCCTCAAATGTAGCAGCTGCCTCTAAAGCACAAATCTGTAATCTGGACTTGGAAGTATTTGAAAGAGCTGTTCCTTTCTGTTCTTTTCTCTTCCACCTGCACCTTCAATCTGGCAATCTTGGCCTCTACCCACATTACAGCCCCACTACCTGTGTCTGATCTAATCGTGTGGACTTGGCCACAGGTCCTGAAAAAGCAAATATTCCCAAGGCGATTAAAATATTGGATGCGCCTTGTAACAGCGCAGATGTATTATGCATTTCATGATGGGGCATTTGTGAAGTTTAATGGTAAATGGCTCAGCCTTAAGTATCTCTCTTGAGAAGACGCGGAGGAGGAGATCTGGCGGTGAAGGCTGCTGCCGGTCGCGCCCCCTCCTGGAAAGTGCTTGCTGGCGTCGCCACTGCTGGCACATGGGACTGGCAATGGCAACGGCTCACTGCCAGCACTGGAGGAGCCTTACGGCACCTTTCGCTATGGCAGTGAGGGCTGCACACTTGCACTGCCTGCTCTGTAGGTCTCAGGATGGGGCTTTCAGGCATTATCTAAAGAAATGTGAATTTTGAATCAGTGGAACCAGTGTTATTACAGAGAAACCCTCAATTTAACAGCCCTCGATTTAACAGACGTTGGAAACAACAGATGCTTTCGCCTCCATTAAAGCTTAGTCATAGACGTTTTGTGTATGCTCATGTCCACTGATTTAAATTTTTTTTTTTGGTTCAGTCGCTAAGTTGTGTTCGACTCTCCGCGACCCCCTGGACCACAGCATGCCAGGCCTCTCTGTCCACCACTAGCTTCCAGAGTTGGCCCAACTTCATTGCTTCGGTGACACTGTTTAACCATCTCATCCTCTGCCGCCCCCTCCTCCTTTTGCCTTCCATCTTTCCCAGCAGGAGGGTCTTTTCTAATATAAAGAGTCCTCTCTTCTTCTCATGAGGTGGCCAAAGTATTGGAGCTTCAGCTTCAGGATTTGTCCTTCCAGGGAGCAATCAGGCTTGACTTCCTGGAGGATTGACTGATTGGATCTCCTTGCAGTCTAGGGGACTCTCAAGAGTCTTCTCCAGCACCATCATTCAAAAGCATCTATTCTTCGGCGCTCTGCCTTTCTTATGGTCCAGCTCTCACAGCCGTACATTGCTACTGGGAAAACCATCGCTTTGACTATGCGACCCTTTGTTGGCAGGGTGATGTCTCGGATTTTTATTAAGTTGTCTAGGTTTGGATTAAACGAACTTTTGGCATGAACAGACCCCAGCCTCTCCGACCAGTAGTCCAATACATCAAGTGTTCAGCATCCACACAATTGCAAAGCTACGGCACAGACACTCCCCGTTTCAAAGGTTAGTTGAGGCTGGGCATTTAATAAACTGATAGTGACTCAGGCAAACCCAGGGCTTTTTGAATAGAAGGGGAAATACCGATTAAAACTTTGCCAGGAGCTTTGTTGTCAGAGGCTACTAAACATGTTTTCCACCTGGCAGCGGAAGAAAGCAACTGGAGTTCTACAATAAGTGGTGGCAAAGTTGTCCAGGTAGTAATAGGCCCACATAGGGTTCTGTGGTCGTGATGTTGATGTTCTGCATCTGGAGGCCGAGGGCTGCGATTCGCGTGGTCCACCGCCACGGAGCACCATCGTGGAACTAGGCGTTTAGTTTGCGTAATACCCGCATCGTGCCTTTGCCGCGCACGCGCCCCGCGCCCCTGACTCGGGAGGCAGCCCGGAGCCGCTGCAAGGCGCGTCCTGGGAGGAGCAGAGCGGGGCTCCCAGCCCGGAGCCTCGCCAAGGGCAACCGGGAGTCGCGCCACGCAGCAGCCGGCGGGAACGACGGGGCTCCCTGGCGCGCTTTCGGCGGGAGGCGGCGGCGCTGCGTCAGCACTCTCGCGGGGGGGGGCATCGGAGGACGGCTAGCTGGGCTCGGCGGGGCCGCGCGGGCCTGTTGCGAGCGCTGCGCCTGTTCCGCTCCCCGCGGACACCCAGACCGGCCTCCGCATGGAGCCGCGCGAGGGCGGCCCTTGTCAGCGGAGCCGCGAGATTGGCTGGCGTCTGGGCAACGGCACCGCCCGCCCCGACCTCTAAGCCAATCACGCGCGGCCTCGCTCTTCGCGCCTGACTCCGCGCTTCAAGTGGCGCTCGTGACTGGCGTAGTAGGGGGGAAAGATAGTGGGGCGTGTGGGGGATACAGCGGGGGCATTCAGGGAAACGAATCGCCCCCGCCCCCCCGAGAATGGCACGAGGACTGGCCTTCATCAGTCTCTCCCCGCTCTAAATCCGAGGAGCCCGCCCGAGAATGCCGCGAGCGAAGAGCCGCCACTGCGCAGGCGCACCCTTCCCTTGCGCGCCTGCGAGCCACTCGCTCTAAGAGGGCAGAATGCTTTTCACGCATGCGCATGGCCCTTTACACTCTGAAGACCCTGTCAAGGGCTTTTCGGAACCATGAAGGTAAGATAACAGGAGGGGACATGCCTTAAGAAGAGATAGCAGCCAAATGAGGCCAGGCGGCGGGCTTAGCAGCCATGTTGGTACGTCCAAAACAATCCTTATTCCAAGCATTTCAGATTGCTTTGCTCGTACTGTTTAGGACTGAATAGTTTACTCCTGAAATAAAAACTTAGGAAAATAAAAACGTGTGATCGTGTAGAAACATTATTGGTAACCTTATTATGAGTTAATATGCAATTCCAAGGTTTAATTCCGCATAATTATATTACTGAACATACCGGACTAAATGCTACTTGCTGTCTATTTAAACTCAGATTGCACTGTTTTCACAGACTTATTTTTTGAAATCTACACAAGCAAAAATAAAAAGCCCATGCCCCATCAAAAAAATGTCTGTTAATGTTCAGAATTTCATAAGTATTACAGTAGGAAAATTACATTAAAATCTCTTCATAACACAAGTAGTTGTCAATATGAGAGTAATTCTTTTTTACTTCTAGACTATTAAGATTATTTTTTTAAACTTCTACACTCACCCCCCCCCATAAAACGTTTTCTGTTAATGTTCAGAATTTTGAAAATTTTACAGTAGAAAATGGAAGGCGGGAAAAAAGTGTAAACGGGAAAGTGTAAAAGGAGGGGGGAAAATATATATATATTTGCCTTCTAGACCATTAACAGTGGGTGTCAGAAAATGGTGAATAAGACTGCTAGGAACAACAAGAAATTACACAGTTTCAAAAATAATGCACTCACTAAACGGTAGTTTTATTGAACCGATGTAATGTGAATACATGAATCTTTCCGTGGAAATTAAACCCCATTTTTCGTACAGCGATTCGCACACCCGTATGCAGAACACGCAGGCATGCTTAAAGACGTTGAGATTAACTTTTACACGCGTGCGGGGAGATTTTGATTTGTGAATTCGCGGCAATCCTCCTCCTTGGCGGCAATGATCTGAGTCAGCCATATTGTTATACCCATGGCTTCAAGATACTGATGTCATGTCCCCTCCTGTCATCTAACCTGCTTGGGCTTTTCGGAACAGCGCCGCACCACTTGCAAGTTCTGATTGGTCACTTGCTACGCGGTGTACCGCGCTCTGATTGGGTGTGCTGGCCTGTCAAACAATGCCACTCGTATCCGCCTACTAACATTTCGCTGATTGGATGACAGCTTGTTTCCCCACTTCCTCGTCCTCTGGCGGAGCCTTGATAGGCCTAGGTCCCGCCCGCTGCCCTATCAGCTCGGGGTCTGGGGGCGGGGCCTGAAGCTGTGGTGAACGTAGGAAGACGGAGCCGCTCCCCTGTCGTGGAACGGTATATAGTCCGGTGGTCGCGCCCCTTCTTCCCCGCGAGGGGGGAGGGCCAGCCCTCACAAGGGCCCTCTCGGCCAGCACGTGGCCTCCTCCGTATCCCGCTGCCTCCCTGGAGTGCGGGAACGAAGTTCCTGACGGGAGTCTTCCGCCGCGGCGGAAGGACACGAGCGGCCAGGCATTGTCGTGCGTCGCCTCGCCTTTTGAGGAGTGGAGGGCGAAGTAGTTCCGGCCCCTCGGTCTCGTCGCCCCAATATAGCGCCTCGTGGGTATCCCTGCGCCGGTGTCAGCCTCGCCGGAGGAGCCGCGCTCGGGAGCCAGAAGCGGCGGCCGCGGAGCGAGCGAGGGAGGAGGCGGCGGCCGGCGGGGCAGGGCAGGAGCGGCGCGGGTAAGGCGCAGCGCGGGGGCGGCGGCGGCGGCGGCGGCGCTCGCGTGAGGGCGGCGCCCCCAGCGAGGATGAGGAGGGCGGGGGCCCTCGACGCAGCCGGACTCCCCCCCCCCCCGCTCGGGAGCAGGCGGCGCAGAGGCTGTCCTGGGTCCCTCCGCCCGGGTACCCCTCGCCCTCCCCGCCTGCCTCCGGGACGCGCCCCGAAGCGCCCGGCGGGGAAGGCAGCGGGCGCAGGCGGGGCTGGAGCGCGCGGGCGGAGGCTGGGGGGCCGCAGGGGCCCTCCTGCCCCCTCCCCCCCGTGGCGCGCGCACGCAGTGTCCGGGGCAGGGGCCTGCGCGTGCCCGTGGGAGTCGCGCGTCCGTCTGCAGTGGGCGACACTGTTCTTTGGCCCTCCTGCGTTCTGAGCAGCGTTCCGTGCTCTTATCTCGCGCCTCCAAGGTTTGCTCTGCTTGCTTGGCTCTTGCAAGGCCCAGTAGTGGCTGAAGTGAGCGGTGGTACGTCCTTCACGCATCCTGCTTCTTCTCACCCCCCCTTCCCTAATGTGACTTACTGGAGACTGAGCAAGGAGCTGTCATTCTCCCCCCCCCTTAAGAAGCACCTACTAGGCAATTCATGAAAATGGTAATCTAAACAAACAAACACTTGCTTCTTCTCTGGTGGGTCAGGGCTGTCTTTTGGAAGGGATGTGGTTGCGGTAAGAGGACCTGTAGCCCCTTCATTGATGCAGAAAGGAAGGATCAAGGTAGCTTTCTTTTTAACGGAATTGTGTTCCCTTAGTTCGTTAATGCCTCCACGCTCTGTTTTGGCTAGAGAGCCTTGCTTGTTCATTTCTACCTCACCTGCCTTTCTGGATTAGTGCAAGGAGCGAGAACAGTTGCTGACAGATTGCTCCAGTGGGAACAAGGGTTTTAGAAACCCATGCTGTGTGTTGCTTCTTCAAGCAGGGAACAGGTAGAGCCCTTGGATGTTGGGAGCAAAAGTACTACAGTAGACCAGATTGAGCAGGGTTTGGGCTAATCTTGGTTGTTCAGAGACACTCGAGGTCTTGTGTTTCATCTTTTTGCATGACAATTGTGTGTGCTCCTTAGCTGTAAAAATTGGCATGGCAGGCTGGCAGGGCCTTACCATGAATGCTGATCTACTTAGCCTAGCATTTTTTCCTTGTAAAACTCTTGAGGCAAGCTATAGGAAGTGAATAAAAGGGAGAAGTAGATTTCCATCACTGGAAAGCAGTAGTGGTGTAAACACCTGCCCTGCCAAAGCAAAAGCGCTGTGCGTGTAATTTGTTTTGGTTTGTTTAACTTGACACTTGGTCCAAAATCTTAAGCAGCCAAATTTTATTATCTGTGGCTTTCCAAATCCATTAGGAGATGTTGTCTGTACAGAAACACAAGAATCCTAGTACATGGCTTTGATGTTTAAATACAGCAGAGTTGCTTTTATTGATGTGATCTTGAAAGATAGCTTGCTGTGTTTCCTGGGACTGTTTGAGAATGTGATTTTGCCATCTTAATGGCAGCCAGTTTTAGATGTGGAGCATAAAAAAAACAGCAGTGCTTTATTTTTGATTGCCCACAGTGGCTTAAAAATATTTTTTGTTTGCTCAGTGTCTGAGTGCAAACTGGATGATTCTCTTTTCTAGCAAGATGGCTCATTTCTAGGCTAGTTGGTAATTTACAGGCTACCAGGGTAAGATATTTTGCCTGTGATATTTTTTGCTGCTCTGGCATTGTTGAGGGTTTATTTAGATGAAAATCATGATAGTCTTGTAATTAGTGTAGATTCTAACTTGAATTTGGTGCTGTAAATGGAAACTTCAGAAGGTTAGGTCGTTTCAGGTGGTTAGAATAGAAAGATTAAAAATGATGCATTTGGAGGACTCGGTGTTTTGAAATGTACATCACATCTTATCTAGAAAAGGATGGAGGCAGTAAAGACTGGATGATTATGCTGCTAATATAGGTTGTAAGGTGTGACTTGTAAAATATGTTCAAGGATCAGTAATGGAAATAATCTTAACCTACTGTAGACTATAATATTTGAGACTGTTTGGTATGCTGCACAAGTTGGGGTGTGGGCAAGCAGTTGTGAATGCTTTATATTATTGGTAATAGGCATGTATGAACAATCAAGACTTGAGGTTTCTCCAAGTGAGGGTAATCGTCTTGCTGGATTTCTGGAGGTGATGCTGCACGTGGGTCCTTAATTGCTCCTGGCTCAGGGAGCCTTGTACTGGAGATGAAATAATCTGGGGTGGGGCAAGGCAATGTGACTGTAGTATGGGAAAAGAAGAGAAAAGGAGGTCGGGTGGTGCAGGGATATGCTCAGTAACGTTTCTATTCTTATTTAGGGTGTGTATGGAATAATCTGGTGAAAATTTAATTTAAGCCTCTTCTCAGCCCAGTCCTAACCCACACTGGAACAGGGCAGCCAGCTGTTCTGCCACATATCCACCATGGGGTTGGGGTTGGATGCTGTGCAACTCAGAGTAGGGGGAATTAATTCCCCTTATCCCATGTTGTGCAGCAGCCATCCCAATAGGGATCTGTGCCAGAGAAAATGCTGATGCGACTTGGAGGGCCCCATGTAAGGCCAACAGGGCCAGACCAGAGGCTTGGATCTGGCCTGGCTGGCCCACTCCCTCCATGGGCCGGTCTGCCTCCCCCCCACCCTGGACCACCTACATTCCGTCGTCTCCCCACCCTTCCTGTCCCCTGCCAGCGGGCCTAAACTTATTGGCTGTAGTTGGGATGTGGTGCAGGGATTCCAGTGCACGTCCTTGTGCTAGCCTCCCTTACTTCAGAGTCAGCACAAACATCCTTATGGCATGTTTAGGACACTTCTGGGCTGGCACAAGGGACGTGTGGCAGCCCATCTCCAGATATGAGTAATGAGTTCCAGGTAAGTAATGTTCAAAACTTGCTGAACATGTACATTTATTTATTAAATTTCTAGGTGGTTAGTGAGAAATGTCAGAAAATACTTTAAATGGCCAAATTGTATCCTCTTACATGTAAGAGAATGACATTGATCAAGGCCTAGTTGTAATTGTTGAAAATACCTTGTAATTACTTCTAATATTTCCATTCTTTTACTTTCAGCTATTTCCCAGAAGTCTCATTTTATCATCTGTTTCACATAGTTTTCAGTTTGATTTTCAGAGATCACAATAGCAAATACTTGAAAAGGAAATTAAACTTAGGTTCTCATATTATCATTTCAGCCCATACCGCAACATATGGTTTTCAACCATTTAATTTGGAAACTTCCCAAATTAATTTTTCCTTCATTGGTCTTGTCTTGGAGTTCAAGTCACACTTTCAAAATTGTTTCTAGCTCAAGTGATTTCTGAATTTTTGTTTCATAATCACCTGGAATTCCTTTTAAGAGACCCTTTATCCTTGTTCAAAGGATCCTTAAAAGCAGTATATTTAACCTCCTCAGTTTTAAATCCAAGAGCTGAACTACAAATCAGGAAATCTCACTGTTGCCACAAGTCATAGGCGGCCATAAGCAAGTTATATTCTTAGTCTCGGTCCCTCCCTATTGAATACTGTCTTGAGGAGTTGTCTGTTGATAGTTCTTACATGACTACAACTCTTAAGTGTTCAAAGTGTTTACAAGATCGTAAACGTGCTAAGTCAATATTTCAAAAGACATTTGAATGTGGCATTAGCTGATGGCTAACTGTGATAATTCAAACAGCCTGATTTTCTTTTAGTACTTTCACAAGAAGCTGCTTAAAACAAACAAAAACAAAAGTTATTCTCCAGTTTTGATCTGCTAGGTTGCTGATATGGTGGCTAGAATACCCATATCTTTAGCTCAGTGCATGAGGGAATAATGGATATGTTAAGCCTTCTGGATGATTGAATGCAAATACAGTATATGGACTGAAATAGTCTTAATATAAATGCATAATTAATGCCAGCGGGTTTCTAATTAAAAGAGCGCAAATGGAATTCTGTTGGAAAGATGACGTTTTCCTGTCTACATCCCCCAGTGCAGCCCCCTATAAATCTGCACTGAACCCTTGCAGGAATCCACAGAATTTGAAGGGGGGAGAGACACATTGCACGAGCAGAGGTCTCTTTCTACTTGTACTTCTGCTTTTTGCTATTACTTTCTCTTCAGGCTTTGAGTTTGTGTACCTAAAATATTATTGGCATACAGTTTTAACCAGCCCTGCAGCAACACTATCAGTGATTATGTGCTGTGGAACAAATTGTTGGAGTGGTACTTCTGAGTGGGAGAAGTTTGTTCCTCTGCAACTGTCAAAGTGTTGTGGCATCACACTTCTTGCTGCCTGGCCTTTTGCCTTTGGAAATGAGTGTGGGAGTTTCCAGTGTTAAGGGATTAGTGGGATCAAAAAGAACCCTGGTGCTCTGTACTGAAAAGCACATTGCTGGGAGCCAATTAGTCATGTATATTATTGCCTTCATGTCCTCCTTGAAACTCCTGTGCTCTTGAAATTAACTATGTGAGAGAGCTGGTATATTAAATGTTCTAATTCATTTAGGGAAATGCCACCAAACAATGAAATGGGTCACTATGATGACTTAGGGCCCAATTCTGTACAGATTTCCAGCACTGATGCAGCTGTGCCAACTGCACCCTGCTGTGGGAGGATGGGCACAGGGGCTGCCTCAAGGTAAAGGAACAAACGTTTCCTCATCTTGGAGCTGCTATCTGCACTGGAAAGTTGGGCAGGATAATCTATTCTGAAAAATACAATTTGAACTGAAGCTATGCTGGCAATTTTTTTTTCTATGCTATGTGATGTCTGTAAACTTTTACTATTTCCATTCACTTGATAGTATATTATGTTGTAATTTATCTGAAAGACCGGGTCATTCTTCAATTTATACCCACTTTGTCTTCCTCATCCTATTTTTTAATTCTCAATGTGTAACTTATTGTAGCTGGCTTGCTATAAGATATTGCTGCTTCCTAAATAGTTTGCTTTAAGACTTCCTGAAATATACTACATGTGAATGACTGTCTAATTTAGAACTGTATCTGGCAGGGTATCCAGTGAATGAGTACAATATAGTAACCGTTCAAAATAAGTGCTCCACCATGACAGTCTTATTCGACGCCTACTATGTACTGCAGTGTGAGAACTAATGATAATTTCAGCGTTCTACTTTGGAAAAATCCAAGGTGCTTTTGGGGCCTACCGATTCAGACTTAGTTTTTTTAAAACACAGATGCAAATAAATGGAATTGTACTGATTTATATTAGATTATTTCATAAAGGTTTGATACCAATCTTTAGCAGCCTTTTAGTTAGAAAATTTCTGGTATAGTGTTACATTTTTCTTAAAGGTATATGAAGACATGGATGCAATATTCTCTGGATATTCAGAGAATACAGGGGTAGATTATCTTGGATGGGTATCAGAAGGTGAAATTGCAGTGATGTTGCAGTTCAGATTGTGGTGTTTAACAGTGACAGCTGAAAGCCTAGTCTGCTGCGTTCTCTTGTTTGTTTCTGATCATGTTACATTGCTGAGAGATAATGGAAGGCACATCAAGAGGGAGTATAAAGCACTTGTTTAATGGTGTCACTGAGTTGCCATTGCTGCAAATGACATAGTGGTTGCGCATAAGTGTTAATAAGTGTTAAAGTGTACAGATGAATTGGCCATCCTTTGCAAAATACATAGCAGATAAAAGTGCCAATCTGCAATGGTGTCAGCCCCACTCTATATTCTGTATGCTGGTGGGTGGTTGGGTCTTAGTGTGGTGTGTCTAACCCTGGAACATTTAGGAGTGCCTCTCAACAAATTTGAATTGCATCTGACATCTTAGCCTGTGAACAGAGAGTTGAAGTTGAATTGAAGTTTATTTCTCTGATACCTTTGATTTTTGTGAATAGAATTCTGTACTGAAACTTCTTTTGTAATTGGGTTCCACATTTGAGCTTATTGGAATGGCATTCTAGACTACTTCACACAGCATTGGTTCTTTCTGGATTCTTAAATGTGTTGCTCTGCACTTTTGTTTCTGCTTCCACTTCCCCATAGGCTAATATCCTGGCTGTGTTTAATTATTAAATGTTCTATGA
Source organism: Lerista edwardsae (assembly GCA_029204185.1). Taxonomy (NCBI): domain Eukaryota; kingdom Metazoa; phylum Chordata; class Lepidosauria; order Squamata; family Scincidae; genus Lerista; species Lerista edwardsae. Next base: position 10,001,659 of record JAJKFI010000026.1, read on the forward strand.
AAATACTACAAACTGCCCTGTGCTTGGAAGATGTAGTGGGCCAGTTCATTTTAGAATAAACTGCAGTGCTGTGTTGTATCTGAACCACTGGAACACAGCACAGAACTGCAGTGCATTCTGATTCAGAGTCAGTCTCTCTCTCTCTCTCTCTCTCTCTGGGTGGAACATGGAGTGATAATGGAGGTAGAGTTGTTGTCAATCTAAACTATGCCTACATTGTCCCTTATTGAATTAAGAGAACAGTTCTGCTAGCATCAGTGCCATCTCATCCCTAATTAGTGTATGTGGTACCTTCGCACATACCCACAGTAGCATGGAAGCGACTTTGTCATGGCCTGTTCTGCTCATGAGTGTGACTCCTCTGATATGCGTGCCTTAGTAGGCCTGCATTCCACAAAGAAGAGAGAATATGAATGGTTCCTATATCTAAGTGTGGATTGAATATTGGAGGACTTTAGATAGCAGGAAGTCTTGAGTAAATGAGGGTGGTAAAATGCAGTTATTCTCCTATTTAGGGTAGAAGGATTGAGAAGCCTAATTTTGGGAGGCTCATTATGAAGATGACTTCCAATAGGTGCAGTGAAAATGCCAGAACAAAGCTGATTGTTCCTTGAAACTTTTGCAGTAGTGTTTTTGTAAACGTTAAAATAACTGTAGTTATTGAGATAGAGCAGTGGTGCTCAAGCTTTTCAGACTGGGACCAGCTTTTAGAATGGCACTTACGTTGGCACTGGAAGTTGTCATTAACATGGAAGTGGTGTCATAGCTGGAAGTGACATCATCAAGCAGAAAGTGCCATCATTGTGACGTAATAAAATCACACACCTGGAATGCAGACTGGCATTCTTGGACTACAGCAGTTGCACAACCATGAAACATCTCTGATAGAAAGGAAGATTAGGGCAACTTATTATATAAAAGCACTGAACTAAAAACAATTTAAAAAAACCTTTACTTGAAAAGACTAACCAAAGGAATATAGCAAGAGGAAGGGCTGCACTTCCAAAATGGCTGCTTCCAGCTTTCTGCAACCCACCTGACATCAGATCATGACCCACCAAATGGGTCCTGTCCCGCAGTTTGAGAAAGATAGAGGATGCTAGCTGTCTTGTCAGCTGTTAGGTTTCTGTGATTGTTTTCATGTTCTTGGAACTATAAACTGAAGAGTGACTCTTGCACAGCTAAAGTGTAGACTCGTTTGCCACAGGCTTGTAAATAGCCACTCATCTAGTTGTCATGAAAAAGAATTTCCCCCATGTGACCGGTTTGAGAAGCATTTGTTTGGATCGAGTTCGTCCTTTTCCGCTCACCCATGGTGAATACATGTGTGTGCAAGGTCACATGGACTACTAAAGTCTTCTAAATCGGTCCCAGGTTATGATCTGAGATGATGTGCTACAACCACCATTCTGAAGCCAAATGGATGTGGGCCTGACCAGAGCCTTGGTGGGGGATTACCCAAGAACATTGTGCACTGCCTTGAGTTCTGTCATGGAATAAAGGTGGGATGCAGATGTTTGGTAGTTGCAAGGTGCAGTAGTGTTAAAATATTGCATTGCCTACAACTCAGTGTGTCTGCAACTGACTCAGAGTTGTAAGTTGTGGCATTGGAGAGGATGCCACAGTCCTTGTTCTCAATCTGATCTACCAATGACAGGCACTTGTAGGATTAGGCCAGCAGTATAGCTTAACATGGATTTTGTGGATTGATAAATGATGCAAGTAACACTTAAGAAGTGAACTGGTTGCTCTTTTTTTCTTAACTAAAGTACTTAATTTCCTATAGTTCCATTTTCTCCATTGTTAATAAGATGATTACTGTACTTCTAAATTAGAGTGTATTGTCATTTCCTGCTTGAGACAGTTTGAATCAGAGTAGATAAGCTGAATTGTTGGTCTTTTGAAAATTAATTTGTGTTAACCTGTGGAAGTCTCTGCCACCAACATTATGAAAGTTAACTTACTGCATAGTAAAAATGGTCGTGTGATACTTTAGCTTAGTAAAGACCTATAACTCTAGCGTTCTGTTGAATAGCGAACAGTACATAACCCATTCACTTTATTCCAGATCGCATTGTTAGCTACAGCAGTGTTAACTATTGTCTAAATGTAGCCCTTTTTTACCCTTACGTGTGATAGGGTTATCCTGTCAGTGCATTTCTGCACCCTGAGTCAGTAATGATGGTGGCTAAAAGAAAAGTTTCTGACTTTTGTGTACTGTATACCTGCCATCTGAAAAGTGATTAAACGTGAGGGTTGAATTTGAACTAGAGTTGAATTTGAGAGACTTTATATGTCTACAGTACAGAGCTATGCATTCTCTCCAACTTTGAGGTTGTTGCCCATTGGTTTCTCCAGGGGTCAACGAACACATTTGCCATGATTGCCATGGCAAATGTCAGTTCCCTCCTTCTCCACCCACACTTCCCAGACAGCACGTAGTTGAGGGTACTGGAGATGAGTCCTGTCCTCTTGCCTAACTTGGAGCTAGCAGAGAAGGTGGGAACAGCCGCATTTTGACTTGGTAGATGGAGGTGAGCACCACTTTCCTCTTGACACAGGTCTTTACCCAAAAAGAAATGGGCCAATAGGACCTAAGTGCACTAACCCATGGAAAAATTGGGGCACAGAGAAGAAAAAGACCCAAAAAAGGAAGTTGCAAGAGGAAGCCACTACTTGGATGTCTCACAATGCCATGGTTGGGGTGGAATCTGTCACCTTCTGGTTCCTGAGGCCCAGGCTAGAGGCAGACATTTGTTTTGTTTTTGTTTGGATGGCTCTGAGAGAGTGCTTGTCAAGAGTGTGGTCATCCTACTGTCACCTCATAGTGTTGCAGGTTCTTTTTTTAATTGTTGCTTCGTTTGTGAGAAAATGCTGTCTGAAGAAGAGACGTTTCTAAGCCCAAATAAAAACTTCCTTTTGCCGACACAATATTGATCACGTATGTTTTTTGCCAGTTTGGGGTGGAGACAAAGGAATGTTTAGGTCTCTTAGGGGGCAACAACTTGCATTTCTGTCTCCAACCCTGGGTTTATTGTTTGAATTTTATGAAGTAACTTTACTGTTTTAAGGAGTATGCACTATATGTAGTTTTAGAACTGATAAGGAAACATTGCATACATTTCCTGCTTTTAAAAAAAATCCTAGAGAATCCCTCCTACTTCATGACTTTTTGGAAATTTTACTTCTCAGTACTTTAACAGAGGAAACGTTTTTGAAGCTAGAACAGCTCTTGAATCTTGGATGAGTACTATTTACCACTTCTTGTTGTGGTTTGAAGTTGTCAATTCCTGTTTGAATTATTGCTGCTTTCAAGAGAATAAGTTTCTTGATGTACATTTGGAACAAATTGCCTTTCTGAATGTGTGCATGCATATATACTTTAAAGAGAAAAAGTTTTGCCTATATATTTTCTAAGAGCGGTGAGGACAGGAGTGTTGGATAATTTTTTACCAGTATATTTTAGAAATAACTGTCTTTGACAGTGAGCCTTCTCCTGATATTTAAATAATAGAAATACTTTTTCATGATTTTGTTTTGTTAGCTTGAAAGGTCTAAGGTTCTGCATCCTTAGTAACAATTTTTCACTGAGATTAACCACCATTTTCCAGCTATTGAAACACCAGTGTGATTCTCAGATTGCTGGGAGCCCTTCCATTTGTGATTTGGTAAGGCTTGGCACTTGCTGAGGCATAGTGGATCGTAATGAGCAGTTTGGCTTCTCTTTTGTGTAAACCCACCAGTTACGCTTGGAGTCCCTGTCTCATGGATTGCAGGTTTTTTGTTTGGTGGGCGGAATGTTTTCAAAACCGTATGCTTCAGAAAGGCCTGAGAGTGGCTAACCATTAAAAAAAATAAAATCCAGTCCTTACAATAAATTAAAACTAACTACCGTTAAAAAAAAAAAGAAGTCCACAATATTGGGTGCCAATAAAATATCACTTGATGAGTCTGGAATGAAATTTACCTTTCCACAGGTGCTCAGCGGAATGATGTCTTATAAAGCAAGTGGGCCTGCTGAGCTTTGTGATGAGGCACCACCAGTGCACTGAGTGTCATCCTCCTCCTTGAACCAACTGATCCAGTGTTAGACTACGTAGGCATTTGGAGCCCCTAATAACCCAGCCAGAGGGCAGATAGTACAGGAAGATGTGCTCTTTCTTAGCTTGGCCTCAAGCTGTTAAGGACTTTAAACATGTCTGCAAATTGGAGTCTGGCCTGCGTGAGCAAGCAACACTTTATAGACAGCCTGACACCCACAGGTGGGAGCTTCTGGACCAGTTGAAGTTTCCAAACAGACTTCAGAAGTACTTCCAAGCAGAGCACATTGTAATGGCCTGATCTAGAAATGACACAGTAAATGTAACAGTAAACTTGCATTTTTCTTAACAAATGTCTCAAGTAGTAGTATTGTAGGAAATGGAAAGCTTAAAGGCACCTGTGGTAAGATTGGGTGTAGCTGCAGAACCACATCAGAAGGGGCTAAGCAGTGTTGGCAGAAAGACTGGAGTGCTACAGTTTCAGCCACTGCTGTTAGCAGAAAGCAATATTAAAGATCTCACCCTAGATGCATTCAGAGCAGCAGGTGCACCACAACACACAGAGCTAGTCGGCAGTTTTTGGTCTCTCACAAATGATGGTGGATGGCACCTCTCATTCTTGTGTCCCGTAGCTCCCACTTTTGCTGAGGCAGGTGAAATTGTAGACTAGTGTGGCTGGCATCTAAGTTGTTGCTAGCCAATCGCTAAACTGCATTTCTCAAGCTGCTCTAGGTCCAAGCAAGCAGATAGTAAAAGAATTGGGTGGAAATACTGTCAGCTACAGGTACCTTGTGTTTGATTATTTTGGCCGGACTTGAGTAGCTTCTGGCTTGCAATCATCGGTTTGCAGTGCCTGCCTAGAAACCTACCACTGCTTTCACTCTGTGTGAAGTGTCATGTACCCAGATGGAACTGCATAAATAATGAAGCAGCCATATTTGAAAATGCAGGTGCTGTCGCTGTTCATATGTGTTGTTATATATGCTGTTAATAAATGGCCTGTGGATTCCAAGCTGTATAGTTCAGTTTTGGCAGCATCTATGAATAGCTGGCGGCATTGTTCTAACTACTTAACTAGTGCTCTATTTCATACAAGGTGCACATGCCAGGGTATGTGTTGCTGGGTGGGGCTAAGGGAAATGCATACACACCTCCCATTAGAACCCATTCTGCTGTAGGCTGTGGATTGGGAGGTGGGGGAGGAGAGCATTGTCCTGCTGGAGTTCTTCTTGGATGGCTTAATTGCAGAAACAGAATCTGGAATTGTTGGTAGATTGCTGCTTAATTTTTAATATCTCTTTCAGAGAAACCACTTCTAGTACAGACAAGTGCTCTGTTACAAGGTTGAGCTAGTTTGACTCTCCTGGGATATTTAAAACGTCAGTGTAAACATTGTGAGTGCCTCTTCCTCCTGCACCCCCCACCCCCGCCCTGCAAGACTTTTCAGATAGGTGAGGAGTTTAGGATTCTAATCTGTATTTAGAATGCCAGAACGAAGGCATGTTTTCCTCTTAAAAAAAAGCCGCAGCCCTATTTCTGTGATCCAATTTCCTCTAAAGGTGTAATATCCTTTCTTAGTGACTGAGAAAAGAAATTACATAAGTTACTGGTTTTCCTCTCTCATTAATGAAACTGAATAAGGCTTTGTTTATAATAGTCCATTTCTTTATCTCTTTCATCTGGCTGTACCTAATCGACCATGTTTGATTTATTTATTGGATTTATTTTATTTATTGAAAGTTGGCAATGTAAATTAGATTTCTAGTGTTGGGGCCTGATCCTGATGAGCTTAGCACTGGTGGTACAAATGTACTGCCTGCACTTCTGTTGCAAAAGGTGCTATAAGGCGCCTCCAGTGCTAGTGGTAAGCAGCGACGGCCAGGCCAATTCCAGCCCCATTGCAAGCTGGCAAGCAGCGAGTGCACAGATGGTTGGCATTGTGACCTTTTTGGGCAGTGCAGGAGGGCATTCCTGGGTGGGGGAGGGGTGGAGCAGGGAGTGGGACTGTGGTGACATTCGCCGCTCATCCTGACCATTGTGTAGGGCCACACAGTCCTACATGGAGGCCCTCACCTCTGGGCTGGCTAAATAGCTGGAGAGCCATCGCTGTGCTAAGCCCTTAACTCTTAAGGGAAGGAATGATGGATGAAGTGGAAGCTGCTTGGCTACTGCTGCTGCCGCTACTGCAGGTGGTAGGGCAGCTCAGGATTGGGCTGTTAATTTGCAAATTGCACTATGAAAATGTGCAAATTAAGAATGCACTAATCCAGAACTGCCTCTATCAGCAAGATTTGAAATTGACTTGGCCCAAGCTGCTGCTGTTGATCTTCTAGTCAAACATTTTTCATAGTTACTGTTGGGACTCAAAAGGAAAGGCCCTGTCTGCTAACCACATAAGAAGAGCCCTGCTGGATCAGGCCCAAGGCCCATCTAGTCCAGCTTCCTGTATCTCACAGCACATACCAAATATGTCAAGAATAGCATGTTTCGAACACATACTACTTCCATATATTATTTAATTTCTATCCTGCCTTTCTGCCCCATGGGCACCCAAGGAGGCTTACAACATTAAAAATACAATAAATCACAATGTTTATGATTAAAAACAAACAATATTTAAACAGTTAAAATTTAAACAGCAAGCCCCATGGATCCAATGTAAAGAAGAGACTATAAAATGCCAGCCAGCCTGTCAACAATTAAAGGCTTGTTTAAATAAAAAAAAGTCTTCAACCCCCCGCTGAAATATTGCCAAAGAGGGGGCAGTTCTTAATTCCAAGGGGAGGGTATTCCAAAGTCGGGGGGCCACCACCAAGAAGACCCTATTCCTGGCCGCCATCCCTCTCACCTCTCCTGGTGGCGGCACATACATTGCTTCATTAGTATTATATTTTGTGCTTTTGTCCTTTTCTCATGAGGTAGTTATGAAATTCCTAGTTGAGCTATGAACCTGAACCAAAATGTGGAGAATTTTGGCTTTCTTATTGAAACCTTCGACTTAGCAGCAAGCAGAAGCTTTTTCACGCCTTGATGAGTTTACAGTCTAATCTGAGATGAAACTCAACAAGTGAGTGCACTTGACTGCTTTAAGAAAGTGGGCGGCGAAGAGGGTTGGTTGGTACAATTTTCACCTCGCTGTCTGATGTGAAGTGTCAAAGGTTTGCAATAGTACTGTGATTTAAACTTATCACAACTCAAATGGGCTATCTAGCAAATGCTAGTCAATAGGTTGTTCAGGATGTGTATTGCAACAATTAGCTTGATCACTATAACTCTTCATTACATATTTGGGAAAGAGGAAAAAAATCAGTATTGGAACATGAGCTCTATTGGCAGTGTTCCCTGTAAGCTGTGCAGCACTGAGCTGAGTATGGGAAAGTGGTATATAAATCTTCTAAATACACAAAACTATTCAACTGGTTGCCTGTGCATTGCAACTTCTTGTATCGGCCAGTAGTGATATATAGTAGATCTTGTTTTGGTCCTGGGCTCCCTACTATGTCTTGTTGTCAGTTTCCTGTCTACAACCTGGGATAAACAATACTGGTTTTGTGTCACTTGTGGCAGAAGTCATGCACAGTTCAAGCATTTCGCATAGTTAAGGGTTACACTTTGACGCTTAGCCTAAAAATAAGGCTTTTGACTGGCATTTTTAATATAATGCACACTGATATGTGGTTCTTTGCCTGGTGGTGGGTGCCTGTATTCTTTCCAGCTGTATTACTGCCTGTATTACCTTTCAGGCAAAACTATGTGTTCTCCTCATGCCTGCTTATGTGGTGTGCTTTGACCTGATTCTCATCAGCGGGCTACTTTTGGTCCAGGAGCTCCTGGTTGCCAGCAGCTAGCATAAAGAGACCTGAAGAAGCCAATGTTAATGTTTCAGATTTTGACCAACTTACATTGAACAAGTTACTTCTTTACCTTGAACCTCCTGATAACCCTTTTTTATGCTGCTTTGCCCGAGTATCTTTACACAAGATTAACTACCCGCTGAGTAAAAAAGTACTTCCTTTTATCAGTTTTAACTCTCCCAACCCTCAGTTTTAGCGGATGCCCCGTGGTTCTGGTGTTTTGAGAGAGGGAAAAGAACATCCCTCTATCGACTCTATCCCTTCCGTGCATAATTTTGTATGTCTCAATCATGTCCCCCTTCAGGCGCCTTTTTTCTAGACTGAAGAGCCCCAAACGCTGCAGTCTTTCTTCATAAGGGAGGTGCCCCAGCCTCGTAATGATTTTTGTCGCTCTCTTCTGCACCTTTTCCAGCTCCACTATGTCCTTTTTGAGGTGTGGCGTCCAGAACTGTAGACAATATTCTAGGTGTGGACTTACCATTGATTTGTACAATGGCATGATAATATTGGCTGTTTTATTCTCAACCCCTTTTTTAATTACCCCAAGCATGGAATTGGCCTTCTTAATTACTGCCGCACACTGGGTCGATACCTTCATTGAATTGTCCACCAGCACCCCAAGATCTCTCTTGAGCTGTCACAGACAGCTCAGAACCCATAATCCTATAGGTGAAGTTTTGGTTTTTTGCCCCAGTGTGCATCACTTTACACTTGTCTACGTTGAAACGCATCTGCCATTTTGCTGCCCATTCCCCCAACTTGGAGAGATCCTTCTGGAGCTCCTCACAATCCCCTCTGGTCTTCATCACCCGGAAAAGTTTTGTGTCATCCGCAAACTTGGCCACCTTGCTGCTTATCCCTGTCTCCAGGTTATTTATGAACAAGTTGAAAAGCAGTGGACCCCAAGACAGATCCCTGGGGCACTCCACTTTTCACCTCTCAATTGTGAAAATTGCTCGTTGACCTCCACTCTCTGTTTCCTGGCCCTCAACCAATTCTGAATCCATAAGAGGACCTGCCCTCTTATTCCCTGACTGTGAAGTTTCTTCAGCAGCCTTTGGTGGGGGACCGTGTCAAACGCCTTCAGAAAATCCAGGTATATGATATCCACAGCTTCACCCACATCCACGTGCCTGTTGACCATTTCAAAGAATTCCAAAAGGTTCGTGAGGCAAGACTTACCCTTACAGAAGCCATGCTGACTTTCCTTTAGCAGTACTTGTTCCTCTATGTGTTTTAGGATTTTATCTTTGATGAGGCTTTCCACCATCTTACCTGGAACAGGCTGACCGGCCTGTAGTTTCCAGGGTCCCCCCTTCTCCCTTTTTTAAAGATTGGCGTGACATTGGCTATCCTCCAATCCTCTGGCACCGTGGTTGTTTGAAGGGACAAGTTGCATACTTTAGTTAAGAGGTCAGCAACTTCATTCTTTAGTTCCTTAGTAACTCTTGGGTGTATACCATCTGGGCCTGGTGACTTATTTATATGTAGTTTATCAATTTGATCAGAAACATCTTCTTTATTAACCATTATCTGCTTTAATTCCATAGTTAGGAAGGGCTGTTCGGGCAGCGGTATCTGCCCAAGGTCGTCTGCTGTGAAGATGGATGCAAAGAATTCATTCAATTTCTCTGCAATCTCCAAGTCCCCTTTTATCTCCTCTTTCCCTCCCTCACCTTCCAGCGGGCCAACCGCCTCTCTGGCAGGTTTCCTGCTTCTAACATATTTGAAGAAGCTTTTATTATTCCCCTTTATGTTGCTAGCCATGCGTTCCTCAAACTCTTTCTTGGCCTCCAGTATCACCTTCTTACTTGTCTTTTGCCAGAGTTTATGTTCTTTTTTTATTCTCCTCACTGGGGCAAGACTTCCATTTACAGAAAGAAGCTTCTTTGCTCTGCAGCCATGAAATTAAAAGATGTTTACTTCTTGGGAGGAAAGCTATGGCAAACCTAGACAACTTAATAAAAAGCCGAGACATCACCCTGGCAAAGGTTCGCATAGTCAAAGCTATGGTTTTCCCAGCAGCAATGTATGGATGTGAGAGCTGGACCGTAAGAAAGGCAGAGCACAGAAGAATAGATGCTTTTGAATTATGGTGTTGGAGAAGACCCTTGAGAGTCCCCTGGACTGCAAGGAGATCCAATCGGGCAATCCTCCAGGAAGTCAAGCCTGATTGCTCCCTGGAAGGACAAATCCTGAAGCTGAAGTAAAGCGCCAATACTTTTGCCACCTGATGAGAAGAGAGGACTCTTTAGAAAAGACCCTCATGCTGAGAAAGATGGAAGGCAAAAGGAGAAGGGGGCGGCAGAGGATGAGATGGTTAGACAGTGTCGCCGAAGCGATGAACATGAAGTTGGGCGAACTCCAGAAGCTAGTGGAGGACGGAGGCCTGGTGTGCTGTGGTCCAGGGGGTCGTGAAGAGTCGGACACGACTTAGCAACTGAACAATAAGAGACCAGAAAGCTTGAACTTGGAGTAAAATGGCTTATAAAGAGAATTTTCCTCCATAATAAATGATCTAAATAGGGGTTAATGGAGACAGCACACATATCTGCATACTTCTTTGGACTTGGAGCGGAATTTTCCTACCACAAGAAACAATGGAATAGGGCAAGGCTAGGGACTGGCATGAGTATGTATCCACCAGTATCCCTCCCCACCCTTTGCAGGAATGGCCTGTCCATGACCAGTTGAGACGGTTGGATGAAGCAGCAACTTAGGGAAGGTGATGAGTTGGAGGGAGTGACCCAGACCCACCTGTCGCCTCAATGGAATCCAGGCTGGCACTATCCTCTCTAGCTTGTAGTGTATGAGAGGAAGGTGGAAAGGGCTTCTCTCCCGCTCCTTGTCCACTGCCACTGCCGCCTCCAGTGGCCACTGAGAGAAAGCTGGGTTCGCACCCAGCCCCTGTATCCTCCTCCCAGCAATGCCACGACCTCTGCCTCTGCCAGAGTGCTGGGAGCCCATCATTTCCTCTGCAGTCATTACAGGAAGTGGCGGCAGCAGCCCTGGATGCCGAGGGAGAGATAAGAGGTGCATGACGCAGGTGGATGTTGGGTTCCTCGTCTTGTTTATGGCACAAGCTTATCGTCCAGCTTATGGCAATAGCAACATTGACAAAACGTGCCGTACATTCCTTTTAAGATCCTGGATGAGCAAATAAACGGATGCGGGACTGCAGCAGCAGCAGTCTGGGGGAATTTTATGTCTACTTCCTCAAAGTTGAGGACTTCAATGCAGGGAAGAGGATAATGGGGGACCCCCTGTATTGCAGATCCTCTGGAAATAACAAATACGTGCATGCCATCGCATTGGATTGGAATGTGTTTTGTACATTCATTTTGTAAAATGGTGGAAATCCTTCTAAAGCTCCGGATTTAACTGTTTCTTTTAATTGTGTGTTCCTGAATTTGAAGAAGTATGGTATAATGGTGGCTCTTAGGCATTTTATTTGGTCGGTTTCAGCAGCAAGGTTATCCTATGGTTGTGTGTGTGACCTTAGCTGTAGACTTCAACTACTTGTGAAATCTCCTGAATGCCTTGGAGGGGAAAATGATTCTGACATGTGTTTGAGAATAGCAGGATGTGTGTGCAGTTGGCATCTAACAAACTTGGTATAGGCAGTGACTCCTATGGTCGAATCAGTGCTATTCCTTGTCCCTTTGGGCTTAGTATGGTGCTCGCTGGAATCCCGATCCTCCTTAATTGAAGCAAGGTTCCTGGCATAGGATTATCATAGTCTCTGAAATAAATGTTCACGTCTTCCTCCTTGATTTAATAGCAAAGTTTGCTGCTTGTATCTTTAAGATCAGTCAGACTTGGAACTGGTGCCAATTTTAAAGTTTCTGCACTGTGGGGTTTCTCCTGTGCAGCGTACTGGTAGACCATATTTATGCAAGTTCAAAAACAAAACATGCAAGACGGAAGTTATCAGCCCCTGCCATACAAGATCATTCTTATCAGAATATAAAGTTCTGCAATTCCAAAGAGGTAACTGGAGGGCTCTTTGTCTATCACAAATATTTGTCAGGGAAACTTCCAGTTCTGCAGTGCTCCTTTAACGATAGTCTGTGGCTTGGGACTTACCCAGTTTATTTTCTGTAAATATGGTGTGTTCATGGTTCTGGACTTTCTGTGCAGCACTGATGCATTCATATCATCCACACCACATCACTTTGACTCTTACAGTAGTTCTTTTCTTTGAAGTAGCATTCTTATTTGTAACATGCTTGTTCTGTGCCAAGTAATCTACACTCTAACTTGCATACGCTTCTCCTCCACCACACTTTCTGGCTTCTCGGCAGTATTTCACTTGAGTTGGATACCTTCCATTCCTCTACTACAGCTGTGTGCCTTTTCGTTAAGACACACACAGCCTTACGTTAAGCCAGTTTTTGATCCTCTTAAGCATCTTCTCATGGACACACTTGTTTTCCCTGTGTCTCTTATTAATGCACTCCCTGTACTACATCATCCTGCCTACCTACTAATCATACCTGTGCCATTGACGCCTACAGTTCATGTGTTCTTTCGGGATCACCCTTTTGCAGGACTTCATTTGAATCCTTCCTGGGATATGTGGAATATTGGAAAGTGTGCCTCTGATTACATGCAAGGCATTTCCTGGTGTTGAGTAAGGACAGTGCTGAACTAAATAAAATAGTAAGACAAGGTTTACCTTGCTGGCACACCAAGTACTGTGTCATGCAGTGGGGAAGGGAGAAAAATATCCTTATAGTTAGTTTAGTGGCTTACCTCAATCTACCTGCCACACAGAATGCATTTTCTTTCCTTGCAAGAGGTGAAGAAGGAAGAACAATCTCTGCATTTCACTCCTAATCATTGGTCCATTCAAGGGATTAATGGTGTATGTACCATAACCTCAGTGAATAGTGTGCATTGCCCAGATACTGTAGATGGTTGGGAGTATGATGAAGGCAGAAAAGGGGCAGCTAGGGAATGCTGACTACATTAACCACTTCCCTGTTCTAGTCTTGGGTAAGAGTTAACTTTGATGACATCTCCAGAGGAAGAGTGAAGGCTGCTGATTGCCTATCTGATGCCTGTTCAAGCTTCGGTTGTCTTGTGGTCCCCTCTGCCTGGCCAAGCCAGGCTTTCTGTTGCTGAGGATGCCCTGAGTTGCAAGACAGGAGTAGCTGCCACAAGCGTTCTGCTCTTCCTTCCCATTCCTTCAGTGCGCTTTCTGCCACTCCTGCACCACATAAGTTGTCGTGAAGCCACAGTGGTAGGAACCATCTGACCATAGCACTGAGTTGGTGAAAAGGTGGGGGGGGGAATATTACAGATTTGTCAGGCTGTTCAGTAGGAGGTTCATGGACCAGCTCAGTGGACCCACTCTCTCCTCCTGCAGTCAGAGAGGTGAGGGTTAACTCACCCTCCTCCTTCAGGGTGAGAGGTAGAAACAAAACCATATTTTACCCTCGTTTGAGGTCCCCTCACTTCTGAGATCTCTTTTGTACTGCAGGAGGAGATGATATACTAGAAAGGTAGCCCAAGGCATAAGCTTGGTGAAGAAGCAGCAGGTAGGCAGGGTGGATTAATTGCACATCGGGTGGGGCTGGCTGAACTTGGCCTTGTGTTTCAGCAGAGGACAGGGAGTGCACAATAGGCAGGGTCTGGTTTTAATTTTGAGTGGCAAAGTCAGTCTCAGCAGTTCTGATGTTGCTGCTACGACCTCAGCAGAGATCACTTGTTGCCCTTAGTCTTCATTCCACCTGATACAGAAACCTCTGCCTGAACAGTGCCAGGTTTATCAGTGTAAGTGTTGCTCCCCTCGCATTGTGTGGCAGGTTGCCTTAAGAAGAGGAATGGCTCAACTTAATACGAGCTTTGGAAGGTGGTGGTGCTTCTTCAGGGTTTGGTTAAATTGACTTTTTAACATTTACACAGGTAGGGAGACAAAAAGGTCTAGCTTCTGTCTTATAGAGATGCAAAACTGGTTTGGGAATCTTTAGTTTCTTCCATAGCAAGTTTGGTGTACGTATAGCACTTGCTTCATATTTATCGGTTGACTGTAGAGGCAGTTTCTTTAAACTGGCTTCAGGATGACAGACTAACTTGTACAGTATGTTTTGAAGGCAGGAAAACTGTTGCAGTTTCTGTGTAGCACACCCATTTCTGACCCATATAGTTAGTCTCTGAATGCAGGAAACTCCTTCAAAAATATGAAACTGTGCTGAAGTGTCCTGGTCATGGGATACCATGCATAAGTGATACTCGGGTTCATACCAAGGATGCATTTAGGTTCTTCAGGGATACAAAATCTGTATTTTATTTTTTGTGCCAGTGGTAGCCTATCAGTGCTCTATTACATGCTTTGTCTCACAGGCCTTTATTGATATTCTAAAACAAGGCAGACCTGCATGTCAGAGGAATATTCAATTGGCACGTCTTGCTCCAAGGATATTCTCCTCATGCACTTTTAACGCTGCCTCGGAATGTCATGGCTGAATCCTCAGTTGACGGTGAATAGAATGTGAAATGCGGTCTGTGACTAATCTCCTCTGCTGTCACTGCTTATTAACTCAGATGGTTTGTGGCAGGCTTGCACCATTTTCCTACACGTGGCTGGAAAGGTGGGGCATTCTGTGACAGCTGGTCCAGAATTTAATGCCTGTTTCAATTGGCCTGGATGGGGAAGTTCTTGAAGACTGCACGCCCTCTTAAATTGTCCTAATTTTCTCTGTAACATCCCCCCCCCCGACAGAGATAAAAAGTATATTCTGACCTTCAGTATCTCTAATCCCACAGGGTAGACTTGATAGGCTTGAAGGTTCGGATCAGCTGTCTACAAATCCTGGCTAGCAAAAACTTGCAAGTACTACCATGGCCCCCTTCCCAGAGGGGGAGAGTTTTTCCTTGAAGTCATACTGACTTTGAGGCCCTTTCTGCTGGTCCAATGCTGGCAGCTCCTCCCCGGCTCTCCAGTAGGCTGAGGAATGGCCGGTTCATCCCTGCTGAGGTACATGGGAGACACACTCGGCGGGGGTGGGGGGGTCTTGCTGCTAGTGGTAGATCTTCCCGCTGACTCAGTGGAAGATTGGGGATTCTTGCTGATACGGTCCTCTGGTCTGGGCAAAATATGATGTACTTGGCAGTGGGAACCGGGTGGAGGAATTTGTCTGTAGCCAGAATAGGGGGAGCATGTTTAGGTGCTCAAGACTTGGGTATAACCCAGTGGAATGTTATTGTCATGAGCACTTGCTGTTGAAAGCATTCAAGGGTGTGTTTGCGCACCTCCCCCGCCTTCCATTTCTTGTGTTCCCTTACTGCAGCTCATAGTGATAATGCAAACTGGACCAAGGACTGTAAGCAGTAACCAGGTTTGCCTCCAGGTCATACCTTATTGTTGACTGTAGTTTCCTGTTCATGTGGAGCTGTACACTATGGTGGGAAAGCCAGGAATGGAGCGGGAAACTGGAGACCACACAAGCCTGTGACACATTCCTGGTTTGGGGGATCAGAATGGATCATTTGAGCCATATTTTCTGTGACTTTGGTCACTGCCTTTCCCCAGTTGCTTATGCTGCCCCCTCTTCTGTATTGTGGTTCAGTCGCTAAATCGTGTCCGACTCTCCGCGACCCCCTGGACCACAGCACGCCAGGCCTCCCTGTCCTCCACTAGCTTCCGGAGTTCACCCAATTTCATGTTGATCGCTTCAGTGGCACTATCTAACCATCTCATCCTCTGCTGCCCCCTTCTCCTTTTGCCTTCCATCTTTCCCAGCATGAAGGTCTTTTCTAAAGAGTCCTCTCTTCTCATGAGGTGGCAAAAGTATTGGTGCTTCAGCTTCAGGATTTGTCCTTCCAGGGAGCATTCAGGCTTGACTTCCTGGAGGATTGCCCGATTGGATCTCCTTGCAGTTTAGGGGACTCTCAAGGGTCTTCTCCAACACCATAATTCAAAAGCATCTGTTCTTCTGCGCTCTGCCTTTCTTATGGTCCAGCTCTCACATCCATACATTGCTGCTGGGAAAACCATAGCTCTGACTAGGCAAACCTTTGTTGGCAGGGTGATGTCTCGGCTTTTTATTAAGTTATCTAGGTTCGCCATAGCTTTCCTCCCAAGAAGTAAACGTCTTTTAATTTCATGGCTGCAGTCACCATCTGCGGTGATCTTGGAGCCCAGGAAAATAAAGTCTGTCACTCCTTCCATTTCTTCCCCTTCTATTTGCCAGGAAGTGATGGGAGTGGTTGCTATGATCTTAGTTTTTTAATGTTGAGCTTCAAGCCAGTTTTTGAACTTTCCTCTTTCACCCTCATCAGAAGGTTCTTTAGGTCTTCCTCACTTTCTGCTATTAGAGTGGTATCGTCTGCATATCTGAGGTTGTTGATATTTCTCCCAGCAATCTTGATTCCAGCTTGTGAGTCATCCAGCCCTGCCTTCCTCATGATGTACTCTGTATATGTTAAATAAGCAGGGTGACAGTATACAGCCTTGTCGTACTCCTTTCCCAATTTGAAACCAGTTGGTTGTTCCATGTCCAGTTCTAACTGTTGCTTCCTGACCAGCTTACAGGTTTCTCAGAAGGTAGATAAAGTGGTTTGGTACTCCCATCTCTTCAAGAACTTGCCACAGTTTGTTGTGATCCACACAATCAAAGGCTTTAGCATAGTCAATGAAGCAGAGGTAGATGTTTTTCTGGAACTCTCTTGCTTTCTCCATGATCCAGCGAAGGTTGGCAATTTGATCTCTAGTTCCTCTGCGGAAACCAGCTTGTACATCTGGTAGTTCTCGATTCACATACTGCTGAAGCCTAACAGAAGCAGATGAGATTAAGAAGAGGTGGCAAGAATACACAGAGGAACAATATAAGGCCGATCTCAATGTTCCTGATAACCACAATGGTGCGGTCACTGAGCTCGAACCTGACATCCTGGAGTGTGAAGTCAAGTGCGCTTTAGAAAGCATCACTAACAACAAAGCTAGTGGAGGTGACAGCATTCCAGCGGAATTACTGAAAATCTTAAAAGATGATGCTGTCAAAGTGCTGCACTCCATATGCCAGCAAATTTGGAAAACCCAACAGTGGCCACAAGACTAGAAAAGATCAGTTTACATTCTAATCCCAAAGAAGGGCAATGCCAAAGATTGCTCAAACTACCGCACCATTGCACTCATTTCACATGCTAGCAAGGTGATGCTCTTCTGTATAGGTTGCTGTTAGTATGCACATGTTATAGTTGTCCCTCAAGGTCTCGGAGGTTCCTGTTTTCAGTCTCTTGGGAACCAAAGTGTACCGTATGAGGACTGATGATTAGTGCCAGGGGCAGCAGTGCTTTGATTCTACAGTTGAGGTATCTGTAGCTTGCTCATGCAAGAAACTGAAGTTTTTTAATGTGTCAAGAGCCTGGATTTACCCTCCCCCCCATTGCTGTATCCACACATGCTATTTCATCCAAATTGGAGAGCCCGCAATCAAATTTCATCCAGGGGTCAGTTGGTTTAATCCTTCATGCAAAATCTTATTTGAGAATTGTCACTTGTGTGCCTAAGGGTCCATGCAAGCTTTAGAGTTTGCAAGTCTGTCTTTTCAGTTACGTGGACACAGGCTTGCATTTGGAAAGGTTTGCAAGCAGCCAGAAGTGTTGGATTGGTAATTGGCTTGTTAGTGATGTGTGAAAACTTGCAAGGTTTCCAGTAATGAATGTAACCCTGAATTTCTCAGTCCGTATGTTCCTGTGAAATAGTCTTTTTATTTGGGAAAATGGAGTGCAGCGTTTAGAAGTCTCAGAATGGATTTATTTTTAAACAGCATTCAAATGATGCTACATGTGTTCTTGAGCCTGCTCCCTCATTGGGGGGGGGACAGGGAGGGTTAGAAAGAATAACTTGCAATGGGAGATTGTGAAGTTTTGAAAATCGGGTTGCTTTAACTCTTGGGTCCAAAGCCTCAAGTTTTGCTCATTGTTAAGGCGAACTGCTAAACACTTATGGCCTGATCCTAGTGAGCCCTGCGCCACCTGGAGGCGGCAATGCGTGCAGTTGAGCAGTAAGTGCTGCCGTTGCAGCATTGCGGCAGTTCCAGCCGGGGCAGGAGGGCCTTCCTTGGTGGGGGAGGGGTGGAGTGGGGGTGGCACTGCATCCTGACCTATGTGTTGGGCCGCATAGCCTGGCACATAAGAGCAGCCCTGCTGGATCAGGCCAGAGGCCCATCTAGTCCGGCTTCCTGTATCTCACAGCGGCCCACCAGATGCCTCGGGGAGCACTGGAATGAAAAGCCCCAAACGCTGCAGTCTTTCCTCTTAAGGGAGCTGCCACAGCCCAGTAATCATTTTTCTTGCTCTCCCCTGCACCTTTTTTAGTTCCATTCTGCCCTTTTTGAGGTGTGGCAACCTGAACGGTACACACCAGAACTGACAGAGGCCCTTGCATCTATACTGGCGAAACAGCTGGTGCTGAGGTGAGAAAACCCATCGCCTGTCCTGTGCCCTTATTGTGGGGGCAGGGGACAAATGTCCCCTTCTCCCGTGGAGCCTCCTGCTGTGGCCTGGCTGCCATGGAATGTAGCAGTAGCCACTTGGCTACTGCTGCCTGTACAGGTGCATGGGCAGCACAGGTTTGGGCTGTGAGACTGCTGTAAAGAATTAAAAATGTCACCTGTATAAGATGCAAATACTTCAAAATGTGTTGTGGTACATTTCTGCCCATTAGAAGATGGCAATATTCCTAAAATTGCTTTGATAGCACGACACTATCATTGAGACTCGGCTTTTAAAGGGGAGCTGTGGACTTCTGGGTGCATTGGGTGCATTGGGTGACGAATGGAAGCCTTGCATTGGCTTTTGTGATTGAACTGTGTCGGCTGACTTCATAATGCGAGTGCTTTGGACAAAGTACAATGAAAGCTCCATATGACCTAGTTCACAGAATGTCAGTCTGATGAAGGAAGAAGTAGATTTGTCTTGCTAATAATGTCTAATGTGTAAAATATTAATGATGTGAAATATGTGCTTCTGACTTCAGAAATTAATTTTAATGTATTTTCATTCTAGGTTTTAAGACGGCACAGTGAATGGTATTGCATGCAGGCTTTAGTCGTGAAAAAAGAACTCTACCATGTGCTAGGATACAAAATTTGTGGATTCTTCTACTTGTGTGCTTCTGGATTATAAAGAAGGGAACTGAAAATGGGGAGGAAGAAAATACAGATCACAAGAATAATGGATGAACGGAACAGACAGGTGAGAAATGAGGCTTCTTCAGAAATGTACATGGCAGGAATCATTTGCTCCTTAAAGAAGGTTTTGAGCACGACTGTTGGCTTGTACTTTGTGGCCATTCCTAGTTCTTTGACCTTGCCTTTTTTCCTGTGAGCCAGTTGGCCCTTCTGGGACAGGAACGCCTTCATTTGGGATCTCTTTGATCAGCTGCTTGTATTCCCCCAGTTGGTCGTATTCCCTTTCCCTTGCACCTTTCTGTGCGTGGTATGATGGTGACTGTGGCCGGGGGGGGGGCATGGTGCTGTTGCCTGGCCCCAGCAATTTAGTTGCACATCCGGCAGACCTGAGAAGCTTCACAGTGTGTTTTGCTTTTCCAGTCTTAGTGGTGGGCAACTGTGTCATTGTATTTCCCCCTTGGTGTAGGCAAGGACATGCAAATGTGGAAAGCAGACTTGGGTAAAAGAAGAGGTGCCTCTTGGAGGTGTTTAGGACATCTCCTTCACCTTCCTAGATAGTTAAACCTATTTTGGGTCACTGTAGAGAGAAACAATAAATGTGTTATACTGGAATTCCTATAAAGGAAATGTTCAGCAAATATTAAGGCGTCCTTTGCCCTGCTCTTGTATAATAAATGCATAATGTGTTAAAACTTGTGTTAATGGTATTTTGTCTCTAAATATTCTAGTATGTTGAAAGAAGAGATGACCGTTTAGTTGCAGACAGTGCTTTGGTTCAGAAAAAATGGGGTGCCCCCAGTTGAAAGGATTTTCACTCTTGTGCAAATTTGCATGATCTGATCTTGGTTCAGTAAAAATATAGAATAATGCAGTAGTAAGTAAACCTTGCATAGTTTTTAGGTAGTAATGCAGAAAAACTGTAAAAGAACTCTAGAAAACACCACAGTGTGTTTGTTTCCCTTTAAGAAACTTAGTAGGCTATCCTTTTGACAACCTAATTTTACTAAGGGCACAGTGAGGAAAATATTAAAACATTTCCTTGTTAATGTTTTAATATTAAAATATGACTCTATGAAATGATTATACCTAATGGTTAAATATGATTATACCTAAGTGCAACATGCTGTATACAAAGTAACATACTCTAGGGGATTATAATTAACACAAGACTATCATAGTATAGGTAATTAGGAATTCTTATCTGCTTGAATGAGCTGTGGACCGTTTATATAATTGAGCTAGACTGAATAAAGGGTAGTAAACACGTATAGGAAGAGAGCCAATGTCAGCATCAAATGGTCTCTTACCTGTGAAAGACTGATGTGGGAAAACCATATTAAAATAAATATGTTCAGTGGGAAATGGGCATTTTGTAAACAGATTGTTAACCAATGACTGTCTTATATAAATTAGAGAAGGCTTGCCCTTCACTGTAACCCCGAAGAGTGTTACAAAGGATTAGTAATAGTTCGCATCACATTTATAGTTCTCCTCATATATTCATTTAGCATGAGGCGTGTCCAGTGATGGGATCTGCAAATTGAGAAGGGGAACGCTGGGCGGGACTTACGCGGGACTGCCATGTGATTGGCTGCCCATCTGCAGCGTTCCACGGCTGCCCTGGCCTGGGGGGGGGCTGCCTCCGGTTGGCGCGCCCCACCGCTGCTCGCCCAGGCACCCAGCGCGCCCCCCACCCGTCCTCTGCAGCGAGCAGGAGCCCCCCCCCCGAGGCCAGGGCAGCCGCGGAATGCTGTGGACGGGCTGCCAATCATGTGTGAGTCCCGCCTAAGTCCCGCCCAGCGTTCCCCTTCTCAATTTGCAGATCCCATCGCTGGGCGTGTCCATGGTTAGATAGTCTGAAACTGCCCTAGCATGCTCCATAGCTCTGCCTCCGCTTCCATTGGGGGTAGCATTTGTTTAGTCCAGTGGCTACCAAATGTTTTAACAATGTGACCCACTTCATAAAGTGGCACTCTGTCAGGACCCACCTAACTTTATGAAACTAAAAAGGTTCCATTTTACCAGCTGCTCAAGCCTCTGTTTTTATCTTTTACTAGGGTGGTGGTATGGGACCGTCTTCTGGAGCATTTGTTGCGCTCCATGTACATCAGATTGGGGCCATTCTGGTGTTGTTGTGTTCCTCTTGGTTTGCCCTTTGAGGTGGACTGAGGCACATTTGCCTACTCCTGAGTAAATGCACTTGTGCAGCTCAGTTTCACTCTCCATAGGGCTCAATACATTTTCCTGGTCAGTTGTTAGTTTTGGTTTCACAACCCACCAACCATCAGTCTTGACCCACAGTTTGGGAAACACGGATTGTGACCCACATTTGTACCCAGGCAAGTGGGGGACTAAGACCTTCCTGGCATGCTCCTGGGCTTTGTGGAACCATGGAGCTTCTCTTCTGTTGGAGAATGCCCCTTGCCTCTCTTGGCCATGGTTGCATCCCAATCTCCAAGTTGCCTCTGCCCTTCCCTGGGCTCCCCTTTTCTCTTTGCACGGGGACATCTTTGCTCTTAGGCATGTCGGCGCACTCTTGCCTCCCCCTCTCATTCTCCCCCTTCTCTGCCTGCCACCATTGCGTGCTTCTCTGCACTTGGTTCCAGGCCCCACTCCCTTGCTGAGAAATGGTCAGCTGGGACTCCCAGCCTTCAGTTCCTGGCAACACACCCCACCCCTTCCATCTTCCTCCCTCTCCTTGGGCTTTCCTCCCCCTTCTACTCTTTCCATCTGGTCTTTCTTGTCCAGCCTCTGGCACCTTCTCTCCTTTTTCTGTCTGTTCTGAAAACAGATAGAAAAAGTCTCCACTTATTCCTCCCAGCCTTCTTGTTGTCCCTGTAGTCCTCTGTTCTGTATCTGATTTTTCCTTTCTCTGTTCTTCTCTGTTATCGCCCCCCCCACCTTCACTGAGTTTCTGTTGTCTTCCCTACACCTCCCTCCTGGCCTCTCATCCTTCATTACCTTCACCACCACCGCAGTACCCAGATCTGTGTGGAGAAACATGGGGAAGCCCCCACCCTCCTGCCCCTCCTGTCGGCTCCACTCTGAATAGGGCTTCTGCCAAGTGGGGACCGAGGAAGAGGAAATGGGGTTTTTCCAGGGCAGGGATCTTGGAGATTAAGGGAAAATTCTGTGTAATCATCCAGGGGGACAGAGAGTGAGCCCCAGGCTTGGGGAGGGTTGTTTTGAAATAGGATGTTGAACTCTTGTGGAGGGAGCTTGAAGCAAACCCTTGTCCTCAGTTTTCCCCCCTACCTGTTGTGGTCCTGACCCATCTCTGTATTCACTGACCTTACACTTCCTTGCTTTTTGGGAAACACTACAATTTTCAATAAAATAGTCTTTAATTTGAAAAAAAAAACCAAGTTTAAAGCTACAGAAAGGCAATTGTATTTGCTAGTAGAGAACCATACATTCACACACAAAAAGAAGCAGAGCATAAAATAACTAATGCCTGAGCTTTCCCTTGCCTCTAGCTAACAATGAGGCTCTTCTCCTCTCTGCTCCAAACTCCTTATAGCACCTGTCTTTAGCCAGATCAGCTGGCCAGCGTTCTCCTCTTCATAACCATGTTGCCTTCCTACATCGGGTACAAGGATAAAGTCAAGGTAAGGCCTTAAAGGGACCAGTACATAACACTACCTTTCCACTGTCCTCCCTGGCTTGTTCTGCAATGTGAAGGAAAGAAAAGAGCGGGTGCACCCTGGTGAAGGCCCTTCTTTGCCTTTCTCTTCCTGAACAAGAGTCCTTCCATTCACACCTCTTGTCCCAAGCTGTCACTTGGAAGCTCAGTAAAGCTATGCAAAGTGACCTGCTCAGATAAGAGGAGCTCTTAAACAGTTGCTAAGCTGTAACCTGCCTCCTTGGCAGAAGAGGCACGGAAACACCCCGACCAGCGAGCAGGCACTGTCTCCGCAGCACACCCGCTGCTGCTTCACAGCAGATGGCTCTGCTAGGAGCCCTGTGATCAAAGGGGCTGGATCTGGTCTGCGGGCCTTATGGTTGACACCCCTGCATCAAACCATGGACTTACTCATGAGTAAATGTAACCATGCGTTTTATATCAGGTTCAAATAAATTTTTCTCGGCTTAAAGAGAATAACTTCCTCCTTGCGTGTTTTTGGAGCCTATGTTCATTGGATTGCGACCATTGTGGTGGCATTGCATTCCTTTCAGCCTGCCCCAATGGACCAAGGCACAGTCGCCCACTCAAGTAAACATGCAGTGTGGCTCAGTTTCACTTGCCCTTGGGCTCCTTGCATTTTCCTGGGCAGTGTCTGAGCATGCTCAGAAAACTCTACAGCCAGTTAGAGCTCAGTGGCTTACAGGCACAGTCAGGAGCACTTGGAACAGCTAGGGCTTTACTCTGCCCACCGAGTGACTCAATGCATTAACTATGTTACCCTGTGAATAAGTTAATGTCTGATTTTCTGGGCAATTTTAATGCATAATTTTTTATTTGTGTACTAGTATATATGGCAATATATTTTAATTTCTGGAAAATACCTTAAGCTTCAAAATGCAGTGTTTTGTGCATCAAAAATTGGCAGAGCAGCTTTTAAACTGACCCCTGGGGGAAAGCTGACAGGAGCAGAGTATTGTCTGGTTTGGGACTCCTCATCCCTATGCGATGAAGTTGGAGAACGGCATAATCATGGCAGGGTGGGAATTAGGAGTGCAAGTGTGAAGAGATGGAACAATCAGTCCAGTAGAAAGAGGCCAGAAAAAGAGATCAAATAAAAGGCCCTTCTTGGGGACCCCATATACAGGTGCTACAATGCAAATACCAAAGTCTCCAAGCAAAAATGGGAGAACTGAAATATTTGGTGGCTGGAGAAAACATTGATATAGTGGGCATAAGGGAAACCTGGTGGAATGCAGAGAACCCATATGCAGAGAAACCGCAATTCCAAGCTATGAACTCTATAGTAGGGACAGGGAGGGCATGTCGGAGGTAGGGTGACCATCTATATCAAAGAACGGGTAGAATCCAGTAGAGTAGAATTTGAAGGCAGGTCCAACTCCACCATAGAGACATTGGTTTAAACTAACAAGCCCAAAGGGCAATGTAATAGTGTGTGGGTGCTATTGTCCTCCGGTTCAAAAACTGGAAGGGGACCTTGAAATGAGGAAACAAATTGGGGGGGGGGGCGCAGACCAAGTGGGACAGGGTTGTAATCATGGGGGACTTCAATTATCCTCATATCAACTGTCAACTTGTGCTGTGGTCAAGAGACCAGATTATTGACGTGCTAAATGACTATGCCTTAGAGCAGCTGGTCATGGAGTAGTGCAACCTCCATACTTTAGAAGTAAGCTACCTCAGAATGCCAGATGCAGGAGAGTGGCAACAAGATGCAAGCATCTTGTCTTGTGTGCTTCCTGAGGCATCTGGTGCACCACTGTGATATATAGGAAGCTGGACTAGATGGGAGCCTTGGCCTGATCCATTGGGGCTCTTAGCACTGTTCTGTTTTCTGTTCCCTAGTGTAGGACCAGTAACATGTTAAATTGCACCATGTTTCTGTCTTTAGCAAGATCAATTCACTGTGCAGAATCATAATGCATAATGAGCTTATGCATCACTGTTTGCATAGCAGAATGGGTCACTTTAGGTGGATCTTAAGATAGCATAAGCAGAGTAGTTGAATGGGCTTGCTGGCATCAGCTCCTTGTTCTCAAGGAAGCTGTATCTCCTGGACCATTTTGCAAGTGATGAAAAAGGTAGCTCTCTTCCATATTGTGCTCCTTTACTTTACTCCTTTCTGTCACACTTCTGCCAGCTGATAATCTCCTAAATTCTTCTGTCTACCCACCACCACCAAAGTCCATTGCCCTGAACTGCTTATCAGCCCTTGAAAGCCGGAATTGGCCACCACCATAGCTGTTACTCTATGCCTTCAGATAAAGGGAGAGGTTGGACTTGCTATATCTGAGTTTCAAGAACTCTCAGTGCAGCTCACACTGACTGTTCATCTTTAAAGTCGGAAGCAATAAGAGAGCCACGTCTGGTCCTCTGCATCGAGAGCCTTTGGGTGGTTGCCAGCAACAGCTGAAAATAGCCAAGAAGAGCACAATGTCTGATTGCTGCAATATTCTGCATTCCATTTAATCATTTGGCAAATGATTAAGCAAATGTGCAGTGTTCAATTGACTCTGTTGTTCACCTGGTAATTTGATACATGCTAACGCATGATAGCCACATTGTTTATCTCATTATCCAGTTAGTACCTACTGCAAGAGGAGTTTACTGCTCTCAAGAGATAGAATCCCTATGGTTGGAGAAGTTCCTACATGAACAACTTGCCACTATTTGAATGGATTTTAATCTTGCACAGTAGAATCTTTTTTCCGCCTTGTATTGGGGCTGGAATGAATTGCTGTATTAG
The DNA here is from genome assembly GCA_029204185.1 of Lerista edwardsae. Classification (NCBI taxonomy): domain Eukaryota; kingdom Metazoa; phylum Chordata; class Lepidosauria; order Squamata; family Scincidae; genus Lerista; species Lerista edwardsae. Next base: position 10,027,083 of record JAJKFI010000026.1, read on the forward strand.
TACTTGTACTTTATTACATTTATATCCTGATTTTTCTTCCATGTTGGGACTCAAGCTGGTGCACTTGGAGTATAAGACTCACCTCTAGGAGCTGGCCTGACCTGCTTAGCAATAACAAGGTTCCTGTGCCTTCAGACCACCAAACCCTGGGTCACTGGGTGCTGAAAGGTTCAGATTGAAAATTACTACATGAATGCTCTAATGGCCTGACTCTGCCTTTTAGTGAGCTAGCATCCTGTTGGGGGCATCATGAATGTTAATGTGCTGTATGTAGATATAGAAAAAGAAGAGGCATGTTGAAAATGTGTATATGTTATGGGATGGAGGAGAAAAGACAGGGATAGGAATTGTGGAAGTGACAGATACCAAACAGATAAGATGCTCAGTTTTGGGCTTATAGCCAAACTAGTCACCACAGGCATAATGCACAAATAGTCTTGGATCCCATCCTTTAATGGCTGTGCAATGAAAACTTCCACCCTGTCCCAAGCAGTGCTTACTGTTCTGCTGCTCTGCAACGGAGTCCATCACCTGATCTGGGCATAGGAGTGCTCTGAGCAGTTGTGTCTGTAGCCAGATGTCCCAGAAGGCTTTGCACTAGGATGTCTAGGCCTTAGATGCAACTGCCCAGAGCTTCCCTGTGCCCTGATTGGGTGAAAGATGTAGCAGCAGAGCAGTGGAACAGTAGGTGCTGCTTATGGAGGGGAGGGATTTGGGGAAATGCCGGATCCAGCCTGCAGGCTAGTAGTCGGGTCAAGACGTATTCAGACCCGGGACATAAGAACATAAGAACATAAGAAGAGCCATGCTGGATCAGGCCAAGGGCCCATCTAGTCCAGCTTCCTGAATCTCACAGCGGCCCACCCCAGGTGCCCCAGGGAGGCAGGAGACAACAAGATGCTTGCATCCTGTTGCCACTCCCTTACACCCGGTACCTGTAGCCCACCACCTTTGTAAGGAGGTTGCACAATCCATCATTGCCTATAGCCCACAATGGATCTTTCCTCCAGAAATCGGTCTAATCCTCTCTTAAAGACATCAAGACCAGATGCCATCACCACCTCCTGTGGCAAGGAGTTCCACAGATTAACTACTCGCTGGGTAAAAAAGTACTTCCTTTTATCTGTTTTAAATCTCCCAACCCTCAGTTTTAGCGGATGCCCCCTGGTTCTGGTGTTGTGAGAGAGGGAAAAGAACATCCCTCTATCAACTCTATCCCTTCCATGCATAATTTTGTATGTCTCAATCATGTCCCCCCTCAGGCGCCTTTTTTCTAGACTGAAGAGCCCCAAACGCTGCAGTCTTTCTTCATAAGGGAGGTGCCCCAGCCCCGTAATCATTTTTGTCGCTCTCTTCTGCACCTTTTCCAACTCCACTATGTCCTTTTTGAGATGCGGCGACCAGAACTGGACACAATATTCCAGGTGCGGCCTTACCATTGCTTTGTACAATGGCATGATAATATTGGCTGTTTTATTCTCAACCCCTTTTTTAATGACCCCAAGCATGGAATTGGCTTTCTTAATTGCTGCCGCACACTGGGTCGATACCTTCATGGAATTGTCCACCAGCACCCCAAGATCTCTCTCCTGAGCTGTCACAGACAGCTCAGAACCCATTAGCCTATAGGTGAAGTTTTGGTTTTTGGCCCCAATGTGCATCACTTTACATTTGTTTACGTTGAAACGCATCTGCCATTTGGCTGCCCATTCCCCCAACTTGGAGAGATCCTTCTGGAGCTCTTCACAATCCTCTCTGGTTTTCACCACCCGGAAAAGTTTTGTGTCATCTGCAAACTTGGCCACCTCGCTGCTTATCCCTGTCTCTAAGTCATTTATGAATAAGTTGAAAAGCACGGGCCCCAAGACAGATCCCTGGGGCACTCCACTTTTCACCTCTCTCCATTCTGAAAATTGCCCATTTACCCCCACTCTCTGTTTCCTGGCCCTCAACCAATTCTGGATCCACAAGAGGACCTGCCCTCTTATTTCCTGACTGTGAAGTTTCTTCAGCAGCCTTTGGTGGGGGACCGTGTCAAACGCCTTCTGAAAATCCAGGTATATGATATCCACAGGTTCACCCACATCCACGTGCCTGTTGACCTTTTCAAAGAATTCCAAAAGGTTTGTGAGGCAAGACTTACCCTTACAGAAGCCATGCTGACTTTCTTTTAGCAGTACTTGTTCCTCTATGTGTTCCTCTATGTGGACAAAATGGCAAAGGTCTGTCAACTGTTCTTGTCAGTACTAGGTCTACTTATTGACAGAAAATAAAGTCGACCACAATTGACCCACCAGAAGTGGGTCATTTGCAAGATGGCAGCCGCCAACCATGAAAATAGGCCAAAATCATGTAACTATGTGGTATTTTTAAGCCTAGAGAAAGTCAAACAACAGGTCTGTCAACTGTTCTTGTCAGTACTAGGTGTGCATATTGATAGAAAATAAAGCTGACCAGAACTGAACAACCGCAAGTGGGTCATTTTCAAGATGGCAGCCGCAGACCATGAAAATCGGCCAAAATCATGTAACTGTGTTATTTTTATGCTTAGCACTTTTTTTATTCATACTCAAGGTTTTTTAATGGTCAAGTAATTCATTTCAACCAATACTTGGTCCATGGGTTGAAGATTGGATTCCAATGTAATGAGCATTGTGGGTACAACACCAGTTATAACAAATATCAAGTTGTTTTTATTATCGTAACAGTTACTTACAATTCCAATCAATAAATATATCTACAGCGCCTGGTTATGATCAGAGGTACATCTGCAGCTGCAAGTGTGTTATGTACTGCTCAAAATGAAATGGCTGTGGCTGCAATACAAAGTCTCTGGTCAGAAGAGAAATAAAAGAGGGCATGTGCTGAGAGCAGGAAGTAGTTAAGTGAACTCAAGGTAAGGCCACACCCCCCAGGTATCATTGAGAGGACAGGCAGAAGGCTTAGCCCACACTGCCCCCTCCAGACAGCATATGGAGTTGAAATTGGTGACTGTGTGATGAAAAAGCTTGGAGGAGTGCAGAGGTGCTGAACCTGATAAAATTAAACTGTATTAAAATGTTTGCCTCAGCCTCGTATATTGCTGCTCCTATGTCTGATGCTCCAGAAAACTGCACACGCCTTGTGTCTGATGACTCATCGCTACAAATGTCATCACTTTTTGGGTTGAGATGAATTACTTGACCATTAAAAAAACCTTGAGTATGAATAAAAAAAGTTCTAAGCATAAAAATAACACAGTTACATGATTTTGGCTGATTTTTATGGTCTGCGGCTACCATCTTGAAAATAACCCACTTGCGGTTGTTCAGTTCTGGTCAGCTTTATTTTCTATCAATATGCACACCTAGTACTGACAAGAACAGTTGACAGACCTGTTGTTTGACTTTCTCTAGGCTTAAAAATACCACATAGTTACATGATTTTGGCCTATTTTCATGGTTGGCGGCTGCCATCTTGCAAATGACCCACTTCTGGTGGGTCAATTGTGGTCGACTTTATTTTCTGTCAATAAGTAGACCTAGCACTGACAAGAACAGTTGACAGACCTTTTGTGCCACTTTGTCCCGGGTTTTGGGTTTTTCCCCCTAAATTGACTGGACTATAGGGTTTGAGCCCTGCTTTAACAGACCAGCAACTGTTCCAGAAGCTGTGCTTGAGAGACACTGCTATTAACCCATTCTAGTTGTATCCTCAACTAGTTGTATCCTCAATACTGTCTCCCCCCCCCCATTTTTTTCCTACTGGGATAGGGGAGAAACTGGGATCCTATGTGTCTGAGGAAGAAGCAACTTCTTAGAGCAGATAGATGATTTGGAGAGAAAAGAGCTTTCCTGGAAGAGTTCTTCCTCAGTTGACCTTAGCAGCCCCTTGTGGCTACTTTTCAGGATCTTGGTCTTTCAAAGGAGAGCATGTCTTCCATGTAGTCTGATGCTGAAACCAAGTAGTAGTAGGGAGTCATTTTGATTTTGTTCTGATTTTCTGTCACTCTTGACAATGGCTTTGCATGTTCTTCCATTTTGGACTACTGTATATACTTGTGTATAAGTCCACCTCATGGATAAGTAGAGGGCAAGTTCTAAGACAAAAATAATGGCATTTGCTATGACCCATGTATAAGTCAAGGGTATATGCAATTCTTTGAATTAGATAAACCCGAGAAGCTTGCAACCAGTGTGGTTTAACAGCACAAAGATAGGAAATGGGATTTGATGCTTTTTGTTCTTGTTACAAGGCATTTAAGTGGACCCCAGTATCAATGGTGAGTCAAATAGTGGATACATAATCAGTGGATAATGAGGCATAACCTGTACAGCATGAATTGAGGAGGTTGTGGTTTAACTTCTGGCCTAGGTTTAACAAAAAGAACCTTTATCTCAGACAGATGTGCTCCACAAAATCCAGGACTGTTTGCAGCTTGCTGATTATATGCTTGGGGCATGTGTCTTTATTCCTTGTACTCTGTAGCCCAGTGGTATTCAAAGTGGTGGGGCGTGACTGTAAGTGTTTGTGGGGGTGAGGACTGGGGCTGCGGGGGTTGCTCCATGGGGACCCAAAGCATGGCGACACTCCTGGGGGCTGCGTGAAGCCTTCCGGAGGGCCCTGCGCGCTCGCAGCCCCTGCGCGCTCGCAGCCCCTGCGCGCTCG
>JAJKFI010000026.1:10031739-10164849 GCA_029204185.1 Lerista edwardsae
CAGCCCCTGCGCGCTCGCAGCCCCTGCGCGCTCGCAGCCCCTGCGCGACCCTCCATGTGTTGTAGAAAATTCTGTTTTGGTGACGGAGCTCACTTCCGGTCTGCGATAGATCGTGAGCTCCGTCACCAAAGCGGAGTTTTCTACAGCACACGGAGGATTGCGCAGGGGGCTGTGAGCATCCGGGATCCTCTGGAAGGCTTCACGCAGCCCCCAGGTGTGTCGCCACGCCCTGGGTCTCCACGGAGCCGCAATTGTTGTGGTGCCATCGGAACAACCCCTGCAGCCCCAGTTCCTCCCCCTGCAGACATTTACAGTGGCTTCAACATCCAAGTAGGACTTCGAATGCCACTGCTGTAGCCTATTGAGCAGAAGCAGTGGCCTCTTTCACAGTACTGTGGCTTTAGAAATAACTTTGGTATCCCCAAAATACTTTTCTGTACGTAGGCAAGTTCCTGTTTCTGAGAACTGATAAGAGTGCCCGCTCCTCATCTCAAAAGAACTGTATCCTACCACCTTTTGGTAATTCTAGGTGCCTTATAATCATAGTGAGACATGGCAGATCAGTATGATAAAAAAATCTAATTCTGTTGATAATATAAGAAAACAACTAGTTTTTGCTCTGAGATGTTGCTTCATCCTAATTATGCAGCCTAATGGAAAAATAAAACCAATTCCATCTGTCTTAGAGCAATGCTGCTGGTACATTGACCTAAAAGTAAAGTTCATTCTCTGAATGTATAAAATTGTTGAACTGAAAACAGTAACTAAATAGTAAATCGGCATCAGTCAGGAGAATTGCTTTCTTAAGAGGACTTACAGTTTTCCTTTTTAAAATGATTGCTTCAAACCCAAACTTGAGTTATTTTGTAATGACACTGAGTGATATAAGCTCAAAAGTAAATTGATACCCCATGAAGAATTTTAGTGTTATATTAGCAGGTCTTCAGACGACTGGGCAGAGCATTATAATGGGCTTTCAGTTTATAGGAAGAGCCTGCCTTTGCCAGAAGCAGGTGGACATGCAGAATAGTGTTTAGAATCCATGGTTGGGGCTGTAATTGCTCCTCTTTCCCCTTGATTCCTGTAGGCTGTCTAAATTATGCAAGCCTGATTTCAAAATTCTGAATCTTTTTCTATGGATTGTCTCAAATAGGCAATGCTCCCCTACTTGCATGGTGTGCTGTAGAAGAGCCACATTTAGCAAATGTGTTAATGTTGTGAATTTCCCTTTCTGGAAACTTTACCTCTGAATAGCGCTTCAGGAGGACTTATTTTCCTGTTTCAACAGAGACGCACAGCCAGTTTTGTTTTATTTATGTACTGCTTTGGTTCTTGGTTCCAAATCTTGTGGCTGTTTGGCCCATGTCTTAGAAGGAAGTATGTTGTTCACTTCAGATAAAGAACCACTTTATACTTTAGTTGATGCTTGTTTCAAATTCTGGTCCTCTGAGCTTGCCTGGTTGTGTCTTTCCCAGCATTATCACATGCTGTGTAATAGTGCCAGAGGTGTACTGGGGCTTTTACTTGCCGTAGGCATGCCATGTGATGTCACGTAAAGGGAGGGGCGCGGGAGTCTTGCTTCCCCAGCCAGGGTAACTTTCCCCAGGCTACGGAAGCAGGACCTTCTGTTGGCTTGGAAGCCAAGGGGGCGCGTTGGGTCCTCCTGCAGCAGCTGTAGGCACTGGACAAAGTCACCCCCCCCCGGCTGTATCGCGCTGCAAGGCAGAATTGCTTCTGAATAGCGCTTCAGGAGAACTTATTTTCCTTGTTTCAGCAGATGCGCAGCTGATGAAATTAGTTTGCAGTAGTCTACAGTTCCTTGGGATCCTGCCTTGCAGCCAACGCATTTTATTTGGCATATTTGCTATTACAGATACCATTCCTTTTGCTCCTGGATCAGACTGACAGTGTATGTCCAGCTCAGGAACTGACAGTCATGCCTGTTTTGCTTGGCTCGGGTATCCCATGATGAGCTAAATGACTTGGAGGCTTCAGAACTCCTCTGCCTGACCTTCCTATACCATGAGATCATGACTGAAGGCGTAAACATGGGATGCAGACTGATGGAAAAGACCATTTGAGAGGGCAAGTGGATCTCTACAGGCCAAAGAGTATTTCAGGGTTTGCTGGCATCCCATGTAACTAGTATTCCCCCCCCCCATTTTCCACAGATAACTTTCTGTAGTTGGTGATGGTGGTAGTACATAGTCTGCTAAATCCTTCCACCTTGGATTATGTTTTGATAAATGTGTGTTTGCCTGAAGTCCCTTTCATCCTTCGCTGCCCACATCAGGTGTCCCTGTTTAATTGAATGCGTTAGTGACTTCAAGATCACTGGATGAGACTTGGCCACCCTTGGTATTTGGGTGCTCATTTTGAGGAGGATGGATAGTAAATTTGGCAAGGCTTTGGGGTTAAATGAGGGGTGGTTTATGCCAAATTCCTGGATAAGTAGTGGCAGCAACCTAAAGTAAGCTGCCAGTGTAAAAAATAGCTTTCTGTTCTTGTGTGTGTGGGTATGAGGATTGTGTTCGCCACATGGCAAATGTCTTTGAAAACTCAGTGACATTGGCTGAAAGTGTGTTGTTTAAAGACAAAAAGTTGGAAATTCCAACAGGCATGCATGCCCAAACCCTAGAGGCATCTAAAATACACCCTTGTCTTAGATCCTGCCCCCACCTCTTTCTCTCCATGATCAGAGAAAGTTGAGCTTATGTTAGTAGCTTTATGGAAGACACACAAGACTTGATCCTGCATTTCCTTATTGAATTTGTTTTTCTAATGGTCTGTTTGTAATGAGGGCACACTATGGTATATATTTTGCCATTTAAAATGCTCTGTAAGTTTTCTTAAAGTGGTTTTCTCTTTTTTTGTATAGGTGACCTTTACGAAAAGGAAGTTTGGATTAATGAAGAAAGCCTATGAACTGAGTGTGCTTTGTGACTGTGAAATAGCACTCATCATTTTTAACAGTTCGAACAAACTCTTCCAGTATGCCAGCACAGATATGGACAAAGTCCTTCTCAAATACACAGAGTATAATGAACCTCATGAGAGCAGAACCAACTCGGATATTGTTGAGGTAACAAATATTGTAATGGTGGATAAGTTCTTTACCTTATTTAATTATGAAACAGTAAATCATGCTTTGTGATTTTTGCGTGAACATTAGCCCAAGTAATGTATCGTAGTATATTTCAGATTTATATAGTGCTTTAATGAAAGTGTCCGAGACAAATAACATGTTAATAGTTGAGATTTTCCTTGAATTTTGTCCTTGCAAAATGGCAAAGGGTGTGACCAATCAAAACAAAACATAATGCGTCCTGCACTTTTGTCTATTTGAAATGAGAAATGAGTTCTTGTTACTGATACTTTTAAGATACGGGCAAGAGTACAAGTAAAATTTAGAGTGTCTCTTAACTTCAACAGAGGAGATGTAAGTAGGCTAGTTAAACATGACCTCCAGATATGGCATAATAGGATTTTTACAGGCTAGAGTATTTCAGTAGTAATACTTCATAGCCCTTCCATACTAGTTGTATTCTTATTAAATTTTTAGATGAATAGAGTATGTTTATATAGGCTCACATATGCATTCTTTGCTTGTCTACTTCCTTTAGGCTGCACTTTCTTTGATGTAGAGTTTGGTTTGGTATTTCTTGCTGGATATGCAGTTGTTCCTTAAAAACATAAGAAGAGCCCTGCTGGATCAGGCCAAAAGCCCATCTAGTCCAGCTTCCTGTATCTCACAGCCCCAGGTGCCCCAGGGAGGCATGAGACAACAAGATGCCTGGATCCTGTTGCCACTCCCTTGCACCCAGTACTCTGAAGTAGCCTACTACTAATGTAAGGAGGTTACAACCCATCATTGCCTATGGCCCACGATGGACTTTTCTTCCAGAAATCCGTCCAATCCCCTCTTAAAGGCATCTAGACCAGATGCCATCACCACCTCCTGTGGCAAAGAGTTCCACAGATTAACTACCCGGTGGGTAAAGTACTTCCTTTTCTCTGTTTTAACTCTCCCAACCCTCAGTTTTAGCGGATGTCCCCTGGTTCTGGTTCTAGAGAGGGAAAAGAACATCCCTCTATCGACTCTATCCCTTCCGTGCATTATTTTGTATGTCAATCATGTCCCCTCTCGGGCGCCTTTTTTCTAGACTGAAGAGCCCCAAATGCTGCAGTCTTTCTTCATAAGGGAGGTGCCTCAGCCCCGTAATCATTTTCGTTGCTCTCTTCTGCACCTTTTCCAGCTCCACTATGACCTTTTTGAGGTGCGGCGACCAGAACTGTACACAATATTCCAGGTGCGGCCTTACCATTGATTTGTACAATGGCATGATCATATTGGCTGTTTTATTCTCAACCCCTTTTTTAATGACCCCAAGCATGGAATTGGCCTTCTTAATTGCTGCCGCACACTGGGTCGATACCTTCATTGAATTGTCCACTAGCACCCCAAGATCACTCTCCTGAGCTGTCACAGACAGCTCAGAACCCATTAGCCTATAGGTGAAGTTTTGGTTTTTTGCCCCAGTGTGCATCACTTTACACTTGTCTGTTGAAACGCATCTGCCATTTGGCTGCCCATTCCTCCAACTTGGAGAGATCCTTCTGGAGCTCTTCACAATCCTTTCTGGTCTTCACCACCTGGAAAAGTTTTGTGTCATCTGCAAACTTGGCCACCTCGCTGCTTATCCCTGTCTCCAGTTGAAAAGCACCGGCCCCAAGACAGATCCCTGGGGCACTCCACTTTTCACCTCTCTCCATTGTGAAAATTGCCCATTGACCCCCACTCTCTGTTTCCTGGCCCTCAACCAATTCTGGATCCATAAGAGGACCTGCCCTCTTATTCCCTGACTGTGAAGTTTCTACAGCAGCCTTTGGTTCCTTGGACTTTGGTGCAGCCTGTTTGTGTCCCTTTTCTGTTCTTTTTAAATACGGTAATGAAAAAACTGTTTCAGGCAGAAGTGAACAGAGAATGAATCAGAGGATCATTCAGAGGAAGAATCTAATGTCTTCAAAAAAGGAATCTGCAATGTCTTGTGTGAGGTTCCTCCCTTCAAATAAGAGATGCAGTTGTCGTCAGCCTCTGGTTTAACTACTTGCCTCTTCCCATTGTAGAATTTCATGGTAAAATGCGTATCAAACTTATAAATGTATTACCTATGACCTTGTAAGCCCACTTGAAAAATGTCATTCTGCTGCTGTTCTCTGTCCATCGGTTTGTAAGGTATCAGTTCAGATGCATAGGCTATCTTCAAGGTAAAGGACATTGTCATCCAGTTTGGCAGTTGTGTAGTGTTAAAAAAAGTTTCCCTCAGCCCTTTCTGATGCATGAATGTTCTTTGCATTTTAAAGAAGGGGCTTAAATTTGGAGTTCTGTTTGTCTTTACCTGGCTTTACCTGGCTTTTAGCACTGATTCTGATAGGATTGTGATCTTTATGAATTAATTTGGGTATTGATTTAGAAATCATTCACTCACAATTCCTAGAAGCTTCTTTTAAAAGGCATACTTTAAAGTAGTATACATGGGTTTAAAGGGCATACATGAAGTAGTGTCTACAGTTTCCTTTCTCCAGAGCAAAGAACGAGGTATAAGCAAACTGTGGATGCTATGCTTGGTATCAGTACAAACATGTTGCTGATTGTATGGGGGCATTGGGCCAAATTTACAATTTTATATAAAGGGATGATCTACCTACTTCTGTTGATTTTTAAAATGGTTTACATTTTCTATGTAATCACTTTTATAAGGAAATCATTGTCTGCTTCTTGAAAATTAAAAATGCAGCTGGAATAGATCAGTTGAGTTCAGGCCATGAAAATTATTGCTCTGCTTTGGGTGGTGTCTTTTTCTTTTTTGGAGAGTAACAAGTGGTTTTTCAGGTGAGGCTGGGTGGGACAGCTCTTCATAGCCAAAGTTCTGAATAATTGCTCATTGGTAGATGTTTCTTCATGCGGGTATCATGTAGAACTATGAAACTACTGGAAAATGCAGCGGTGGCCTGCTTTGCTCAGGCTTTTCCTCTATAGTCTAATGCTTTTGTATAGTTAAAACCTGTTGTCCTTTTAAACAAGAAATAGAGTTATGGTATTAAAATGCAGCTCTACTGTCTCTTCTTGAATGAAACATTTAGATCACCTAATGATAAGCCATGCAGTGCTTATTTATTTATTTAATTTATACCCTGCCTTTCTGCCCGAAGGCACCCAAGGCGGCTTACAACATTTAAAATACAATAAAAACACAATATTTGACAGTTAAAAACAGTAATTGAGATAATTAAAATTTAAACAGCCAGCCCCGTGGATCCTAAAAAAGAATATAAAACCCAGCCAGCCTGTCAACAGTTAAAAGCTTGTTGGAATAAAAAGGTCTTCAGCCCCTGCCAGAATGTGGCCAAAGAGGGGAGCAGTTCTTAGTTCTAAGGGGAGGGTATTCCAATGTCAGGGGGCCACCACCGAGAAGGCCCTATTCGTGGCCGCCATCCCTCTCACCTCTCCTGGTGGTGGCACAGTCAAAAGCCCCCCCCCCCCCGATGACCTCAGAGCACGGGTAGGATTGTATGGAAGGAGGCGGTCCCTCAAATACCCCGCACCCGAGCCGTAAAGAGCTTTAAAGGTCAAAACTAGCACTTTGAATCGGGCCCAGAAAGGAACCGGCAGCCAGTGTAGCCGCCGAAGCAATGGCTCGACAGAGTCAACCCGATGTGCCCCAGCAACCACATGAGCAGCCACGTTCTGTACTAGTTGTAATTTCCGGACCGTCTTCAGAGGCAGCCCCACGTAGAGCGCATTGCAATAATCTAATCTAGATGTCACTAGGGCATGGGTCACTGTGGCCAGGTCCGTGCAGCTCAGGTATGGCCGCAGCTGGCGAATCAGACGAAGCTGAGCAAAGGCTCCCCTGGCCACTGCCGCCACCTGGGAATCCAGGCGCAGCTGTGGCTCCAAGAGAACCCCCAAGCTGCGGACCTGCTCCTTCAGAGGGAGTGCAACCCCATTCAGAGCCTTACCATTGATTTGTACAGAGGGTGGGTCACAGAAAGTTGGGATCAGCCACCTTGGAAGGTGCAGTCTTTCCTCTTGCTATGCTCCTTTTGTGAGTATTAACAGTTTGAATTTTCAAGTGAGTGTTTTTCTAAATTTTGCTTTTAGTTCAGTGCTTTCACATAATATTTTGTCCTAATCTTGCTTTCTGTCTGGGACATTTCATGGTTGTTCAATTTCTGCAGTCCAAGAATACCAGTTCGTATTCCAGGAGTGTGATCTTATTTATTTGTTTATTTGAAGAGTTTATACCCTGCCTTTCCCATGCCGAATCAAATGGCCAAGGCGGCTGACACGAGCAGGCTAGTCTAAACCACCATATTTTCAATGGGGTTTTTACAAATATGCAGTATTCTTGTGATCCGCCAATCCTCAGGCCCAGATGTAGCCTTCATTCCTGCTTGACGATGGCACTTCTGTCTAGGACATCACTTCCAGGTTAATGACAGCCTCTCTAGTGGGTCCTGACATGAGTGCCATTCTAAAAAGTTGGTCCTGATGTAAAGCTGGAGAGAACCGCTGCTCTGTAGTCATTTTTTGGTGGGGCCCCAGGTTCACAGCCAAGGTCTGTAGAACATCAGGTGAGTAAGATGTATCAGACTTTATATCTGTATGGTAGAATGGATTCCCTGCCCCCCTGTCCAGATAGCAGAACAAAGCCGCTACCAGCCCTCTTCTGCGTGTGGTGGTGGTGTGGTGTCGGATGGTTACAGCACCCTTAATATAAATGGCACTTTGTGTGGCGCTGAAAAGCCCCTGCCCAAACGGGCTCAGCATCTAGAAATGGTGGCAAGGGGTCAACAGTAGAAGGGGAGGGGGTGGAGGTAGCGCAAATAGGGTACACACCTCTTAGTTTCGTGTACTTAGGGTTACCCTTCTCGCCCATGTGCTTGTTTTTGGGTATTCATCAAGTGACTTTTGTGCAGCTGTTAGGAAGTAGAACAAAACTTCCCCATGGAACAAAACCAAAATGCCGAAGTACACATTAGTAGGGTTCCTGTATTTAATTGTAGACTGAGGTTGGAAGTGTAATGCCTCCTTTGTGCTAATACTCCTGTGCAGGTGTGTCACCAGATGAAGTGATGGCTGAACAAGCCTTTTGACCCAGGTCTCCAAGATCCCAACCCAGTGCCTTCTGTGCTTTGCATTTGGACACTTGCCTTTCTGGTTCAGTCATTGGAGGAGGCTGGACCCTGTGCTTGCCAGGTCTCTGCACAGCCCTGACTTTTTTTACTTCCTTCTGACCTCTGAGTTCAGCAAAGAGAAGGCCCTTCTCACTTGTGTGGGTGGAAGGAACAAGAGGCTTGGAGCCTCTGCGCTTGGCGCTGCTGCTGCAGCAAGTGTGAGCTGGTGCCCCGTGGAGGTCAGGGCTCCGGCTCCCAGAGCCCAGGAGTCCCCTGTGGCATGGAGAGGGAAGTCTTTGTGCAAGAGGAGGGTATGCTGCTGGCCCACCGCTTGCCCTTGACATTGGTCAAGCTTCAGGCTATGAATTTTTATGTTGTGAGAGGAGGAGTGTCAAGAGTGCTGTTGTAGAGTATCTTGATTGATCCTCCCTACCCCACCCCAAAATCAGGTAAGAACTCTTCAGCCTTCCATTTTGTGAGACTGCTTGGAGCCATAAAAGAGAACAGAGTTGTACAGGTTGAGCCTACTTATCTGTGGATTTTCTACCCAGCCCTCGGAATGCCTTTTAAAGGCATAAAAATGTCAATTCCAGTTTTCCTCCAAAAACCAGAAGTAGTGTTTTTTTGCCTCTGCAAGGCGTTCTGAAGCCCGCAGAGGCCACTGAAGGAGGTGCGCTGCCTCTGCAGAAAGCCCTCCAGCTCTGGCCACCTTTGGAGAGTTTAAGGAGCCAAAACCGGCTGATTTGCTCATTTGTGGCTTTCGGTATCCATGGGCGGGGGGTCCAGGGACAGATCCCCTGCAGATTCTTAGGCTCCACCTGTACGTTCTCATAACAAATGTTCAAGTGACACTCTTGTCATACATCTTCCTTTCATTCTGCAGAGCAGGTGCGTCAAACGTAAGGCCTGCAGGCCAGATGCTGTCCAGGGAAGCTCGTCTGTCACACCCTCGGGCTCTCCAGCACTACTGTGTGCGCTGATAGGTCACTGCTGAAAGAGCGGCCCACATGATGATTTTGCTTCCCCATATCTTGACAGTATGAGCAAGATTTGCACATTCTGTATTGTCATTTGCAGTTACTGAGTGAGAAAGTGCTTCTTTCTGGTCATGACCCGATTAATGACATCACTTGCAGCCCTGAGCAGGCATCAGGGATGCTATCCAGCCCGCAGCATAAAATGGATTGATGCATCCATTGTAGAGATTTGCATCAACAGTTGCTTGCCAACACTGGAGGCATAGTTATGCTAGGAGGGAGGCATTGCCAAAGATTGGGGAAGGAGCCTCTTGACCCCGAGGCACCAGAACGTTGTTCTAGCCTGCAGATGTCCAGGCTTCACTTGTATTTAGCTGTAGTGACTGCTTCTCAAATGGCTCTATATAATCGCATAATGGTGGTGGTGTGGAAGGATATGGCCCTGCAAAAATGGTTATTATGCATTTCAGTCAAGATTCAAAAACTAGCTATGTATTGTAGTTGCCAAACTGAGTGTCTGTCTCACTGTTCCTAGGTGTAAAGATTTTCTCCTTGTGTATTAAATACATATATTGCACATAAAAATAAGCTAGATAATGTTGAACCATAAATCAGTGAGATATATGAAATTCTAATTGACTTGTAGTTTTAAGGAGTATGACTGAATTATTGAATGCTTTTGGGTTGAACACAGCATCATGATAGTGGCACATATGCAGTCTATTGGCAAATTTTGAGTTCAGGAAAATACCATGCTGATTACTCTTAGTGATTCAGTCATGCAAGAACTTGCTAAAGTAAGGCAACTAACTGAGTTGAGTTGGTCAACGGATATTCACAATGTGGTGTTCAGGCATTCTGCTGTCCACAGTGCTGCTTCCTGTGATCTGCAGACACGTCAATTTTCCCTGATTTTTCCCTGGGTAATACGTAGCTGCTCCCAGACACTGCCAGCCACGGCTCTTCTCCCAGGATGGCTTTTCAGTTTTTGGTAACTGGGTGGAAGTACACCGTCTACTGTGAAAGTGGTGCAGGCATGGCAGGGACTGGGGGTTAATCTTAGGTTTGGTTGCAGGTAGAAGTCCATAAACCTGCTCATCAAGTGGGAATATGGGGAGATGCCTCTGGCCTTGGGGTGGACTTCAGGCACTGTCTGAAAGCAGTGTGAGGTTAGTCAGTTTCAGAGTGTCTCTGAATCCCTTTTCTGAACCCACAGAAGGTTGTGGGCTTGTGCTAAGCTTCAGAAGTCCTCTGCTGCTAGTGGGCCTTCTTACTGCTTCTTGAATCTCTTGGCGCTCCACCTAATTTCAGGTACAAGACTCCTTTCCACTCCGTGAGGAAGGGCATGCTTGTGTAGAGCACAGATCTTGACTGTTGGCCAAGGCTGGCCAAAATCGGTGGCACTCGGGTAATGGGGAATGGAGAAGAGATGCTGTATCAGGAAAGGCATTTTGTTTAGTGGTGTGTTTAAAGATGTTGGAGAGCTTAAAGTACAGTATCTACAAAAGTTGTTATTAAAAACACATCAAGTACAAAGCAGAAGTCATGAAGAGTGACATTGTGGAAGATAATGGAATCTTCTCCACATGCACTTCCACTTGCACTTGCCTGTATTCTTTGGCCATTGAGCCAGAGTGGTTATCTCTGACATGGTTGCCTGAGAAAGAGCATAGCCTGGCCTGTCTGCCTAGCAAGGCTTACAGATTACAGCATTCTTCTGCTTCCCTGGCCTGCAGGAGTTGCCGTTTACTCTTATGGTACTGGATAATGATAAACTAAGTCGTGTTCTTATCGGAGTTAGGTCTGCAAAGGGACACTTCTGTGTGCAAGATTAGGAGGCTAAACAGTCACACAAACTCCAGTTTATTTATCAAATGGGAAACTGTAGTTTTGAGCTGGCTGACAATGACAGGAACTTGGTTTGGAGTGAAAGTTTCCAGCATCTGAAGTGGGAGATAATGAGACCTTTTCCTTCCTCCAGAATCAAGGCAGAGTTAATACCATTCTTAACAGGATAAAAATAACTATGACAAAGAGCTAGTGTCATTTTTTTTGTTAAACTTCAGACTGGTGGGATGCATTCATTCTGTCTCTCTTCTCTGCAGATTTCTTGGTGAGACGTAGCTTTGGCGCTCAACCATGGTTCTAGAGCCACCTGATAAGATTTGGAGCATGTCTGTTCCTTTGGAAAAATCTCGTTTTTTCTCACCATACACAGATGTTAATGTCATCTTTAGATATGCAAGTGTGAAATTTCAAGTCATGTTGGGCAAAATGTTTGTTCTGCTGCGTGTGCCGTATACTTTCTGAATCTATTTATAGCATTCACTAATTTATGAGGGTTAAATGTAATTCAGACTGTAGTGTTAACATTTTCCCTGCTGTACCACAGTGTAAAGGATTGGCAGACAAGACTTGTTGAAGGTTTGGGCGGGTTAGCAGCTTTCAGAGCCCCGGACAGCAGGGCCATGTATGGCTAAGTCCATGGAAATGCCCACCTGATTGGTTAGACAGTGGCGATAAGTGCCATGACAGGTGCTGGTAAAAACCACACCTGTTTCCCTCTGTGTGCTGATTTATGGAGCGTTCCAGGCACTGAGTAAGGCACACACAAGGCTATGCCAAGTAACCCAAGAAGGGATTGTATCTTAATGATGGCTTGTGAGCGTTTCCCACTTGTATTGTGTACACAGTGCTGAGGAGAGATATTTATGCCCAATGTTGCTTAAATGTACTGTAGCATCTGTCAACACTAACCTTTTTTTGCAATTACAGCTGCCTCAAAACTTGATCTGTCATTCATTTTACTTTGGAAGGAACGTTGGCCTAGTGCAAGTGAATATATTGCAGAATAGCAGTGTTTGAATTCTGACCGTCACTAGCATATTTAGTATCAGCTTTTTAAAATTTCCAAGATGAAAGTAAAAACACCTATCAGTTGAAGTCCTGTGGAACAAATCTGTTCTAGTTTGCTTGAAAACCTTGAGTTCAACTTCTCTGTGGTGATCATGAAGTTCAGAGTTTTTAAAGCCCCTCTTCCTGTGTATTCCTCACACAGAATTCCTCACACTACTAAAGCATGGGTTGAGATTAAATGAACTGCTTCTTTCTGAAAATGCTGCGTGCTTTTTTCATGACACATAAATATCCCACATTTCTGTTTTGAAAGTATCCCAAGCTACTTGCAATATTAAAGCCCAAAATACAATAAATATGAATAATTGGCACATATCAATCAAATGATTTTCTATGAAACCGTAAGTGTTCCAAATTCATAGAATGGCAAAAGAAAATAATGTGGGAGCAGAATGTACTATCCGTACTTGAAACATTTGAACCCTGCTGTTTGCTTTGCAATCAGATTTAAGTACAGTTTAGGCTTTCAGGCTTCCTACCCTGGAGAACCTTGTTCACATTGATTTCCATTGTAAGATGGGGTGGATGCTTTGGTCTTGCGAGGTTTGCTTCCCCTTCCCTAGAATTCTTGTGGTCTTTCAGAAGGTTTGTGACACTGTAGTGGGTGGTGACTGGAAAAGAGTCTTTGATTGTGAGACCCTATTGCTTTGTGCCTGTTACATTTTCAAAGGCAAAGATTTTGTTTAATTCCTAGCCTTTAATGGTATGGCATTTAGCTGTCCACTTCTTTTAATTGCTGTGACTATTTTATAATTTATGGAATTGTAATTCTGATCTATAGAAATTTTACACTGGACTTCTTTGAATGGCAGGATATAAACATGTTTAAATTTGTAAAATTGTGTGTTCTTGGCATCAAACAATATCGAACTTCTGTATGTATGCTCTATGCACTTAAAAACCTACCTGGGCAGTCGTTGAATTGTAGTGGATTGCTACAATTGAAAATGGGATTGAAAATGGGAGTGCTGCTGACCTGCCCCTTCAGTTGACCTGGTTGAGCTGCTTTTTCTCTAGCAAGGTGTGGGAGACAGACAGGAATGCCCTGTCATTGGCCTGGAAACTGAGTGAAGGTGATTTCTTCAATCTGAAAAGCTGGAGGGGAGAAGAGGCATTACTTCTTGTTGCACACCATTCTGCCCAGGCTGTGTATGTTGCACATGTGCATGTGCATTCATGTTAACTGCAGAGAAAACACAGCCCCATGTAATGTGCAGTTTGAGGCTCATGCTTTCTTAAAGTGAAGTTATAGCTAGTCTGCTAAGTCAGTGTTCTTCAGCCGGGATTGGTTGAAAACCTCATTTGTGGGGTTGCAGCAACTTACAGGAACAAAATAGGTTGAAGACCACTGGACTAGCGCATCATAAAGCACAGGAGGACCACTCCTCAGGTACCAGGAGATTGCATCCCACTCTTGCTCAGGTTCTTAGAAATTGTGCTAAAATAGCTTTCACTAGTGCCAGGCTTCATGGTAGCTTTTTCTGTTCTCCTTTTTGAGAATATTTGGTTACAGTGAACTGTGCTGGGAGTAGTCGGTGACAGGGGTGGGGTGGGTGGATGGCGTCCTGGGAGGGGGCGGGATCAACAGTGTGGTCCCCTATTTATATATTTTTGGTTGGTCCCCAGACAACTGTGATAAGTGATCCTGAGTAGGTACTTAGAGCAAGTTCCACCTAGTTGAGCACTGTGTGCAAGCATTCCTGCAATCAGTGGGTGCTGGGCAGCCATCCAAAGACCAGTGCTCCATTGGTGGAGCCTAGTTAGCTTCTATCCTACCCTGTTGTTCACCCAGAGAACACCTTCCAGCCTCTCCTATAGATATTGGTTGCAGGAGATTGATAATGATAGGTAAGCAATGGCTTGTATGGCAGCTTCTTATATTACAATTTTATCAGTAAGTTCCTGTACAGTTTGAATCAGTTTATATCAGTTTGAAAATTGCTGAGGGTAATAGAGGGGGAAAATGGGAATCTTAAAACATGCTGAATAGTGGGTATTTTGGAAATGACTTTGGTGGCCATGGATGTGAATCAGTTTGGATTCTGTCAATGCAAGTTTGCAATTCTGTAAAAATGTCATGGCAAGTTAGTATTGTCTGTGTGTGAATTTTCCAATTGTATTTCAGACTTTAAGAAAAAAAGGCCTTAATGGTTGTGAGAGCCCTGATGGTGACGATTACTTTGAGCACAGTCCACTGTCGGAGGACAGATTCAGCAAACTAAATGAAGATAGTGATTTTATTTTCAAGCGAGGCCCTGTAAGTACTTTTCTTACCTCTTACTTTTTATTTGTTGATTCTTTTTATTAACTTCATTATTTAGGCTCTGAACAAGAAGGAAAACAGAGGGTGCGACAGCCCAGACCCTGACACTTCCTATGTGCTCACACCCCATACAGAAGAAAAATATAAAAAAATTAATGAAGAGTTTGATAATATGATGCGGAATCATAAAATCGCAGTGAGTACTGTGGTATGACTTGTGCTTTTATCACATGCATGAGAACGTTTTACAATACGTGTTTACCGTTGAAAGTTGCAGCAACAGGAATATGGCCGAATATGAAGTAGTAACTTCCATTCAGGAGGCAGAAATCGTGGGTGGTTCTAGGACGCCTATTGTGGAAACTCTGAGTGAAGCTATTTATATGCCATGTGACCATGAGGTAGAAGATAGCGGGAAAAAGCCTCTTGTACAGAGTTGTCTGCCAAAGGAACTGTTCTTAGTAAAAAGTAGGTTCGGAATGTTTTGGGTCTCCAGAGAATTGCATAAGCCCAGGCAGTGTGAAAGCCAAGAATGCGCATACAGACCTGTTCAGAACAATACAGTACATGCCCTTTATGGATTCTTGTCTCTCCTGTTGTAGCCAGTCTTTATCTCCATTTTACCAAGAATAATAAACTTTATTACAGTCACAGACGAGCCCGAAAGTATTGGACAATCAAGCCCAAGCGAGATCAAGGCTGACCCCACCACCCACAAGTCAATCCCAGCTATATCACCCTGGGTCTTGCTAAAAGATTTCAGTCCTGTAAAAAAACAACCAAATGCTGTAGTAACTTTTTAGAACATTTTGGCACAGAAACTGGATTTCTTGGAAGCAAAGTGTACGGTTGCTCTCGGGGGTGGCCTGTCTGTAAGGCTAGGAGACGAGTGCTGCGTCGGTGGTGGGTTCAGGGTGCCCTTCATCCCGAGTCGGCTGCCAGGGTTACTTCCCCCAGCCTGCCATGGACATGAGCCACATGGGTTGGCTTTCGTCTTGCTGAAAACGAGAAGGAAGCGGATCACCCCCCTCCTTACCTTGCTCTCGGTGCCCTTCCTTCAACTATGAAAGTGCCAGAGTTCCAGTTAGATTTGCATTTAATACTCCCTTTAAGTCGAGTGGGCAAGCTGGCACTGCCACAGCTGAAGAAACCAAGCCAGCAGCAAGGAGAGAGACTTCCTGCGTGTGTGCAGTAGCAGTGGGTCCAAGGCAGCATCGCATGGCATTCTGGGTTGCGCGTTTAACTGGCGGGAGTTAAGCAGGCAGTACCTTGAGATGACCCTGCTGGAGCTGCCCATTGAGGTGAGAGCGCTTGGAATCCCTCGGATTGAGTTCTCGGCATCATGAAACTGGTCTTGTTGAATGAAATCCTGGCAAAGTAGTTCAAAATTGATTTAGTTTTGTTGTACAGATAATGAATGCCGCAATAATCTTTCAGTGTCTTCAGAGTAGGTTAAAAACACATCCCCAAAACTGATTTCTTCCCTGCTCATCTGTGCCAGATCAACTACATCTTGCAAGAGATGACTTAATTTAGGTGTCTTGTTCCATACTAGAAATTCTTTGTTCTATTAAATGTTGAAAGCTGTGATATTTCCCAGCAAGCATGAAAACCAACTTCCATGGCTGGGCTTTCTTCCAAGTTAAATGTGTTTAGGATTGATATGGAAAATAGTTTTGACAAGAGAGATGACTTGATGGATGTCTTTGTAAAGGGAAAGAATTGTCTGTTAAGCAGGTTTCCCTAGAACTATTGTCATATACCGAATGCTGTTTATGAGCTGCTTTATAAAGACTTCTTTTAAAATCTGGGGTGTGGCATATTACGATAAAACATAAACAGGTTAAAGGGCAGGAAACACTTTCTCATTTAACACTGCCCATCAAATTACAATGAATTGTTTTATGAGTTGGACCATAAGATCTAATTTATGCTTCATTTTACTTAAAGCCCATTTTACTTAAAGCCCATGTCGCATTCCTTCCTCCTAGTGTTCAGAGACATTGTAAAAAATGGTCAGGGATGTGGCTAAAGAAGTGCAGGGGGGTGCAATTGCACTGGTCAACCAGCTTTAGGGGGGTAACAAAGTGAACTTGACACTAGTGGCCAAAATGGTGAAAACCTTGGTATGTATGAATAATACCATCATGTTGTATATCATTGGAAAGGTAATTTAATGCAGAATGCAATGCAACAAAGCTGAGTGTAATATCTTTACTCTATCAAAGGTTATGGCCAAAAAACCTGAGAAAATAAAAATACAACTGTGACATACCTCCTGTTGTGATGTCACTTTCAGGACAACATTCTGTCCTGTGCACAAGGCTACACTTTCATTAGCCATACCTCTGAATTGTGCATTATAAATATTTCTTGCTTGCCTTCCTTGAAGGTTATTCATTTATTCACAAATGAATAAAACCGTAGTAGCATACCTTTGCTAGTCTTCCAGGAACCTTTGGCATAGAACTGGATACTGTGTTAAATCAATTATGTTGGAGTTCTTAAAATGAAAATAACTATCATTTCTTAAGGGTGTATAAGTATTTTAGCTATATGTTTAACCATTCTAAAATACATATGTCTTTGATGTTGCAAACTATGTTGTTACATTCTTGGAAAATCAAAATCCCCAAATATTTCCTTGAAAGTAACAGGTGGATGCCAAAAAGTCTTGCATTTTCTATTCACAATAACTTACAAATATCTCCATGTTATAAATTTGAAGTTATTAACTATGGCTCTTTGGGGTCATTTCTAACAAATTGTAGAAGTGCTGTGTGTGATTTATAAGTAACAAACATTTGATTACTTTGCATTAAATTGTATTTAAGGTGTGTGCTTTCTGTAGGTGAATGTTTCATACTTGGTTCAGAAAGCTAAAACCTTGCTTTCTTAAAAACTTGGAAGAAAGCATAAATCTAGCTCACCTAATTCCCCCCCTCTACTTTTCAGCCTGGGCTGCCTCCACAGAACTTCTCAATGTCAGTCACTGTTCCCGTCTCCAGCCCGACTTTAACCTACAATAATCCTGGGAGTTCCCTTGTGTCCCCTGCATTGGCAGCAAGCTCCACCCTGACAGATGCCACCATGCTGACCCCTCCTCAAACCTCACTGCATCGAAATGTATCACCTGGAGGTCCCCAGAGACCACCAAGCACGGGCAGTGCAAGTAAGACTGTGGTTCCTCCATTTTATCCTTTGATTTTCTGTAATGAAACAGCCATTCTTGTGCTAAGAATTTAAGTAACTAAGAATTTAACAAGAGTGAAATGTTTTCTTTGTTTCCTCAATTAGGTGGTATGTTGTCTACAACAGATCTCTCAGTGCCAAATGGAGCTGGTTCTAGTCCAGTGGGTAAGACAAACTTTTAAAATGGCTTAATTGACCAAAAATGGTGAATGTATTGAAGAAAGTAAAACTTATGAAACTAGTTGAATTTGTTTCAGAACTTGATTATTGGTTGTTTTACTTGTGTATGGCACCCTTGCTTGGGGTCTTTTCAGGCCTAAGCAATCTCATAGAATCAGAGTTGGAAGGTATCTGTAAGGTCATCTAGTCCAACCGCATGCCGGTAGCAGGAAGTCCTCCTAGAGCATCTCCATCTATTCTGCTGTCAGTCACTATACAGTGTGTCTGAAGAATAAGTGTAAAGTACACAGAAAATTGGTGTACTGTGAATCATCCGTTTCGGTGTCCAAGGTTGTAGTGATACTTCAATACCGCTAAAGGTTCCTTGTTTTTTGAACCAAGTTGCAGTTAGAGTTTGAAGGAAAGAATCACAATTATACAAAGAAAATCAGGCCTATGTAATGGCCTTACCTTGGTTTGTCTGTGTTCTTTGTGTACCACTGGGTTGGTAGCCTTTCTCTTTGTCATGCTGCAGTACGTTGGACTTTCTGTACTGTCATCAGAAAGGGAGGAAACAATCTTACGCTTGTGTGCCTTTGAGGGAGAAAAGCTTCAGATTTTTTCCTTGCACTTGTTGACAAGTTAGGGAGGCCTGTTCCTTGCTTCCGTCAGTGTGGAGGCATCTGTGTTTCAGTTCTCAAGTTACAGGAAGACGGCATGCGCACTTGCTATTAATACTTCTAGCCCACTCTCAATCAACATCATTTGGATGGAGGAGAGTCTGGTTGCACAGGACAGAGGGCAGGGTGTTTTTCTTGGGAGAGGAATGAGCTTTCCTGGCTGGGCCTAGATCCTAGGAATTAAGTTTTAGAAGTCCTTTGAAGAAAAACCTGAGTGTGTGTGTAAGCCGTGTTGGTGGCCGGCACCCTGGTGTGGGAGACCGAGTCCTCCTTGAGGCTTCAGTTCAGCATTCTGTGCAACCACTTAAAGCCGGGACCTGAAAATACCATCTTAAATTACTGTTCAGCGTCATGATTGCTTTGATACAGAGCTTGTGTACGGGAGAAGTGTTCGGTGTTTGACAGAGCCCTGTAGTGTTTGCATATGTTCATAGTAACCTGAATTGCCCAGGTTACCCCTGTTGCTGTATCATCCCTCCCACTGAAATTGCTGTGCTGAGAAAATAGCTCATCCAGGGCAATTTGGTGATTTCATTGATGAGGTGAGGCTTCAGTCAGAGAGCTCTCACCTTCTCTTAGTGGCTATGTTGTACAGTGTAGTAACATGTCTTGAAGATTAGTGATTCCAGCAGCCTTCTAAACCCACCAGGAGTCCAGATCTACCAATTTCTGGATCTTCACTTTTCTCCAGTGGTGGTTTTAAATTTGTAACATGGACACCTGTGGCTGTTCACCTGCCAGAGGTGCCCCAAAGAGCAACCTCAGGCATCCAGGTTATGACTCATACCCTGCATGGCTGAACTGTCAGTATTGGGCATGCTATTCGCAGGATGCTATGACTCCTGTGGACTTAAGAACATAAGAGCCCCTCTGGATCAGGCCAACGGCCCATCTAGTCCAGCTTCCTGTACCTCACAGTGGCCCACCTGATGCCTCAGGGCCTCTCCCTAGCACCTGGCCTGAAGTATCAGGAGGTTGCACATACCCATCACTGCCTGTAGCATGCAATGGACCTTTTCCTCCATGAATCTGTCCAATCCCCTTTTAAAGGCACCTAGACCAGACGCCGTCGCCATCTCCTGTAGCAAGGAGTTCCATAGGTTAATTACCTGCTGGGTAAAAAGTGTTTTCTTTTATCTGTTTTAACTCTTCAAACACTCAATTTAAGTGGATGTTCCCTGGATCTGGTGGTGTAAGAGAGAGAAAAGAACATCTCTGTCAGCTCTGTGGTTAGGTGGGAATTAACCTTCTGCTATGGACATCTAAATGGAAGGCTAGCAAATAGCCTGTCAGGGACATTCTGAAGGGGGCCTGCTTAATATGGCACAGACATCTTTATATCATTTAATGATACTTCTGTTTTGTGTAACAAGTTACAAGCCAACTCTGAATTTTTCTCTATGGCAGGCTGCTGTTTCCCTCCTTTGTGTGCTGCAGGCATTGCCGTGGTGGTTTAGGAGCTGCTCTTCTGTCACTTTCTCCCATTGCTCTGCTATAACGTCTCAACCGTTGGGAACAGTCCTAACAGTTGGGAAGCTTAGGAGGCAGCTGAGCATGGGGTCAGGGTGTCACAGTGCCCAGAGGATTCTAACCTGGAGGAATATTACGCAGTGGACCTTGCAAGCTCTGCTTAAATAATATCAGCACTACCTGAATCTTACTCTGACAACAGAGCTCTTGTAGCAGAACGTTTATTACACTCATAAATTCTCCTAACGTTTTGGGCACCCCTACAGTCAGCGGTCTTGATTTCTCCAGGCCTTGTGCAAAGGTTGTTTTCTGTTTTACATAAGAACATAAGAAGAGCCCTGCTGGATCAGGCCAAAGGGGGCCCATCTAGTCCAGCTTCCTGTATCTCACAGTGGCCCACCAGGTGCCCCAGGGAGGCATGAGACAACAAGATGCTTGCATCCTGTTGCCACTCCCTTGCACCCGGTACCAGTAGCCCTCCACCTTTGTAAGGAGGTTGCACAATCCATCATGGTCTATAGCCCACGATGGACCTTTCCTCCAGAAATCCGTCCAATCCCCTCTTAAAGGCATCCAGACCAGATGCCATCACCACCTCCGGTGGCAAAGAGTTCCACAAAGAGTTATGTCAGCGGTCTTGATTTCTCCCGGCCTTGTGCAAAGGTTGTTTTCTGTTTTCAGATGAATCACTACTGATGCCAGTCTGTTTTGTTTACAGAGGAGCTCTGTGGACCAGCTGCTTTCCAGACCTGTGTTGTCTTTTGTTACCAGCTGATTTAATTTGGTATTGTGAAATTGTGAATTGAGCACACAGAGATGGTACATAAAGCTTTCAAATAAAAATAAATAAGGATGGGGCCAGTATACAGTAGATAAATGCTGCATCATGAACTGCAGTGTGTTTAAATGAGAAATACCATATTAAAAACACCAGTAGTTTTCTTAGTACTTTGCTATACTTTTAAATTATATTGCATGCAGCAGCTTTTCTGACTCACATTAACTACATCAGTAACTATGTTTTGGTTTAGCCTGGTCAACATGTTTCCTTTATGATAGAACGTTTCTTAGTCCTTGCCTCACGCAACATAACCTGGCAGAGCTGCTCTGTGTCCACGTTTCTGCAGGTGATAAAAGTACCAACTTGAGCCAAAAATTTGAGGCCAGGGCATAGCAGCTCCACTTCTGAAATGCTTTGCTAGCTGTGGCCAGACACTGTACACACACTGGTGTGTAAAGGTGCAAATTACTGACTTTAGCTGGCGTCGGTGATCTGGTGTGCTAGCTGGCACATGAAGCGTTACCCTTGACTTTGTTTGGGAAAGCTGCCTGACAGTGACATCATCTTGTAATCGTTATCTGCCTTTGGCTCCTGACCTTATGTGAAAGAATCCTGTGCTTTTAGCTGCCCTTTCACTTGGGCTTATAATTTGATATTCTTGGTTTTATCAGGGTCTGCATTGAGCAAAGCAGCTTGCAAGGCTCTCGAACAAAAACATTTTAGGATCTACAGTGCGCCTCTGCGCCTCGGCCATGGGAATGCATCAGAAGACTCTTGTGTGAGAGTGAGACTCTCTTAGGCTTATCCCTATACGCAAAAATCTCTTGCAGTTTTGATGCCCTGTCGAAAAAATGCCTCAGCTTTCTGGCAGGTCCCTCTGTCTGGGTGAGGTTCTGCTCAGAGAATTCAGCAGGGAAAGATTTGTCTGAAGTGCTGTTAAAGGGCATGACATGTTCTCTGAAAGACTGACTGTCCCTAGGAAGGGGGGCTTCAGGAAATGGCTCTATTGGGTGCGGAAGCAGAACAGCTTTAAGACACGAACTGCCCATATACTTGCAAACAAATAATGAAAATTGCATTCTTCCCCCCCCCCACCCGACCCCCAACCCCCATTGCCCTGCTGATGCTGAACTGATGTAATTCTCATTGAGATGAACAGAACTCCCAGTGGGTAGGTGTTTGTGAGCAGGTTGGCTTTGAGGAAGCTTCCATTGCAATCAGTGAGGGATTACTTCAAGGAAATGCGCTTAGTGCACAGCCCTTTTAAGACTTTTGCACGCATTCAGAGACTTCTGAATAATAAGCAAGCTCCAAGTAGTGTTTGACAATCACAGCTGAGTACAGTTTTTAATGGATTTCACTGAAGCAGCAGCATTGTGGTGGTACAAGAGAGCCCTGATGCACAATAGCTCAGCCAGTAAGCGCAAGCTGTAATATGGGTGACTTGAGGGCTGTGGTGCATTTGTCTTTACCTTAAGAGTTTACTGACAGAAGCAAAGGTTTCTGCTCTGCCTCTGAGGAGCAGGGCAGGCATCCCGGAGTAGAAATGCCAAGTCTCTAGGGGAAGCAAGAGCCTTGCGTGCCCTCCCCATCCAGTGGGTGAGGGGGTATGTTTGTGTCCACTACTTCTTTGTTGGCACCACTGTAAAGCGTTGTAGTTGGCCTTTTTTAGTTAGAAGCTCTGTATTTGCCTGGTAGTCTGGCTTTGCATCCTTAAGGCATTGTAACTGTGACTCGGTCTGCCTTCTGTTTGCATGTTGGCTATGCACTGTCTGTCTGAGCCACAATGTTCTTTCATTGTGTAGCTACTACTTTGAGTTAATTTAGTGGAAGCTTGCTGTAAAATGGAGCACTTCATAAGGCTCCCATTGCGGTGGAATCTTGGTCAACTCTCCCCATTGACCCTGCGGATTCTCCACTTCTAATTTTCTCCCCTTTTCTACTCTCTGGGTCGTATCTTTGACGCTTGCCATTGTGATATAACTTGGCCAGTGGTTCCATTGTGTCCATGCTGCAGCGTGGCCTCCGTCAGATGGAGGATCTCCTTAGAGAGGGCCATAGTGATTTAGCACATGCAGTTTGCCTGTTGAAGGCTCCAGGCTCAGTCCCCATCGAAGCAGATGTTGCTGGACTGGCTGGGCCTTGGGCCATCCTCATTTTGTGAGTATTGTTGAGTGAATGGGGCGGCCTGGTGCTTTCGTTGCATTTGGGAGCCCTGCAAGCAAAGGAATTTCTTTTCTTCTTTACGGACTAATTTGGAATAGACTGTGAGCACAGATGGGATTGGTTTAGATGCTTAGCATCAACTTCTTAAAAATCAAATGGATGTGTTATGTAAATACTGCCTATCAGTTCCCTGTGTGTGCCAACCAGCCTTCTATGACTCTCAGCTTTGGGCTTGGATCCCATGAGCTGTTTTTTGTGGACAGAAACAAATGCTTGACCAGATTTCCTATCCTTTCTAGCCTGGTTACAATTACTGCCTGTTCTTCCACATGCAAGAATATTTACAGTTTGTGCAGAGTGGTTGCTAAGCTACAGCCACAGTGCAAGTGTTTAAACATTTAGAGAGCCTGTTTCTGAAAAAACATTCATACATTGTCTGAAAGCCATGCAGGGGAGGGCTTTGGTGCTGAAAATCACAAGATTCCCGATTGGCAGAGTCCTGGTAGTGTCTAAACCCCCAAGTACTGGGCATGAGAAGTTGGGCATAACTGGCCCTGCCTGCATGTGAGACGCACAGAGAATGAGATAAGAACACAAGAAGGGAGGGGGGTGGGAAGGTCTGAGAATGATCCAGCAGTTGCTTTAATGGTTCCGAGTGAGTTGGCTTCCTCTGTCCCTTCTATTTGGATAGTTTGAATTGTTCGGGTTGTGTTTTTTCCTGTGAGACTATTTAAAAAGAAGGAAATGCAGAGGAGAAGAGAAGCCTGCAAGGGAAAAGGGCTGTGGGTTGTAGACCCAGTGGGACGTTGGGCTCTTGGTATCCACGGGGAATCTGCCCCAGGACCCCTTGTGGATACTGCATTCTGGAGGCCACGTTGCAGACGGGACTGGCTGGAAAAACAGAATGCCTCTTAGGAGGCGCCTCTGGTAGCATCTGAGGTCCTCAGGCAAGGAGTGGGCACCCACAGTTAGCCAAATCTGCGGGGGCCGAACCTGCAGATAAGTAGGGCCAACTGTAGCTGTAAAATGTAAACCTCATTTCTCACCTTTTAGCAATAAGTGCCCAGTTGGTCATAGGAAGCTGCTTTCCACGGGGTCAGATTCTTGGTCTGTCTCCCTCTGTGTGGTCAAGCAGTGGCTGGCAGCAGTTCGCCAGGATTCAGACGGGACTCTGTCTGTGCTCTACCTGGAGATGCTGCAGGGGATCAACTACAATTTTAGATACTGCAGTGCAGCTTCGGTTGATTTCTATAAATCTTATACAGAATTCTGGTCTCATGCTGTAAGTAGAATTTTCTTTTAAGTTGAGCCATTTATGTGCAGTGAAAGAATATATTTTCCCCCCAGACTCTTGGTTTTTCTTTGTGGACCCCCCCCCCCACACACACACTAGGGGGCATAAGACATAAAGGTCAAACAAAAGTAACGTCCACCTCCCTTTCTACGAATTTTTATCCGTAAGCTACACAACTTCAGTGGTCAGTGATGCGTGGCCATTGCAGCTGTGTGGCAAACAGGTCTCTGCTTCTGTCCTCTGTGTGTGCAAGAGATGTGCAGTGAAAGCCCAGCCAAAGGGCTCTTGGAGAGCACATTGCCTGCTCTTAGCTCCAGCTGTATGCAATGGTCAATGAGACCCATACAGTTTAAGAGTAACTGCACTGGTTTGGATTCATACTATACTTTGTCAGAAGCAATTTTTTAGAAAAAGAAACACCTATCCAGATATTCCAGACCTTTCAAATGGTGCTTGGAGGGTGTGAAAGGAACTGCAAATACTATGTTAAACAGATGGCATTGGAACACCTTCCTTCCTGACTGTTGCACCTCTTCAGCACTTAAGCTGCTACATCATACCCTGAAGTGCTGCCATCTCTGCATATTGATTTTTGTCTGTGGAAAGTGACTAGCTTCCTGTTCGAGCCTGTAGAACACAGAGTTCTTTCCCTCTGCTCTGCCACACACTTCTCCCTCCCCACCCACCCCAGTCTAGAATGGCAGTTGTCTTCAAACTTCTTCGCTTCAGGGAACTATTTTTCATGCTTGCTGGCTGGCTACTGCAAAATCCTTTGCTTGTTTCACACTGTCCCGGGAAGCATTTCTGCATTTACCTACCTATGCACAGTGCTGGCCAGGCCAGTGTTAGAAAATGAAAAATGGCTGTGTATCCGGAAGCATGTGTGAACAGAAAACAGATCAACTGGTAGAGCTCTGGTAGACTTTCTGACTCCCAGTATTATTATAACAATTGCTAGCCAAACTGCAAGTTAAAAAGCCCAATAATTTGCCATGCAAGTCCCGTGCTCATCACTTAGCTCTCAACTTCTTTTTTCAAAACCTGCTCTGTAGACTTACTCATTGGTTGCCTTTAGCCGAGTCTCTGTGCAGTCCTGCTGGCCAAGTTAAAGGTTTTAAAATGTTGTGCTCCAGGAATCCCTGATCTGTAATAATTTGGATGTAGTTAAGTATGCGCAAGTTGTCTTGTGATGTGCAATAGGTAACTGGCTCTGCCTGTCCCAGCCACTGTTTTGCACCTGATATGAGCTGGTTCTCATAGTTCTAGGGAATGAAATGTAAATCCTGCAAACCTGAAGTCTACCACCTTAGAACGCTAGTGTGCGCTTGTGGGCTGTGCAGTTGTTGGAGAGCAAGCTGTGTTTCAGGGAACTTTGTCCATTCTTGTTGGCCATCTTATTGAGCAGTCCCCCATTACCTACCAAGAAATCCCAGAGGTCTCTGGAACATCACTGTCAGCATAAATTCATGTCCTTCCTGAAGTAGCCAGAAGTTCTCCAGTTTAGGTGTGTCCACTGATGTCGTGTGTTGTCACTACCCCTAAGTTGTTTCCTTCCTTTTTTCTCTTAGGAAATGGGTTTGTGAATTCACGAGCTTCACCAGGCTTGCTTGGCAGCACCACTGGTGGGAATGGTCTAAGCAAAGTGATGCCTACAAAATCCCCACCTCCCCCTGGAGGGGGCAACCTTGGCATGAACAGTCGCAAGCCTGATCTTCGGGTCGTCATCCCTCCCTCCAGTAAAGGAATGATGCCTCCTTTGGTAAGTGGGCCGGCCGAGCGAGGGCTTGTGCCAAATTCTTAAAGGGATTTGGTTGTACTGTTGGCAAAGCATGGCTGTCTGTAGAGAGGAGGTGCAACGTTTCATCCCAAAACACTTTTCAAAAGCCTATTTGAGGGGGATGAGGGGCAGTCCTGGCGTTAGTGCCTTCCTCCCCTCCGCCCCTTGTCCTGCACCAAAACGGTGGACTGTGCTCCCACCCAGTAAGGCGGCCAGTCGAGGGCACAGATGCTTCCGATGTGGCTCTATGTGAAAGCCATGCTGCAGCATGTAAGCTGGTCCTGGAGGAGGGCGTCAGAGCTCTGAGGTGGAGTAACTCCGCGTGCTGAAGCCCCGTTTCCACTGTGGGCTGCTCTGGGCATGCTGAACAACTCAAAAGCAACCAGAGTTCTGTTGTGTCTAAGGCAGCTCCTGTGTATTCTTTGCTCTCCTTTTACTCCCGGGTTCTAAGTTGCCCCTGCTGGCCGCCTTATGGGGAAGATCCAAGCTTGGCCAAAGTTTTTTTTTTCTTCTCAGCACTGATCCTGCCCTGGTACTGTGAGCTGCTACAAACAGCTTAACAGAACTAGCGCTTGCTCCTGCTTAGTCTAAAAACAATTCATGCATTAACAAATTGTACAGGCTTTGGCCACAGTCTGATCATGTGCCTCATTCATGCAGAATCTGGACCAAACGTGTAGTGCAGAACCTTCCTGTCTGTTGGGTCAGCATATGTTAAAACTACGCAGTTGCACGTGGCATAGCATTGCTTACCAAATTGCATGGTAAATTCAAAATACGAGCTGGGCTAAATATAGCTAAATGTTCAAGCACTGACATGACTGTTTCATTCTTGAGTACCGTCCTATTTTTAGTAACTTTGTTATCCCTCTTATTTGCCGAGTACAGTCAGAGGAGGATGAATTGGAGTTGGTGAGTCTGGGTTCCTACTTGGTATGACACATCAGGATCCCCAGAGCTTTCGTATTCACTGTGTGGCGTGAATTAGACCCATGTTCCCTTTTCTGCAGAGAAAAACATGGCTTGGTTCAGTCCCGTTCTCAGTATTACTACATGGAAAATAACTTCTAGCCAAATTAGTAATTTCTATGGCTGTGTTTAAAAGGGAGCATTGGATCAGAACCTCTGTCAGCAACTGTTCATGCACATCAGGGAAATGTTGTCATAAAGAAGCCTTACATTGTCCCTTGGATACTGTAATATTTTTAGATAAGGGCTTTACTCATGAAGTTCCGCAAATTGTAACACAGATCCTGTGCGGCTGCTTGCCTTCTTGACGATTACATCATTCCTGGTGAGGTCACCATTCTAGAGATGAAGTTAATTTCATGCTCGACAAGAGAAGCAACCCACAAGAGAGTTCCCTGTTTACCAAAAGCAATGTACAATTGCAGGCTAAGTTTTTTATTTCTGTTGCTTCTGGAAACAAATTTGCCTTTTAAAAAAGAGGTTTTTACAGAATTACGTATTTGGCCAGGGACAAGCATAAAGCTTTTTTGTTTGTCAGAACCTGCCTTTCCTTGCAGCCTCATCCAAAAGATGTCTTTTAGCAGCACCGTTAGTGCTGTCACTTCTGAAGGAACTACATTGTGATGAACGGATATAAAAGAAAAAGTGGGGGGGGGGAAGTCCGTGTGAGAGAGCTTTGGACGGTGCATTTTTTTAGTTTTTATCATGGTCCAGTTGCTGATACCGGGTTCTGATTGCATGAAAGCATGGGATTGCTGTGTTTCTCTTGACTGTCTTGATGAGTGCATAATGTTGGGTCCTTGGTATGTTTGATTGTGTTAGACTCAAAGCCCAAGCATAAAGGAGACTAGCCACAAACCATGGCGCTTACATACATACACTAAGTGCGTGTGGTTATCCTCAGCCCTGTAATTTGCTGCACCTGTGCTCAGCTTCCTGGGGGAACCCTTTTCCCTAGGAAAATGCAAAAGTCAACAAGGGGCACTTAATGGGATTTTGCTAACGAAGTCATACTTGTGTCCCGTTTGAGTTGACTTTGCATTGCTAGCCGTGCTCGTGGCATCTTGCCATTTGGCTGCTAGACTTCTTTGTTTCTAAAATGCATGACTTTATAATCTGTACTTATTGTCTTATACATACACATATGTCTGCATACTACGTATGGATATACATACTTATCCATAAGGCTTGGGTCTGGGTGGATAACTGTTCCTGCCTCTTTGTTTTCCCAGCTATCCTGTGAGGTAGACTGTAATTCTCAGAGTTTACACTGGCACTTAGAGGAGTTTGATAAAGCTGTGATTTGGGTTCACAGCTTTCATAAAGTTCAGCACTAGCCAGTGGCCTATTTGAAAGGGCTCCTTATCTCCTTCACACCCAAAGCCTTGGATATTCCCAGTTTAAGGACTTCTGTTGGTCATATGTATACAATTGTTAGATGCGCAGCTGTTCCTTAATTTTGAAGTGTTGCTGGTGTGAAGCTGGTTCCCATGCAGAAACCTTACACTTGACACAGTGATTCATCTGGGGTACGTAACATGGGAGTATAAACTCTCCTGATTGGCTTGTTTATAGGGTTGGAGCAGAGAAGGGGTTGCTGTTGAAAATCTGTTCACACCACTTGAGTTGGATACAGATTTAGAATGTGGCATGCTTGTGGCACAGCCCACAGCCCCTGCATGTGTGTGCTGGCTTCACTGTGAATGCTGCAAGGAGTCTGGATCTGTGTGTTTCACTGTGTGCATGCAGCATTGCATGTCTTGGGCAAAACTCTAAAGGCAGATGCTAAATGCATTCCTTTCTGGATGTGTGTATGTTAAGCTGCCTTTGAGAGTTTCTTTTACAAAGTGGAATACACATTCCTGAAATACTCAGCATGTAAAAACTGCAGCTGAAGTGACTGAATTTCCACACACAAGGACAAAAGGATATGGCATGTAGTCTTCATGCTGCAGGAAGAGGCTGCCCCCTGGTGGTGTGACTGCTTCCTGCGTAGGAATTCTGCAGCTCACTGAAAACATGGAAAGATCCGTCACCTTCGAGCACCCAAGTCAGACATCTTTCCCTAGAATCAAAGCGGCCGGGGCCTGACATTGTTGGCCTTGGTCAAATGTTGAGCATGTTGCCCCGTCTAGTGTTATGTTTGACGCAGGAGTGAGGTTTTGATTCCCCCTCAAGTGTGTTCTGTTTCCAGTCCCTCGTCCCATTGTTGAAGGGAAAAGGAGAAAAAGCTGGAAGGTAATAAAAAGCTGGTGAAAAAGCTGGAAGGAAAGGCTTCAGCCCTTCACTTCTCCAAGAGTTTTTCAGAATAGCTCAGCATTTCTTAAACTCTGGTGCTCTGAGCATTAGGTTGGCCCTGAAGCCAGCTGTTTATAATGCTTAAAATTCTATAGCCATAGAAATTTTAAGCATTATAAACAGCTTGCATTATATGCATTTAGACACTTGCATCTTCTCAGCAAGTTTGTTCTCCAAAACTCCTCCATCGTCTTTGCAAAAAGACTCCCACGCAGATCCGAATGGGCGTTGGGATCATCTGGGGAAAGGTCTCCTGTTGAATGAGATGCTTGGCTGGCATAGCTTGGAGAATTCTTTGGCTTTCCTGGGTGTTCACACAAATCTCTTAGGCTCACTGCAGCCCTGTGGAGGCAGAAAGTAATTTCCATTTGACAGAGTGGTCAGTTTGGGTGACTGTTAAGGCAGTGGCTGGCCTTGAATTACTTGAATGTCAATCTAATACACTATCGACTGAATGACAGCTGCTTATGAATAAGCTTAAGTGGTCATCCCTCTGAAGTATCTCCTAAAGGTTTCCGAAACATCCATGGTCAAGGAGAAAATGGCCCCAAATGGTCTTGGTTCAGTGTTTGCTGGACTTAATTGCACTTACTTTCATCTCCTACATCTGCCCTTCTGTTAACCGTTCACAGAACACCCAGCGGTTAAGCAGTTCCCAGTCGACGCAGCCTCTTGCAACCCCAGTTGTGTCCGTGACGACCCCCAGTTTGCCCCCACAGGGACTGGTGTACTCGGCCATGCCCACAGCATACAACACTGGTAAGTGGTGCGTCTCTGTGCCCCCCCTCCTCCCCCTTGGTTTTGGTAAGGCACTGAGCAGACCCTTCCTTCAGTCTTGGGCCCTGCCCTGTCCCAGCTGTTTTAGTTCTCTGCGTGCAGGAGACATTTTTGTGTTGTGAGTTCATCCCATCTGGTTCTGCCCAATTTGCTGAGCGTCTCTTCAGGAATTCTACAAAAAAGCTACCTATAGAAGCTGGTCAGTTGCTATGTAGATACCTCAACAAAGTCGCTTGAGTTTCAACGCTGACAGTTTGGTTCAACCCCTGAAGTCCTTGACATCAAATCTGCAGCCTGTCTGGCAGCAAGTTGTCACAAAGTAAATTAAGAACTTCCCGGTTTGTTTAGTGAAACACATTTAAGACTTGTTCAAGACCAATTCAAGTCTTAAATAGCTGGAATTAGAGGGGTCTAGAAAATTTAGGGAAAGCACCTGTGTTTGCAGATGCATGTGGGTATCTCATTATGGGTGCATGCACGCACACTGCGGATCTGCAGCCCAGCCCTGGACTGCCTGGCCGCAGCAGGAGCACAAGTGGGGGCTGCTGCACCCAGGGGCAGCCAAGCAGCTGCCATGGGCCACTCGGAGGAAGGGGATGAACGTTCCCTGGGCAAGGACGGAGACCTGCCAGTGCAGCTCCTCTAATCTACGCGGGCTGCTTTGTTGGTGCGGAGTGAGAGCCTCCGTGTTGGGCTGTGAGGTCTGGGCCTGGTGGTGGAGGCTGCCGCTGGTCCCACCCCTCCCCCGCCCAGTTCCACCCACCCTCCCTGCCTGGAGACTGTACAGTGCCAGGGACCAGCAAAATTGCCACTTGCTGGCCCTGTGTTGCCGCCTCCGGGAGGTGTACTTGGATGCTGGGCGAGGGTGAGTGGTAAAGCCTTGGCCCCCAGGCTGAGCCCACCTTACAGCATGGGATGCTGCACCACAGATGCTGTGGGACTTAGAATTGGGGCCCTAGTCAGCCCTGCTCTTCTCTGTGCTGAAGCAGCCTCAGACTTTTGTAGGGTGGCTAATAGGCCTTTCTCCTAAGCACCCATTTGCTGGTCCCGCACACTGAAGGAGGAGCTTTTCAATTGGTGCTAATCAAGCATCGCAGAGACTGAAACGTGGATATGTCCTCTGTAGGTCTTCTAAGCCCCTGAGTGCTTGCGTGAAAATATAACTGAGACTCTGGCAACCTTTTACTCCTCTGTAGAAAGAGTTGGAGGCTCATGCCTCTGTGGTAGCATGCAAACTTCTAAGCGTCAAATAGATGCTTGTGATGACTTGGTAGTGATTTGGGGCAGGTCCCGCTGTCCAGTAAAATTGGTTTCTCAGTCTAAATTCAGTTGACCTCACAATAACCTTTCGATGAAAAGTAAAACTGAAGTATACGTGTCTCACAGGAACAAGTTTTTAAAATCCCCTTCTTTCCCAAGAGGCTGGTTCATACATAAAGAAAGCTATATTGCCAACTGATTAAGTGCGGAAAAGTGCTTACAGCCGTCTCCTCCCAAATTCAAAGGAAAACACAAGTGATAATGATTAACTGAAATAACTTCTTACGTGTGAATAAGTAGTAATAACTAAGCACTATGTCCTGGATTTAAAAATCTAATATCCAGTCAGTGTTCTTCCTGAGCAGCATGGAAAATTCTCATGTTACTTTTGAGATGGATGGTTGTAATCCATAAGTTTGGGGTGCCGCAAGGGTCCATCTTATCCCCCATGCTATCTAACATCTACATGAAGCCGCTGGGAGAGGTCATCCGGGGGTTTGGGGTGGGGTGCCACCAAAATACTGATGACACCCAACTCTATCTCTCCTTTCCCCCTGATTCTGAGGAGGCGGTCGAGGTCCTGGATCGTTGTCTGGAGGCAGTTGGGGGCTGGATGTGGGCAAACAAGCTGAAATTAAATCCGGATAAGACAGAGGTGCTCCTGGTCCGGAAATCCACAGCTCGGGTATTGGACTACCGCCCTGCTCTGAATGGGGTTGCCCTCTGAAGGAGCAGGTCCGCAGCTTGGGGGTTCTCTTGGAGCCACAGCTGCGCCTGGACTCCCAGGTGTCAGCGGTGGCCAGGGGAGCCTTTGCTCAGCTTCAACTGATTCGCCAACTGCGACCATACCTGAGTTGCTCAGACCTGGCCACGGTGACCCACGCCCTAGTGACATCCAGATTACATTACTGCAATGTGCTCTACGTGGGGCTGCCTCTGAAGATGGTCCGGAGAGTGCAGAACACGGCTGCCTGTGTGGCTGCTGGGGCTCGTCGGTTTGACTTAGTCGGGCCGTTGCTTCGGCGGCTACACTGGCTGCCGGTTCCTTTCCGGGCCTGATTCGAAGTGCTAGTTTTGACTTTTAAGCCCTTTATGGCTCGGGTCCAGGGTATCTGAGGGACCGCCTCCTCCCATACAATCCTACCCGTGCTCTTAGGTCATCGGGGGGGGGGGGCTTCTGACTGTGCTGCCACCAGGAGAGGTGAGGGGGATGGCGGCCAGGAATAGGCCTTGCCAGTGGTGGCCCCACGACTTTGGAATACCCTCCCCTTAGCATTAAGAACTGCTCCCTCTTTGGCAATATTTTGGCGGGGGCTGAAGACCTTTTTTTTCCAAACAAGCCTTCATTTGTTGACAGGCTGGCTGGCATTTTACATTCTTCATCTTATATTTTAAAGGATCCATGGGGCTTGCTTTTTTAAAATTTTTAACTGTTTTAATATTGTTTTTAACATTGTTTTAACTGTTAGATTTGTGGTTTTTAAAGCGATGACTTTAATGTTGTAAGCCGCCTTGGGTGCCCATGGGGCAGAAAGGCGGGATAAAAATTAATTAAATAAATAAAAATAATAAACCAATTCAGCTGACAGTTTTACAGTCCACAAGGTCAATGGGAGGAGACTGCACATTTTTAGGGAGGGCAAAGTCTTGTTGTATCACAGGACACTTTTACTTTCTCTCATGGGAGTACACCTGTACTTAACTCATACATGAATTGTAACAGGAATTTGTGCTTCTTACCTACTTGTGAATCTGGCTTCGTGATCATCTCTGACTTTTACTTGCAAAATCTGCCAGGGTTTTGACTTGCACCTTAGGACAGTGATGGCGAACCTATGACACGTGTGTCAAAGGTGACACACCACAACGTTTGGAGTGACACACCAGCTTCATCAATGCTTGAAAAAAACAGTCTGTTCTACTCATTTTTCATTTTTGTAATTAATTGATGTTTATATAATACTTAGCAGCACACACGATTGGACTGTATGTTTTGTTTAAATAAATGAATATAAAGAATATTCCTCTTTTGTTGAGGAGGGGGGTTGACACACCAGAGTCAAGTTAAGCATTTTCCTAAGTTTTGACACGCCGAGCCCAAAAGATTTGCCATCACTGCCTTAGGATACCTGCATGTACATTTTCTTGAGCAAAAAGACATTTGAATTAATCCTCAAGTGGCATTATTGGTTGTAAATACAATGGTGATATATTGTAGAAATAAAAAACAGATAATCAAAATCTACAAATGTTTATTCTGAGCATTTTTTAAACAAAATCTTTCCTGAACCAGTCTCATAACTGCCAAGGAATGACTTACAGTATGGTTAGGGCTGCGTGTTGAGTTAGATAATATTACAAACCAGCCTTGTTGCTTCTCCTGATGCTGAATGAAACTTACCTTATAAAATTTGCCTGAATAACCTGCAGCAAAACAGGTTGCAAAATCTGATTTTCGAATTGTAGGAAACAAAGAATGCTGGTTTTAGAAGAGGTTTCTTAGCATTCAGGTTTCTTACATGTAGTCTAGCCAGGAACATACACAGTCAGCCTTAGGACATGGTGTCTCTTTGGGCCTAGCCTTGAAAGTTAGGTCAACGGAGAGCCTGAGCAGGCCGTTCTTTGTGCGTAGAGCCCACCTCTGGCCTCGAGGTGAAGTCTGCAGTGCGAGACCCGGAGCCGGTGCTGCCAGCCACAGGCCACCTGTGGGGGTTTCCGTGAGTTCCAGTGCCTGGCATGAAAACAGTTTTGGTGGGGACAAGCCCCTTCCTTTAAAGAAGAAAAAACATTAAACATCTGGCTATATATTATATAAAGTATCTCTTTCTTCCCCCCTTCCTTTTCAGATTACTCCTTGACTAGTGCAGACCTGTCGGCCCTGCAGGGATTCAACTCCCCAGGAATGCTGTCACTAGGACAAGTATCTGCCTGGCAACAGCATCATCTAGGACAGGCAGCCCTCAGCTCCCTTGTGTAAGTAGCAACACGAAGCTCTCCCTGAAGTTGGCAGTCTTTGCTGTGCTGCACCCAGAATAAGAGACAAGCTGGAGTACGTGAACTCTCCAGCTGGTCCATAAGCAAGCCTTGAAAAGAGCTTGCCCAAAAGGACTGCTTTGTATTTGGGGTGACTTTTCTCCTGGAGGGCTGAGAGAAGCCTCCTTTCAGGAGGCTTCCGCTAGAGGAAGGGCACCTTTAGATTCAAGCCAATTAACTTTCATGTACCTGGATTACTCAGTGGGGAAATGGCTTTTACGTGAAAGACTGCTCCAGTTTTGTGGAACTGGGAGGAATGTTCGTAGGGACTGTTTTTGTGTGTCTTACATAACCACCATTGTCATCCCTTCTTTCACTGCCTGCAAGGAGCAGTGTTGTAGCATTTCCCCTTAAACACTCCAAGAGGAATGAAACTGAGCCAGACACCAGTTTGAAAGGGGAGTTGCCAGGGATTGGCTCTTCATACCACCAGCCAGTCTTGGAGGAGCCCAAAGTGCTGAGCTGTGCGCCTTTGGTTTTCGTTTAACCCGTAATGCGCACTTTCCCTCCTTACCACCTTGTTTTTATTTGCCCTGGTGAATTTCCGGTTGAAGTAGGACTGTACCTTTTACTCTGCTACTTTACAAGTAGCATAACCATATTTCTTCCCTCCCTCCCTCCCTCCCTCCCCTGCTTTAATTTTCACTAGGGCTGGAGGCCAGTTATCTCAGGGTTCCAATTTATCCATTAATACGAACCAAAACATCAACATCAAGTCTGAACCGATTTCACCTCCCCGAGACCGTGTGACTCCATCTGCGTTCCCGCAGCAGCAACAACAGGCCTCTCAGCAACAGCCTCAGCAACAGTCGCGGCAAGAAATGGGGCACTCTCCCGTCGACAGCCTCAGCAGCTCCAGCAGTTCGTACGACGGCAGTGATCGGGAGGACCCCCGGAGCGACTTCCACTCACCTGTTGGGCTGGGAAGACCCCCAGACTCCGAAGACAGGGAGAGCCCGACAGTGAAGCGCATGAGAATGGACACCTGGGTGACATAAGCGTCTCGCGCATCTCCCCCCCCACCCCGTTTCTATTTCTGAGTTATCCCAATGAACAGTCCTGACATATCTAAATGTATAAATAAGGACATGAAATAAATATTTATATGTATATACATACATGCATATATATCTTTGTATACATATATATGTGTGAGTGTGTGTAACAAGACACACAGAAATGAAATCAGCAGGCACTTAAAACCACCTCTATGTATAGCTGCAGATGTCCCATGGTTTAAAATAAACGTATATATAAATATATATATAAGAGAAGAACCCTTATAGGTATTGATCTAGTCTGGCACTTTCCTGGACTGTCCCTTGAATAATGTAACCTGTTTTGCAAAAGAGATGTTGTACCCGCATATAATCCTACCCAATTAGACGGCAGAACCTGAGCAGCGCGAGTGTGTCTGTCTCTGTGTGCGCGAGTGCGCGCAGCAGCTGTGTGGTTCCCTGTAGCTGTTAAAAGTATGCTTTGTAGTAGCAGAGCAGTAGGAAAAGGAAGCAATACTGTACATAGAATTACCTTTATCTTTACCCTATCTAGCATGAGTCTCTCTTGCAGAGGGTGCATGGAGAAGGGCTGGCATTATTTAAAGAAGAAAAAACACCTGTTTTTGCACGAGCAGAAAAATATACTGGGTCAAATAAGATGTTTTTTAACACAGAGTGTGCAAGAGAGAAAGACATAAAGAACTTGCATGAAATATTCAGAAGTTATTATCCTAGGACCTAGACCATAAAGAAAATTTTAATATATTAAGTTATAATTGGAATATGATTAAAACATTTTTCTTGTTTCCTCTTACCTTTTTTAGAAATATAGAAAACCAATTTAGGTCGTGTATATTTTTTATTGAAGAGAACCCTACCCTTCTTGAAGGCTATACAGAAAGTTATATACAGTACTTTTAAACACATTCTGCTATGAATTATTTATATAAGCCAAAGCTGTATGGTGAAGCTTTTTGTGCTTTTTGGTAGAGTATAGTTCTGACTTTTTGACTATTTTTTTTGTTTCAGGGGAGGAAAGAATCAAAAATCTTGCAGGCAGAATCTTGGGGAAAAATAAGCCATGAATACTTACTATTCTATGTGTAAATTTAAAAGTTGAGCCAAACTTTGTGTACATAGTATCTTAAATACATTATCACCTTTTGGTGTAAGTACCTATGTATTGTACGTTCACCAGATTAAAAAGTATATTTTTGTGGATTGACGCCAACTTGAAAAAAGAAAAGAAAAGGCGAGGTCCTTATTAAGTAGAGTATTCACTGTTTAATATTTACTATTTTGTTGAATATACTGTACTTCTTTTTGGATTTTAATTAATATCCAGATTTTTTCAGAGGGTGTTTTTAAAACAAGGGGGGGTCTATCCCCGCTCAGTGGTGGTGAATGTTTGCTGTTAAATTGTACTCTTTGTGCTGTACGGTAAAGCTTCATTATACATTTTATAAATATATATACATATATAAATATATGTATATAGATAGCAAAGTGATAGCTTCCCCCTCACTCCCCAGTTTCCATGCACAGAAATCTGGTGTTGAGTTCATCCTGCATAAATAGGAAGACGGACTAACGTGTTTTGAAGACATTACTTTAAAACGGTTTCTTTTGGGGGGGAGTGATGATATTATTGCTCATGTTGAAGCAAAGGAAACATACTTCTGAGAAGCAAAATCAAAAGCGTTTTGAAGTGGGGTGTGGATTTTGGGCAAGCCATGTTTTTGGAGCATTTTTATTCTCTTGCGCCATCAAGAGGAGCACCCTTCCCCCAAACGGAGTAATGGGGTGGGGGGGAGCTCTCTCAATATTCAGCCCTCCACAGGGGATTCTGCAGGTATCTTGTGGAGCAGCTTTAAGTACTGGATCAGGAGTCCATTGCGGGCAGCCAAGGCCGGTCAGATGCCTGTGGCATGCTGTGTGCATCCAACATACGAACTTGGAGTGCGTGTGTTACACCTGTGGCATGTGCGTAAGTGCTGCATGCTGTACCAAGTAGTCCTATACCTCCAACTAACTTAGCTGTAGCAGCACTTGAGGTTAAGTTTAGCAAGTGAAATTCTCTCTTGACAGTTGGGTGGTACTCAGAATTGTGGACATGACTGGAAAAAAGAGTTTGTGAAGCTTGGGCCAGCAGTCTGTTTGCTGAGACTGCCCTTGTCTGAGCCCTCGGTGGCTCTTCTGGGCTCATAGGCTGGCAGAACAAATGTAGCGGTTCAACACCTGAAAAACAGTGCCCCCCCCCCCCGCAACTTGGGCTGTACATGCAGCTGCAGCGACTAGCGTGATGGCCGTAACTAGGAGAGGGGAGCTTGAATGTGTGGACCGCTGTGGTGAGGGGGAAGTGGCCTGATGCGGGTGCAGTGGTTGAGATACCGACTGTGTGTCCTTCATTGTCTGAGTCCTGCGGTGATGACACACAATAGGTGTAACTTCTTGCTACATAGAAAACTGTCCTTAAGACAACGAAAATTCTCTGCAGACTCTGACTGGTAACCTGTAAACCACTTGGAAAAAGTGGTGTTAGTATGAAATAGCAGGTGGTTGTTGAACAGGGCGCTGTCTGGAGAGGCTTCTCAAAATGTGGCCCTGGCAGGTAACCAACCCGGGTGTTGGGCAGGCTTCTCACACCAGCAGTTCCCTACTTACCACATTCAAAAAGGCACCACTTTAACTCATTAGGATAGCGGTTCCCAAACTGCTTCACGGGCAGCCCCTTGAGCCACTGGGCCGTTGGCCGCAGCTCCCCGTTAGGGCTACAATCCTGTGCACTGTAGAGGGCGGCAGGTTTTTTGCAAGGACTCCGCAGCTCGCAGTTTGGGACCCGGCATCAAGTTACTTCCTCTGTTTCCCCCTTATGTGAAATTTGTGCACAAACAGGATGGATTGCGCTTTGCAGTTGACTCTTGTGCTGAACTGTAAATGCGGAAGCTGCTGGGATATCGTTCTTTTTTCCTCACTGCAATTTGTCCGGACTTTGCGAGAGTCGGATCATTTGGGTCCAGCGGCTTC
The DNA here is from genome assembly GCA_029204185.1 of Lerista edwardsae. Classification (NCBI taxonomy): domain Eukaryota; kingdom Metazoa; phylum Chordata; class Lepidosauria; order Squamata; family Scincidae; genus Lerista; species Lerista edwardsae. The sequence continues at coordinate 10,069,958 of JAJKFI010000026.1, forward strand.
TGTCTGGACGACGTGAAGCAGAGAACAGCCTTGTGTGTTTCCAGCTCTCCCACCCCCATTTCACGGGTCGCTCCAATGCTTCAGGATGGCATGTTTCTCAGCTGCTGTTTATGCACCTCTGTGAACTTTGCTGTACATTTGAATGGGAGTTCTTCATTTCACATTTACTGTCTGATTTCTTGTGTGCCTTAATGAGATGGCTATGCTGACTGTATCTCAGTAGTCTTATTCCTATGCAGATTTCTAAGGAGTTACATCACCATACATTTCTCCTCCTTTAAAAACGTGTAACCTAAGGCTTGGACTTCGTACTTGAATCAGGCTAACTCGAGGTTTAAAAGTCCAGTTTTTTGAATTAGACTGTTAGCCTTTGGCCCATCTCCCTGTAACAGGATCTGACCTTGTCCACTGCCTCCTGTGGCCCAACTTCACTCCGTGCAAATACAAAAATGCTGACTCGTTCTTTATAAATAACACTAGTCATGTAGTAACTCCAGACTTCCTTGAAACTCCTACAGCCTGGCCCTGTAGCTCAGCATAGCGCACAGGATGGGTTGTGCCAGCCACATTTCGGACATCGAGCAAGTCAGTGTTTCTGTACTGCCTGTTCTGCGATCTCTTCTTACCAAATATTAAGTGTTTGCACCGAAGTTGTTGGCTCCGTGATGGCCAAGGAGCCTTTAGAGTGGGACATATGTAGGACCACCACCCCATCCCACTTCCAGCATTGCACCTACTCTGTGCAACAGGAGTTGCGCAGCTCACCTGGGGATCGGGGCCATTGGGCCCACCTAGGCCAGAATCCAAAGAACTCCACATTGGTCCATGTGCCCGACAGGTCTTTGGGTTTGTCTCTTGACCCGTGGCCCCTCTCGTGGCGCACTGCCTCCGGGAGGGGGTTTGTGAGAAGGCAGGCTGCTTCTAGAGACCCAGGCCTGCTAGTTGCATGCAGGATCCTGGGCCGTGTCTGAAGGAGCTCTTCGGTAGTCCTGGAATCCAGCTTTAGCCATGCCCTTGTAAGTTGATTCCGATGTTGGCAGGAAGGCAGGCAGTACAGTCCTTGGGCCAGCACTGCCTCAGGGAAGGACTGGAGATTTCTTTTGTGAAAGAGGCCCCCTGTCTTTGGAAGTCTTGTAGGCCAGTGCTGGAACATGTGCTCGAGTCGAGCATCTCCCGCTACTGCTGGCATGGCGAAGACCCCTGTTGGAAGCCCTGGAGGACTGCTGCCAGGCGGAGGTCAGGTAGCCTGAGGGTGAGGTAGGAGCCTGCGCTCTCGTGAGCGACCCTCCAGGCCCTGCTCTCGGCCTGACAGGCTGGCTTGGCCAGTGCAGAGGATGCTTTCCAAGGACCCACGTTTTTAATCCTCTGGCAGCGATGCTGGCCTGCCCCCGTGGTTGCCCCACTGCTCGTTGAGCTACCCCAGCCAGAAGTTCAGTGTGTTTTTAAAAAGCTGCAGAATATCTTGACGATTTCTTTTTATCAGTGGAGTGGATGTGAGTTGAGTCCATGGGGTTGAAAGCGAGGCTGCAGCGAGGCGGCACAAATCCAGGCTGCTGAAATGAGCTCTGAGAGCTGCCCCCAGCCAAGGGCCAATGCTGGCTCGCCATGCCCGTGGCAGATTCCTCTTGAAAGAGTAATGCAAGACATGGACACTGACGCACCCCCAAGTATGCTGTGCGCACAAGAAAACCATAGTAAATAAGGAACACAATGACTCCTGCCAGATCAATCATGGGAAGAAGTTTCAAAATTGAGAATGTGAAAGACTTCTGATTAGAAACTTTCCTCACTTTGCTGTGCAAGAAAACACTGCTTTGCTATATTTAAAGAAAAAAGCTTTTTTTAAACAAAAAAAATACACGTATTTGGTAAATGTTTGTAGTCAACAGTTCACAGACGAAGCTGTTTGCGGTTTAGCCGTCTGGCGGCACAAGCTGGACTTTGTTGCCATCTTTGAGACGAATCTTTAAGAAAAAATATATTAAGTTAATCTCTTTTCCCTGAATGTGGTGTGTTTTCTTCATTATACAATAAATATTCTAGTGAACTTTTTATCAGATGGTTAAGAAAATGCTAGAAGTTGTTGTAAAATATTTGTATCTTGCATTCACTAAAGTAAAAATACTGGCTTTTACTGTGTATATCAGACTCTCTCATACTTGAAATGAAATTCTCTTCATTTGTCTCTCCTCAGTTTGGATGGTTTTTCTCCTGTTCATCTTGCCTGGACTTTGCATGTGGAATGTGCATTGCAGCCGGTTGTCAGGCAAAAGAAGCAGGAGAAATCGTGTTCACCTCTCACTTAACCATGACAGCCTACAATGGCTGCCACCAGCAGTTTCACATTCATGCCCTTTTTCCCCAGACTGCAACATGGAACTTGTTTCTAATCGGTTAAAATCTTGTGCCCATCTTTTGCTGTTCCTCTCTGAGCCCAGTGACCACAATGACAGGCAGGTGTGGATCCTGTCGGCTTTAATACGAAAATTTTGCAAATGCGGGGTAGAAATTCCTCTTCTATAAACTAGTGAAAGTAATGGAGGTCCTTTATTTCTGCATTTCTCTTTTCATGAAACCAAGCACTTCTAGGACATATTTGATGAATTTGGGTGCAATTCTAAACGCTCTAAATTTAAGGATGAGCAGCTGTGAGGTTTGGGCTCACACGTTCAGCAGAGAGACTAATTTAGGAGGGAAGCTTGGAGCGAGCCACTGGGCCTCCACCTTTTCAGGAACGTATCCTGCTTGCTGTGGCGTTTTGTGCAAGCTGTTGTCCTCCCATTTTGATTCTTTTTCCTGTAGCAGCAGGAGCCAAAAACAATTTCTTTTTTAAATGAGAGATGGGAACTCGAGAGGGTAAGCGATTATGTACTTCCCTCCGTATCTTCCCTGCACAGCAGTAAGGCTGGCATCCAGACATGCTGGCTGCTGCATGCGGCATTAAACCCTGCTCAGCATACATAAAGATGGCGGCCTGGAAGAGCCGCGTTTAGCAACATTCTCAGTGGAATAACAGTAAACTGTGTGCACCCTGCTTTTGTGAAGACTGATCTGACAAGTGTGTGCTGGACACTTGTGTGTAAAGTGTGTGGCCGTGCAGGTCCAGCTTCGGACCACAGGGGGTGGGTGTTCAACCTCTTGAACCTCTTCCCACCCAGGTCCCTGATCCACTTGCATCTTCCTCTGGGATGTGAATTCCCATTGCAGCTAACTGGAGTTCACAACTCACAGCAAAGGGTAGCGCCAGACCAGAACCAAGGCAGGGGCATCGGGCTATAGCCCCCTCCCTTTGCTATGGCTTAGGCTGTTAAAACAGACTATCTAAATGGGTTTCTTGATACATCCAATTTGACCTTTAGAACAACATCTGAAGCTGCCTTGCACATAGTATTGGGTGTTCTTCAACACTCAAAATGAACTACGAATTCCATGTAAAGAGAAGCCAAATTGGAAAAATGTACCATTCTGTTAATGGTTGGAACGACTCCAAAAACCCCTGCAGGTTGAGTATCTCATTCAGTTCTCTTTCCAGACACTATCAATCACAATGTCATACCGCAAGGACTAGAAATGTGGTGTTTGTGCGCGTGTGCGCAGCCTGAACTATTGTCTTCCTCTTACATGGAATCATAACCCCTGGCCATATAATATCCCTATCGCGGAGACCTTTGTGCAGTGCCCCCAGCACAAGACAGAAGGATTGCTTTATAAGCCTTATCCACGAATCCTACAAGTATCAACTACAATAACGTAGTGCAAAATTACGAAGCCTTCCACGTTTGCTGTTCCTGGCAGCTAGAGCCGCATTTCCTGGGCAAGGCGGGTGCTTTTGGTCACTGCCCACCTCCATTTTCCATGCCTCTTGTCCTACAATGTTGTTCTCCACTTTGGCTGTTGACTGCAGGAAGAACTGCAATGGAAACAAATACTCAGCCCTCTCCGGAGTGGCCAAATGTCCAAAGGGAGTGCCTGTTCTGGCCTTAAAATAAGCTTTTCAGTCGAAATACACCGTTTCCCGTTACACCCAGTTTTTACCCCTTTCCATGGGCAGCGAGCTGGACGTCCGCAGACCTCTTCAGGGTGTTTTCCTCACACTGGGGCCTAAGGAGGCGCTTAGCTGGCTGTGAGCGCAGGACAGGCTGTGCGTGTCAGCCCTTTGTGCCACGCTGAGGACAGGAGGGACAGAGGCCAGGCCCTCCCGCATGGCCTTCCCAGTGGGTGACAGCCAGGCGCAAAGCTCTCCCAGCAGCTGCTCTGCAGAAGGCTGCTGCCTGTCGCCATGAGCGCCCCCGAGTCCAGGGGTGAGCGGTGCCCAGGCGGATGGGTGTGTGGCCGTTGCACCCTAGGCCCTCCAGCACTTGACGGAGAGGGAGGTCGGCGGTCCTGGAGTCCCCCCACCACACACCCCTCTGCCCAGGCTCCCCTGCTGCTGGCCTGTCCTTTCAGGCAGCCCAAGGAGGGTTGTCTTTCCAAGCCTCCAAGATCCGCCTCAGCTTGTGCCTCGGGACAGACTGTCTGGGCTGCACAACATCCATGCAAGAGAAATGGGCCTCGCTGCATGCAGTTTTATTTCAGACCACAGCCGTTTCAATGGGTTCTGCTTTAAAAAAAAATCATAAAACTAGAGTGCGTTTTCTTGTTTTTCTAACCATAATATCTGATAAAGTTGAACAAAAGCCTCACTGGATCAGGTGAAAGGCCCACCTAGTCCAGCTTCCTGTATCTCACAGTGGCCCACCAGGTGCCTCAGGGTGCACACAAGACCACAAGATGCCTGCTTCCTGTTGCCGCTTCCTTACACCTGGCATGCTGAGGTAGCCTATTACTCTTGCACCACCCCCAAAGAAGACACCAGACTGAGGTTGGGGTTTAACTTTATTAAACACAAGTGTAAATCATGAAACCTACTGAACAACCCCACCTCCCCCCCACCCCCACCCCCGGTCAGGGGTAGGCAAAAAAACTGCCATCCATGCCAATTCGGATGACAGAAAACAATTCCTACCTCATGAAGAGCGCCCAGCTGATCTCAGCCTGGACATAACCGTCATAGCTTGTAACCTGTGATGGAGTTTTCCTCCATGACTGTAGCCAATCCCCTTTCAAAGGCACGCAGGCCAGACGCCATCACCACATCATGCGGAGTAAAGAAATACTGTCCTTTGTCGTAACTCAACTTTAGGGGCTGTCCTCTGGTGCTGCTATTGGGTGACAGGGAAAAGAGCTTCCCTCTGTCTGCCCCCCCCCCCCGCATAATTTTGTACCTCTCAGTCATGTCCCCACTCAGGCGCCTACTTTCTAGACCGGAGAGCTCCACACGCTGTACCTTTTCCTCGTAAGGGAGGTGCCCCAGCCCAGTCGTCATTTTGGTTGCAATACTCCAGGTGCAGCCTGACCACCGCTTTGTGCAATGCCAATACAACAGTGGCTGTTTTAGTCGCAATCCCCTTTTACGTTACCCCTTGCATGCAACTGGCCTGCTTCACTGCGGCTGCACACGGGGCCGACACGTTCATCAAGCTGTCCCGCAGCACCCCAAGATCTCTCCTGGTCTGTCAACAGGCCCCACAGAACTGTCTCTTTCTTTGCATTCTGCATCAAATTCTACATAACAGGGTGGTATTCAGACTTGACAGGATTGTTGCCCCCTGCAACTGCACCCCCTGCACTTCTTCGGCTAAACCCCTGGGCATAGCTACCCCCAATGGCACAGAAAGGACCTCCCACACAGAGCCCTTCCCCAGCTCCCACTCACTGAAGATGCAGGAGGCTGGCAGAAGAGAAAATGTCAGGGGGAGAGATCAGTGCTGCCATTTGCACACCCTGTTTATTAAAGATGGAGCCACCGCACCCCCACCCCCACTCTCTGTGCACCACGACTGAGGCAGATTTAGGGCTCGAGGAACATGAGCCTGGCTGGCCCTGGCCGGCTTCCTTCCTTCCGCAGCGCAATTCCAGCAGCCAAAAGCTGCTGCGAGCGGCTTCAGACAGTCCCCTCTGCCGCTCTGGGGCACAGGGCCCCCGCTGGTCACCCGCCCGACGGGAGGCGAGCGGCTGCTTTCGCGAGGCGGCCAGGGTGCAGGCTCGGCCGCGCTGGAGGACGCGCAGGAGGCCTCTCCTGGGCTGCTGGTAGGGTGCCGTTTCCCGGTAGGGTGGCGTTGGGGCTCCTGGGGGCCTGCTCGGGCTCCTGGCTTTTGAAGTAGACGATGCAGAAGACGGGCAGAACGATGCCCACCAGCAGCATCAGGCACACGGCGTTCCACCACTGGATCCCACAGTCCCCCCCACCCGCAGCGGCTTTCCGCCCCAGAGGCGGGGGGGCTGGCGCTTCGCTGCGGCAGTCCGTGCTCAGAGAGACCCCCACCCTGGCTGCCGCCTCCACGTTCTGGTCAACCCCTCTGAAGTACTGGTCAAGTTGCTTCTCGTCCCCGCAGCTGCTGCCCCCGTCTTCGAAGTCAGACCGCGCAGTGGCGAGGGGACCCCCAGCCGGGGGGGCTGCTTGCCAGGCGTCACTGCTCTCCGTTAAAATGCCGTTGGCCTTAACTGGAATCTTGACGGACTTCAGCGCGTACAAGTCCTGTTCTTGCATAAAATTGTTGACACGTTTGATATCTGCCACCTGACAAAGAGAGGGAGGGAGGGAGAGCTCAGTTCTGCCTGTCAATCAAGTTTTCCAGGAGATAGCAAACAGCTGCTGCTTTTTAACCTGTGAGCCAGTTTGGAGGGCTCAGAACGTGGGGGGGGGCAGCCCAGGTCTAAGCTCCCCCTTGCACATGAAATGCCCTTCATTGGCTTCAAGCCGTCTCCACCCCACGTCACAGGCTGGTTGTGGGAATAATATACTGAGCACACTCTGCATGTGACCCCTGAACGCCTTGGAGGAAGGACAGGATAAACATGAAGTACTGACTTTAAAAAAGAAAAAAAGCTCTTGTTATGCAAAGAGCCCTTAAAGAGCAGTGTCCGTCCGTCCGTCCATTCAGAACCAGCCCACAGCATAAAAACGGACTGGGGTGGGACCCCTCCCCCAAACAGTTGGCTTGAGCAGGAACAGCCTCTCCATCGTGATGGCTCTCGCTCTCGCTCTCGCTCGCTCGGGCCCTCCACACACCCCTGGTCCAGGCAACTGACGCAGGCTTGGGCCGCCAAGTGGTTTCCCAGGCATTTTATGGGCATTAAGGTAACGGGGTTTGCTTCTGCTCCTGTTCTTTGACTGAAACAGGCACATTGTTCTGGACTGTGTTAATGTTTGAACCACCTCAGAAGTCGTGGGTGAGAGGGAAGGTTCACGCATTGAGCATTTTCACGCATGTTCACCAATATAAGATTTTAAAAACACAAATGCAAAAATTGCTCCCAGTTTGCGGGGACTGTGTGTGGACGTGAATTTTCTCAATAAGACTGTTTGGGGGGCGGGGGGCTTATCACTGAATGATTGTTTAAAAAAACAAACCCTGGGATTTAAGATTTCAGCTTCTAGGCATACTTCCAAAACTGGAGATGCTGAGAAAAACCGGTCTCTGACGGAGGGCAGGAAGACGGACGGTGCAAAGAAAGTCACAGCCTAGTCACTGTGCAGCAGCTGCATTTTGGCATGTGCCAACCTTACCAAGAAATTATTTTAAGAAACCAGCCAGGACTGAAATAGGAAAAAAGGGAGAGACGGACCTTCTTCATGCTTGATGGAAAAGGTGGTGGGATGAGAAGGTGGCCCAGCTGGTGAGACTTGGGAACGAGCAGGAAAAGGGGACAGGAGACGGGGCCGATCCGCCCGGGAAACGGGAATCATTTGGGGTACTGTTTGATCTACCAGCCCAGAACTATTTAGAGGTGAACTATGTACTTTTAAAGAAGATTCTTCAGTAGTTTCTTCGTTTAAATAGATACGAGTGATTTTTTTTTAAACTTGGCAGACAAAGAAGTGAACAAGCCCGTTCTGCGTAGGGCAAGGGCAAGACTTGCCTGGCCGTGTTCTGACTGCAGCTCCCAAGCCAATGCTGCAGTCGCTCCCACCAATCTTATCTGTGCGTTGCTGAAACTGATCCCAAGCAGGTCGTTTGTGGATTGTTTCTGGCACGTTTTCAAGGCCAAGCTGCACGGCTAAACTGGCACTACTAAAGGTGCCACTTTCATTGGCCTCAGAGTGCAGTTGCATCCAGCAAGCCGATGCCCCTGCAGACTGGCAGGGGCGTCAGTATTCGCATTCAAACTGAAATGTGCCGACTTCAACACTGACCAGATTCGAAATTGGCAACCCCCTCCCAGCCAGGTTCTCATACTTTGGTCGGACTTTGCCAGCACACTCGGAGGAGCAGCAAGTGGGGCAGGCACAGGCATGCGAGCCTCCCCTCCCCCAGGCCAAGCAGCCTGAGCTTCTTCCTGAGCCCTTCCAGGAGGCCGCACGGCCCCGATCTGGGCTGCACGACCTCCTTGGATCAGGGCCTGCTGCTTAGCTGGAGCCTCCCCTGCAGCAGGGGCACGAATGTCCAGCCGCCCTTGAACTGCGCTGGCCATGGTGCAGGCCCGTCAGCCTCGCCTCTGCAGCACATGCAGGGTTGCGCGCTAAGAAATGCAGCCCCCCTGGCCTCCTCCACACTGGAGCCATCACCACACCTACAGTATGTGGAGCAGAAGTCCAGGGAACTGACTGAGTGCCCCCCCCCCGCCACCGCATGCTCCTAGGACAAGAGTTTCTTCTCTGCATGCGATTTACACCTTTATAAACTCATCCAATCCCACCTGCCCCTCTCTCTTTTGGAAAAAACACCTCCCAACCACTCTGGCTCTTCCTGGCCCTCCTAGAACCACTTAGCCTTGTGGCACGACGACACTGAAGCACTGAGCTAGACGTGCCTTGCAGTGCGCAAGCACCACGTCCACGCACCACACGGCCCGAGGACCAGCCCCTGGCGGAAGCTCAGGTCTGGTCTGTGGGTGCCTGGGAGCCCCCTGCACGTTGCCTCCACGTCCGTGGTGCGGCAAGAGCGGCGTGCAGGAGTGGCAAGTATGAGAAATTCCTTTTCTCCAAGAACCAGGCCCAGAAACAAACTCTGGCTCTCCTGTGACCCGCCTGCTCTCACAACCGTGATCTGACCCTGCGTGGCAGCTCGGAGGCTCTGTCCACTCCCCGTGCTCTCCTGGGCCACGTGGAAAGCGTCCTCTGCTCCTCCCCGTGTGCCCCGCGCCCCGCTGTGCAGAGTGGCTGGGGGCCCTTCGTTGCACGACAGCACCAGCCGCCCCCTTGAGAAGGAGGTGACGGTCTGCAGCAGGGGAGCGCCCACCTGGCCTGGACTGCCAAAGGCCCTTCCGTCCACCGGACAACCCCGAGGGCCTCTCCTACACTGGCCGCTGCCTGAACCGGACGTGACTCGGTGCGTGAGAACCAAGGCGAGGAGCTGGGACTCCTGGCCGAGGCTTCCCTCCCAGGCGTCTTACTTTGCACCCGAACTGCAGAGCCAGCCTGTTGACAGTGTCGCCCTCCAGGACTTCGCGCTCCAGAAGCACCACGTCTCCCACTCTCTCCTGGGGGGCCCCCCTCCTCGGCTGCTCCTTCCCCCTCGCTCGCAGCTCCATGACGTCGAGCTCCTCCTCCGAGGCCTCCGAATCGGACTGTCCGCTCTTGAACCAGTAAACCTGGCTGCTGGGGAACTTGCGGGTGGCGGCAGGCGCTTGGACAGAGCGGGACGGACCGCCACTCGGCCTCATGGTGTCCGCCGGCTTCTGCAAGGAGCAGAGAGAAGCAGTCAGGAGTTTTTGAAAAAACCTGGGTGCCACGAGAGAGGTTTGTTTCTGGCGAGCAAAATGGGATTAAAAGTTGGCACGGTGGGTTTACTTCTCAGTAATATAAGTAACACTGTCTTCAAACCCCTCTAGGTCAACAGTTATTCTGGGGGGGCCTGCTCTCTTATTCCCGAAGTGTGACGTTTCCTTGCAGCTTTTAACTCTAGCTGCGAGTTGAGTGCAGAAGAGGGCTTGAGTACCCAGTCTTGGGACATAGGAAGATGCCTTATATTGGGGGGGGGGGATGCGCGGGGGGGGGGGGGGGGTGGAGGAGAAGAAGAATGCCTTGTGAACTGATTTGCCAGTGGATGAATAGAGGGAGGTTCTGTTCCCTCTCTCACAACACCAGAACCAGGGGACAGTCACTAGAATTGAGCGTTGGGAGAGTTAGAATGGATAAAGGGAAATACTTTTTTACCCAGCGGGTAATTAAGCTGTGGAACTCCTTGCCACAGGAGGTGGTGATGGCATCTGGCCTAGGTGCCTTTAAAAGGGGACTGGACAGATTTTTGGAGGAAAAGTCCATTGTGGGCTATAGGCCATGATGGGTTGGGCAACCTCCTTACGTTAATAGTGGGCTACTTCAGAATGCCAGGTGCAAGGGAGTGGCCACAGGATGCAGGCATCTGGTTGTCTACTGGGTTCCCTGAGGCACCTGGTGGGCCACTGTGAGGTACAGGAAGCTGGACTAGATGGGGCCTTGGCCTGATCCAGCAGGGCTCTTCTTGTGTTCTTAACAGGGACATTGCAACAAAGGGAAGACTCAAAAGGTGTTCCTAGAGGTGTTTCACTTTTCAGAAGTTCAGGGACTACAGAAAATCGAAATGCCTTGTTGCGTAACCCTGCCCTGCTCTGCTCCCTTGGCCACTCTTCACGAGCGGAGGCTGGGTCAGGCCAGATGCTGCCAGCCGCCAGCCAAGCGTCTCCTCTGGCCGCTAGTTTATGGAGTATTTAGCCGGTCCTCCAAATGAAGACCAGCCAATCGCCTGGACAAGTCGTCAGGCGTAGGCCTCCTGTGTGTTTTTCCTTTCAAAGCCGAGTGGGAAATGAGGTCTCCAGATTAGGGTTAGCAGCCAGAGGCAGACTCTTTCCAAGGGGTCCTGAGGCCGGTCTGAGAAGGACATCCAGACGCCAGCTCTGCCTGCTTTCCCCGCGGGAGGAGACTGCCGGTACGAGCCAGGCCAGATAAGGCTGTTCTTTATTGAACAGAAACCGACAAGCCCAGCCCTGCCGGGGCAGATCAAGGTCCAGCTGGTGCCGCAGTCGTGGCTGCCCACTGCACTCCTGGCGTCAGTTGCACGGAAGGCCCAAAGGGAACGAGGCATCCAAAGGCATCGTGGGGGGGGGCGGGCAAGGGGGCCATCGTCCCAGGCACACAAAAGGGAATCGGGCGGCCTCGCACGCGCCAGCTTGGGAGGGCAGAGAGCTGTGAGCGGCTGCCATGGCTCCTGCAAGTCCGAGGCGCCTCCATTGGCGTCCCGGCTCCGGAAGCACACAGGCGCGCCTGACGCCTCTCCCGCTCGCTGACGTGGGCCGGGCGCTTCCGTCTGGCTGTGCCGGCCATCGCAGGAGGCGCCAGGTGCCCCCCTCCGCTTCCTGGCCTGGGAAGGGAGTGGGGGTCCCCCGGCACGGATGCTGCCACTGCCCCCCGGGGGGCCTGAACGTCACCCAGGCCACAGCAGCGAGGTCCGTGTGATGCGGGGCGCCATGAGGTCACGGCGTGGGGGGGGCGCAATAAGGCACGTTACGCCCCTGATGGTGTCTTTCACATGCAACTGCCCTGCCCACCCCCCTGAAGCCACAACTTCACTGCAGCAGCTTTGCGGCCTGTGGTTTACGCCTTGGCCCTCTCCAGTCAGCCTGTCCGCGAAGGTGTTTTGCCTCCCATTTTACAGATGAGGAAAACTGGGGCTGAGTGAGCGCACTTGGCGGGAGGTATTCTCTCCTCTTTCCCCCCCCCCCGCCCTGCAGTGATGGGGCTGCAGCCCTCACTCCCCCCCCTGCTGCTTCTTGACAAAAGGGCAGCGTTTATCAGGGCCTCTCCCATCCCCAAAACCACCTTCCCCAAAGCGGATGGCGACCCTACTGTGACCTCGCCCCTCCCCATCCAGAAATGTGCCAGCAGGGAAGGGCAGCTTTTGGTCTCCCAGCCCTCTTGGGGGCTCGCCCTCTCCACAGAGTCAGGCCACAGTTCCAGTTCCTCCAGTAACGCCTCTAAGCAGGCTATTATGGGAAGAGAGGAAGGGCGGAGGTGCAAATTGCACGCCTACCTCCACACACAAATAGCCAGCAGTGCCGCATCCCTTCCTGGCCACTGGGCTCCGTGACGCTGCACTTTCGCCCCGGAGCCTAGCTGGACCTGCCATGCAGACAAGGGCCCACCTTTCTTCCCACTGCCAACAGGGGCCAAGTCCAGACCTCTCCGGGGGGGGGGGCATGAAAATCTGCGGCCCTGGGAGAGCTCCTCAGTCCTGAGCCAGACGGAGCCAGAGCCTGACTTGGCCACTGGGAGATGCGGGAAGCGGGACTGGAGGGGCCTTTGGCCTGACCCAGCGGGGCTGCTCCTACGACTGCCTGACGATGCCAGGGTGAATAACAGCTCAGCACTGGACCTCGTTGGGCACCACAGTACAGAGCAGCAGAGCCTTCAGGGCTGTATCTGTTCAGACTCCAATTCATCGGTCCTGATCAGGGGTTCTCAAATTTTGGGTTGGGATCCGAGTTTTGGTCTGTCGCAAAACTGACAAGCTGATAATGACGAGGAATCAATATCGAGCCCTCTGGGGTGCAAAACAGAGCCACGTGCTTATTTACGAGTAGGTGAACATGTCTTGGCTCTTATCAAGCGCCAGGCAAAGGGGGGTGAAGGCCACCAATATGGTCCTGATACGTGGAGCTCAACAAATCCTCCAGAAGGTTGTCCACCACCCCCCAATAGTAAAAAGGATAAAAACTGAGGCTTGAGTGGCTGGTAAAGTGAAATTTCTTTCAAGCCTCACAAAGCTAGTTGTGTCCCAGCAGTTGTTGTTGTTCAATCGCTAAGTCGTGTCCAACTCTTCGCGACCCCATGGACCACAGCACGCCAGGCCTCCCTGTCCTCCACTAGCTTCCGGAGTTCGCCCAATTTCATGTTCATCGCTTCGGTGATACTGTCTAACCATCTCATCCTCTGCCGCCCCCTTCTCCTTTTGCCTTCCATCTTTCCCAGCAGGAGGGTCTTTTCTCAAGAGTCCTCTCTTCTCATCAGGTGACCAAAGTACTTGAGCTTCAGCTTCAGGATTTGTCCTTCCAGGGAGCAATCAGGCTTGACTTCCTGGAGGATTGCCCGATTGGATCTCCTTACAGTCCAGGGGACTCTCAAGGGTCTTCTCCAGCACCATAATTCAAAAGCATCTATTCTTCTGTGCTCTGCCTTCCTTATGGTCCAGCTCTCACAGCCATACATTGCTGCTGGGAAAACCATCGCTTTGACTAGGCGAACCTTTGTTGGCAGGGTGATGTCTCGGCTTTTTATTAAGTTGTCTAGGTTCGCCATAGCTTTCCTCCCAAGAAGTAAACGTCTTTTAATTTCATGGCTGCAATCACCATCTGCGGTGATCTTGGAGCCCAGGAAAATAAAGTCTGTCACTGCTTCCATTTCTTCCCCTTCTATTTGCCAGGAAGTGATGGGAGTTGCCATGAACTTAGTTTTTTTTAATGTTGAGCTTCAAGCCAATTTTTGCACTTTCCTTTTTCACCCTCATCAGAAGGTTCTTGAGGTCTTCCTCACTTTCTGCCATTATAGTGTTGTCGTCTGCATATCTGAGGTTGTTGATATTTCTCCCAGCAATCTTGATTCCAGCTTGTGAGTCATCCAGCCCAGCCTTTCTCATGATGTACTCTGCATTCAAGTTAAATAAGCAGGGTGACAGTATACAGCCTTGTTGAACTCCTTTCCCAATTGTAAACCAGTCAGTTGGTCCTTGTCCAGTTCTAACAGGTTTCTCAGAAGACAGATTGATAAGGTGGTCTGGTACTCCCATCTCTTCAAGAACTTGCCACAGCTTGTTGTGATCCACACAATCAAAGGCTTTGGCACAGTCAATGAAGCAGAAGTAGATGTTTTTCTGGAACTCTCTTGCTTTCTCCATGATCCAGCGAATGTTGGCAATTTGATCTCTGGTCCTCTGCCTCTTCGGAAACCAGCTTGTACATCTGGTAGTACTGGTACTGGTCCCAGTAGTATGTTATTTTAAAAGTGGGTCCTGGTGCTGAACGATTTGGGAACAGCTGCTCTAGATATTTGTGTTCTGCCTCTCTCCCTCCAAGAAGCCCACAACTCTAGTGTCCTCCAGAGAGTGAGATAAATCGATTATTTCCTCCCAGGAGACTCTTAAATCTGCTTCTAGAAAACGCAGCAGCGAAGCCCTTGCTGATGTGCTAGCTTTCTAGGAGCAGGGAGAATCCGGCGTTGTGGGCGCAGGGGAACGGCGCCGATCTCTCCGCTCCGCCCTGCAGGCAGGAATGGGCAAGGGGGGGCTGCTGCTGCTGCGCCCCCTCCCGCTGGACGCCCCCTGCTCTGGCCGCGGTGCAAAGCCCCTCCCAGCACTGCCGCTGCGAGCTCGCCAAGGGCAGAGCAGCCCCCCGCAGGGGTCCCCCAGCTGCGCCTGCCCCGAGAGCGCGCCCCGGTCGCCCCCCAGCACTGACCTGGATTCCAGCGCGCGCTCGCCCGCCTCCTCCAGCCTCCGCCCGCCGCACCCTACCCTGCTACGCGCGGCCTCCCCTCGGGAATGGTCGAGCTCCCTCAGAAAGGGCGGGCGAGAGCAACGCCCCAACCAATCGCCTGCCACGACGGCGAAGGCGCACGGAGAGCCTCCAGTGCCAAGTTTGGCGGAGAGGTCAGCGCTGGACGGTGCGCAGGCGGGCGGCGGAGGCGGCGGCCTTAAAGGGGCAGCGCCGCCAGTTCCAGGCGGGAGAGGCCAGTGCACGAGCGGCGGGGCCGGTGGTCCTGCTGCTGCCGCCCCCCCCCTTTGCAGGCGGCCTCTCGGTTGGTGGCAACAGGATTAACAGAAGCTGCGAGTAGCTGCGGGGCTGCCGCCGCGGAGCCCATCGAGGGCCCTCCCCGGCCACGCGCCGCTTCCCCGGCCTCGCAGGAGCCGAGCCGGGCCAGGGGCTGGAAGGGGCAGGGTCGGGGCCGGCCCTCCGCGGGAGCCGCACTTTGCGCGGGCAGTTCTCGGCAGACACGTGTTGCCGCCGCCCAGACGTGCACTGCGGCCGCGCGCCTCTCGGGACGCGATGCTCCTGCGCCGCCGGGACCCTGAGACGCCGCGGCCAGCGCGACCCGAGGGCGCCTGGCGCCAGGGACGGCCCCGGAGACGACGCAGGAGCCTCTCCGTCGCGAGCAGCGGCTGCGTTCGCCGGGCTCGGGCGATGGGCTGCTGCGCGCCAGACGGCGGAGCTGCGATCGGGGCCGGCGCAGAGAGGCGGGGCAGGAGTCGCGCGGTGTCTGCCTGCCGCTGGAAGGCCTGCTGGGGGACGGGCGCCCTGGCGAGCACCTGGAGGGAGCCGCCCCGGACTCCCCCTCTGCCCGGAGGGAAGCGCTTCTGATGGAGTCGCTGTGGGAGAATGCGAGGCCCCAGTAAAGCGGCCGCGAATGGCTGCGAAGGCGAGGGGGGCGCTTTGCCCGGCAGCTCCAGCGCCTGCAAAGCCCAGCACTTGGCCCCCGGCCCAGGAGCGCCGCTTGCACCGGAGAAGCGGCCTCCAGCCCAGGCCCTGCGCGCCTCGTGTCGCTCCGGCTCCACCGCTCTGCCCGAAAGGGGCCGATTTGTAGCAGGCGTGGCCGCAGGTGCGACGGCCGCAGTCCAGACAGCCCCGCAACTACTGTTTCTTTCCCAAGCGCAACGTGTTCCCTTCGGGCGAGACCAGAATCTGCCCAGGACGGTCACAGTGGAGGCGCAATGTCGCAGGTTAACCAGCAGGTGACGCTGTTATCCTGCAGGATAAAGGCTTGCCTGCTTTTTAGAGCTGTGATTCTCAAACTTTTTAGGCCAGGACCCACTTTTTGGAATGGCACTCCTGTCGGGACCCACAGAAAGTGATGTCATTAACCTGGGAGTGATTTCATAGCCAGAAGTGACATCATCAAGCAGGATGTGCTGTTATTCCGACAATCAAATGACGCTCCTGGAATGCAAACTGGCATTCTTGAACTGCAGCAATTGCACAACCATGAAACAGCCCTGACAGAAAGCAAGATGGGGACAACATGTGATGTAGAAGCACTGAACAACAAGGAAAATAAAGAAAAATCTTCACGTAAAAATTCAAATTATTAGACATTCGCAAAAGGAATATAGCAAGAGTAATATAAGGTCTGCAGCTTCCAAGATGGCTGCCCCCAGCTTTCCAGGACCCACCTGACATCAGGTCCTGACCCACAGTTCGAGAAACACTGTTTTGGAGTATTTTAATCCTGTTTCTCATTGTGTTAAGAGGGGCTTCTTCCAGATAAGTGCATCTAGGACTGCAGCCCAAGTGATTCTGCTGAATTGTAATTGCCTCATTCTGCAGAAAATGATGGTAGATCACAAAGGGCTATCCCTGCCTTATTCAGGGATATAAGCTCTTCTTCAGCCCAGAGTGTAATCCAGGGGGAGGGGGGTCTCTGCCCCTCCTTTTCCAGCACATGGAAGGAACTATCGAAGCATTCCTGGGATCAGGGCCACTGGGAAATTTAACCTTTCCAGGGTCCCGAATGCTCGTCTGTTGCCCTGGGAAATTGCACTGCCTGGAGTCCCTGGCACCAGGAATCCCTCTGTAGCAATGTTCAAGATGCCAGTGGTGCCAACTGCAGCGCCACTGACACAGAAGCCAGGTGATGTAGGTACAAAGAAGGGATTGACATTCTGTAGCAGCCCCGATCGTGCCACAGTGGGAGGGCAGTAGGTTCTGAACTGAGTGTGGAGTCAGCTAGGCCATGCTTCAGCGAACTGCATTCGTTTTTTGGGACTAGCCGAGACCAGCCGAACTGACGGGCAGAGAGGAGCGTTGTCTGCCAAAGCGAGTCTCTTTCAGTCCCATTTCCTGGGACCATCAGATATTGGAAAGGAGGAGACTGTTGGCATCTTGGACTGGCCATAGTCGCCATCTGACCGTCTATGGCAATGATTTTCAACCCGTGTGCCATGGCATGTTGGGGTCCCGCGAATGGTCCGCAGGTGTTCTGTGCAAATTTTGGGGAAGGTCATTTATGGATCGGGCATTGCGGGATGTGAGCCCCTCCCCATTTAAGCACCTTGTCAGTGTGCCCTGAGGTGAAAAGGGTTGGAAACGGCTGATCTGTGGGGTAGTTCAGTGGCACACTTGCTCTCTGACTGAGATCAAGAAACAGACAGTGATGCATTAGAGACACGGTGAGGAGTCAATCGCGGAGAACCCCTGGTTTTGAAGATCCAGCTAACTTGATTTCTTTGTCCTCCCAGGGATCTCGGAGGAGAAGAGCCAGCCCACAAAAGTTTGAACCCGGGATTCGACGGTGCTTTGGAAGTAAGACTGCAGGCACACCATAAGTGAAGCTGTGTGGGTTGAGATGCTCCTTGGTAATGAGAGAAGGGGGGGGGGCTCTGGCTCTGGGCCCTCTGGAAAGCTGCAGCCAGAGTGGGGATGCTCCCTGGGGAGCCTTGTGAAAAATCGGCCACCCTATACTGTGCGGACCTGGCCACAGTGACCCATGCCCTAGTGACATCTAGATTAGATTATTGCAATGCGCTCTACGTGGGGCTGCCTTTGAAGACAGTCCGGCAATTACAACTAGTACAGAACGCGGCGGCTCGGGTGGTTGCTGGGGCACGTCGGTTTGACTCTGTCGAGCCGCTGCTTCGGCGACTACACTGGCTGCCGGTTCTGTTCCGGGCCCAATTCAAGGTGCTAGTTTTGACTTTTAAAGCCCTTTACGGCTCGGGTCCAGGGTATTTGAGGGACCGCCTCCTTCCATATAACCCTACCCATACTCTGAGGTCATCTGGGGGGGCCCTTTTGACTGTGCCGCCACCAGGAGAAGTGAGAGGGGTGGCGGCCAGGAATAGGGCCTTCTCGGCAGTGGCCCTCCGACTTTGGAATACCCTCCCCTTAGAGTTGAGAACTGCTCCCTCTTTGGCGGTATTTCAGCGGGGGCTGAAGACCTTTTTATTTCAAAAAGCTTTTAACAGTTGACAGGCTGGCTGGCTGGTTCACTTTTATATTTTATACCTTATGATCCACAGGGCTTGTTGTTTTTAAATTTTATTGCTTGTTTTTAATTTTGTTTTATTGTATTGTTTTAATATTGTTTTTAAATTGTTTTTTTGTGTTGAATTTTATATTGTAATGCCGCCTTGGGTGCCTTCGGGCAAAAAGGCGGGATAGAAATCTAATAAATAATAATAAATAATAATATACAATGTATAGGATTCAGCCACAGTGGGGAGCCAGAGCCAGGGGCCAGCAGGTCAAGGGAGCTACCAGGTGGAAAGGGTCTGGGAATGGTTGGCGAAGGGACTGTTGGACTGGAGGGGTTCAGTCTAA
This sequence comes from Lerista edwardsae, assembly GCA_029204185.1. NCBI lineage: Eukaryota > Metazoa > Chordata > Lepidosauria > Squamata > Scincidae > Lerista > Lerista edwardsae. Next base: position 10,088,279 of record JAJKFI010000026.1, read on the forward strand.
GGCAGTTTTGCAAGTCCCAGCATGTATCGGGGCCTGTAAGAGACAACACAAGCTGGATTTCTTGTGGCTTAACATTTTAGCACGCAGCAGCCTTACAGGGGCACCCAGGTTGCACTGAGTGCTGGGGGAGGTCTTTCGTTTGAAGCCCTTCCCACAGTTCTAGTTTCCCAATTGGTGCCCATGTTGAAAGGAAAAGGCAGGGTCACAAATGTAATAAATAAAATCATGTCCTCCATAGTTGCTGTTTTTTAAGGGAAATACACATGTGCACGACCTATGCGTGCAGATGTTCCCTGGCTGGGGCAAGCAGGTGCTTCAGGAGGTGGTGATGCACTGGAAAAATGACACTGGGAATGGGTTAGACCTCTCCTACCCCAGTGCTCCAGGCCTGATCTGATTTGGGCCACCTCCATGGCTGCTCGCAAAGACACGGGACTCCCATCCCAGATCTCGGGCGTCTCGTCTCGTTCTGCCCTCGCTGATTCCCTTAGAAAAGGAGCAATTAGTGCTCTCACAGCCCAGTCCTAAGTAAGGCCGACATAGCAGGGCTGTATCCTAAAGCCCCTTAGGAGGCGGCAGCAGCGAAGTGCAGGCCAAGGGGAGGTTTTCTCCTTACACCCGCATAAGCCCCAGTCATCCCAATGGGGCTGCTCGGATCTGTGCCTGCTGTTTCGCAGGTGCACGTGCACAGGAGCGGCCCGACAGGGTTTAGGATTTGGCACTCTGGCCGTCCTGTGTCACAACCCCCGTCTCCGCCACTGCGCCATCCAGTTGCGCCCCCGGCATGCTTCTGGAACGCCCTTGGCGAGGCCCAGTGCCGACTGCGCACAAGGCTGGTGGTGCTGGAGGTCGCGGCGGTGCCCGAGCATTGGCGCTGTTGCTTGCGCCGGTCCAGCACCGTACCGCCAACGCCGATGTGCTTGACGGCCCATTTGTGGCAGCGTTCAGTCGGCGCAAGAGCGTAGCGCCAGCACAACGGGGGTATATAATAGGACTGCGCTCTCAGAGTACTTCAAAACTGGAAAAGAAGGTGCCCCTGTGAATGGCTTTCCTGGGAGCTCTCCTCAAGGGGAAACGGGCAGGGAAGCGAATGAGCGTGCAGGTGGGTGGAAAAACAAGACCTGTGCGGAAATGGCTCGTGTTTTGGCGAGCACCTGGATATTTGCTTAGGTCATGGAGTAAGTCTGTTGGACGGGCTGATTTTGTCCTGCTCTAGCTCACACTGTACATCCTAGAGCGGGAGGAAATTCCTGGAGTCCCGTGACACACACGTGTGTGTGGCTGAAGAAAACACAGGCCGGCCCGGGCCACGCAGCAGCAGCCCTGTGCCTGTCACACTGGCAGCCTGCGGGATGAACGCCTGCGAGAGACGGGAGGGCGAGCCGTCCAGGAGGTGGTCTGTCTGGCAAGGATGGGACCGGTCACGAATTTCCGTTTGCCTCCAGCTTGCTTCTTTCTGTCTTGCCAGCAATGTCTAACCAGATGCCAAGGCACGTGGGTGGGCCGTGGGTGTGCGGGTGTGCCGTGGCAGCCTGGGGGTCATTTATTAGTAGGGCCGCTGGGGGGGTGAGCTCCCCCCCCCCAGCAGCACTGTGTGCCAGAAAAACTATGGTGTGCCTTGCCAATTGCAGTGCCTTGTCACTGTGATGAAAAAGGCTGGGGGCGCAATCCTAACCTGGAGCTGGCCAGCACAGTCAGTTAGGCCCGCACAGTTTGGCCCGCACAAAGGACTCCATAAAGAATGTTTGGACCCCTCTCGGAGTCAGAGGGTTCAGCACACAGACGTGCACCATCCTCCCTGTCTCCGAGAATTGTGCAAATGCACTTTACAGTGTCCCTTGTGCTGGCCAAACTTGCTGGCCTAACTGTGCCCCCCTGACTCCCAGGTTAGGATTGTGCTCTGAAAATCACCGTTCTTGGGAGTTAGCAGATTTAAGGGCCAGCCCTGTCCCACTTCCGAGCACTGGTGCAACTGCAGTGCAACTCCACAAGTGTTCCCTTACCTTGAGGAGGCCTCTGGGCCTGCCCCCCCCCCAATGCAGGATGCAGCATTGGTGCTAGAACGTTGGCTAGGATTGGGCCCCTTTTCACAGTCTGTCTCCTGAAGTCAGCTGTCTCCAACGTGTTTCTTCTTCTTCTCACGGCACACTGGCCTCTTGGTGTGCCCCTTCCGGCTTCTGGGAGACGCTTCGGGGTGCTGCCGCTGTTTCCAGGGCAACGGTCTGCAGTTACGCCTTGCCTGGGTCAGGCGTGGGCCAGTCCTGCCAGGCTGCAGCCGGACCGCCTGAATGTGGGCAGACACCAGATTAGACGTTTGGGGCGCACGTAGGACTCGCCTGCAGTCAGACCCCCCCCCCCTTGCCTTGCTCTGGCTTTGACGGCTCTGTGGAGTAACCAGGTTGTGGGAAACGGGTGCTTCGGCTTGTTGGCTGAGACAAGGACTTGATTTGAATACCACCTCGCCGATTTCTTGGGAGGTGTGTTTTTATCGGCACGTGCAGCTCGATTCAGGCAGGCAGTACTCGCAGCCCTGCTGATTCGGAAGCACCGCCTCTAGGTCTAAGCGCATTGGGACCCAGGCGTTTCCTCCCTGGAGGCGAGTCGTTCTTAGCTGGGTTGCTGCGCAGCGAAAGCAGGAGAAGGTGCTCCGCTATGTGGCTTGCTGGGAAGAGGTCCCTTCCAGGGACACCTCCGAATGTCGGAACGGCCAGGCCAGCTCGCTGGTCACCTCGCAAGGGAGCCGCAAAGCTGTCAGCTCGTCTGAGGCCTTGAGAGGGACCGGAGGAAGCAGGCGGGCTCTGAGGAGTGGCCGGGTTCTGCGAACAGCTGGGGAGGGATCCTGTGCGACTCAGACACCGTATTTTGAGGCGCCGTCTGTTATGGGCTGTCCCGGCCTGTCCCAGAGGGGAATGGAGGTGGCGGCTGAAGAGCGAGGGCTTCCGCTCCCCGGGATGCTCTGGGCCCTCCTTTGCACCGGCCGTCCCTGCCAGACCTGCTGCAGATGCAGCTCAGAACTAGGAGAGAGGTCTTGGCAGGAGGCTCGGCTGCAGCCGGCCGGCCCGTTCCAGCCTCAAGTCTCGCCCTCCAGCTTAGTGCGACGCCTCTGGGCTTCCCGGGGAACCCCAGCAGGCTCTCCTTTGTGTAGGGAGCTACCATCTCATCTGGCCCAGGACTGCAACAGACTCTTCCAAGCCTGAAGATGTGTTAATAGAGAGTGACCCTTGGGTGGGGTCTCTTGGGTTTCGCTGCTGATTTGTAGCCTGGAAGGCTGTCTGTGTCCGAGAGCAGGAAGCCGTGGAGATGGCCGTTCCCCCATTCAGTGGTCAGTAGGAGCAGCGATGGAGCTCAGAGCTCGGCTGCCTTCAAGGGCTGATTCAGCGTCCGGTCCAGGCTGGCCTTCGGTGGCCCGTTTGGCCAGGGCCTTAGTCCAGGGCCTGAGGTGGTGCTGTTGGTGGCTGCAGCGCTCGAGTCCCTCGTCCGCCTGAGAAATCGCACGTTCCAGAGCGCTGCCCCGCCCTTCCCCCGCTCAGCCCTCGTCCTGGCAAGGCCAGCGCAGCTTCCCCGTGAGGGAAGGTGGGGGTGACGCTGCCGCAGCCCCAGGACCGTGGCCGGAGAGGGGGTTGGCAACTGGCTGAGCCGGTGAGGGCGAAAGGGGGGCGAAGGGGGACCGCTCTGGGTCATGATCTGAGGACGCCACAAACACGCACGGGGGCCAGCCTGGGCGTAGGAAGCCGCTCCTGCTGCTCGGCTGTGGGGCCGCATCGTCCGTGCAGCCGACACTGCGCTGCGGCGGTGCCGCTAAGGAGGGGGCGGCAGTGCGCTCTGATCTGCACCAGGTGACGCGCAGTCCTCCCGCTGCTGCCCGGCAGGACGGAACGGTGCCTGCTTGCTTGGAGAAGGGAGGAGGAGGGCGAGTGCAGGGGGGGGTGATGATCTCCCCTTAACTGGGCCGGCCTACAGTCCAGTCCAGAACTGCCCGACCGCCTGGGGGTGCAGCAGTGGCCAGGCCGCCCGTCCCCTCTCCAGAGGTGGTGCTCTGCTCGCTGCCTTACCCAGAGGCCAGGCTCTGCGCTGACGCCCGCTGCCCATCACCCCACCCCCACGCCCCCTGCCACGCGGTGCCCTCCTGCCCAGCCTGGGAAGCCTGCACTGCCAGTGCCTGGGGTAGTCGCCACTCGCGTGCGCAGGGCTGACGTTGCCATGGCCGACATGCTTGCTGCTGGTGCTGGGGGCACTTTACGCTGCGTGGGGTGTACAAGCGCCCCTCCCTGATCCTGCCGGATAGGATGGGGCCCTCTGTGGGAGGGGCTGCTCTGCCCACACTGCTCCTAGACTCCCAGGAGGCGAGACCTGGGGCGGAAATGCTGCGGGCCCTTCAAAGCTGCTTATCGCCAATCTTCAGGCGGGAAACCTGAATGTCTCCGTGGGGGATGCCTTGTATTTTGGCTTTCCCTATTGACGACGACACCCGCCAGTCAGGGATAAGAGCCCGCCCTTCGCTACCGCCTTGCGTCTTACCGGTTCCCCCTCCTTCCCATCCCTGCTGGCGTTTCTCTTCCTCCCCAAAGCAAAGCTCCTGCACTGAACGATGCGGGCAGGTCTTGGTCCTGCAGGAGGGGCCTGGCGCTTGGAGCAGCAGGGAGGGCGCAGCTGCTGGAGGGCTGTGGTTTTTCTGCCCTGGGGGAAGGGGGTTGCCAGCTCAGGCCCAGGCGTGACTTGCCCTGGGCACTGTCAAGAAACTGAAGGAAACTGCGGACTGGTTGCCCCATCGCTGGTCTCGAGGAGCTTGAAAGCGGCTGGCGTCGTCGTTTCCCCTTGCAGTGCAGGGAGGGAGGGAGAAGGGGAGGCGGCTCCCGAGGCAGGCCTCTAGTGTGGGCACACTGGCTTCCTGGGGGCTGGACAGAGGAGGGCTTTGCTCCCCCATTTGGAGAACCAAAAGCCTCTCCCTCTCTCTGCGTTTGGGAGGGGGAAAGTAAGCAGATATAGACGGTAATCCTCTTTTTTTATTGGTAATTTCCTCCCCCGCTTCCTGCCTCCTTCCCATTCAGTTTTTGCACTGTAGCATTTGTCTCTTCCCCCACCAGCTGCTGGCGGAATTTAATTCAGCACTCAGTCCAATTCTATCAAGTTAAAGGGATGGCAGCGGGGGGGGGGGGGGGCGGGGGGGCGGGCGCCTTCTCTGCAAGGGCTCCACAAATATGGAACTCCCTCCCAGAAGAACTGCACGCTCTCTCTTGGCCTTTCGGAGAGAGCTTAAAGCGTACCTCTCGCGCCTGGCCTTTGGGTGACGGTGGGCTGGCTGCCCTCTGGAAGGCTGTCATCGTTTGTTCACTCCCCTGGTCAACTGTTTTTCCACCCGCCAAAGGGCCTGATGAGGAGGGTTGGGTCTAGCTTCATTCTCGAGCAGTCTTCGTGTCCCCATTGACTGTTTCATGTTTTGGTTTTATTTTTGTTTTTTTTACTTATTGTGGTTATGTTGTACTTTGTTCTCTGTAAGCCGCCTTGGGCATTTCCTTCGGCCTGGGAAAGGCGGGGTATACATTCTTCAAATAAAATAAATAAATAAATATCCCAGGAGAGCGGCAGAAATAACTAGCTGGATCAGGGGCCACAGGGTGTATGTGTGTGTGAAGTTGGTCAGACTGGTTGTTAACGAAGTCCATTTTTGTTGTTCTGTTGACATGCTTACGAAGTTAAAAACACGAATCCGTTTCCAACAGAGATCGGCACCTGATCACTTATAATTATAGCTGTGTATTAATAATATATTTTTAAGATCCACATTAAGGGTGAAAGCCTAACCAACCTTCCACCACTGACATAGCTCTGCCAGTGACTCTTGAAGCAACCAAGTCACGCTTGGCTTCTCATCTTGACACTGTGGATGGTCACCCCCCCAAGCTCGGCTCCCTCCGGGTACCTTTACTACTCTATGCCGATGACGCGGTCATTTTGTCACGCTCGAGTCTTGGACTCAAAAGAATGGTTCACAAGTGTCTTGAATATCTGTCTCACAACAAACTTCAGCTGAACTTCTCCAAGTCCAAAATCATGGTTTTTGCTAAATCTTGGAGACCTAAGAAGTGGATCTTTAAAAACCAACGCATAGATCAGGTAAAGACCTTTAAATACCTGGGCATTTTATTTTCCTTTAATCTTTCTTGGTCTAAGCATCGTAAGATGGTCCGGTCAGCAGCTATGTTGTCATCTCAAGCTATCACCAGCTTTTTCTATCACAAAGGTGGATCCTTTATCCCTGCGGCTATAAAGGTATTCTCTGCCAAAAGCATCCCACAAATTTTATATGGCATACCGCTGTGGATTAAATCTTTTGACCACTCTATCGAACAGATCCAGGCTTCCTTTTTAAGGAAAATTTTTGGCCTGCCTTATTGCGTCTCATACGCAGTCTTATGTCTCGAGTCAGGTCAACGCATGCTGGAGACACTGGCCTGGACCCAAACATCGAAATTTTGGCTTAAAGTTTTCTTTGCTAATAAACAGAATAGCCTACTTTCCCACCTACTTACTGACCCCTTCTTTTCAGCTGACTTTTGGGTCTTAAAGATGGCGCAAATCGGCATTGGAGTGGACCTGATTGGGTCTGTTTCACAAACTGAAGCATTTAGAATGATAAAACGTAGACTCCTGGATATTCATGACCAGAACTTCTTAAATGCTGCAAATAAATATTGTTCTCCTCTATTTTACCAAATCCCAGTTACAACTGGCCAGATACCGCCTTTTCTCTATGCAGTGGATAGCCCCAATGCTAGAAGAGCTTTGTCTTTGGCACGCTGCAATGTGATCCCGTCAGCTGTGCTCTGGGGTAGATTTAATGGTACCCCTTTTACAGAAAGACTCTGCTCTTGTGATCTGGGTGCAACTGAGTCTCTTGAGCACCTTTTATTCCACTGTCCAAACCATCGTGGAGGTAGGGAAAAATTCTTAAAACCCCTTATGCAGATGTGTAGTGCGAACGTTGATTCTGAAATTTTGAAATTCCTTTTTGTCATGAAAGATCCTATCTATATTAATCAGTTCGCTATGTTTCTTTGTCAGGTAGTCAAAACCAATCTGGCTCGCGTCAAAAGTGTGGAGATGATTAATTATTGATTTTATTTTATTCTAATAGCTTGAGTGCAACAATTCTGGAGCTGATTGCGATAGTATTTACCTATTGATTGTCCTGTCTTTTGTCTTGTTTCTTTTTTTTGTTTGTTTATATGCCAATAAAGGTTTTTGTATTGTAATTGTAACCAAGTCACGCGTTGCAGGTAAAGGCAGGTCTTGTTAAAATTATGGAAAAAATACCTTTATTATTATTTAAACATATGAAATTTCCAAAATGGAATGTTTTTTTTTTAATTTACAGTTGGTTCCATTATGCTTGACTGGGATTTCTTTTGACATGTGTTAGGCAGCACCAGGAAAGAGAACAACAACATTAGAAATACTATCACGGTTACAGTTAATATGTAACTTAATTATTGAAAAAAATATGTACACTTTTTTCATTCTGTATTGAAAAAAAATACAGGCTATTATTGCCCTGTATTGGAATAAATCATCCATGTTCAACTGCAAAGGGATTTTTTTAAACCACCAACAAGATAAAGATAGCACCATATGATAGTGAAAATCTACACTCCGTATAGGACACATTTTGTGCAATTATACATGTACAGTACTCGTCAGTTTGCAAAACAGAGTTTCGCAATCCAAGTGGTTGGTCGGCAGGTGCGCAAACCAAGGATGTTGCGGTAGCTCCACCACAGACAGGCTCCAGACCTGTGGAACCGATCCTGTGCTGGAGGCCCAGAGGTCCACCGACCAGAGCCAGGAGCAAAACAGGTTTGGGGGGGCCGTGGGCGTACAGTCAGGACCGAGGAATGGGTGCGCGTGTGCAAGTGGTTTACAGTCCCTGAACCGCGTGCACAGTCCCATTCCACAAAAATCTACTCCTGGTTTTTTGATTTCTCCCGCTTTCTGTTGTTGCTATTGGTAAAACAATTGGGAGTTGGAAACGTTTGCCGCCTGCTGTCCACCCCCCACCCCCCTTGCTGCAGCCTCCTCAGCCCCAGCATGTGTTTTGCTCGCGGAACTTACGGTTCGTCCGAGCAGGGGTTCTCCAGCTGTGGTTCTCCACAGGGCTGTGCGGCGTCCTTGTAGCAGGCGCCCCAGGCATTCCACTAGCAGTGGGGCTCAGACTGCGCTGGCAGAGAGTGTGCCCACCCCGTCCGCCGAGCACCGTCAGCCCAGGCTGTGGGCGATGTGGCAAGTGAGGCAGCCCCTCTGGCATCGGCGGCTATGCTGGACCGGGCCGTGCCCCGCCTGCAACGGTGAGTGTGCCTGAACATGTGCCTCCGGGGCCTGAGCAGCACGTCGGCTTCTCCAGCCAGCCTTCCATCCAAGGCTCCTCGGAGGACCAGGCAACCTGGAAAGGCTTCGTCAAGTCTGAAAACGACGGAACGGCAGAACAAGTGTCTGCAATTTCATCCCATTTTCATTCACTGTCATGTGAATTTTTTTTTAAAATTCATTTTGGTTGCTTGTTTTTAGAAAAGGGCTGCTTTGGTCTGGGAGTAGTGGATCCGGGCTACTGTCAGCAGTGCAGCCACCTCTGTACAGCAGCCATTTTTTTTACCCACAATGCCTTGCACCAGTGCCCTGCATAGCAGGTTAAAGAGGATGGGGAAAAAATGGTTGTTCAATAGGAAGTGGCTGCACAGTGGAGTTCCTGCCCAGAGCAACTAGTTACAGGTAAGAAACACTCTAAAAAAAAATAAGATGTTGAAAAGCAAGAACGTCAACAAGTTTGGGCGGGGGGGGAAGAGGAGGTGAAAACAGAGCCTGTGTGTGTTGCCATTTGTCCAAGAATGACCGACACTAGGTAGGAACGGGTTTTGCTCCTACCAAAAAGCACGTGTCTGGCAGTAGATTCTGTAGCACCGCAGTATCATTGACGGAAAAGCTCCTGCAAAAATGATAGGACAGAGGAGCACTTGGGGAGAGCTGTGGATGGGTCCTGGGCTCTGTGTCCCAGCGGGACTTTTCCTTTGAACAGCCCTGGCACCACCTCAAGGCCTGCTCTGAAACCACCCCTCCATTTCACACAACACGGGCACCGGAAGAGTCTGGCTGGGTCAGGCCCGGGGCGCACAGTGGCGGCTGTTTCTTGTTGTGTTGGCCACTGGGACGTCACCCCTGCAGGTGGAGTCGGCAGTTCGCGGTCGTGGCTCATCCTGCCAGCTGTTCTTCGTGAGTTTGTTTAACCTAAAAAGCCGGCAATGACAGAAAGTGGCCCTCACTCAAACCACGGTGGGTCCAGAACTTCCCAGCCAGGCACACAACAAACCTCACGTTTGGGCTGGACGGTCCCCGAGTGGCTGAGAGGACCAGCTGATGCGGGCTGCGCTCAGGTGCTTCAGGGTCTTGGTGCCAAGGCGCCAGGCACCAGCGCCAGCGTAATGCCACTCGGACAGTCCTTCCGGCTGCTGCTATGTGGCCTGCCTGGTCCGCCCGCTGTGGCCTTTCTGGGCCTCTCCTGTAATGCCCGTCCCCCAATGCCACCATTCTTTGCATCGCTGTGCAGGTGGGCCACACGTCTCTCCGTGTTTCAAATGGTACTTTGCCTAATTCAGCACTTCTCAACGTCTGTCCTCACTGCACCACTTTGAATGGCCCACCTACTGGAAGTACCACTGGAAGAAGCTGGTGATGGCATCAGTGCCAGTTCCTTCCAGGTTGAGAGGCCGGATGCCACGTGACAAACACCAGCAGGGGGGAGGACTTTCCTGAGTGTGGCAAAGCCTGCTTTGGAGTGCTGCCTGCTGTGCCAAGTGTCGCGTTGCCGGTTCTCTTGTTGCGTTGCTGGGCTTGGGGTCCCATGCGTACCACCAGTCACCACCTCAAGTACCACTGGCTGATAAGACACTGGTCTAACTGATTCCAACTTTTCCCCCCAAGGGAGCAGCAATTCCTAGCACCAGATAAGAAATGAGAAAAAATGCTTGGGGGGTGGGGTGGGGTGGGGTGGGGTGGAGGAGGAATAGAAAGGGGGTGGGGAGAATCGGGGTGAGTGTTGTGAAAAAGCCAGAACGCTCTGGGGCTGGGCCCCCTCTGTCCAGCACTAGGGCTAAGGGCCAAACTAGACGGCTTCCCTTCCTCCTCTAAATAGCGTAAGTGGGAAGACTTGATCCAGGCTCCAGGCGGAGTCCAGGAAGGGGCTTCCTCTCTCTGCTGCAAAGGGGCCGGCTGGCCCCAGTCCTCGTGGTGTGCGTTGGTCCTGCAAGCGTCCTTTTTCAGCCCAGCAGCATAAATCTGGAGCGGGGGGGGGGGAGACCTACAGCAGGACCGTGGCGGAGGTGGAGGCAACGCTGCCCCCCTCCCTGCTTCAGCCCTAATCCAGACTGGCTCCCCACACACGCTATTTACAGGGAACGCAAACACCAGCGTGTCCACGTGAGGGTCGGCCCCGTTTGGCCCGGAGAGAACCAATGAAATCCTGGTGTGGCCACCTCGAGAATGTAAACTTGCACGTGGGCGTAACACATTCATTCATTGCAAGGCTCTGGCCAGCTGTGGGCAAGACCTGGGCTGGGCAGGTCCCTTGGCGGCCTCCCAGTGGCGTGGCTGGCTGCGCTCACGGCGGCCACTGCTGGGACCACTAACACAACACCCCCCGTGCTGGTGCGCGGAGGGAGGCGCCTTCCCGGAGTCAGGCCTGTGGTCTGCCCCCCTCACCACGCCGCAGGGACTGGCAGCCTTGCTCCAGGCGAGCCTCCTTCCCAGCCCCCGCTGCTCCCCTGCGGCCCCTCCAAAGGCCCTCCTGCATCCACGCTGGGGCACGAGGACGGACACGAGCCATTGGCAGGGTCAGCCACGTTTCGGCTGTCCAAAGCGGCCTCCTAGAAAGCGCTGCGGAAATGCTCGGCTGGCTGGACAAGCGCAGCAGCAGCAGCAGCAGGTCAACCCCAACTCCTGAGGCCCGTCACAATTGTCCTGTTTTTCTCTTGCAGCGCTAGATGAATAGAAGGCACCTCAGCAAGGGAAGAAAAAACCCACGGAGGAACAGAAAACAGCGCCGCAGAGGAGGGGAAGTTCGCTTGCAGTGGGGTTTTCCCGTCTTTTCATCCTTGGAACGTTCTCCTTGGAACGTTGGCTGCCACTGGAGCCGGCAGAGGCGTCCGGCTGCTCCTCGGCTGCTCTGGGCTTCCGCCGGCTTTCCTGGCACGGCCTCCTTTTAAAATCAAGCCTTTTTATTTGCCAATGGCCCCCCTTTCGAGCCACCCATCCCCCACCCACAGTGTGGGCCGGGAGCAGAAACCAGAAGCCACAAAAGCCACGAGCCTTAAGCTGGGTCTCTCTCGGCACGGAGGTCTTTGCCAGAGGCCGACCCTGTTGAGGGACATGGGACTGGAATCACTTTCCAAATCTTTTCCCTTTTTTTTTTAAAAAAAAGAAAAAGAAAAATGGTAGTAGCAAGCCACCCAGTGGCTGGAAATAATCTGTATATTACTGGGAGTGGGGAAGTAGCACCATCCAAACATCCTGCCATTTGATCCAGTTGGCTCGGGGGGTGGAGTCTTCCTCTTGGTCGTCTTATCTGTGGTCGATGGCTGTAGGACGTCCAGTCTGCCGAAGGAGAGGTGCTTCAAGTCTTACTAGGCAGGTGTGGGAATTCACCTGGTTCAAGCAGTTGGTTGAACAGCGGGGAGGGGGGAGGGCAGGGGGAGGGGCAGGCCCTGGACGTCTGCAACTTGAACACAACTTGTCTTGCTGGATCAGGCCAAGGTCCATCTCGTCAAGCATTCTCACCTTTAAACAGTGGCCAGCCAGGTGGTGATGGCCACCCCCTGCCATTTGTCACCTGCACCTGGCTGTTCAGAGGTAAACTGCCCCCACACGTGGAGGTTCTGTTTAGCGGTCATGGCTAAGAGTCCTCAACAGACTGAGCCCCATGAATTTGTCTAATCCTTTTTCAAAAAGGCATCTAAGCTAAGTGGCTCCTGCCAGATCTCCTGGCCGCAAGTTCCACAACTTAACGGTGCCTTGTGGCAGGGAGGGAGGGAGGCCTCGGGGGCTGTGTCGTTAACTCTTTGGCAGCATCTTGTTGGCATAGAAGTCCCTGCAGGTCTGGCAACAGCGCTGGTACCACCTCATGTCTTGGCAGAGGTTCTTCTCCCGGATCACCCGGCAGTAAACCGTCCACTGGTCTCCTGCACACTTGTAGGTCAGAGCAGCTTTTACAGTGTGTATTAAGTAATAAAAGGGGAAGGAGTGGATTAGAAAGAAGGTCAGAAGAGAAGGCAATGCTGCAGTGAGGAACGTCATCCTCATCTTACATCTCCTACAGTATTAGAATCAAGAATCATAAGAGGAGCCCAGCCGGATCAGGCCAAGGCCCATCTAGTCCGGTTTCCCGTATCTCACAGTGGCCCACCAGGTGCCTCAGGGAGTGCACAAGACAACAAAATGCCTGCATCCCTTTGCCACTCCCCTGCATCTGGCATTCCGAGGTAAATGCCTTCTAAAGCGAGAAGGTTGCACCACCCATCGTGACCTGCAGTCTCCTGATTGCCCCTTCCCCTGTCATGGCTCTGTTGGTTCTGCCAGTGGAGAAGACAGATACCCCACATGACGTCACCAGGGCTGGGCGCGGAAGGTCAGAACGGAAGCCCGTGGAGTATGGTTGCTGTCTTCAGCGTTTTTCCTGGGGTTGGCATCGGAATGCCAGCTAGGAGCCCCTGCAGGCTTCGAGCGCAGCAGAACCCGACTTACCAAGCCTTGGAGAGGTGATGGTGTTGACGTTTATCTTTTCGTTGCAGGCCTCCTGGTGACACTGCCGGTAGGCTGCGGGCTTGGAGAGGACGGGACACTCGTTGCCATGACGGCCTGTCACTTTGTGCATGCACTGCACCACGCGGGACTGAAGGCCTTTCCCACACGTTGAAGAGCACTGGGGAGAGGAGAGGAGAGAAGGAGCCTTCATGGGTCACAGGTCAGGAGCTGCCGCCCAGCATGAGGGATGAGCACCCGCGAGATCAGCAACAGCAGTGGCCTAAAGCGGCCCAGTGTCAGCCTGATGACCCAGCAGTAAAATGGCCATTCGCCCCCACCTTGTCCTTCCTCAGGCATGAAGCCCTGGCCAGGGGCTGCCCAAAAAGCACATGAACAGAAGTAGCAGCCTGTGTAGGCTGTGCGCTATGTGCAGGAGACACAAGTGCTACACTGATTCTGGACACCCGAATTATGGAGTCTGAGGTGGCACTTTTGCACAGGTGTAACACGTCGTGCTCTCAGGCAGGTGCAGCAGCGTCGAGCTGGCAATTGCCCAACGTTTTGAGGAACGCTCCGACTTCCAGACAGGCCTCCAGAAGCCGTCAAGGGAAATCGAGGCTTGCCCCTGGGGTGGGGCGCTTGGTTCAAGGTGCAGAGAGCCACAGCCGTTCAGCACGGCCCACCCCCCAGGACTCTCTCCCCTCCAGCCCCCCAGCTCCCCTCCTCTCTCCTTGCTCCCTACCCCACATCGCTCCGACAGAGAGGTTCCCCCACATCGTGCCCCCCACCGCCCCCCGTTCTTGCACCACTGCTCACCTGCTCCACACTTTGCGGACTGGCCTTTCTCCTCAGGGCCGGCTGGGCCAGACGTGCCTCACCTTGACCCCCCTCCCTGCTACTGTCCCCTCAGTGGAGTCTGCCTTGTCCCCCCGGCCCCCCGCTCTGCCTCTTCCTTCCCTGCTGCATGGCTGGCCTGTGCCGCGGCCACGACTCAGGATCTCCGCCCGCTGAGGGGCTGCCACCCAGAACGCCACCTGCCGCCATCGCAGGTCTGCCAGCCCTGCACCAAAAAAGAAGCCACTGAGGGGGCTCCCTGTGCAGGGGCACCTTCATCCGCCCACTCCCTGAACACCCCAAACTTCCCTTCGTGCAGAGGCCACGCGAGGAGCATGGCAGGAGGCACTCTCCCCTCAGCTTTCGTCAGGGGGAAGCAGGTCGACATGGATTGCACCTGCAGTAGGCTGGAGTGAGTTGGGAGACTTGGGGTGTCCCCCCCCCCCAAAATCTGCTGCCCTCCGGCTCCCTGCCCCCCACAATCTGCCACCTCCACCCAGCAACAATGTTCAGGCCCCAGAACGTAACACCTTTGACTTTCACCAGTTCCTGCATGGCACAGAAGCAGCCACAAGGTGCAGAACTGAGTGATGAAAATGATTATGGGGCTGGGGCACCTCCCTTATAAAGGAGGACTGCAGCATTGGGGGCCTTCAGTCTATAAAAAAGACACCTGAGGGGGGCATGATTGAGACGTACAGAATTCTGCATGGGAGGGATAGAGTCGATAGAGGGATGTTCTTTTCCCTCTCACAATACCAGAACCAGGGGACATCCACTAAAATTAAGTGTTGGGAGTGTTAAATGGATAAAAGGAAATAGTTTTTTACCTAGTGGGTAATTAATCTGTGGAACTCCTTGCCACAGGAGGTGGTGATGGCATCTGGCCTAGATGCCTTTAAAAGGGGACTGGTCAGATTTCTGGAGGAAAAGAGGTTGTGCAACCTCTTTGCGTTAATAGTAGGCTACTTCAGAATGCCAGGTGCAAGGGAGTGGCCACAGGATGCAGGCTTCTGGTTGTCTACTGGGTTCCCTGAGGCACCTGGTGGGCCACTGTGAGATATAGGAAGCTGGGCTATCCAGCAGGGCTCTGCTTATGTTCTTAACTGTTCTTACTCCACTGTAATTGGGAAGAAGGCAGATCTGCTTATCCGTTCCCCTTGCCAGAAAATGAGGCGGCCCTTGTGCCCCTCCTCTTTGGCCCCTCACACTCCTGCCTCTCGTGCCTGATCCAGACGGTCGCAGTCCAGGCTCCTCCCTCTGAGAACGGCAGCTGAGTGCCGCACCCAGCCGGAGCCGGTGAAAAGGCCCTGCGCGTCCCAAGGGGGGAGTGGTGGATTTGCGAGGTCTCGGCAACTTCTGCTGCACCTCTAGCCACACAGGAATCGGAAGGATGAACATGCGTACTGGTGGAGAGCCTCTTGGGAAGGTATCACACCTCTTCTTAGCAACGCCCCGGCAGAAGGGTGCCATCGCTAGTAGGGCAATAATAACCAGCACTTTGGACAGTTTCTCCTCCTAAGAAATGCTGTGCGCTTGGGCAATGCCAGATAACTCTGACCCCTCCACCCCCCCCCCACGTCTTCCAATCACACATAATGCTCTAGTAAGGGGAACGTACCACAGGAGGAGGGACTGACCACCTTGGGGCATGGGGGGGAGAAGCCACTGAAATAGCAGTTGTGGCAAAAAGAAAGAGATGCCAGCTCCCCTTGCGGAGTGTGTGGGAGCGGGGGGGGGGGAGAATGACAAGACCAGTGGAAATAGGACAACTGTTCAGGGGAGAGCATGCTCAGGTCATGGTAAGAGGAATGACTTCTACGTGTCTCTACGTAACATGCTACAAATCGGGAGACCCAAACTAATTTTCTCCCATTTTATACCACTTCTAGTCCTCCCCATGTCATATTTTTTTCCAACTGGAAAAGAAACTCTGCCCCTACTTGCCATATCCAGAAAAGTGGACAGATTATGCTGGCACCACAACATCTACTCCTATGCGCTTCAGATGTGCAGCCAGATAGGATGTGGCTACTCCCTCTCACTTTAGTTCGGAGTACCCTTTTGTTTTACACATCAGCTGTTTTATATGCTTGTGTTGCTTTTCTTTCCCATTTTGTTTCCTTTGTCTTGTGTGTGCGCGTGCATGCGTGCACAGTGCAGCCCAATTGTTGCCATTTTTTATCTCACCATATTCCGTATTCTCCATTTCCTGATTTGCAGGTTGGAAGTCGAATGTTTCTAAATATAACCAGAGCCTCACACTCAGGGCTAGAACTGTACAAATCTAGCTGTGTGGTCCTTTCAACACAAGCAGGCAGGCCCAGCACCCACTCAGCAACGCTCCACTCTCTCTGCAGCCATTTCAAAAAGTGCTCAACTAACACTGACCTACGTTCACCTGAGCCTATCACCAACATGCGCAAGAGGCAGCTTTGCAATCAGTGAAGGTGAGCCAAGGTTGTGCCAGAACAACATGTGCCAAATACGGGCTCCAACCCGGTAGGTTTCTTGGCTGTTTGGCTAATATTTCTCTTTCCCTACTTGCAAAACTTTGCCACGTCTATGCAGACGTTACCACGAGTCAAAAGGGATGTTTCTTTGCCACCCAGAGGCCGAAAATCGGCATCTCCATGCAACGCATACCTGCCTTTGTCTGTGACTGCACACAGGGGGGTCCCTGCCTCAAGGGGGCAAAGCACCAAGGTTTTTCCACAGCTCCTGCCAACACTGCTTCTTAACGCACAAAGAACCTCCAAGTGGGTTTTCCCCCTTGCCTTGAGCTAAGCTTGATTGCTTCTCCTGGGAAACCAAGATCATCACCCAGGCGATGCAATTAGTCTTTTCAGTGCCAGGAAGACAGATGTTAACATCTATCTTAAACCTCTGGGTTTGGCAGCTGAAGGGACATCTGGCTTATTTCAGGGAGAAACATTTTCAGCTCTCCAGGAAATGGGAAGAGATACAGAGAAGCGTACAAAGGAGGATTGTGGCCCTGGACCGGGAGCAAAGAGGGCACTAAGAGAACCAGGGGAATCCAGCAGGGGCCACACTGCACTGCCCACCAGAAATGCATAATCCTAAACACATTTGCCTGGAAGCAAGTCCTGCCCATGTCCATGGAATGTCACGGCAAAGTTTTGACCAAGTTTTTAAAGCATGCTACCCCTTTCGACAAGCCGAAACGTCCAGTCCAGGAACTATTTCACCATGGGAAGAGGCACTTTTCCAAACTTCCGTTCAGGAAAATTAGACACCCTGGTTCTGTCCAGAGTGAATCGATAAGTGTGAATATCTGGGCACGTCCACTATGAAGGGAGGATGGAAGTGAAACCAGCGTCAAAGCTGTGTGCAAAGGAGACCTGGATGGAGCAAATGCATTTCCAGTTGTGTGGCGCGAAGCCAGGCTGTGCAGTGGGTCTGGTGCTGGACTTGGGCCTGGGAGAGCCGGGTCCCAATCCCTGCTCAGCCACGAAGCTTCCTGGGTGACCTGGGGCCAGTCATGGTCTCTCAGCCTCGCCTACCTTGCAGGGTTGTGGTGAGGACAAAAGGAGGAAGGAACCTGCACACCACCCTCAACACTTTAAAATGGTGTTATTCAAACTGTGGGTTGGGACCCACTTGGTGGGTCGTGACTTGGTGCCAGGTGGGTTGCCGAAAGCTGGGAGCAGCCATCTTGGAAACCACAGGCCTTATTCCTGTTATATTCCTTTTGTGAGTGTTAAAAGTTTGAATTTTCAAGTGAGTTTTTTTTTAATTTTGTTTTTAGTTCAGTGCTTTTAGGTAATATTTTGTCCTCGTCTTCTCCGTCAGGATGTTTCCTGGTTGTACAGTTCTGCAGTCCAAGAGTGCCAGTTTGCACTTCAGGAGTGTCATTTTATTATGTCACAATGATGGCACTTCCTGCCTGATGATGTCACCTCCTGCCACAACATCACTTCCAGGGCAATGACGTCACTTCCGGTGGGTCCCGACATGAGTGCCATTCTCAAAAGTGGGTCCCGGTCTAAAAAGTTTGAATACGACTGCTTTAGAAGAAGGGCAATATAAAAATGTGGGGCGGGGGGAAGGACACAGCGCTCCTTGGCAGGACAGGTTGTGCCGCTTAGTCCTGTGTCGGGAGGCGTTCAGGCTTTCCGCTGGGGAGGCTGCGTTGCAAAATGGACTCCCCCCATTCCCCAGCGATGCACCTGGGCCTCGTTCACGAGCCCTCCTCAGTCGGCCTCAGCGCAGCTGCCATGTCCGGCCTGGGCTCTGCCTGCACCGATGAGGTCTAATTCGCCCACAGCACATTTCCACGGCTTAGAACAAGAGGGACCCCAGGCTGCAGGGAGGACGGATCTGGTCTTGTCAAAAGCCGTCCTTCACCTGGGGTTGTTGTGTGTGTCAGAAGGAGATGATTTGTTTAATCTCAGTCAAGGCAAAAAAATGTCTTTTCAGTTCAGAGGGGCAGACTCAACATTAGGAAGAGTAATAAATTACATGTGGGGAAGAAGGTTTTTCCTTTTTTCGAGCCGCTCTGGCCCAAGGGCACCTCCTTCCCAAGACTTCCCAGCTGCCTCCAGGCTGTGCCTTCTGAGCGGCACTTCAAGGGCCCCTCGCATCCTTAACGCATCCTTAAAGACGAGGACCTCGCTATTTTCAAGAACACAGAAGATGACAAGCCATAAATCCAGGAGCTTCCTCAAAGTGCAGCCCTGCCAAAGGCCCGGTGCTGGGGGGGGGGAGGGGGCGCGAGAGGCCTGTGGCTGCAAGTGGCCCCACAGGGTCGCATTCTGAGTACAGCCGGAAACCCTCTGCCTGCCTGTCAACTTAGCAAGCGGTGCATGGCCGGGTCCCCAGTGACTGAAAACGTTCCCAGATACATGAGGGAGGAGCCCAGGAACTGTTTGGACAGCCATGGCAGGAAGGCCACACACACACACGCACACCCAGCGCCTTGCAGGTGAAGCCGTCCACAGCACTTCGAAAGAGCCGGCCTTGAAGCCGGGATGGCAGCCTGCTGGCTCGCTCACCAAAGCTGCAGGATCACCCCGGGGGGGGGGGAGGAGGAGCCAGCCAGGCGGGGCACTGGGATCGGGGCACAAGCCCCTCAGGAGACCCCCCCCGGGCTGGAGCGACCCCCCAGCCGCCAGCGCTGGCGACAGGAGCAGAGCCCTCTGTGCTCAGGGGCCCCCTGGAGGGCTGGGGGCAGGCCTCCAGGGCTCCCAGCCAGCCCCTGGCACCAGCGCCAGTGGTGCCATCTCAATGATTTAAGAACAGGTACTCACTTTTGATTGGCACGTGTCGGGACCCGCCCACCGGAAGTGATGTCATAAGCCGGAAGTGATGTCGTGGCAGGGAGTGACATGAAAAAAGCCCTTTTGGAGCCCTCAGATGATTTTAAACTGGCCCAACAGTGGCAACAGTATTCCACAGCACCCCCAGAACATTTAAGGAGGCCTGGCATCATGTTAAAACCCCAGAGCAACTCATTTTTCAGTGGCAAGGAAAGGCAAGGCTCCGCTCGCTGCCTGCCTGCCTGCCTGCCTCTGAGAACATGCAGGCAACTCAAACATGCAGGAAATTCAAACGTTGCAGGGGGCGGAGTCGACGAGTGGGCGGGCGAATGGGCGGGGCCAGCTGTAATCCTAGAAACCGGTACTCGCGTACCCCCGCGTACCCCCTGCACGACATCACTGACCAGCGCCACACTGAGGGCCGTGTTGTGTCCTCCCCCCCCCACACACACTCACCCCTTTCACTGATGCAAACGATTTGCTACTGGTCAATTTTATGTCAGCTGAAGAGCATAATAAAAACATTTTAATTGTTTTTCTTGACGTCAGAACAGGGAAGAGGGGGCAGAGAGGAAGATGCGCACTCTCTCGTGCCACGGCTCCTTCAGGAGTAGAGGTGTAATGTGGGGGGGGGGCAAAGTGGGGCATTGCCCTGGGCTCAACCTTCTTAGGGGTGCAAAATTTTGCAAAATTGGGGGTGCAAAATTTTTAGGGGTCAAAAAGCAGCGAGGTCCTGCCTGTGTGTGCAGGGATGCAACGCCTGCCTCATCCCAGACCCTGGCAAGGCACGCTACAGCCCTGCTCGGGAGACAGGTGCGGGCGGGGAAGGCGCCAGGTGGCAGCTGGTCCCAGCCAGGCGGAGGAAGGGGGCCTGGCCTCCCCCCCTGCTGCTGCATCCGCCACCGAGTCGGGGGTCCCTGCGCTTTCCCTCCGGCTCAAACGTGTCTTTAAGCGAACATCAGGGCAGACCAGTTTTCAGGCTGGCTGAAGTCCCTGCTGCAGGCGGCTGGGGGGTGCAGGAAGTTGGTGAGGACGCCCCAGACCCATCCCGTTCTCGTGCCCCCCAGAACGCAAGAGGGAGGGAGAAGGCAGCCTGTCTGCCTCTCCAGCTTTGCCCCCACACAGAAAGCTGAGAGGACCGGCCCCCAGGACCTGCTCTGCCGAACCCCTTTACAAGAAGCGTTTTGGAGTGGGGGGGCGGGGGGGCACGCTGAGTGCTGGTGAGGGAGGGCGGTGGGCTGGCTAGGACTGCCCTGGGGATGACGGGAGGGCCCCAGCAGCAGCAGCCTCGCAGGCGTTCACGGTGCGCATGCGTCATCTGCCCCTGCACTGCACAGCCGCGTCTGGCTAGAGACACAGATCAGGCAGCCCCAAGCAGAGAGAGCTTAAGCAGAGGGAAGCGGACAGGCAGTCAGAAGTATGGAGAAGGAAAGGGATCCATGATGCCAGTTTGCACCAGGCCCAGAGAAATGCTACAGCTGAAATACGGGTCTCACCTTTACTATACTTTCTGCCTGAGGCAGCCCACACGGACAGTGCTAAGGATGCAGAAATCCTGAGCCCCGATGTCCACCCTGCGCAGGGCACAGAGCCAGGCATCAGCAAGTGACCAAGCGGGTGACCAAGGACTGGCCCTTCACACACGGATGGCTCACCGTTCCCTGAAGGTGCGCATGCCTGCCTGCCTGCCTGCCTGCCCACAAACCCCAGGAAGAGCCGGGTCAGGAACG
Organism: Lerista edwardsae; assembly: GCA_029204185.1. Lineage (NCBI taxonomy): Eukaryota > Metazoa > Chordata > Lepidosauria > Squamata > Scincidae > Lerista > Lerista edwardsae. Next base: position 10,108,905 of record JAJKFI010000026.1, read on the forward strand.
CACACTCAGTGGCCGCACTGCCAGAGGCTTCTGCAGGCGAGACGTTGCTGCGTCTGTGACGTGCAGAGCAGAGTGGAGAGCACTGCAGGCCCCGGCGGACCCCGTCTGCACAGCCCCTCTGGCGGGGGCCGAGGAATCGCGTGTTCCGCATGTCTGGCTGGCTGCGCCTTGCACAGAAGTGCCATGTTTCGCTAAAAGCGAAACATTTAGGTTCTAGATCAAGTGAACCTTTTTTTAGAGAAAACAGCATCTTAGCAGGTAAGATGCAAGGGATTTGGTGTGGGGCTGAATTCTTCCCGTCTCTTGTATCTTGTTTGGAGGTTGTTGCCTTTTAGACAACAGAAAGCAGAAGGCAGTGTTTGCACAGCATTTGGAGAGCAGGAGGAAGGTGTCTTAATGCTGCCCAGTCAGACTGGGGGCAAACCTGCAAGAGATTCAGCTGGTGATTTCAGGCCAATACGGAACTTGTGGCTCCCCTGCAGTTCCTCCCGATGCACACCTGTCCTTAGTGCTCATTCTCCTGCCCAGTTAAACTTCCACTCTGAGGTCAAGTGAGATGCCAAGTTTTTGTTTAAAACAAAAAACCCACCGGGCCTGCAGAACGGGGGAGGGAAGGCTGAACTCTTTCCCCTCTGGAAGGAGGGGTTGATCCAGACCCAGGAGGAGGCCGCTGTGGGTCAAACAGCAGCAGCTCTGAGGTCCCGAACATCAGGAAGATTGTGCTGGGAATGGGTCGAGATTCCGCTCCCATCTGCTCTGGATCCAGCATGCTGAATCCTCACCCGCCCTCTGCAGGAATACTGAGATGAACGGACTTGCAGCGCGTGTGCCAACACAAGGCCAGTCTCCAGTGCGTGCAGCCCTGCGTGGCTTTGTGCTTCGTGGTTCTCGGCCTCCCTGCAGTGACTGAACAGTTTGCCAAGAACCATCCGGGGCAACGCGCAGGTTCTTGTCGCTGCGCCTGCTGACCCCCACTCAGGAGACAGCTTGAGGGGACGGCACGAAAGTGAGGCAAGTCTCACAGGGAACGAGGCGGGGCCCAGGCTTCCTGCCTCCTCCTGGGACGCGCACTGGCTGCCAGGATTTGCAGGCCAAGACAAGGACGCAGAAGCCACCGGCAGCTCCTCGCACCGGGGAGGGCAGGTGGCTGGAAGAAGCCGTTCATCAGGGGTGCTTTGTCAAGAGCGACGGGGCCTGGCAGAGGCACCAGTGCCTGGAATGTCGCTCCTCTGCCAAGCTCTGGCTTGACGCGTCAAAATGGGTCCCCCGGGTGCCAGGCAACGGGGCACTGCTTGTCCAGTGCACGACACAGAGAGCAGGAGCCGTTTCCTAGCCTGGACGGTGGTGGAGACGTGGAGCGTGGGCACTCTGCCGGCTCCCAGGCCCTCCGCTGGGGGGGGAGCAGGGGGGGGGAGCTTGCTGACTGCCGGGCGGTCTGAGATCGGTGATTCTTGATCTCCTGCTTGGAATAGGCAACTAAACTGCACATCCTGCGGCCGACTTTGCCAGCTGGGCTCCGGAATTCTCTCTCACGATTCAGCTTTAATTAATTCACCAACACTGCAGCAGCTGGGCTTGGGGAAGGGAGCGCTGGGATTCTCCTGTGGAGTCGCGGCTCCCTTCACAAAAGACTCTTGACGCGAGTGAACATGGCTTGGGAATTGTGTGTGTGTGTGTGTGTGTGTGTGTGTGTGTCACTCCTGCTGCCCACCTTGACTTGAGATCGAATCAAGACAACGAACGAACGAACGAACAAACAAACGAACGAACGAACGAACGGGGTGAGGCTTGGCGCGGTGGCCCAGCACATCCCTGGCAGTTTACACCGTCTGGCCCTCTCGGGTCAATATTCCACGCTATGATGTTCAAGTCTTGGTGTCAAATACTTGGTGTGACCTAAATATTGGCTTAAATGGGGGGGCAGAGGGTGGCCCTGTTCTGACATTTTTGCCACTGACTGAAAGAGATAAGAAATGTGTCCTGATTGGGCCCTGCTTTTTTCCTAGAGTTTGATCAGAAAGAACAAAAAATCCTGCTCCCGTTCTTGGAATGCAACGTGAAACAAGAAGGTCCCCTGGTTTTTGAAATGTTCTGCACATTCCCTTGGAGAAAGTGGTCTCTCTGTTTGACGACAGTTAGGTTTGCACAGGTAAGAAATAACCACGTTGGAACAAAATACTTCTGGGGAATTTCAGTTCCTTTTACGAACAGAGGATGTGAATTTCAGAGGTTGCAACCTGCAGGGTAACCTTATTCCTGGAAATGGGCGGCTCCTTCCAGCAGCCCCCAGCCGGCTGCCTGTCCAAACAGCACTATTATAGCACTGCAGGGCAACTTTCTGAGGGGACCCAGGGGGAAAATGGGGGTCACGATTAGAAGTGTCACTGCTTTTGCACCCTCCCCCTTATCCCACCAACTCCACCAAATTCAGACAAATGTCTGGGTTGATGAGCTTTCAGCTCAGTTTTTAATAAGTAGTATCAACAGTCATATCCACACTTAAACCAGATTTCTTATTCCCAAGGAACTCTGGGAACTGTAGTACTGGGTGGTGGTGGCAGAGGCTTCAGAAATGTCAACAAAATCAAAATTCTGAGGAATCTTTGATAGTTAGAGTAGTATAAGATATCCCTTTGTAGAGCAGACCAGATCTCACCATTTCGAGTCAACTCGTATGTGGTCCCAAAGATCCAGGTTCATTTGGTCACAGGCTGCCCAAGTCTACAGTGACCACACAAAACCCTTCGGATACATCCACACACGATAACCGACTAGTGGCCACTGGCCACCATTTTGTTTTTTGTTTTTTTCTTTTCTACCAATGCCCCAAGGTACTGTCATTCTGAGCTACTTGGGGGAAATAAAAATAACATTTCCTTTTGATGGCGGCCATTTTAATAGAATACTTGGAAGGAGGAGCGTTTGATTTCTCATAGTGCCCCAGAACAATGCTATGACCAGGGGCAATATGGGCCCAAGCCTCCTGACTTCGCAAAGGCAGCTGGTCAGCCACTGCAGGAAACAGGATGCATGACTAGATGGGCCTTTCGCTTGACCCAGCAGAGCTTTTCTTACGTCTCCCCTGAAAAAGCCCCCCAAGGGCAGGGGGTGGCAGACCATGGTGAGCCTTGAAGGATGGCTGAATCCAACAACTACCCAAGGATGCCACATGCCTGGAAAGAACCACACCACAAATCTAAGCCTTTGTTGTCCGTTTGGTGTCGAAAGGATGGCCTTACCTTGGACCAGTCCCCCGTCTTCCACTCGTAGCAGCCTGTGCGGTCCTCACATTCCTCCTCATCCTTCGGCCTCGTGGCTGCGTCACATTTCCCTTGCGGATTTGTACACGTGACAGTTCTCTTCTGCTTCCCCCATCCACAGTCGGACGAGCACTGCAAGGGAACAGGCACCATCACCGGCAACTGGTTGTGGCTTGGACAAAAGCGAACAGAAGTGCACAGCACTGCTGCCAACAAGACTGAGATTTTTCAAGCAGACTCAGATTCAAAGAATTCCATTTTTCCAAATGTTTCTTGCAAAATGTTACAAACCACATATATTTTTGACTGCAGAACTAAGGCATATTGTGGTTAATTAATATTGGTAATTGATTTGGATATTGTTTGACATAAAATATTTTAAATGTTTAATATTATTTCCCGTTAAGACAGCCTTAATGGGCAATAAATACAACAGCATTGTTATCAATATAACTTTTTTTATAATAGGGTCGCGTTTTCTTAACATTAAAAATCTTAATTTTTAATCTGATGTTCATCACATCAGAATGTTCACTCTTTTTGAGCCTGTTCATTGCAATTATTTCTCTGATCTGATTCTGAGCCAGTCCCCCTCCACTTGCATAGAAATAATCTCTCCAGTACAGCATGATCCTAGCCAATCAGAGATCATGGAGCCAATGTGATGGCATTACAGTCCTGTAATCAGATTTGGCTCCACACTAACAACACTGAGAGCAAACTAAACTCATTCAGAGTGAAGGCAATCCTTCTTCAACATGAGTGAGCCCAGCCAGTCAACAAGGGAGCAAACAAAGACTTTTCTGGACAGTGCTTGTGGAACTGGTGAACACTTTCATCCCTTGCCTTCCGATCCTTGAAAAATCAAGGAAAGACTGGTAATTGACACTGATTGAGACGTTACAAAATTGGCCTCCCCACTTCTGTTCAATCCTAATAAAAACCCTCCCTTTTTCTGCAGCATCAAGGGATCAGTGCAATAAAGGGAGTGAACTTAATATTGAATAAACAGGGGGAGATAGGAGCTACTGTACAAGATCTTTTGAATATGCTCCAAGAAGCGTTTCCATTTAGTGGGTCCATGATGGAAACACGCCCCAGCTTGAGGTATGTTGCAATGAACGGGCAGATCTCAGCACGCCTGTCTCATCATCTTGAAAAAGTACAATCCAAGCCCTCATGACCTGCTGGCCTCGTTAAGGACATGACTGGCAAGCGTTTATGAACCGGCCAGGAAACAGACACGCTTTGAAATACTTCTCAGCAACTGCAGAGTGAGTTCTTCTCTCTCTCACACACACACACACCCAAATCCTATCTGGGAAGCCTGCTGAATTTACTGCTGCTCATTGCAAAACCCCTGTGTGGAAAGTGGCATCTTTGGCCCAAAGGAAGGAAGGGAATTTTGCAGGCTACAGGGAGGGATTTCTCCAGGTTGAAGAGAGAGCGAGACTCCGGTTATGAGCAGCTGCTTATCCAGGTGGCTGGCTGGCTGGCTTTATTCATCCCAGAAGAAGTTGTTGCAGGAGTGGAAAAACAATGCTCACCTGCCACTTCAACCTCTGGCTGTGAAGCAGGAGATCAGGACTGGGCAGGCTGCTTATACTTCGCAAGCAGTTGCTGATGCCACCATGTTTGTGGGCAACCCAACAGCTGCACCTCAGAATGCCTTGCAAAATTGCTAGGAATTCCTGGGCGCGTGTTTCAGGATTTTGTGGGAAAAATGAGCCTTGCCAGTAATAACCAAACCTGGAGCGCTTTGCATGCCAAGCCCCTGCTCAGCCGCAATCCCAGTCCCATCTCCAGAACAAAGGAACCCAGGGAGTGGCTGCCTGCTGGGCGGACCTCGACTCGGCACTGGTGACGCTGACTGGTCGGGCTCGCCAAGTCCCAGGCGCGAACCTTTCCCAGAGGTACCAGGCTACCCAGCGCCTTCGGCCTGCGAGGCATGGGCTCCATCGCTTGCCCACAGAAGGGAGCTACGTCTCCTTCTCAACAGCTGCGAGTTGTGCCATGCAGTGACTTGTGCCTCACAGCACTTACAGAGTCTTTCGGCGAAGCACCCTCAATGTGCCCCCTTAAGCTGGGATCGGCAAACAGCCAATTCTCTCAGGGGTCCCCCCCCCCATGAAGTGAGACTAGTGTTGAGGAACTTGTGGGCCTTTGCTGTTCCTGGTGCCCTGGCATTTGCTTAGTCCGCCCCCTCTGGAGCCGACACTTTTGTGACATTGCAGATCCAGAAGGTGGACCTTTCTGACGGACCAAACATCTTGAGCTAGCCCTGCAGGAATGCCAGCTGGCTTTTCTGAAGCCAGTCCGTTCCCAAGACTCGTTTTGATTGCACCAGCCAATCTACCTCTTGTTCTGTAAACAAAACCCTCTGAGTGGAAACCAGAAACTGTTGACTATTGACGACACAGTAGGACGAAACCCCGGAACTCTTTTTGTCAGAAAACAACTGCAACTCAGAGGAAGGAGGTGTCGTTCATCTGGGGATAGAGTTTTATCAGCTGGAGAAAAGTATTGGTTGTTGGTTTAACATGTATTATGGTTTTATTTTAATTTTATGATTGTTTAGACCCTGAAGATGGAATTCCTGCCTGCAAAACTGCCCCCTGGCGCTCACGGACTCCGCCTACCTTAGACCATTCAGATGCTTCCCAGATCGACAGGCAGTCGCGGCCTTCACAGCTCTGTACTGGGGCTGGCTTGGGGCCAAGGCAGTAGAGATCCCTGGTGTTGACGTAGGTGCCATTCTGCAGCTGGTAAACACAGGCCACCTCGCGGAACTGGATGCCCTTGGCACAGGTGGCAGAGCAAGGGCTCCACTGCCCAGCCACCCACCTGTGGAGAAAGAGGGCAGAGTCACCCCAAATAATTAATTGCCGTTTTGGTAAGACCTGAGCTGCAGAGGGGCAGCATCTGCAGAGCAAACCTCAGCTGGGGGTCACGGGAAGAGGCAGGAAAGGGGAACGCGTCTGATCAATGGCTCCAGGCCATCCCTGGTGGGCTTCCGGTTCTGAAGGAAGACCCCTCTCAAATTACAGCAATTCCGGACCGGAGTTGGAACACGGACTTTGTGTGAGCCCGCAAGGGGCAGGAGGCGGGGGGGGGGCAATGCCAATCACCTCCGCCATTCAGGAAGTTGAACACCCGGCCTGTCACTTGAGGCCCGTCCACTTGATTACTGCTCAAGCCAAACTACTCTTGGTCCTGCAACTTGAGCTGAGCAGGAACTAAGAGGGAGGGGACAGACTAAAGACAGATCCTGACACCTCTAAACGACTTGCTAAAACTCCAAACCAAACCTCTGTTTATGGACAGGAGCAAATATTCTTCAGCAGTGGTTCCCAAACTGGGGGTCAGGGCCCACCACTGGGTCGCGAGCCAATTTCAGGTGAGTCACAAAGCGCCTAGAGCAGCCATATTGAAAATACAGGAAGATGGGATGCTGGAAAGGGGGAGGGTTATGTGGTTGTTTAGCCTGTGTCAAGGTTGCAAATAGGCTTTTTCCTTTATGATTCACTTTGCTATTGGAAAATAGCTAAGAAATAACCCAACTTATTGCTGCATCCTCAGGAAATGAGCAGATTCTGGTGTCACAGTGAAGGCACTTCCAGCCATGACATCACTTCTGGTGGGTCCCGGACAGATTGCCATTCTGAAAAGTGGGTCCCAGTACTACAATGTTGGAGAGCCACTGCTGCACAGTATTTAAATGCATAGTTTACTGAAAGTTCAAACCATGTGTGGGAGAGAAGGCGGGGAGAAAAAGGGAGAAACTGTGTTACTGGGTTAGTGTGAGCTCCTAGAGTCAGGCATGGCAGCTGTCCAGGAACTGCTGAATGAAGTCTAGCACCGTATTGTAATCTGGCTGTGATCTGCAGCTCTTGGCAAAGGAGAGAGAGGAGGACTGAGAGCCAAGGAGAACGGGGGAGATGAAAGGAGTGAAGCTCTCAGCAGAAGCCACCCTGGTCCTACACTGACTTCAGAATCAATAGTTTGACCCCTAAAAAAATGAATAGTTTGACCCCCTAAAAAAACCCAGAGGTAAAAGGGGGAAAGAAACAGCACCCCAACAGTTATTCTGCCCTTCTTGCATGGAGTTTGCGAGACGGTAGCAGAAAGGAGACAGCCTCTGATTCTCTTCCCCAGTTCTGTGATCTGCCAGGAAACAGGAATACAAGCCTGGGAGGAGCCGGGAGCTCTGGATAATGAAGAATGGGGAAACGGACAGCTTTTAGAACAGATAAATTACCCAGCGGGCAATTAATCTGTGGAACTCCTTGCCACAGGAGGTGGTGATGGTGTCTGGCCTGGATGCCTTTAAAAAGGGATTGGACAGATTTCTAGAAGAAAAGTCCGTCACAAGTTATAAGCCAGGATGTGTCTGTGTCCTGGTTTTGGAAGTAGGTGACCTTGGAATGCCAGGTGCAAGGGAGTGGCAATGAGATGCAACTAACTTATTGCCTCATGTGCTCCCTGAGGCCTCTGGTGGGCCACTGTGAGATCCAGGAAGCTGGACTAGATGGGCCTTGGCCTGATCCAGTGGGCTCTTCTTACGTTCTTATGATCCCCTGCCCCCCAGCTTTCACACTGGCAAATGCCATATGAACATACTTCATCCCCAGTCAAGCGACTGGTCCATCTGGCTCAGCCTGGGCTACAGAAAGTGGCAGGGGCTGTCCAGAGCTTCAGGTGGTTCTTCCCTGGTCCTACCTGGAGCTGCTGCCTGGGCTCAAACCGGGAGGTTCTGCAAGCTCAGCCAATGCTCAGCCGCTAAGCTGCAGCCCTTCCTTCCCCAAAGCGCCGCTGGAACCCTGCCTTCCAAGAACTGCTGTGGTCTGCTCAGGGCAATGATGACAAGCAGCAGCCTCGCTGCAGACAGATCGGAAGGGCACTCCCCCCCCCCTTCTCGCACCTTACACAAACACATAGAGTAGAGCAAGCCCTGGAAAATGGGAGATGCTCTTGCAACAACACTCTTATAATTCCATCTGAAAGCAAACCCAGAGCTCGTTAAAGCAAACAATAATAAAATAAAATAAACGACGGTCATGGCGAGAGAGAGGACGGCCTCTTTAAGATGTTCTCGGTCACCGAATATGCCAAGGATGCATTGCTGAGATCTGGGTGGGCAAACGCAAGTGGAAATTCGCATTCTATGGAGAGGCGGGGAATGTGCTTTGCGGAGCGTTCCAGTTGGCAGCCTCCGAGGTGTGACTGTGTGGTCGACCTGGAGGCCGCAAAGGAATGTGGGGAGGCGGGAGGGGCGTGGCCTTCTCGGAGGCAAAGCACTGTTTGTTGCCATGGGGACAAGGAGCCAGTGAGAGAGAGGCCCCCCCCCGCTGCTCCCCCAGGGGTCTCACAGGGGATAATGGCCCTTTAAATTGGCTGTGTAATTCCACACCAGAAGTGGCCGTTCTGGAACAATGTGAAGGGCGAACGTGGCGATGAGGAGTGCTGACCACAGAATGGGCCAGGTCGGAACCAGCCTCTGCTCAACTGGCAGCTGCTGCTGGTGAACTCCCCAGACGCTTCAAGACGTGGGGCAGGATCGGTGGGCACTTCCAAAAAGGGTTGAGGCCCCACATTGACAGTGGCCGAGATGCCCACGCAGGCCGGCAGGAAGAGGAGCGGCCCCCTCACCCGCAGCAGAGCAAGGAAATGGCCCTGACGCGGGGGGAGCTTTGCAGGGCCGTTCTTTCCACAGGCTCTTGTCTTTTCCTTTTTCCCCAGGGAGAGCGAGCGAGCGAGCGGAAGAGGGCCAGTGTTCGTGCTGCTGCCCCTGATCAAAGCTGCCCACCCACCCACCCCCGCCAGTCTGGCTGAGAAACCCACAGCAGACTCTCGGGAGGGAAGGAGGGAACGACAGGCCACCTGCAAGCACCACCTGCAGCTGCCGCCAGGTGAAGCACTGCTGCAAGCAAGACCCTCTGGCAGGGCCCGCCTGGAGACTCACCGGCCGCCAAGCCAACAAAAGCCTGGAGACGACTCCTGAGCCTGGCTGGGCTCCTGCAAGTGAACCAGTGGCGGGGGGGGGGGCTGTGCCACTGGGATGGGGCAGCCGCAGAGAAGGTTTCACGACAGCCAGAGTCTGGCTGAGGTGGCCGACCTCGCCCGGCGTGGTGCCATGACAGCCTGCCAGTGGACGCTGGTGGAAGAAGCTTCCACAACTGGTCCTCAGCCCCCCTCCCCCCCCAGCCTGGTCACACCTTAAATTAAATGCTTGTGTGATGTTGTCTGAGACACTTCCACGCTTCCACCCACATGCGGGTCACCAGGGTGGCTTACCACACTTAAAGCACAGGAACAGTATAAGCAAACTAAAACCAACAAATAATAAAATTGTCATAAAACCCTCCTCCTCCCCCTCCTCCCAGAGGTGCCAGTGTTTCTGTGGCCACTGTGAGAGGGCAGGGGCACAACCTGAGGAAGCAGCAGCAGCAATTGGATGCAACTGGATGCAGCCTCCTTTTTAAGAGTCTCTGCATGCAGAAAACTAGCACATCAGGGCGAAGGCTAGACAGAACTCTTCTCCTTGACATTTGGCTTTCTATGCATGACGGGGCACTCAGCCCCCCCCCAACAAGAACGTGGTGCCCCACCTGGCCTTCAGCAACACAGGGGGCAATGCTGAAGGACCACGACTGCCTTCAGGAGGCGCCTCTCAGCATTCTTCCGGGCACGACCTTAGCCACGAGGGGGGCAGCCACAGCAACACTTCCATGCAGCGCGAGACCTTCTGCGTGCCACGCGTGTGGGCCCTGGGGAGGGGCTGTGGCTGGCTGGCCAGGTGGGGCTTCGCGGGCAGAGTCCCAAGGTCAGTCCTTTGCACAGCCAGCAGGGCCAGGAAAGACCCCTCCCCAGGACTTGGTTGCCGGTCACGGCAGGCACTACTGGGACCAGAGGGGCGAAATGCTCTGGCTCCGCAGACGGCAGCTGCGCCTGCTCCGGGCACTTGGGGCAATAATCAAAAAGGTTCTGGGGCTCCCACGGCCCGGTTTAGCTGTGCTGGGCTAATGCTGCGGAGGGCGTTGCAGGCCCAGCTGCCGGCTCTCCTGCAAAATGAAAACGGGGGCTGAGCCCCGTAAGCAGGAAAGGAGACCTGCGGCGAGGCCAAGCAGCAGACGACAAGGTGCCCAACTGCCTCGTGCCTCTTCAGTAGGCTTGGCAAAGGCGTCCTTGGGACACCCACGTCCTGCTGCTCCAGAGGCCTTCCCAGGCCTGAGGCTGGGAGCTGTTTTTGCCTCTCATCCAGCCCGTGATGTGGCTGAATGCGAAAATACTCCCACCTTTGCACTGGCTGGAAGCCCATTTGCACGGCAAGCGATTCTCCTGCTTTCACCCAGTATTAAGGGTGACCAAACCAGGCTAGACGTTCACATGCGAACCCACACGTGTACGGCACATAAGAAGCGCACAAGAAATTCAGAGGCCAACTCCATGGAAGTGCTCTTGGACCACTTTCCCACAGCCGTACCGTATGTGACGAGCTCCTTACCTGGACTGGCAGGGATGTCCGTTGCATCTTCTCACCTGGGGCTCGGGGCGGGTCACCCGCTGACAGGCACTGTCATTCACCAGTGTCATGGTCTTGTTAAGGATCCTCGTACAGGACACAACCGTTTTCCGCTCTCCTGAAAGTGAGATGGGGAAAGGAGCAAGGAGACCGTCACTCCAGTTCCTCTTTTATTAAAGTAGTTCTGAACTGCAGTTCTCAACGGAAACTCCATCCTGTATCAGCAAAGGAGATTATTTCGATCTTGTTGAATTCCAGTTGGCTGTCACAGCAGGCCACTGCTGCTTTCAAGGGCTGCTGCTTTTTGTGGAATTGCTCATTCCTTTTCTCCCGTCATCTGGGAGCTCCAGGGACAACAATCATCTCAGGAGCTTTGCGATATTGTGGGGGCCTCTGTGGAATGACCATGGAAGGCTCTGAATTCCAGATGGAACAGAGCTTGAAGAAAAAGCGGGATTCCGTTACGGAGTTCTGGAATTTTTCGGTTCCGGGACCAGCACGTGCTTTGCATGCATCCAGGCCCAGGTTCAATCCTGGCACTTCCACCTTCAAAGGCATTTCGGGTGGAAGGCCAGGGAGACCTTTCTGCCTTGGAGAGCCACTGAAAGGAAGAGGGAAAGCAGCTTTGTGCTGGATGCAATGATTGTGATTCGTGCGTGCGTGCGTGCGTGCGTGCGCATCTGTGTCCTGTGGATGAACACTTGGGAAAAATATTAAATAGCCATTGACAGATACGTCACTGTTAATTATTTCATGCATGCTCATTTTGCAAGCTCGAAGCCAACGACGGCACTGGAACCTCTCGCCCAGCCTCACCTCCTCCGCACTGCACACTGCAGCCCTCCCAGCCACTGTGTGTCCAGAGGTACAAGGGGTCCTGCTGATTTTCCGGCTCGCTTCTGTTTTCGGCAGAGTGATTCACAGGGATGGTGTATTCATAGTGGATCCCGTAGTTCTGGTCATGGAATAAAAGCACCTGGTTGGGGGAGAAAGAGACTCACCGTTACTGGGATCAGCATGAGGAGGGAGAGGCAGCAACTTTGAAATGAGAAAATCCACAAGAGCTTTCAAGTCAGGAGTTTGGAGGGAAAGATACAGCGGCAGAGTTTTTGAGGATCGGAGGTCCTCTGGCCCCAGATGCTGGTTGCCCTGTCTTGAAATAAGCAGAACTGAAGGAGGCTCACCCTGCTGAAGGTCAACATGTCGCCCAGAACACAGAGACCCGGGTTCACGTTCAAAGCTCAATGGTCCCACCAAGTGCAAGGCACACAGGTGAGCTGTCACAGGACTCAGCCCACGGCCCGCCCCAAGACCGGAGAGGCCAGAGCTCAGTGGCAGAGCACCTGCTTTGGGTGCAGGAAGCCTCGGGTTCAAGTCCTGGTATCGCCAGGCAGGGCTGGGAAAGATTCCTGGAGCAGAGGGCAGGCTCTAGGACGAGGGGCATTCCCGGAGGGGCTCTACCCTCCCCGTGGGACCCCCCCACTCACCAAGAAGAGAACGTGGGGTGCGGTGTGCAAACCAAGGCACCTGGAAATGCTTGGTGGTGACATGAGAGTGTCCACCTGGGCCCACTTGGAGGCAGGACAAGTGGGAAGCCGCAAGGCAAAGCTGCTCTGCTCGCCCCACTGACCTGCAGCCTCTCGAGATCCCGGCTGCAGCAGCAGGCAACATACTTGACGACATTGGTCACGTTGGCTTAAGGCCGGCCCTGCTGGAGAGCCACTGGCCAATCACCACAGAGAAGGCTGGGCCAGGTGACCAGAGCAGGAGGCCCCCCCCCACACACACACACACGCACACTGGGGCTCCCAAGCAGGGCTGGCTGGCAGCCCTGCCACCGAAGGATCCAAGGGCCTCCACAGCCTGGGCCCAGACACCCAAAGGACCACCTGTCCCAGCAGGAGCCCACGAAGGCCGCAGTCCCCCCCGGCGAGCGCACCTCCGCACCGGTCAGTGTCTGAACACGGGGGCGTTATGCAGTCACTACAGACAACGGTTGCTGAAAGGCGTTTTTTAAAACGGCTCTGAAGGTTTGAAGTTTTATGCATTTTGCATTCTTGTTCTATTGTTCCCTTTATTGGCTGTTTCAAGTGCCAGCCGGGCAGAGATGACAGCTTAGAAATGCCTCAGGATAATAATAATAATAAAAAAGACTCTCCCTTTCCATGCGTGGCCTCTCAGCTTTCCGCCACAGCCTCCTCCCTTTGCTTCCGGCTACTGAGCCAGAAGTAATTACCACTGCAGGAAATGTGAAATCGACCCACTGACTCCTAAAGCAACTCATTAAAGTTAATGATTCTGTTGAATTAAGATGCCACTGATTGTACACGTTTAAGTTTGTTTGGGGAGCATTCAGGTGTGCAGCTGGGCTTGGAACAAGTTGCAACAGAGATGGGAAGACGAGGAGGAAACCAGACTGTTTCTCATTAGTGCAATGGGACGGGAGCTTATTGGAACAGCCGGGGTGGCAAGAAGCCCACTGCACACATCACACCGTAAACACACATGGTAATGCGTTGTCTAGTGTGTGGCAGGGAGCTGAGCCGGCTAGAACTGATCTGATCCCCTGGTGGCTCCAAGATCTCTTCCTGCCGTGGCCTTGTGGAACAGGACAAAACTGGTCAGTCCTTGGAAAAATGTGGAATGCAGAACGACCCCCACTCTATTTGGTATGACCGATGGAAAGTGATCGGTCAATGGCAGGTTGCAATTAATTACACAAACATTATTTTCAGGTTATATTGCGCACCGTAACATCTTTATAGCCAAGGGCTACTTAAAGAACTTAAGTGCTGGCCTTGCGATGCAGAGAATGCGGGCACAATCCCATCAGGCTGAGCGCAGGTGGCACGAGCGCAGGGCCTGTGCTGCCGTCGGGAGGGCGCCGTGGGGCACAGCCAGCTGTGAGGCCGTGGGAGGGACTTATCACCACTGCCCTCCCAGCACCTGGAGGCGGCAATACGACGCTGGTGAGCAGGAGGTGCAACTGTGGCCGGTGCGGTGGGAATTCCGGCTGGGCGCGGGAGGGGCAGGGCAGGGTGGGACCAGTGGCGGCCTTCTGGGGAAGGGGACAAACGCCCCCTTCGAGGGGTCTCTGGTGCCTGCCTGGCACCAGCAGGACGCAGCGGCAGCCACTTGGCTACCACCGCTCCTCCTGGCGCATGGGCAGCGCAGGATTGGGTTGTGCAGCACTTATGCATTTGATGTGGTCTTGCTTGGAGCGACGACTGTTCCGGGAAGACGTCATTCAGGCCATTCATGTTAGACGGCAGCAAATGCCTGTGGATATTCAGGTCCTGAATTACACGCAGAAGTTCACAGAGTTTCAGACCAGAGCCTTTCCCGGCCCTACGAGGATTGACCCTGACACCTTCCGCACGTGAAGCCTGGACTCTGCGTGGTCCAGGGGCTCCACGGGCTGTATGCAACACTACTGCCCCTCCCCCACCCTTCCAGGCATGGAGAGAACCGGCATTGCCCCCCCCCGGCAGGGATGCCACCACAGACACCCAACGCCACCCTGACCAGTCGCTGACATTGCCACACTGTGGAAGTGGGGGGGACCCTTCTACGTCCTTCCCTTCCTCCGCTGTGCCTCCCTTGTCCTCAGTGAGGGTTTCTGCAACGGGACTGGGTGAAGACGGAGCGGAGCCCCTTTGGGCAGAGAGCTGCACAGTGGAAGACGCACAAGAACTGGGCGGATGCGCTTGTGCCTGCAGCAAGCTGGAGCAAGATGGGACTCCCAGCGCACCGCTCCACCCACCCGCCCGCCCACCCCAGTCCTGATGCCAGCAGCAGCGTTTGCTTCCTGGCTGGCCTCACCCCAGCCGACCCCTGCAAGTGGCACTTGGCAGGAAGCCTCCGGAGCCTGGCCTGCTGCTCTCGCCCCCGTCTTTGCCTGCAGGGCTTCCCACGCCCGCCCTCACCCGCAAGAACGACCTGGAGCCGCAGCTGGGCAGCAAAAAACACCTGGCTGCAGTTTGGTCGTGGTCACTCACAGCCTAGGCCTAGCCCTAAGACCTGTCTGATTTTGGGCTGGGGGTTGAGCGGAGGGGAGCAGGGCGGGTCGAGGGTGGCTCAGCGAACGTTTGCTACGCAGACTGCAAGGGCTGGCAGGTTCGGCCTCCGTGAAGGCGCTGGGCCGGATAACCCTGGAGGCCCTTCCAGGCCTCTGAGCCTACGAAAGCAGGCGCACTCCACTCCCTCTCTCCCTCTCTCTCTCTTTCCTGCTCTGTACGAAAACAGACAAATATCTTTTGCAAGATGGGGGGAAAGACACATCTGCAGCTGCCGAGGGAGCTTTATTAGTCTGAGCTGGAAGCCAAAGCTAAGACAAACCAGACAACCAGCTCTCCTTTCAAAACTTTCTGCGAGCTCCAAAACGCTCGGCTCTCCGGCCGGCCCTCTCGAAGCACACGAGATGCCAACGACTCTGCTGTGCAGCTTGGAGGAAGCAGTCATACTTGGAAGCACCTGGGGGGGCTGGGGGGGAGCTTCTGTTGCCAAGCGGAGGGCTGGAGCAGACCGCCCTACACAAACACTCGTTTATCCAAGGAACATACTTACAGTAATGCACTTGGAGAAATGCCTTGGCGAGTTTAAGAAAAAGAACAAAAGTGTGGGGGGGGGGGGGAAGGCCCAGCTCCTTAAAGAGATCCTTATTATCTCAATCTGCAAAAAAGGCTGGGGAATCTAAGGACTCGGATCAAGTGGATTTCGTGCAGTTGCGCAGCCACGTGCTATATGAACCTATCTCCATGTGGCTAACTGTGACCATGTCTGCCTGCTTGCAAGCAGAGGTCCGCCGGTCTTCCCTCAGCAAACCACTCAGGTGGTTTGTGTTTTGTCAGCCAAGAGAATTTGGCCCTTGTTTAGCCCAGTGGTTTGCAAGCCAAATTCAGGGGAAGTCCGGAAGCTTTTCAGGGGTTCCTGAATGAGGTCAGAAATGGGGGACAACCATCCTCAAAAGATAGTTTTCCCACTGATAGTGCTGCAGCCTCTGAGAGGAGAACCAGGTCCAATGGGGACAACCTGCAGGAGAGGAGATTCTGGTTGGACGTCAGGAAGAAATTAATGACAGTCGGAGTGGCTCAGCAGTGGAACAGATTGCCACTGGAGGGAGGTGGTAGAGTCTCTCTCACTGGAGACCTTCAGTCAAAGGCTTGACAGGCACTTGAAGGACCACCTTCTCCCATTTGAACCCTAACCCAGTGGTGTCATTCAAATGATTTAGGAACAGGAACTCACTTTTGATTGGCACTTGTCGGGAACCCGGAACCAGCCACGGAGCCCGTTAGGAACCGGAACGCCCGTTCTGGTCCGTTCCCCCTGAATGACATCACTGCCCTAACCCCCACTATGCTCTAAGAGGCTCTACTCTCCAGTCCAACAAGATCTGAGGAGCGCCTGCAGTGGTGTTCCTAGAGGCGGGGCAGAGCGCTAAGCTTTTGCAGGAGCCTGAGCTGCTGAGTAAAGCAGCCGCCCGCCCCCGTCAGCCTGCCTGAGCCTTTTCAGCAGCTTCCCCAGTGAAGAATGCTGCGGGGCGAGGGAGAATTGAGCCATGGGGGGGGGCAAAGGAAGAGCCAGGCTATGGTGGCTGCACTGGAGTCTCTGGCTGGCTTTGCGTGCGTTTGCCTTTGTGTGCGTGCAGGCGCCTGTTTCCAGCATCCAGCATTTGTGCTCCCTGGTGCATTCCTTGGTGATTTTTGCTCCCGCAAGGGAGGCTTTTGTGCCTGAGCTTTACTGTGTTGTTGCAAGGAGGCCCCCCCATTTCCCCTCCCCCCTCAGGTTGGTCCTGGCTTGCTCTAGTTCTCCACCTCACTCCTGCCACCTGTGCTTTGGTTTCTTCAGGGCAGCACTGCAGAACGGCTTTGCCCCCCCCTCCCTCCCTACTTATTCATTTCTCCCTTTTTCCACAGAGCTGCCCACCGCCCCTGGGCCCCTCATTTCCAACACCCAAGACTTGTGACCAAGGCACTGATTGACCCTGCCCACGGCTACGGGACTATTAGCCAATAGTTGGTGCAGAATTCTGCTCTCAAAGGTCAGTCAGTTCAGCATGAGTGACAGGAAGGAAGACAATCAAAACGTATCAGGTTACCATCAAGTGGAGTGGAATTTTCGTTGGTCCTTTGGCTGAGATTTTCTCCCACAGACCCCTTCGCACGTATCGGACTGTAGTTCCTGCGATCTGAAACTCACCCGGAAGCTCAATTTTCCAGTCACTGTTGATGGATTTCTTACTGGAATCTTTCAATGCTGGAAAGAGTAAAACAGCATGAAATGAAATGGGAAGCTGATGCATCATCATCATCATCATCATCATCATCATCAGAGAGAGAGAGAGAGAGAGAGAGAGAGACTGCCCTGGCGGGCCTTGCTAAGCCTGGCCGAACATCCTTTTTCAAAGCAGGCTTTGAGTCCCCCCAGGTAATAAGAAGTTCCCCAGGTAATAAGCCCTGGAGATTTTGCCTTCTGTTCAATCAATCAATCAACAGGTACTTATATACCGCTTTTCAACACGAACTTCACAAAGCGGTTTACAGGCAAATAGTAATAATAATAAAATTAAATGGCTCCCTGTCCCAAAGGGCTCACAATCTAAAAAAAAAAAAAGGCAAACCACCAGCAACAGCCACTAGAAAGACTGCACAGGGGTGAAGAGGGACAATTGCTGCTGCAACATCTCTCACTCCCACCTGCCTGTTCGTAGTCACACCAAGCCCCCTCCCCTGCGTGGGACTGCATTCCCACACTCCCTGAGCCCCATCCCCCGAGTGGGAAACAGGACTGCAAGTGTGAGTGTAAGTGGCAGTTGGTCCAGTAGAAAGAGAGGCGAGGAAAAGGGATCAAAAAAGAGTCCCTCCTTAGGGAACCCCATATATAGGTGCTATTATGCAAATGCACGAAGTCTCTAAGCAAAGATGGGGGAACTGGAATGTTTGGTGGCTAGGGAAAACATTGATATAGTAGGCATAACGGAAACCTGGTGGAATGCAGAGAACCAGTGGGATACTGCAATCCCAGGCTATAAACTCTATAGGAGGGACAGGGAAGGGCGTGTTGGCGGAGGGGTGGCCATCTATATCAAAGAAGGGGTAGAATCCAGTAGGGTAGAAACTGAAGGTGGGCCGGACTCCACCATAGAGTCACTGTGGGTTAAACTACCAGGCCATAAGAGCAATGTAATAGTGGGGGATGCTATCGTCCTCCAGATCAAAAAAATTGAGGGTGACCTTGAAATGAGGAAACAAATTAGGGCGTAGACCAAGAGACAGGATTGTAATCATGGGGGACTTCAATTATCCTCATATCGACTGGGTCAACTGCTGCTCTGGTCAAGAAAGAGAGACCGGATTCCTTGATGTGCTAAATGACTGTGCCTTAGAGCAGCTAGTTTTGGAGCCCACCAGAGGACAGGTGACTCTGGATTTAATATTGTATGGTACTCGGGACCTAGTTAGGGATGTAAGTGCTACTGAGCCATTGGGGAACAGTGACCATGCTGCGATTGGTTTTGCCATGCATGTTCAGGAAAGAGTGAAAAGCAAATCTGACACAAAAACCCTCGACTTTCGAAGGGCAGATTTCCCTCAATTGAGGCGGCTAGTTAGAAAGAAATTGAAAGGGAAAGTAAAAAGAGTCCAATCTCTCCAGACTGCATGGAGGCTGTTTAAAATAGCAATAGTATTGGGTAGGAGGTGGACTGTGGAGTGATGGTTGAGTGGCTGGTACTGCTTGAAGCTAAGCAGGAGAATCTGTGGTTTGTTTTTGGATGGGAGACGGATGCCAGGCTGTGACAAGCTGCAGTATCTGTGGTGGCAGAAGAGAGTCACTGTGGAGTAATCATTACTCACCGCAAGTGAGAGTTGCAGGGGAGTGTGTGAGGAGGCCAGCTGGCAAAGAACGGAATACAACCTTGAGGACCTGTCCAGGCCTGACTTGCGATTGCCTGCTGAGGCTTGATGGCAGCAGCCAAAGGAGAGAACCACACTGGGAAGGTGACATCTGGGACTGAGGATTGGCGGGTCACAAGAATACTGTAGATTTGTAAAAACCGCATTGAAAGAATGGTGGTTTAGACTAGCCTGCTCACGTAAGCTGCCTTGGGCATTTGCTTCAGCATGGGAAAGGCGGGGCATAAATTCTTCAAATAAATAAATAATAGAGGCCCAGTGGAAGTGTATGGTATACCGCAAAGAAAGAAGGGGGTCGGCCCACTGGACAGTGAGGGAGGGAGAGAAGAGATAACATCTCTGGAGATTGCAGAGAAATGTAATGAATTATTTGCATCCATCTTCACAGTGGAAGACTTTGGGCAGATACCACAGCCCAAACAGCCCCTCCTGACTAAGGAATTGTCAGATAATGGTTAATAAAGATGTTTTAGATCAAATTGATAAAGATAAATAAGTCACCAGGCCCAGATGGCATCCACCCAAGAGTTATCAAGGAACTAAAGAACGAAGTTGCTGATCTCTTAACTAGAGTATGCAACTTGGCCCTTCCAATAGCCATGGTGCCAGAGGATTGGAGGATAGCCAATGTCACACCAATCTTTAAAAAAGGGAGAAGGGGGACCCTGGAAACTACAGGCCGGTCAGCCTAACGTCTGTTCCGGGTAAGATGGTGGGAAGCCTCATCAAAGATAAAATCCTAAAACACGTAGAGGAACAAGTACTGCTGAAGGAAAGTCAGCATGGCTTCTGTAAGGGTAAGTCTTGCCTCACAAACATTTTGGAATTCTTTGAAAAGGTCAACAGGCACGTGGATGTGGGTGAACCTGTGGATATCATATACCTGGATTTTCAGAAGGCGTTTGACACAGTCCCCCACCAAAGGCTGCTGAGAAAACTTCACAGTCAGGGAATAAGAGGGCAGGTCCTCTTATGGATCCAAAATTGGCTAAGGGCCAGGAAACAGAGAGTGGGGGTCAGCGGGCAATTTTCACAATGGAGAGAGGTGAAAAGCGGAGTGCCCCAAGGACTCTGCCTTGCTCATAAATGACCTGGCATAGGTAGTGAGGTGGCCAAATTTGTGGATGACACAAAACTTTTCCGGGTGGTGAAAAATAGAAGGGATTGTGAGGAGCTCCAGAAGGATCTCTCCAAGTTGGGGGAATCGGCAACAAAATGGCAGATGTGTTTCAACGTCCTGTAGATAAGTGTAAAGTGATGCACATTGGGGCAAAAAATCAAAACTTCACCTATAGGCTAATGGCTTCCAAGGTGTCTGTGACAGCTCAGGAGAGAGATCTTGGGGTGCTGGTGGACAGCTCGATGAAGGTGTTGACCCAGTGTGCGGCAGGGGTAAAGAAGGCCAATTCCATGCTTGGGGTCATTAAAAAAGGGGTTGAGAATAAAACAGCCAATATTATTATGCCATTGTACACATCGATGGTAAGGCCACATCTAGAGTATTGCATACAGTTCTGGTCACCATATCTCAAAAAGGACATAGTGGAGCTGGAAAAGGTGCAGAAGAGAGTGACAAACATGATTACGGGGCTGGGGCATCTCCCTTATGAAGAAAGACTGCAGCGCTTGGGGCTCTTCAGTCTGGAAAAAAGGCGCCTGAGGGGGGACATGACTGAGACGTACAAAAGTATGCATGGGCAGGATAGAGTGGATAGAAGGATGTTCTTTTCCCTCTCACAACACCAGAACCAGGTGACATCTGCTAAAATTGAGTGTTGGGAGAGTGAGAACAGATACTTTTTTATTCAGCAGGTAATTAAACTTTGGAACTTCTTGCCACAGGAGGTGGTGATGACATCTGGCCTAGATGCCTTTAAAAGGGAATTGGACAGATTTCTGGAGGAAAAGTCCATCGTGGGCTATAGGCCATGATGGTTACGTTAGTAGTAGGCTACTTCGGAATGCCAAGTGCAAGGGAGTGGCAACAGGATGCAGGCATCTTGTTGTCTTGGGTGCTCCCTGAGGTATCTGGTGGGCCACTGTGAGGAACAGGAAGCTGGACTGGATGGGCCTTTGGCCTGATCCAGCAGGGCTCTTCTTATGTCCTTATGAGTGCACTAGCAGAATATTTGTGGATCAGGAGAACAGAATGGCAGATAAGGAGGAGATAGTGGCAGTTCTTCCCTTGCAGATAATTCCCAGGCAGGCCATTTGCATTTCCAGAGAACTGACTGTGTGCTCTTCACACTCAGTGTTTGAGCAGGACTCTTTAAACTTTCCACTTCCTTCATTCTGCCCCCTGATTATTATCTAAGCTGCCCCCAGCCCCAGCAAGCCCTCTCCTTCTCCAGATCCACCTCCTTCAGGTCTCCTTCCCTGCTCGAAGGGAACCACCCAGCAGACGGTGCTCTCCCGTTGCTTCCAGGCCTCCTCCTCGGCTCAAAGGCCTTCCAATTCTCTTCCCAGCGTACGGACACAAATTGCTCGGCATTTCCTGTTCAGGGTGGTTTGCAGAAGGCAGCCCAGCCAGGGCGTGGGATGGACGTAGGTGGAGAGCAGCCGGTCCTCGCAAGCGGAACAGCAGTTCAACTTACGGCTGGGGTCAGTTCCAAGCTGCCCTGCCCAGCCCAGCCCAGGGTGGAAACAAGCCCTGCTTGGCCCAAGCGCTGAAAACGGAATTGGCTCCAGCCACCACTCCGAAGGGGTGAGAGAGACGCAGCTCTGCCTGCACAGACCTCAGGCCTGTGAACAGCCACAGAGCAGGAAACTGCAGCCTCCGCTTTCCCAATGAGCCAGCTTGCCTCGCCGGATGTTTGCCGGTGTTTTGCTGCTGGGTGTTGGCCAACCAAGCGTCCGGCCTCAGCGCCCAGAGACGCCAGGCGGGCAGTGCGGGGATGCGCAGCGCAGGCTCCTGGGATGCAGCAGGGCCCCCCGCCTGGGCCAAATGCCACTGAGTGGAGAGGGGCCCAGCTGGGGTTGCCGACAGTCACGGGCAGGTGTGTGTGTGTCACAGGCTCTCCCAGGTCTGGCCTGAAGCCGGCTGCGCAGACCTGCTGCCGCCACAGCAGTCTGCAACACGCAACTTGGGGAGGAGATGAAATGTGCGCAACGTTTTGAACGCAAGGGGTTCGGTTCCGGAAGCTCCTTCCCTGCACTCAATCCAAAGTGAACCGGAGTCACGATCCAGTGTCAAGTTCTGGGGGGAAAATGGTTCTGCGAGTCTGATTCAGAAGCTGACGGTGCATGTTGCTGATTGGTTGTCCCTCCTTGCCGTGATGTCACCAAGAACCACTCCTCTCCATCCCTGGAGCAATTCTGATCACTCCGACCCCACAATAAATGGGACAAATCAATGCGCAAATGTTTATGTAGTACTTCTTTTCAAAAAAGTGCCCAGCAGCCTGGAGCACATAGAGAGGGGTGCAACTGCCAGCCCAGCTAGCATTTGATCCCCCTCTCTGCACACTGGTCATTTCAGCGGCAACCCCTGGGCGGGGGGGAGGGAGGGAGGGAGGAGCTGGGCTCACCCGTCCATACCATGTGAGAACTCTTTTTTATTATGTCTGTCTTCACCCAAAGTGACATCTGACAAAGCTCAACTGGCAGTAAGTATCCAAATTAAGCCAACCAAGACAAACACAATGCCGGCTCCCAAAAGCAGGCGCTTCCGAACACTGGAGCTCATTGTTCTCCAAAGCTCTGCTATGTCAGAGACTTCTGTGTAGGCGTAATTTCAGTCCACGAAACCTGGCTGCCTTGTAGGCAGAAATGGAAGCAGCAGGCAAAGGATCAAAGAATGGCAGACCAGAGGAGGCTTGGATGCTGCTCAGCCTTTCGGAGGAGAAGGAAGTCCTGCGAGGGATGTCTTGGCAGCAGAAGGCCACTTCCTGAGAATCCCAGGTTTTAAACAAGCTTCTAGTCCTTATGGATGAGAAAGGTCAGTTTCAAAGAATGTGGGCAATGCCTTGCGGTATCAAAGATGCTGGGAGGATTATTACATTTCCTGTGGTCAGAGGTCCAGCCCAAGCAGAAGCAGTTAAGTTAGATTAAAAAAAGGAAAAGTAATATGCAGATCCGCATGTCATAACGAACGGTGGAATCTGGCTTTTCCCTGGCAGAGAAGCTAGCATTTTCTCAGTGTACACAACCCAGCCCAACTTAGGGTTCACTTGCGCTTGTGCAAATGTACTTGCAGTTTAACACAATGTGCGGCACACATGGGCTTTGACTGGGGAGATTAACCAGATCGCACACAAATAGGATGCAGCACATACTTACCCACAGATTGATGCCACAGTATTCGTCTTTTATATGCCTATCCTGCTGTGAGAACACAAACGGGAAGTGGAGTTCTTGCTGCCTGCCGACTTCCTCTACTTTCTGGTTCCTGTGTGTGTTCTCACTGTCACCTCCTCTAGTGTTTCTCTAGCAGCTATGAGTCTAGGGTCCTGCTTTTTGCTTCCTTTTCCAAAGCCAAAGGAAGAAAAAAAACACCTGCCTTTGCAAACAGAGGGAGTTATGACTGCAACCCGGGGGGGGGGATTGAATAAGGTTCACAACTACCCATGCTTTCGGGGAACCGCAGTAGCAGCAGGAACATCTCTCTGGTGGCTCTGGGGGATGGGGGCACCTGTGTGCAGTGCTTGTTCCCAATCCATGATTTGCTGGACTGGGAAGGTGGCACTGGAACCAGACTGCTGTCTTAGAGGACAAGAAAATGACAGTTGCATCTAAAGGTGAAGTCAGTTCCCCAGCTGTTTCTCTCCCTCTCTTACCCAGAAAGCTGTGGGCAGGTTTATCCTCCATCACCCGGATCCGCCGAGCTCCAGGAGGGATCACGGCTGCTTCAATGTAACCTACGCCAGACAAAAGGAATATACTCATTTCTCAAACATTTCCACATAATAGACAATAGAAAGTGTTTGGACTTTTTAATTACCCACCCACCCCCAACTCCAATTCACATTTTGAATGAGAATTTTTACAAAATGTGTCAGCATGCAAATTTCAGTGCCACAAATTGTGACCTGAGGAGGGAGGAAGAAAATGCATGCCTTCTTAAATGCACTTGCACAAGGTAGAAATTATGATGAGTCCTATTCCAGTTTATGAGCTTTGGAGATGCTTTGCACACCTCTTTCTCTGTGATTTAAATGGACAAAAACAACACACTGACGCTGTGGCTCAAACGAAGGCCAGTCCTGGGGAAAGTTCTTCAAATGCTGAGGAAATTAACAGGTCTGGAAACTGTGCGTCTGCCCAGGGCTATTGTACAGCACTGGTAAGCAAAGAGTTGCCGATTTAGAAAAAAATAAATAATCCTGAGTCAAAAACGTGCAAAGCAAATTAAAGGATCCCAATCTGTGCATTGAGTTTTCAACGCTCCCAGGTTTCTGGTTAAAACCATGGATTTAACCTGCAGCAATTAAATGTCCATGTAGTAACCTGCTGGATGATTTCTTGAGAATTGTAACCACTTCCAGCTCCTTGCAACGAATGTTCATCTGGGCTCTGCAAGACGCACGTTGTGTAGGGAGATATGACATGACCAAAGACACCTGCTTCAACCTGCACTCTTATTTCTTCTCCCCCTTACCCTCCTAGCTCTGGTTTGCATTTTCGTGTCACTGGATCTCCCCACCTGACTGCATATTACCTCTTCCATTTTCTTCTCCCCTTCTCAGGTTACCAGGAGAAACAGCTCGACACCCCTGGAGGGGAACTGAAAACTCAGTGGCAGAAGTAATCTGAATAAAGGCTCCTGCTGAGGCCAGGTGGACAGATGCAGCATTTCAGGGATGACTAAGAATGTTGCCACGATAATTATCTTGCTTGCGTTTGTAAAAAAACGTTTTACCACAATATTGGAATCCATCACAGTCACTGCAAACAGATGTTCAACATACAGCTTGGCACTGGAATTTGTTTGGATCCTCCAATTCAGAAGACATTAGATTATATTACCGTCACCACCACACTCCAAAACGGCAAACATCTTTCTGTGAAAGTCATGCAGGGATGCCCAGACCCAACAGAGAACGTCCACCAGACATGAACTGAACATACAGGAGAGGAGCGATTAATGACCCCCTTGCCAAAAGTACCCTCTGGCCACACCTTGTCACCAGTGTTAGGAAGTCCCTCTGGAACATGCCCAAAATCTACTGTGCATTAGCTTAATTTCATTATTTTCAGAAAGTGTGGCATTAACTCAGGCCATATTTTGTCTGGGTGCTCCATGACATGTAAGCCAGAACTCTTTGGGGATTGTCAACTTCACCCTAGGTGCTCATACTGACAGGCTTTGTAAGGCTACGAAGACACGTGCAACATTTGAGCAGTGAGGCTGCTGTGAAAGGCCATTCCAGCTTCCACATTAGCATCACTGACATCCATGTACTGACGTAAGTGCATGCACAGGTGGGGGGAGGAACCTCACCCCACAGAGGAACGAGGGGGACTCCTGCATGGAATGGCCCTTGCAGACAAACGGATCTCTATGGACTTTTGAGCTCTGCAATGGCTGGGCTCTGAATTTGAATCCTGAGGACCTGGAGGCAGGAGACTGGCCTGGAGGGCCCCCCAGGGACACCCCCTGCCAGAGGTGAGGAGAAGAGTCACAACCGAGAGTGCTGCCAGCACTGCTCCTCCCCCCTGCACTGGACGAAGCCTCCTCCCCCCACCGTGACCACCCTGCGGCCAAGAGCGGAGGACGCTGCTGAGCCCTGCTGGAGCCGGCACTGGAGGGACAGGGCAGAGCCCCCTTAAGCTGCTTTCGTCAGAGGGGAGGACGCCAGGGCCAGAGGGCCAGAGCCAGAAAGGAGCCGAGCTCCCCGCTGGGCTCTCGGAGCTCAAAGTTGGCTCTAGGCAGCTGCCAGTTGGCTGAAGTTGGCTCTGCAATCAGCCTCCCCCACCTGCTCCACCGGGAGGCCACCTGGAGCTCAGAGCAGCCTGACCTTTGCCCCGAGCCTCCTTCCTGCCCCGGCTCCCCAGTGCCAGGACCCAGCACTGGACCCAGCAGTGTCATCCTGGCGGAACGGGCCGGTACGCCGTTCCGCTAGTTCCGCGGACGGGCCTGGGCCGCGCTGCCTCTCCCGAGGACGGGCGTGCTGTTTCTGGGCCTGCCCACCCTCCCGTGCGTCCAAATCGCTCTGAAATGGAGCGATTCCAGGCGCAGGGAGGCGTGGCTGGCCGCCATAGGGGCGGAGGGCTGCCAATCATCCGGGCGTTCCGGTTCCTGGCGCGCCCGGATGACATCACTGACTGCACCTTTCCCCTTCTAACAGGTTTAGGTGAGATGCAGTGGCTGAAGTGCATCATACGCTCAGCTCAGGTCTGGCCTCAGCTACGAACCACCCGGGAACCCTTCGCAAGACACTCCCTCAGGCCCAGCCTCCGGCCAGCAATCTGCAGATAATAACCATCTACACACTGGAAACGAAGCTACTTTTGACTCTCATTAAGAGCGCAATCCCACACTGGAGTGAGGCCGGCACAGTCAGGCCAGCAAAGTTTGGCTGACAGCAGAGCCACCGTAAAGCGCGTTTGGACCACTCTGGGAGTCGGGCGCCCGTCTGTGTGCTGACCTCTCTGACACCTGAGAGTGGTCCGAACCTAGTTTACAGTATCCCTTGTGCCGGCCAAGCTTTGCTGGCCTGGTTAGGATTGCGCCCTAAGAAATAGTGCTGGGATCAGACCTTGGCATTTAGCCGAAAGTGTAAAATACACACGTGACAAACAGCTGCCTGGGCACACCATTATGGTACAGGCGCACTCGTCAGAGAGCCAGGATTGGCTGCCGTTACCGCTTGAGTGCACCGCAGCAAACCTGGGTTTGTTACTATGTAATGTGTGAAATCCTAGACACAATTACATGGGAGCAAGTCCCATTGAACTCAATGGAGCTTGCTTCTGAGGAGACATTGTAGGCTTATCAAGATCTGAATTTAGGTTGTTTTGTTTTTGGACTGCACACAGTAAAACTCTTAGGCATGTTCCTTTAAAGGAGAAAGCGGCTAGCAGTTTAAAAGCTGGGTTTCCATCACCATCAAATTATATCAAGCTAGTTTTGTTGTGAATTCAATTTACGTACAGTACTATATATGCATGCAAACTCACAACAAACATCAGATTGCATTTCCACCACCGCCCTCCTGGGTTATAGAATTTGTTCACAGGCTGCTTCTCAATGGATTAATAAATCAACAGAATGAGCTTGCCGAGTTTAAAGATCTATAACCCTTAACACATTCTCTCCATTACAGTCACAATTCCTTAACCAGTTTGTAACTGCAGTTTCCCCAGCAGAAACAAGTCTCACCACCAGAATCCACAAGTCTCTGTTATGGTGGCTGGAAGGAGTCCTGCTGCTGGGATGGCAAAGTGATAGATTTTCATTAGGATTTAGCCTGTCCTTTTAGGCTACAAACATTTGGGGCTGACAGTGAAACAAGGGCTTTTTTTGCCCCAGCAAGACTTCGTTCCATTCTTTCACTGATGAATTCAGGAGAATGTTTGTTGCAAGGCTGGTGTTTCAAAATTCTTGCAGGAGCACTTGGTGCTTTAGCAATTCACAGCAATTTACACAAATGTGGTCCATCTCCAGAGCAACTTGCTCTCTTTGCATGCCACCGCCTTTTTGGATAGTCTGCACTACATCCACGCCTCAGGAATGCAAAACTGTGACTGAAGAGAACCCTGCATACAAATTACGTGGGGAAGAGACTTTTGTCACCCTGAAGATTAATATGTGGAGTACACTGGTACATCTCCCTGAAAAGGCTGGAAGGAGCCGACAGAGGAAGAAAAGCCCGCTTGTAGAGGAGCTCCTGTTACAAAGCAAGTCATTTTCCCCAGACAGTGAAAACAGATGTTAGTACGATTTTCAGTGCAGAGGCTGAACCGCTAAAGAACGGGTACGGATCTTACTAGGAGGTGATCTCTGGAGTGAAGTACATGTTCAGCCATGGCTATAAGCGCTAGCAAGCTTGGCAAAAATCCAGTTCTCTTCCAGAGGAGAGCATGTCGCAAGCTGGGCAGAACAACAGAAACTGCAGCCTCCAAACATAAGCCGTGGGGAACAGAATGGCTTTGTTGCATCCATGTTGGATTTGCAGAGTTCGGGGCAACAGAGAGAGAGAGAGAGAGAGAGAGAGACAGAAATGGCCAGCACAGCAAACCTCTCTGCAGGGCCGGTGTGCGGTGCTGGGGGTCCCCAACTGGGCAGTTGGGGTACAGGTGCTTGTACAGCACATGTGTTTCCCTGTGAATGACTGGGCCTGCATTCCTCTTGCAGTCAACATGGGGACCCCTAGAAAATATTGTGTCAAGACTGCATGAGCTGCAGCATGTGAGTGGCGCACTGACAGGTCAGCAATCAGTACACAGACTGAACGGTGCCATGTGAACAGGGCTGCTGCCCAGGGGGCTGGGAAGGCAGGGCACGGAGGGAGCCCAGCCAAGTCGAGAGAGTCGTGCGGCGGCTGCTGTTCCCAAGTCCTGCGAGCAGCAACTGCACCTGCATGTCAGCCGGAGGAAGACTGGAGGAGTCGTCCTGCGCATGGCCCTGCACCTGTTATGCCTCCGGAAAGCCCACAAGCAAGCCAGAGACCAACGGTGGGCCAATGGCCCTCTTCTGCGGCTGCTTCCCAGCAACTGGCATTCCCAGGCAGCTGCCCCTGAACTTGCAGCAGCCCAAAGCCATGAAGACTAGAAGCCACTGAGCAGCTTCTCCTTCCTGAACGCATCTAATCCCCTCTTAAAAATCATGTAGGCTTGTGACCATCAGTGGCTATGGTTAACTGCCCATCTTGTGGCAGTGAGTTCCACCAATGAATGATGCAAGGGCTGAAATATTTCCATTGAGAGAGAGTGTGTGTGTGTGTGTGTGTGAGTGTTCTCATCTGCTAAACGGGGTGGAGCTCCTTCTGTTTGCTTTTAATAAACAATCCCTGAATCCTGGGCAGGACTTCTGAAAGTGGGTATTATCCACGAGGCTAACCAGGCTGCAGCCCAGGGGCCCTGCAGCGTCTGGGGCCCATCAATTGGGCACCGTCACCGGCGTCCTAACTCACCTCCATGTTGGGGAGCCAGGCCCTCTTGCCAGGCCCTCTTGCTGGCCCCGGCCGCAGCAGCTCCTGCTTGCTGGAGCTCCTCCTGGCCTGCCGCACGGGAGCATTTGGCAAGCCCAAAACACCGGGGAGCCCAGGGGCCCAGCCGCGGGCCAATGCGGCTCTGACCCGGGCCCAGGAGTGTGTAGGGTCCCTCCCCAGCCACCCCGTATCTGGCCTCGTTCACGCTCTGGCTTCACCAGGTATTCCCCACCCCATCCCACCCCAGGCCCTCTCCATGGCCACAACGGCTGGAAACGCACGTTTTTTGTTTTTAAATAAAGATGTGGGGATTTTTTTAGGGTACAGAATATTATCCCTGAGAGCACAACATGCCCAGCCCTGGGTATACCCTGGACAGTGGCACTTATCTTCTCCACGGCATGCTGAGTTTTTGCCATTTCTGTTGTTCCTGACCACAAAATCAGGGCCAGTCTCAACGTTGCCCCGTTCTGGAAAACCACCTACTGCGTTAGGGCAGGACTGAGACTAGAAAAGAGCCGTCAGGGCGGAACAGCTCCTTCCTTAGCAGGGGTGGTTAGATTTCAGTCAGATTCAGGAGAAAGTCTCCACATTTTATGGATGTTCCTCTCAATTACGCGGCTTCTCAGTGTCTGAGAAGAAGGTGCATTGTTGCCCCTGATGCTTTCACATACTGGCCATTTTTCTTTTTTAAGAATGAAGAGGTCACAGAGTTCCTCTTCTCTGGCACTTTCCACTCTTGCAGCTCACCTTTAGCCATGGCTCTGGAAAGAAAACAGTCACATCACGAAGCCAAGGACAGACTTCAAAGCCGGCAGCAAGGGCTGTGATGGGTGACACTTTTGAGGGGCTGAGGCTGGCCCCGCATCACCCAACCTTCCAATTAATCTTCATATTCTCATTAATGTTCTTCATAATGTTCAGTCTCCTAACTCTGCAGCACTGTTGTCTATAATTTGTGGTCTGTGCATCTTCCCCTTAGTCCTCCAATCTGTGTAAATGGACCCCACTGCTAAAGAAGGCCATCTTTTAAATAGTCTCTCGCTCCAAGATTCTCAGGAATAATTCCCAAACATCGGTAAGATGGTAAGCCTGGTTTTTGACTGTAACATTTCAGACTGCATGTAAAGGCTCACATAACTGATTGTTACTCTATAAAAATAAATAAATTGCTGGAACATAGAAAAGTAGAATGTCAAGAGTACCTTCTTCCTGACATGCTATTTTTCTATGTGCAGAAATCCAATCCTGTGAATGAACTCTTGCCTACTTTCTGAAGTGGTCAAGAAGTACACACATATACTGTTTGAAGTAGGCTGTGCGTCTCATAAAATGGATAGACACATGGAAAAACTACAAATTTGCTATGAGTGGATTTGTTCAGACTTCAGTTAAGAGTACACGGTGGTGCACCCACTCAGGGGACAGCCACAAGCCAACAGCCACCCTACATACTTTTGCTATAGGTCACCAGGCCTAAAAATGATAAAAAAATTATCATTTTTAAAAGGACCAAAGCAAAGAACTTGGACAATTAGTTTTCCACATATGATGTTCTTAGGAGGCAGCTCAGAAGTCCTTATAAGGAAGGGCTTGTAGAGCCTGCAATTCCAGAGTCAAAGGCTTTCAAATTCATCCATGGCTTAAAAACAACAACAAACTTAGGCTTTTGATTCTGATCCAAGCAGAGGAGATTAAGAGAGACCCGACACCAAACAGCTTCTTTCCCAGAACACCACACAGAGCCGTCTGCGTCTTACACGAGAAGCACTTGGGGGCTGCCTTTGCCTTTGCCATCACACAGGTGGACACCTTCTTACATTGGCTATGGGACACTGGGAGACAGAAAGGGATGGGCGGGATTTAGTTCCACGAGGAGCAATTCTCTGCAGACGGCCAGGCATCGTGGGAGGGAGCCAGTGGAAGGCTGCTGCACCGTTCTCAAAAGTAAGGATGGTTTTGTTCCACTTGCCTGGTACGGCACGCAAGTCGTTCCTTTCTGGAGAAGTGCGCTTCCTTGAAGCAGAGTCCACAGATCTCCATGCAGATGCAACCAGCATTTTCAAGCTGCACCAGCACATTGCACAGAACTCAAAACCCTTCCATTTGCTTAAAATGTTGCTTTTTAAGAATCCTCCTTCAAATAGATGTCAATAAAGCAAAAGTACCATTCCAAACTCTCTTCCCCCCTCTACAAAAGCCAACTCCCAGAATTCTGATCCATTTCTTTGATGCATAACCATAATTCCAGTATCAGGTCACAACCATTCTCTACGTCTCTGCACCATAACTTTCTGTAATTATTTCTGAGGTAGCCTCATACAACATTATGAAAAAAATTTTTACAGCTCTTAAAAGCTAACCCCATATGAGCTTCTTGGAAAAGAATTTCCACCAGACAATGGGTCTTGGACATTTTGAAAACTCTAACCAAGATTTCTTTAATGCGCACCTTCAAGTAAAGTTACTGTCGCTCAAATTAATCTATGAAATATTGTACGTTGCAAAGCTGAATAAATTGCCAGGGATTTGTACAACAATGGAAGGTTATTCAAAACGGCAGTTCACAGAATTCCCTGCTCGTCAACCATCTTTGTCCTTGATGCAAATGTGCCTGCACACAAAAAGTCAACATAACAGCAAGCGGGGAACAGTCATGGCTGGCAGGGTCCGGATCATTCCCAATCAAGGGACTCACTGAGATCCGAAAACATAAGGCAAGGTCTGAGGGGCAGGTATAGGATTTGAATCAAGCATCTGAATTTTGAGCTATTTTAATCCACACCTTCGTCAAACTGAGCATTGCATCTCCTGAGCATTGCATCTCCTGTGGAACTCTTTGCCACAGGAGGTGGTGATGGCATCTGGTCTTGATGCCTTTAAGAGGGGATTGGACCGATTTCTGGAGGAAAGGTCCATCGTGGGCTATAGGCAATGATGGATTGTGCAACCTCCTTACAAAGGTGATGGGCTACTGGTACCGGGTGCAAGGGAGTGGCAACAGGATGCAAGCATCTTGTTGTCTCGTGCCTCCCTGGGGCACCTGGTGGGCTGCTGTGAGATACAGGAAGCTGGACTAGGTGGGCCTTTGGCCTGATCCAGCAGGGCTCTTCTTATGTTCTTATGTTCTTATGATGCACAGCTTTGCATCCAAACAAGGCATGAGCTTTGCATTTCACCCCCTCTTATGACAGGCACCTCGTCCTGCTCTGCAGCTACTCACCCGTCCCTTGAGTGTGGTTGAAGTCTCCTTTCACCACTTTGCAGGCCTTGCCATCTCCACTGCAGACTCCACAGCGATCCTCTTTGGCAGCTGAACCAATGATCCCGTCACAGCCAATTTTCTAATACAACACAAGAGACAGAAGCTCAGTTAAATCCAGGCTTGAAGAAGATAGAAAAACAGGAATCTATCAAGAAGAAGTAGAGTTTGATAAGCTATTTTTAAATGAAGAAAACAAATATATCAAGAAGATGTACGAATACTTACTTAGACTCAAAACAGAAGATGAAACGATAAAAGAGACAATGATAAAATGGATGAAAAATTTTGGTTATGAGATAAAAGTAGAAGATTGGGAACGGATTTGGAATACGAATATAAAACTTACAAAAGCGTCAACATTTAAAGAAAATATCTACAAAATGTTTTACAGATGGCATCTATCACCAGACCTTATAGCTAAAATGTATAAAGGATCTTCAAACCGATGTTGGAAATGTGAGGACTTAACAGGCACATATTATCATATGTGGTGGACTTGTAAAAAAGCAAAAGAATTTTGGAAATCAATACATGACACAACAAATTTTGAAATGCGATATCCCACTAAAACTGGAGCTTTTTCTTCTCAATATTGTATTGACAATACAAGCTAGACAAAGTAGATATTTAGCAATACATATTATCACTGCGGCGAGATTAGTGTATGCACAAATGTGGAAGAGTAATGTAACTTCAAAATTAGACAACTTGATAGAAAAATTATATGATGTAGCTGAAATGGATATCTTGACTGAAAGAAAGAAGGAAATTTGTGCAAAATAGAAAATTACTGGAAGCCTTTTTATGAATGGATTGATATACAATCAAATATTGAGTAAATGTATTAAGATGTAATGTAATGATTTGTTTAAGACAATAATAGATTAGAAATACTGCTATCCCAAGACAGTAATCCTTTTGTGTTATCCCTACTGTCCCCCTCCCCCAAGTTATCATTATCCTATACTGTGTCCTTATATTAAAATCAATAAAAAATCTTTTTTTTAAAAGAGACAGCTGCTCAGTATACGGACAGGAAAAAATGTCCAGGGGAGGAGGACAACACTTGGAGCACAACCCTAACCTGGACTTAGGCCAGCACAGTTAGGCCGGCACAAGGGACACCGTAAAGTATGTTCGGACCACTCTCAGAGTCAGAGAGGCCAGCACACAGATGTGCACCATCCTCCCTGACTCTGACAGTGGTCCAAACAGATTTTACGGTGTCACTTGTGCCGGCCAAACTATGCTGGCCTAACTGTGCCGGCCTAACTCCAGGTTAGGACTGCACCCTGAATGAAATTTAAATGAATGAATACGTTTTATTGGATCTTTTTTACAATCAGCATGATATGATTCAGAACAAAAGAGACATGTGACATTTACAAGGAAACAATGCTGTGTCTAAACTGAGAAATGTACAATGAGTAAAAATGTCAAATTTTAAGTTGCTACATGATGGATAAAATCTTGGGGTGGGCCAGATGTGCCCACAGGACATAGTTTGGAGACCCCTAGTACAGGTGAAAGTGTTTTGAAAGGAACACAAAAGAACGGTTGAGAAAACAGGATATGTTTTCGACATGGCTTACATCACTTGTGAAAAACGGTGTGTGCTTTTGATGTATCCTCTTTAAGAATGACCATGAAATCAGCTGAACCAAGACCCTTTGACCTGCTAGCTCTAAAAATGCCTAATATGTACCACTGGATCAGGCTAAAGGCTCATCTAGTCCAGCTTCCTGCATCTCACAGTAGCCCACCAGAATCTTTAGCTTCACTCTGACTACGTAGGAACAGGACAGGTATGGTGAATCACTGAGAGTGCAATCCTAACCTGGAGTTAGGATGGCACAATTAGGCCAGCATAGTTTGGCCGGCACAAGGGCCACTGTCAAGTGTGTTTGGACCACTCTTGGAGTCAGGAAGGATGGCGCACATCTGTGTGCTGGCCTCTCAGACTCTGAGAGTGGTCCAAACATACTTTACGGGGGCCCTTGCACCGGCCAAACTTTGCTGGTCTAACTGTGCCTGCCTAACTCCAGGTTAGGATTGCACTCTGAATCAATTCACCAGTCACACAGCTGGTGCATCTTTTAGAACAGGCCTGCCCAACTGACGGCCAGCCAAACCAAACTGAGCCCACCAGGAGCTTGACAACCCTCTTGCTTTTGTTCCCCGCTTGGGACTGCAAAAACAGCCACGACCAGTAACATGAAGGGCACCAAGCGTGCCCTCCTTGCACACATGAGAATTCATTAAGAGAATGAACTGGTGAACTGTGCCCAACAGGTGTCTTGGCATGATTGGAGGGAACAGCCAAGAAACTGAAAACTACAGAGTCGCTTTACAGATTTTGACTTTCAACTAGGCGTAAACCAAATCAGGCCCTGCAGGAAATGCTCCATCAGTCGTGGCGTGCCAAGGAACACTGTTTCCACTCAGGACACTCCAGATTGCTGCTTTAGGGCTGAACACATTGCTCTCTTTGGAACTGCGAGTCAGGTTTCCTTCGACGTGTAGAGGCCACACACAACACTTGGTCCGGGGCTGAAGAAAAGAATCTTGTCTCCATTAGCAAACCTGTTTCCAGTTCTGATAAATACTTGCAATCGTCATAGTGTGAAGATGCACTGTTAGATTGCAGGAACATTCTGCTCAGGAATTGGACTAGGAAAAAATGGCATCCAGCACAGAAGCCAGCAGCCCGAAACGCCTGTCACAGGACGCCGACCAGTTCATCAGACACTGCGGCTTTCCACGGCTTCCTCCCGGGCACCTGGTGCTCAGCGACAGTCTGGAGCCAACTTCTTATGGCCTGCGGTAGACTCTTCACTTCGAAGGCACTCGAAGGCTTTGGGACACTCTCTCCAAGAGACCCTCTCCTGCCTCCAAACGTGCAAGTCGTCTTGCCTCGCTAACGGGCGTGGATGCCATGGCCGTCCCTACCCAGCAGCTCATCTCACTTGGTAATAACTTTGAAAAAACACTCATTGGGTGGAAATGGCCTCTCCCTTCCTTGCCACATCTCTTGGCGTGCAATCCGAACATTACGCTGATTGGACAGTGCTAAAGGAGATTTTTTACGTGGCTTTCGAGGATCCCTGCCGAGCCCCAGTTGACAAGGGCTGCACATGTGTTTGGGTGTTGCTTTGCCAGCATGATTATGGATTAGGGTTCTGCACACTCGCCTCACGTCAGAAGTGACAGTGCACGTTCACAGAGCTCTGTAATGCTTCCCATATGCTGAGCTGCACCAACTGCCTTAGCAGATTGAATGTAAATATTGACGTCGTTAAGAGTCACTCTGCAAATTAATCATGCTCCGGTCAAGCCAGTACAGCAGATTCCTCAACACTGCCAGCACTTGTTCATATGATCCAGGAGTCAAGGAAAGCCAATTCACACAACCACAGCTCACGACAGCTGCTATTTTTCTTCTGTCTGGGGCTGCTCCCTGCTTGCAAAACCAAAGGAACTTGACAACTAAAGCGGCACTGCTCTCATCTGAATCACAACTAGCTTGCAGTGCAGGGTTAGGGATGTAGCATCATCAAAATGCCATGATCTTTCCCCTGAGCACAGAGTTCTGGGTTTCCTCCCCCCGCCCCACTCACATTATTTTGCTTAGGCAAAATTCAGTCGCAATTCTAATCCTAGGACTTAGCCGTGTTGCCTGATAGGCGCTATCCTTTTCTAGTCTTCTCCAAAGTCCTTCAGGGCACAACCCTGTCCAATATTTTAGCACAGCTGCAGCTGCAGTGCAGCCCAAGGTGAGAGAGCCAACATTCCCTTACCTTGAGGAGGCCTCCTGACTGCCCCCTCCAACTGCAGGATGCAGCACAGCTATGTCAGCACTGGAAAGCTGGTTAGGATTCCGCCCCCAGAGTGTTTTGCCTGGATGAAAATCCAGCCTTCATTCCCTTGAGATTTATCTCCAGAGAAATTCAGAGCGCAATCCTAAACTGGAGTTAGGCTGGCATGAGCTAAGCCAGCAAAGTTCGGCCAGCAAAAGGGCCACCATAAAGCGTGTTTGGACCACTCTCGGAGTCAGGGAGGATGGCGCATGTCTGTGTGCTGGCCTCTCTGCCTCTGAGAGTGGTCCAAACATACTTTACGGTGCTCTTGTACTGGCCAAACCTTGCTGGCTTAGCTTATGCTGGCCTAACTCAGTTTAGGATTGCGCCCTCCATCGCAACTCTTAACTGAAGTGCTCCAACACATGAATGGGCAAAAGCAGGTAGACGCAGACTCCAGTTTTTTAATGGATGATGTAAAGACGATCACTCGGAGCGGCAAACAGGGCCCCGTTCAGGCAACTGCAAAGAGGATGCTCACCTCTGCTGTGCTTCCTGTGCTGTATTCATCAGTGCACTACTGAAGAGGACACGGGGAACACGGTTGGTTCCTCCACTGCCCCAGGCCATGGTGTCTGCCCAAATGCCTCTTCCGCAAGAAGTGAGCAGAGAATGTCATTGTGTCCTTTCAGTACAGGAAGTTTCCCTGGTAAACCACAAAGCACCATATTTACGTGTTGTCAAAACAGAAAGACCGACTGATGCAAGAAGGGAATTTGCAGGGGCTTCTCTGGCTCGAAAGCTCTCCACGCCCTGCCATGGAGGAAAGCAGGGTTATGAGCACTGGGGGGGGGGGGGCTTCCAGTGCTGCTTGCAGGGTCCCAGAGCGCCCCCATCCCCAGCAAGCCTTCCCAGTTTTCATTCTTTGAACCTTAGCGCAAAACTGTGTTTTTAAAACTCCCCCCAGTTTTGAAAAGCCACTTTCCACGAGGCATTTCCATGAACACATTTCCATTTGCGAAAAAAGGGGACCACAGCCTTCTTGAGCACACAGGGCTGGTTGTCCAGTTCCTTGGAGCGTGGCCACTCGTAGGTGTCGGAAGCCCTTCTGAAGGCTTGTCTGAGGCTAAAAATAGGCCATACTTGGTGCGAGGGAGCCGAAAGGGCTCTGGCGGAGGGGTTCTCCTTTCCACAGTGTCAGCACATCTTTTCTGAAACACCTCCAGAGGTCCACAGGTGGTTTCCAAGCCCTGTTCAGTGCGCTGGTGCTGACCCTTGAAACGCTGAGCCTCCTGGGTCTGCAGTGCCTAAGGTCAAGCTCTCCATCACAAGCTCTGCTCCAGGATCCCCTGCAGTCCGAAGCAAAGAGGGGGGGCTCCTGGGAGAGGGTCTTTTCAACAGCAGTGGGCCTGCACTGGGAAGAGAGTCGAAAGCTCCACCTCCCGCTTGGCAGCTGACCGTCCCGTCCCGTGAGAGGGGAAGGCTGCGTTGCCTCCGAGGACACGTGGAGGGACTTGCTCTCCCCGAGTTGCTCGGCTGAGCTTTCCTGCTCTCTGCTGGACGTGGAGGAGCTTTGAAGCCTGCGAAGACTGTTTTAGTTCACTGTTCGTGATGGTTACTGTATTGTTGCTGTCCCTTTGAAGGGCCCTGGCTCAGAAGGAGGGACGCGAGTGTTGCAGGCCCTTGATTCTGATTTACCTCAGCAGGCCAGGTGCAAGAGAGTGGCAGCGAGATGCAGGCCTCTTGTTGTCTCAGGTGCTCCTTGAGGCGTCTGGTGGGCCACTGTGAGATGCAGGAAGCTGGACTAGGTGGGCCCCTTTGGCCTGACCCAGCAGGGCTCTTCTGATGTTCCTAAATGCCAAACCCTTTTGCATCAGAGACGAAGTGGCATGTGCAGTGCTCTCACTTTGGGTGACGGGCACATAGCTCAGTGGCAGAGCACCTGCTTGGCACGCAGAAGGTCCCTCTCAGGTGCACCCCCTGGCAGGATCTCTAGGGAGGGCTGGGAAGGAGCCCTGGCTGAAAAGACTGGCTGCTGCCAGTCCGGGGACAGGACTGACCTAGACAGACCAATGAGCGGCTTCAAGGCAGCCACATGTATGTTCCATCCTCTTCAGTTCTCTTGGCTTGGCAACATCTCAACCAGGGGAGGTGCAACTGAAGGCATTTTTGCGTGGCACCTCACAGACGAGCGACATCCACAGAACTTTCATTACTGCTTCTTTCTTGAGATCTTCTGCAAACAGAGCCGTCCCCCTGCCACGGTTGTTGCTTCTCCACATAGCCCACAGCAGCCTCTGCTCCCAACTTGAAAGACCGACTCACTTCTGAGCTCAGGGGCTTATGAAGACTCTCACTTGGCCCTGCTAACTGGGCAAGAGGCACTTTCTCCAAGTGGTGGTCCTTAGATTTAGCAGGGGGGGGAGAGAGTGGTTGTCCCTCTTCACCCCTGCGCAGGGTCTTTTCTAGTGGCTGCTGTTGGTGAGCCCTTTGGGGGCAGGGAGCCATTTAACTTTATTATTACTATTTGCCTGTAAACCGCTTTGTGAACGTTGTGTTGAAAAGTGGTGTATAAATACGATTGATTGATTGATTGATGGGGAGAGCAGATTTTGCTCCTTGGAAGATGGAAACAGGAGCACCATCACACAGGGGCCTGATTGACTGCTGAGGAGGAATATTTCTAACAGGGATGTTGCTGTCTCAGCTACTGACAAAGGGGAATGTTTGCAGGAACGAGGGAAGGGGGCCTGTTCAGGCAATGCAGCTCCGAGGTAAGGAGGCCTCCGTGACAGTCCACCAACTGCAGGATGCAGCACATGCCCCACTGGCACAGGTATGGCAGTGCTGGAAAGTTGGTGAGTGGAAGAGCTGAGGAACAGCAGCAGAGATGAGGAAGAGGAGTGGGCACCACTCTTCTTCTTTGGGCAGTGGTGGGGATTGGTCTGGTTCCTTTCCTTGCCCAGAGGCAAGCAGGTGAGTGACTGGCAAGCCTTGGTGGCTGCTTTTCCTACTTCCTCCATAAACTGCTGTCACCAGCCTCTGAGGAGCAGGGCACGGCTCCCTTACGCTCTGTGGAAGATGCAGACCAACCTGATACCATTTTAACCTCAGTCGGCTCAAATCCATGGCCGGAACCTCATCTATTACCCTTGGATACCTGGCTTCCAGTCAGAGCCCTCCCAGCTCCCTTCTGAGATGCTTGGGGTCTTCTTCTTCTTCTTCCTGGACTCTGGCTGATACGTTTGCCAAACTCCACCACCATACGGACCCCAGACTGGTTCAGCTTACCTGCATGCAAGTCACACTGCCTACAGGTCTGCAAGAGGTGCCCTTGGTCGAATCTCAGTGTAACAAATATGATACATTGATAAATATGGTACATTGAGAGAGGATAACGAAAGAAAGGTTACTCCACCTGGCACTTGCCATGGACGCAGAGGTCACTCTCATACGGCCCACATGGGGTGCCATCGACCACCTTGTCTGACACCAACACAGGTGACTCCTTCCCAACTGGGGAGCAATAGAGTTCGCAGGGCTTTTCTGGGGGAAAAAAATCCCATGAATCTACAAGAGCAGTTGCATGATCATTCATGACATAAACCTGAACACTAACCTCAACCCACCTTCCTGCTTCGTATTCCACAGACAAGGAGATGCCAAGCCCTTGATACGTCCCCTCAAAACACCCCAGAACAGGATACTTTACAATGATGTTGCAACACTCCCTTGCCCACCCAGTGCACAGGAGCTCATGAAAGGTGCTGGGTCCTCTTTCGCTAACAGTCAGCACGGCGGGGAGGCGAAGGTGGATGGAAGAACAGGGCCACACGATTGGAGATTTGGGGGAGGTGCCGTACGTTAGTAACAAAGCACCTGTTTGGCATGCCGAATGTCCCAGGCTCCATCCTTGGCCCCTCAAGGAAGGGCTGACAAAGACCCATGGAGATTGGCTGCCAGTTCAGTGTAGACAATACTGAGCTAGGTCACCCTGACTCAGTTGCTGCATATATTCCTCTAGCACGCCCAGACTGACGGAGAGACTGAAGACTGGAGGGGGGGGACACCAGCCCAGAGCACAGAAAGCCAACGACCTCCTCACCGTCCAAGACAACAGCAGTCCAAAGGCTTTTCTTCTTGCTGGTGTATCTGTCATGAGATTGGCACTGCTGGTCTCGGAAAGTGGGTGTCCCTTTAGGGCAGGGCAGGTTCTCACAGGCTGTGTGCTCGACACTTACTCCACGGCAGTTCTTGCCCCCGGGCCCAGGCCTGTTCACGGAGGAAACAGAGGCGACTGTTGGCAGAGAGACTCAATTTCCAGGTGGGATCTTACATTTTTCCTCCCAGAGAGGGTCTCCTTATCTCTAACCAGTCATGATTTCTTTCTTTCCCCATCAAACACATCCATTTCTATGCTCATGGTAGCCCCGCAAGGTGTGCATTAGTGGAATTCTTACCTGTGCTTATTGACAGCAGTGGCAAAGGAAGTTAGAACTTGTGCAGGAGAGCTTCTAAGTTAAGGTTGTAGAGCTTCTGTCAACCATTGTATGTATCAGGGCAATATTCCTCCCAGCACCAGGAGTTGGAGATAAACAACAGAAGATGTTTATCGCATTCATACCCTGGGTTCTCAGGCAAATTGGGAAGGGATGCGCATGAGTCAAGCCTTGAGTTAGCGACCCCACAACTTGAGTCGAGTCATTTTGACTTGAGTCCCAAGTCATCACAAGAAAAAACCTTCCTTCCTTCAGCCTTCCTCCTCCTCTCAAGCCCCCTAGCCCTGCCTCCTGGAACCACCGATTCTTCTCCCACAATGTCTATTGCTGGTTGGTCTGAAAGACAGCTTCTGGGTCACCCACAAGAACTTCTGGGCAATGTGGAAGCAATGGGAGGAAAAAAGGTAAGCAAGCAAACACATGACTCTTTTCTGAGTCACTGCCACGGGTCTCGAGTTGCACCTGAGTCAGTGACGCCCGTGACTCAAGTCCAACACGAGGTGGAAAAAAACCAGCATTTTCCTGATTTGAGTAAGTCTCACTACTCAAGGCCCATCCCTGGTACTGGGTTGGCTCCAGCTGGAAACAGAATGTTGTGCTAAATGGATCTGTGGTTTGATTTGGCAGAGCTTGCTTGTGTTCTTAAGAAACATCAAGTCTTGTTATGTTTCGTAGAAACTACTACAGTCAACAATTTAGATGAGTGAACCTCTTCAGAGGAGCATGTAGACTTGCCAGGTGTCCCTTGTTATAAGGGACTTCCCGTATTTAAGATTTAAAAATCGTGTCCTGTTTCAGTGTTGAACGGGACTTAAAAAATCCCATTCCAAAATTCTGCTGCTGTTGTTGCTGGCTGCTGCCTCGCCACGGCTAACGGCATCATTTCTAGATTATTTCTGATAACCATGGAGTGGTTTGATAGAAAGCAGCATCCCGATACCTGCGTGTCCCTTATTGTAATTTTGAAAACCTGGCAAGTCTAGGAGCAAGTGGCAAGTCTGTCAGCAGAGGCTGTGGCGATGCAAAAGTGGTCCTCCTCCTCCTCCACTCCTGAAAGTGGTCCTGTGCTGGAAAACAGGTCTGGGGAAGGAGGAGACTCTTGTCAGACTGACCCGGCCTCCTAGGGAGAGAGGGGGGCTTCCCACTGCCAGGAGGGCCGCCCTTCCTCCCCCAGAGAACGGGCTGCTGGCCAGGGCACTGGGCCAGACGACGCTGCTGGACCCCATCGGCCCGTCTAGTCCAGCACTGACTGGCGGCGGCAGCTCCCAATCGCAGACAGAGAGAGGGGCCTGTCCCAACACCGGCCACCT
Organism: Lerista edwardsae; assembly: GCA_029204185.1. Classification (NCBI taxonomy): domain Eukaryota; kingdom Metazoa; phylum Chordata; class Lepidosauria; order Squamata; family Scincidae; genus Lerista; species Lerista edwardsae. Next base: position 10,150,565 of record JAJKFI010000026.1, read on the forward strand.
GCGACCGCTCAGCTGCAGGCACCAGGGGCTTTGCAAGGAGCTGCTGCCTCCACCCTGCAGGCGCCCGGCTGCCGAGCGGAGGCGCAATCGCAAGGCACCTCCCGCCTCCCCCCCCCCGCCCCCCCCCCCCCCCCCCCGCCCCCTCTTCCCACGCCTCAGTGCCCTGTGGAGACGGCTGCTGAGTTCCAGCCTGGGAGGCGGCTCCAGGGTGAGCAACGCAGTCCCAGGACGTGCGCCAGCTGCCCTGTGAGCAGGAGCCGCGGGACGTGGGCCAGCGCCCGCTCCCTCCCGCCTCCCGGCCAGCCACACAAGCGCCCAGGGCCTAGTCCTTGTCCCCTGGCCCAGGCCCAAGCCCTCCTGAGCCAGGCGGCACTTCCGTCGGCGAAGGGTCAGCGCAAAACCTGGGAAGGGAAGGAGTCCCGAACGGAACGGATCTGGCGCCATCAGGGCCAATTCAAGCTCCGCATCTCTGTCTCCGCCGAGCAGTCCTTGCCGTTCTCCTGCCCGCCGGCCTCTGTGATCAGGGGGCCACTAGGGCGGTGTGGGGGGAGTGGGGTGCGGGCTTCCCCAGGGGACACCAAGAGGCCTGTCGGTCCTGCCCCTCCGTCTGGCTGCCGTGGCTCCAAAAGGGGGTCCCGACTCGTCCACCTCCTGCCTCCACCCGAACGGGCCGAGAGTCAGGCTGGGGCTGCCCCACCAGGCCTTCTGGGGGCTTGAGGGTCACCGGGGCTGCCCCCCTGGCTCTGCCAGGCCTCGGGGCGGGTGCCGGCCTCTCTTGGCACGCCAGCAAGGAAGACGCACCCCTGAAGCTTCTGGGGCCACGAGGCTCTCCTGCAAGCCGCAGCCCGGCGGCCAATGGAGCCTCAGTTAGCCCACTGCAGAAAAGCCAGTGTGTGTGGGGGGGGGGGTCCGCACAGGAACACCCAGGGAGGGGGGGCAAGGGGTGGTTGGGCAGCACTCAAGGCGGCGTACGGCGTGCCCCCGTCCCACTGCCAGCCAGCCCCCGACCTGCTCGGCTTCAGCGGGAGGGGTGACGCACCCTTCCGCCTTCAGACCTTGCCCTGCTCCCCTTGGAACGGGTCAACTTACGGCGGATTGTCACACTTGCGCTGCCGGAACCTGACCCCCGTCCTGCAGGTCCTGCTGCACATGCTCCACGGACTCCACACGCTCCAGTCTCCGTCCACGTGCTCAGGGATGGGCGTTTTGCTGACACACTCCCCAGTCCGACACCACTGGAACACAGGGAGGGGGGGGAGAAGCATGTGGCCAGTGACCGGGACGCCCGCGGGGAACAGCGGTGAGGATGAGGTGCAGCAGCACCACCGGAGGCGTTTGCGCAGCACGCGCTGCTTGTGAGAAAGCAAAAAACCCCTGCCCACTGTGGCTGAGCAAGACGCAGATTAAGTCTACGGCTTGCCTTTTGTGCAGGAATCGGATGCCTGGACCGGCTGCTGCAGGAACCCACTGGCAAGATCTGAGCAGGTCAGGAATGGCTTCCCCGATGCCCCTTGTGCCAGAAACGGCCTCCCCTGACGCCACCCCCTGACCGTCTTCAAACCCACCTTTTCTGTCCAGCCTTTGGTGCCACCCCCAAGGCCTCAAAGCGCATGTAGCCCAGGCTGAAGTAAGTGCAATGAAATCCTGGCCTGGCCTGGGCTCCACCACTCCCGCCTCCCTGTGTCCTGGCCTGATTGTGAGCCCCTCGGGCAGAGAGGCAGCGGAAGACATCACACTCCCCCCACAGGGATGTGGGAGACCAAGGGTGGGGTGGCCACGAAATGCCCGAGGTGGCAAAATGGAGAGCTGGGCTATGACTGAAGTCCCAGACCCATTTTCAGAAAATAGAGGTGCGCTGGGTGTGAACTTGAGCTGAAGTGATTTCCTAAGGGGGGCTGTCAATGGCTACGTGCGTCCGTATTTTTTGCAGAATGAATAATTAGGAAATGACATGTTGTGCAATACAGAAGAACAAAATCTAGAAGAGCGAGCGTGAAGGCTGCTGCACTCCCAGCTCAGGGAGATGCTTCTGCCTGTCTGAAATGAGTCAGCTCAGAAGCACAACACGGCGGCAGCAAAACCCCTTTGGGCTGCCACTGGTGATCGTGCAAAGCTGGCCAGCAGCACCACGAAACTCTGGATTTCTGGGTGGCGTCAGCAAAGCCCAGGAGCTGGATGACCTCTTCAGTTTTCTTTGCTTCAGCCCTGGCCCACGACAATTAAAAAGACAACACAAAAGGGAAAACACGTGCACAAGCAGAAAGAGCACGAGGCAAGGCAAGCGCCACTTGCACAATGGGCACAGAGGCATGCATGCGCACCTGCCTTTCTTTGCACAATAGCCTCCAAGCCCAGCACTTTCTTCACTATAGCTCGGTGTGTGTGTGTGTGCGCGTGGGGTACAGTAATCTTAGCCGGAGTGTCTAAATTCTGCTGTAACAGGCATAACCCCAAACCCTCCCAGAGCGCCCGTGTCCTTAGGCTTCCCCACCCCAGTGTGCAAAGGCGTCCATGCGGGAAACGGCCTTGCCCAAGCAGCGCCTCCAGGTCGGGCGCCCCCTGCGCGGGGTACCTTGTCTGCCCCACACTCCGTGCCGTCCAGGGGCGGGTCCAGCTTGGTTTTGCAGGAGGTGTCGCCTTCCACCAGGCACCAGAGACCGGCGCACATCAGATGCTGCCGAGGGAAGGGGAGAGGAGCGGGGTTACTGTGGCCACTGCTGGGACCTGGGGGCGCGCTGGGTCAAGCCTCCCTCCAGCGACTCCAGCAGCGGCAGCAGCAGAAGCAGCCGGTCGGGTCTCTCTCGACAGCTCTGTTCTCAGAGGCGAAATCGGCAGTGAGCAGCAGGGCTGCAGACCCACACGCACACCCCAAAGCCTGCGCCGGAGTGGACAGCAAGGGCGTGCTGGACGGTTCCCTCTGCCCTTCGCAGCCGTCCGTGCGCGGCGCCCTCTCCAGCCCTGCCCTCCCCCTCTCAGTCCTCGCTGCCTCTCTGCCGCCTGCTCCGCACCTCCCCCCGTCAGCCATCCTTTGCCCCCTGCAGGGGTGCGCCCGGCCTGCCCCTCCCACGCCTGGGGGAAGGCCCTTGGCGGCCTCAGGGAGGAACGCGGACTGAGGGTCTTCCTGGCCGTCCTGAACGCCAGCTCTGCGCCTGGCCCGGACCCCGGTCCCCCACCGCTTGGCTCCCCCCCCCTGAAGCCTGCCTGCACCTCTGCCCTGACAGGAGAGCAGCATGACGACCCCTCTCGATGCCCGGCCAGTCTGGCCGCTGCAACGGCAGGAAGCGCCTCGGGACCGGCTGCAGAGCCAGGAGGACGCTGGGCTGCGATGGCCGTATCCTGGCGTGAGCGAACCCCCGGGGTGCCGTGTCTCCTCCTGGTGGCCCAGGGAGGCCCAGGTCCTGGCAGGCCTCTCCCCTGGGCTCCAGCCTGCCCCTGCCCCATGCCGGGCACAACGCAGGCCAGCCAGACCACCTGGGCCAGCCCTTCGCCACACCAAGGGGTTCTCAGGGGGCAGCTCAGCAGTGGCCCCACCCAAGGCCCAGCGGCCCCTTTGCCCTCTGCCACTTTCCAAAGGCCCAAAAGCAGCACCGAGGCACGTCGGCACGGATCTCGCCAAGCGCTGCTCTGCACTTCCTGTGACGTGTCCAGCACTGGCCAGCGCCAGAGGCAGCTTCCTGGACTCCCACCATCAGGACGTAACTGACTCCAGCAAGGGAGGGCTGAGGAAAGAGGCCAGCGTTCGTCAGCCGTTTTACCCTCCAACCTTGTAAATCTGCCTGCCGAAGGACCTCTGAACATTAGCTCGGAATCCTAGTTAAGTGTGTTGCAGAGAATCCAGGCGCATGTTTTAGGGCGTGCAGTGAATCCACACGTGACTTGCCCTTCCCATTGCTCCGCACGAAGTAACAGGATGTCCTGCAGTACACTGAGCAGGGCTAGACGGGTTGTGAGTGACAGGCAAGCTGGCTTCCCAACCACGGTGCTTACCACGACTGGGCGTCTTGTTGAGAAACTCCCCGCACTCTTCCAGGGAACCTCCCACTTTCCCCAGAACACTCCAAAAGCACCTGGCCAACCATCCGTGCAGTCAGCATGGCCACTATTTACCCCTGCTAACTGGGCAAGAGGCACTTTTCCCAGTGGTGCTCCTCTTATATTTAGCAGGGGGAGAGTAATTGTCCCTGTGCAGTCTTTCTAGTGGCTGTTGCTGGCGGTCTGCCCCTTTTTTCTTTTTTTTAAGATTGTGAGCCCTTTTGGGACAGGGAGCCATTTAACTTTATTATTACTATTTGCCTGTAAACCGGTTTGTGAACTTCGTGTTGAAAAGCGGTACATAAGTACCTGTTGACTGACTGACTATAGCATGCACAGTGTGCACATTCAGACAGTCGTACGCCTGAACACACCCCACTAGCAACATTTTAGATGAACAGCCAGGTCAAAGAGCACCAAAGCAAGCTATTTAATGAGATGCTGCTGTAAGTCTTTAGAAGCAACAGCTGGACTTCGTATTCAGGAGCTCATCTTTTTGCCGTTACACTGAAAGATGAACACAAGACAAAACGACAGCCATTTTTTAAAAAATCTGCACAGATATAAAGCTTTCTGCTCAAATCTCCCAGTTACCCTGCATTCAGAACACAGGTGAGTAAATTGGAGCAACCCAAGATCTACAGGCTGCTGTTTTCCCTTCAAGGAACAGGCTTGGCACAGGACAGGGCATGAGTCCAGCTCACACTATTTCACATGCCCACCCCACGCACAGTGGTAAAAGTGCAGCTTTTGAAACCCTCTTACAGGCATTCCCCGGTATCCACTGGAGTTCTGTGCCAGACTCCACTGTGGATTCCTGAAACTGTGGATACTGGGGACGCCTTTTTAAAGAAAGGGGAACATCAGTGGTTTTGCTGCACAAGGTAAAGAAGAGAGAGATTTGTTTAATGTTCTGCTATTTTTTTTTAACAGGCATCCCAGTATCCCTGATATCCTTGGAAAACGGAAACTGTGGGTACCGGGGCCTGCCTGTACTGGTTCTTACCACCTGGGGCCAAGAGTGTCAGCATTCCTGTTCCCAGCATCCATTTTCTCTCCTGTTCAGTCCCACTTATTAGGATAATCTGGTATCTCCAAGTTCCCTTTTGAAGACGGCCAGCGTTTGTGCGCCCTCAGGGTCATGAGCAGGAAGGGTTAGCAATGGAGCACAGCGTGTCCACCACGCTCCCTCCCCTGTACCACACAACTGCAGGAGAGCTGATCTGAGGTGCCCGGGGGGGGGGGGAGGTCACTGGACGCTGCCCAAGCCTCTTCTGAAATGCTCAAGGGCTCCTCAGCAGAGCAATCGCTGTGGAAAGGCCAAGCAGTGGAAAAAATACAGAGGCCTTAAGCAAAGAAAAGCCAACCAGTTTCACAAAGACAAAGTGATGGAGAACCTCCTTACTTGGAACAACTTTTCCTGGGCTGCTCCCGAAAGATGCGCACGGCGAGAGCGTCTTTCCATAACCACAAGCTTGGTGGTCCACATTCCCCCCAAACACTAGTTAACGGGTGTGTTGAAATCCGCTCTCTGCTCATTGTTTTCACATTGTGCTCGCGGCCTTCCAGGTCCAGAATAAATAAAACAGAACTGGAGCGCGAAGCTCTTTCTTTCCCTCGGCCACAGAACACACTCAAAAGTTTTATTAATTTGGCACATTTCATTTATGTGGCAGTGAAAAATGTAAATGGTTCTTATTTTCTGCTTTATATCAGATGTTAAGATTCTGAAATTTTTATGAGAAGAAAGGGGGGGAGAAAGGTTTACGGAAATATTTACCTTGTTAAAAGGAGAACGAAGTATGAATTATTCTCCCTATTCTTAGTGTGAGCAGAAGAGAAGGGATGGCTGAATTCTTGTCCAGAAAGGGGTCTGGACGCCAGAAAGGTATTATATTTATTGCTGGGGTTCGGCCTGATCCCTAAATCATCCCATGGCAGCTGCTCCACCTGCCAATTTGCTGGAGGTGGGAGAGGGAGGGGTGGCGAGAGGCGAAGGTGTCCCTTTGGGGCCCTGATTCCCTGCACACATCAAGGTCTGCTATGCACGAGAGTCGGGTCTTGTCTTCTTGCAAGACCTGAAAGTCGCACGGCAGTTGGAAGAGCCAGTGAGCACTGACTCCGCTTCCTGTGACGGCTTCATTCATGGAAGGGAACCAGACCTCAGGGGTTTTCTCTACACTGAGTCAGGGAGCTGGGGAGAAGCCAAAGGGTGCTCTAACCCCTTCCTGCAGCTTAAAAAGCCACAGCAAATGGAGAGACGGCCCTTCTTTGGGGCTTCTCCAGTACAGGGCTGTCAGGTTTGTGTGTGTGAGGGTGCCACCCCCCCCTGCTTTCAACAGGAGTCACAGTGGCAATGCCTACGGACAAAATCTACAGCAGTGATTTTCAACCTTTTCCCTCTCGCAGCACACTGAGAAGGCACTAAGATGGTCAAGGCACACCATCAGTTTTTGGACAATTGACAAGGCACACACACTGCTGGTGGGGGTCACATCCCCTAGTTGGCCTACTGATAAATGACCCTCCCACACTGCATGCCTGCAGCTCATTCGTGGCAGACCAAAGAGCCATGGCACACTGGTTGAAAACAGCTTATCTAGAGGCACTTTGCAGTTATGGGCAGTGATGTCATCCGAGCGCACCAACTACCAGAACGCTCGGATGATTGACAGCCCTCCGCCCCATGGCGGAGGGCTGCCACGCCTCCCCAAGCCTCACTGCGCCGGAATCGCTCCATTTTAGAGCAATTCCGGACGCAAGGGAGGGAGGGCGGGCCCAGCAGCAGCTCGCCCGTCCTCCGAGGCAGCGGAGCGGCCTGGGACCTCCGCGGAACTAGCGGAACGGGGTTCCGGGCCGTTCCGCCTGGATGACAACACTGGTTATGGGGCTTTGCAGTTATGGCGCTGGAGCTTGGGCACAGCTTTGAATGCCAATTTTATTGATTTATTTCATAAGTATGCCCTATTTTAAATATACTTATAACCATATCAAAGCTGATAACAAAATATAATTTTAAATTACAAACACAATTTTAAAACACAACCCACCACAACAAATAGCAGCAGCAGCAGCAGCAGCAGCTATATGCATAGCCGAAGTCACCCCAGGCCAAACTGTGACTGCTACTACTTAATTATTATTAATTATTATTATTAACACTGAGTTTGCTTTCAACCAGCTTGGAGGCCACAGAGCAGAAACTATTCTGAACAGAGCAAAATGCTGGCAGCCGGCGGTTCCCAGGGGTGCCCCCTACCTCCATGTTCTTGCAGAAGGTGGCGTTGGTCCCGAAAAGGATCTGGCACTGCTCGTCAGCACCGTAATGCATCCCTGGGAGTTTGTAGGGAAGTCGCACCACGTATCGGCTCCGCGGATCTGTCACAAGCAAACAGGTGCTGGTCTTGGACCTGGAGGGAAAAGCGCATGCAAGAGGAAAATGAGGGTCCCTGAATGGCTGGCAACCAGTCTATCCATCCTATAACCAACCTACTGGCAGTCCATTTGGCTGCATTTTTGCAATACAACAGTCCCTTGGTATTCATGGGGATTCGGTTCTGCCCCCCCACATGAATACTAATATTCACAAAAACTGGAATCCCCTTTTTAAAATGGTGAAAACAGTAAAACTCACCAGGAAGATGGACTTCCCCACCTTCGCATTGCAAAGCTGAGCCATTTGCAGGGCTGCAGAGTATCTTCCGCACTCCTCGAAACCCTTCTGCAGTGAGCCAGAGCCGAGAGCGGGAGTTGCGTGACCCAGAAATGGCTTCCAAGAGCACATAAGATTACCCACAGCCTTGCAAATCGTCCGGTTTTGCAGCATGAAGATAGGGAATTCTACTTTCTTACTGATTTTTACTTTTAAAAGTATTTTTAAAAGGGGTGCACAGTGTCCATAGTGAAATCTGTGACTGTTGGACCCACGCATAAGACTGGTTCACTGTACAACGGATTTTCAGTTTGGCAACCCCTTAAAAGAACGCAACCCTTTTTGCTGTATTACAGTATGCATTTGGCCTTTCCTTTCCCACTGAAAGCCTGCCCCTACTCTGTGTTGTGGATTTTATTTTTCAAATGTACATGCTGCTGTTCTGGGACAAATGGATCCTGAAAGTTGGCTGACACTGGAAATCTATAAAACCAACATTAAAAGAATCAACAATAAAAACCGGCAATTTCAAAACATTGAAGTACCAGCACCTCATTTGAAAACATCAGAGATGCTAGCCACAATCTAACAGAGACAGAAGCATGCTTAAACCCACCGAAACGAATGAGTTTGTGGATTGGATTCCAGAAGGTCAAAATGAAGTCAGATCCCAGATGGTGATACTGGGGGGCCCCTCCTTGGCAACATGGTCTTTACAGTGTTGGGTACACAGGATGCTATCGTGTCTCCCATGCATTTCAACACCTACGTGAAACCATAGGGGAGGACATTCGGGGATCTGGGGTGGGGTGTCACCAATATGCTGATGACACCCAGCACTACCTCTTCTCGCCATCTCATGCCAAGGGGGCTGTGGAAGTGCTGGAGAGCTGTCTGGAGGCAGTTGGGGTCTGGATGTGGGCCAATAGGTTGAGATGGAATTCAGAAAAGACAGAGGCCGTCCTGGTCAGGAAATTCTCGATGCTGGTACTGAGTCATCTGCCCACGCTGAACAGGGTTGCACACCCCCTGCAGGAACAGGTGTGCAGTTTGCGAGTGTGTCTGCACTCACAACTCTCCCTGGCGAGCCAGGTGGCCGTGATGGCCAGGGGTGCGTTTGCCCAGCTGCAGCCGTGCTTGAATCGGTCAGACTCAACCACGCTGGTCCATGCCTTAGTGACTTCAAAACTCTATGTGGTATTGCTGCTGAAGATGGTTCGGAAGCTGCAATCAGTGCAGAATGTTGTGGCCCGGGAAGTTCCTGGTGTTAGGTGGCTTGATTCTGTTGGACTGCTGCTTTGCTGACTGCACTGGCTGCCCATTCGCTTCCAGGCTCAATTCAAGGTGCTGGCATTGACCTTGGAAGCCCTTCATGATATGGGTGCAGGTCATCTGGGGGACCACTTTCTCCCATACATTTTGGCCCACCTTCCTAGGTCATCTGAGGTGCTCTCCTGCAAGTGCCACCTTTCTCCCAAGTTAGCGGGATGGCCGCGGGGGGGGGGGGGACAAGCCTTCTCCATGTAAGGTAAAGGCTTCCCCACGACCAAATGGTCTAGTCGTGACCGACTGTAGGGGGCGGTGCTCATCTCCGTTTCAAAGCCTGTAGAGCCGGCGTTTTTGTCCGATCATGTGGCCACCATGACTCTACGCCGTAGCACACGGAACACCATTACCTTCCCACCGAAATGGTCCCTATTTATCTACTTGCATTTTAGGTGCTTTCGAACTGCTAGGTTGGCAGGAGCTGGGACAAGCAACAGGAGCTCACTCCGTCACGCAGTCTCGAACTCCCAACCTTGCGGTCAAAAGCCCAGCAACAGTGGATTAACTCGCTGCGCCACCATGTCCCTTCTCCATGGTGGCACCCCAATTATGGAATTCCCTTTCAATGGAATTAAGAACTAGCCACTTCCTCACGGTTTTTGGGTGAGGGCTCCAAATGTTTCATCTGGCATATGTGAGAGGCTTTGCCGTCTATACATCTTTCTAGTTCCACCCTCTTCTTGCATAACATCTGAGCAGGGAGCTTATCTTGGGCCACAACTTCCCAACATGCGGCATCTCCCTGGCTACGAGCATTGGCAGCCACTGATGTGGAGCAGGGGCAGGGAAGTGTGGAATGCACAACTTCACAACACGAAGTAAACTCTGCTGGATGCGATGGTGGGCAAAGGAAGCTGGACCGTGATGTCTCAAGCTCAGCTTGGCCTAAGGATGCAGCAACATCTCCTGTGAAGCTTCTCTGCTATTTTAATAAAAATGTTCCGAAGGCAGAGAACTGAATGTTTCTTTCAAACAGAAAGAATTATTCAAAAGCATCCAAACTATTGTCAAAAAGAAGAAAAAACCCACACACACTGGCAGGGTTTGATCTGAAAAATATGGCTAAGCTGGGACTGCTTTCAAAAACCTATCAAGGTGTTGAAACTGGGGGATCCACAGCCTCTGTTCTCCTGCCAGCAATTTCTGCAACAGGAGGCAGATTCTCCCTCCCGGCACCCACCCTCAGACATCGCTCATCGTTCCGGCTGCGAAGCCAGGAGCTGGAGGTCTGCGGATTCAGAGGCCTCGTGGCCTCCAGTGTCCTTACTTGAGGAACTTCTCAAGGTCGTCACGACTGCAGGAAGACCAGGAGAGGTCACTGGGGTTCCTGCCCTTCACCCACTCTCCGGACATGATGTGAGATCTCCCGGCACAGGACAAATGGTCGTCGTCGTGGCTCATCCCCATGCTGTCGCAAAAGAGGAGCAAAGAGGCGGTGAGGAACAGAGCAAAACGGGCAGTTCTTTTTCCTCCCAACCTAAGCTCGGCTTCACCCCCAGGCACCCCCCTGGCTGCTTCTGAGCTGGCCTGGCGAGGAGTCCGGCTGCCCTGCCCACTTACAGAACAGACTCTGCCCTTGTCTGCGCGGTTCCTTGGCCTCACACAGGCCCCTCCGCCCGCCCGCCTTCCCGAACGCAGGCCTGAGGCACGTCTGAGGCACCCCTGCATCCTCCCTTCCTGCCCTGACACCAGATGCCACCGTCACTCGGCCTCCTGCGGAACTGCCCCAGTTCTGACTGTGGTCCCAGGCTTGAGCAACATCACACCTTTGGTGCTCCACGTGTTCCGCACAGACTTACTGAGCGTACCGTGCTCCATCCTGCTGTATCAGTAAAGCGAGTCCAGCCGTTCCAGAGCTTGGCAAGCACGGCCTGGTCACCCAAAGCAGCGGGCCAAGGCCGAGAGCTGGGCGTTGCTGGCTGTCTCCCGTTGCCAGCTTAGTGGGAAGGAATCTTCCTGCTTCGGCCAGGCAAGTAACTCAACCCAGGCTACAGGGCTAATACCACAGGATGTGGGGGTGGGCGTGGGGGGGGGGAGCGCAGAAGCCAACAGCCTCAAACGGTTGAAGACAGTGAAGACTAGAAGCAACAATGCTGGCTGCTGGGCTTATGAGAACGCGGGATTCAAAAGCAGTACTTGGCAGGAAAACCGCCATCAAAAATGTGATCATTCAGTTCAGGGCACACTATGTTTATACGCTACTGGTTAGGCACTGTCACCGAAGCCATAAGCAGGAAATTGGGCAAGCTCTGGAGGCTACTGGAGGACAGGGAGGCCTGGCGTGCTGCGGTCCAGGGGGTGGCGAAGAGTCGGACACGGCTTAGCGACTCAACGACAACAACATTCACCTCGCTGGAAGAGGACACTTCATCACAGCAATACAGAAGCACATGGGAGGGCCGGGCCAGGGGCGGATCAGCCCAGGGAGCGGGATGGAGCCTGACCCCAACCCCCGTTCTGGGCAGCCGGGCCCTAATCCGGGCTGCTTGGATCCGCGCTGCCAATTTAGGTGGCGCATTGCTGAGTAGCCCCATCCGGCCCACTGCGGCGTTACTTGGGGGAAGGGGAATCCATTCCCCCTGCCCTGGGGGGCTGAGCCATAGTCGGGCAGGGGGGCCGCCCTGCCTACTCCAGCTGGGGGGCTGGACTTCACCCTTCGTGAGCAGCAGGTTCCTACGGGAAGGCCGTCCTTCCTGACCAGGGACCTGCACAGTTTGCGATCCGCCCGACCCCGGACAGCCCAGCCAGGCACAGGGGCCCACCGAGGCGGGACGAACGTCCTGCTCTGGCCATTCAGCACTGCAGGTTAAGCACTCGGAAGGCGGCAACCCACGGCTGGGGGGGGGCACTCGACCCTTCAACACACAAGTCCCCGCCCACAGGGCCAGGTTAGGGAGGCTGCAGAGAGGGGCCCTTTGGAGCTGCCTGAGCCTGGGACCCTGCACCTACAAAGCGGGGCTCTCCGACGGAACGCCCCCCCCCCCGCTCTTTGGGCCTGAAGCGGAGTGCCGGCAGCCCTGGGGGACGCAGCCAAGCAAGCCCTGCTGAGGAGCAAAACTGCTCGTGCAGGAGAGCTGCAAGTCCAGGGACAGGCCTCTTCCCGCGGGCGCCGCAAAGAGGCCACGAACCACCTCAAGGCACCGTGTGGGGAGGAGGGCAGCCCTGCCGCTGGGGCCAGCAACACCTTTCCTCACAGGGGACCTGCTGCAAAGGGAGCTCTGGGGGAGCAGCTCCACCCAGCCCCCGACAAGGGGGCCCCTCCTTCCTTCAACTGTGTCCATGCCCAGAAGGCGAAAGGAGAGGGTGAGCGGGTGGCCTTGAACGCTGGCCCGAAACGGCGGCCTCATTCAATGCGCATCCGCATTCTCACGGCTGTGCACTTCATTAGGTCGACGCTAATTAATGCTGGTAGCTGGCACTTGTTGCTCAAAAGGGGGGAATTTCTCTGTAAGCACAGCAAGTTTCCCACTCGCTCTGCACTGGAAGGATTCCAGCAGTAACATGCCTGAACAGCTTTCCAGCGATCCCAGGTTGGGGCCTTTGGCTATGAGAGACGCCCCCACCCTCCGGAGCAGCAGCGGCTGCGCTTAACGTCTTCGTCTTGGATATTCCCACAGAGAATTGCCTAAAACAGGATCCATGGAAGGGGGTGGGGTGGGGGGGGGGGAGGAGTGGTCAAGCCAAACTCTGGGATGGGAATATCAGAATGAACTTCTTCTCCCCCCAGCCAGTCACCCCGCCTCTTGCACAAGGCTCTCGGTCCATCTGGACAGGAGGGGGGCCACGCAGATGGAAAATCAACCGGGTGCAGCTGCTGGAAAGAGAGGGGCGCTGGGAGAACCACACAGGACAGGATTACATGAAGCTCCTCTCATGGAGCTCTTGTGGGCACCGCCAGGACAGCAAGCGCAGGAGAGAAGCAGCCTTACGAGCAGACGCAGGTCCAACAGTTTAGGCTGCACGCTCAGGTCGCAGGTGGGGAAAATGCAAACACATCCGTGAAGCCAAAAGGAGCCTCTGACCCTGCCTGGAAGCTGGATCAGACGTGCTCAGTAATGAGGGTGCAGCGGGGAGCGGGAAGACGTCCCTGGACTGGGGCCCCCAGCAGCCAGGTCCTGGCATCGGACTGTCGGCACCACCAGGGAAACTGATGAAGGCGCTACTGGCCTGGTCTTTGCTGCCCTGCAGTGCCACCCAAGTAATGGCCAGAGACGGTACTGCGACTGATCAGCCCAGACGGAGGAGGTGATCTGGGGAGTCAACGTGGGCCTGGCTGACTCTCTGACTGCTGGTTTGGGCTCTGTTTCCTTGAGACACGTAGTCCACTTGCCAGAGTAGCTGCCCAGACTCTGCCGTGCCTCACTTTGCCGCACCTGAAGCTGCCACCTTCAGGAGTCCAGCCGTTCTCCTGACTCGCTCTCTGTACTTGCCTCTGCCAGCCTGCTTCAGAAACACAACTCGCATTCCTCCCCTCTGCTATGTATCCCCACACCTTTCTGATGAGCAATAAGGAATGGACAAAACAGACAGCATTGTCATATCACCTCAAACACAACAACTTTCAACCACGTCAATTCATGGAAGGTATTTTTTAAGGGCGCAATCCTAACCCGAAGTCCCTTGTGCCAGCCCAGGAGTGTCGCAAATGCACCGTAAAGTATGCTTGGACCCCTCTCTGAGTCAGGGAGGAGGGCACACAAGTCCCTTGTGCTGGCCTAACTCCAATGCAGGACTGCGCCCCAAAACCAGTTTCTAGTTCTTGCTAATCTGCATGCAAGAGTAATGAAATCATGGAAGGGGCTGAAAAACGCCAAAAGGTTGAGGCCGAGAGCCCGGCCTACGTTCCTGACCTCACTCCCTTGGGCCTGCAGAACTCAGCTGCATCAGTGTGCCAATGTTGCTTAATTTACACAATTCACTGCAGTTACAGAATTTGGATATTCTTGGCACAGAATTTGAAACTGATTCAGCGTCGTGCACACACACAAAAACGCATGTGGCTTTGGTTTGACCATAAACCTGATGGTTTGACCATAAACCTGCTGAGATGAAGGGAGTCTGTCCACTGCTTAGGATACAAAAGACCGTTCTCCCAGATGGAATTCACAAGGCACCTACACAAACCGTGCTGCTCTGTGTCCTACTAAAAGTTGCATTTGCTTTTCGTAGGGTCATCACAGATTTCCGCCCAAATGCTGCAAGGCTTTTTCCCACCCCAATAAAATTTTTTTTATGGCAAACTGTGTTGAAACGTCAACCTTTTGGGACCAGCATG
>JAJKFI010000026.1:10173427-10191557 GCA_029204185.1 Lerista edwardsae
AAGGCACCGGAACGCCTTGGGAGGCCAGGGGGGTGTCGTGTCCGGCACACCAGGGGGGTTGGGGGGGAGCCTCCCGCCCTGGTCCAGGTGGCCAGAAACGTGACTGGGCGGGAGCGAAGGCCGGGGGCTGGCTCTGCCGCTTCCTCCTCACCTGCCTGCCTACTTCTGCACATAGAACAGGTGGACTCCAAGCGGCTGGGTGGGCAGGAAGGGAGTGGAGAAGGGCTGGCTGCCTGGGGCAGGGTTGTCCCGCCCCCCCCTACAGCTGCTTCCGGAGAAGGGCGGAAGAGGCGGGACGCTGGTGCCCCGCCCCCTCCCCTGCCTGCTCCCAGGCGGCCAAGGAGGATCCGCGACGTGGCTGAGGGGGCTGGGAGGGGGGGCCGGCCGGGGAAGCTGCTCCCACCTGCTCAGCTTGCCGCCTCCTCCGGCCTGCCACGCAAAGCAGCTGCCTCCACTCCCTTCACGGGAGGGCCAAACGTGGGTACGGGGCAGAGGATGGGGGGGCCAGTGGCCCCAGGCCCTCCTTGTGACCCAGAGGCATCCGACTGGCCGTCTCCTTGCCAGAATGGCCGTCTCCAGAGGTGGAGTCAATTTCTGGGAAGTAAGAGGAGCAGAGAACTGCTTAGTGAGACGGCTCCCTCCTGGGCTCCCCAGAAGCCCCCGAGCAGCCCGTGTGGGAGATCCAAGGGCCAGGAGGTGCTCGACGCAGGCTTTTAAAAGAACAGGAATCCAAGCTAAAAACAGAGAGCCAGGTGGGGTGGTTCAGCCCCACTGTCCTGGGAGATGTTTCAGGCACACACGAACCCACGTGCCAACGGGACTCCTTCGCTAGCATCAACTCTGCCCACGTCTTTTTAGGAAGCAGCTGCCTGCAGTCATGTTTTTGCGGTAAATCCAGGCAACACCAGTGGAGGGTTCCTGAATGCGACACATTCGTTAGGAAGCGCGTTCACTTTTTCCACTGCCTAACAGCCCAAGTTGTTTGTGAATGCCAAAGCTGAAACTCTGATCTCAGGAGACATCATTTGTTTTTCCTCCTGTCAAAGAGCGACACGTCTCACCCGCTTAACCCACACCAATCAATCAATCAATCACTACTATTTATATACCGCTTTTCAACATAAAGTTCACAAAGCGGTTTACAGGCAAATAATAACATTAAAGTTAAATGGCTCCCTGTCCCAAAAGGGCTCACAATCTAAAGGAATGGAGAACACCACCAGCAACAGCCACGAGAAAGACACTGTGCTGGGGCGAAGAGGGACAATTGCTCTCCCCCTGCTAAATATAAGAGGACACCACTTGAAAAAGTGCCTCTTGCCCAGTTAGCAGGGGTTACACGATGGGGAACTTGGAGCTGGGCTTGGAGACAGGCCTTGCCTTGCCTTGCCTTGCCTGCCCCCAAACATCAGACATGCACTGGGGGGGGCATCCTTTGCCACGACAGTCGCTGGGCAAGTCCACACTTCAGGCAGAGACAAGCTTAGGGGTCATTCCCTCTCCGGGGCGGGGGGGGGGCTCAGAGTGCCTGCTTTGAACGCCAAAGGTTACAGGATCAGTCCCTGGTAGCATTTCCAGACTGGGCTGGGAAAGACCCTGCCTGGAGTCTCGAGGGAAGCCCCCAGGCTCTCCCGGGAATGCTGAGTTCAGCCAGAAGGCCCCAAGGCCCCACTCAGTAGAAGGAATTAAACCCACAGGGACAAACACATGAACCCTAAGAGCAAAGATCTTGCCAAGGAGCCAAGCGGAGGACAAGCCCTGCCATGACAGAAGGAGCCATGGAAAGCCTCCTGGAGCCCAGGAGGGCCGTGGCCTGTCCCTGCAGGCAAGACGGATTCAGCCTAAGGCAGCTCTGCGCGTCCCAGCAGGCATTCAAGGCTTCAGCCTAAGGCAGCTGCCAGCCAAGAGGCATTTCAGCTCTCCCTTGGCATCAGGTCCAAAAACCACTCCTGGTCTCCAGCCACGCTGAGCTCTGCACCCAACGAGACTGTGCCCCGGAGGTCCCGATGGCAGCCTATGCCGGGCTACCCGCCTGCCCCAGGCCCCACGTCAGTCATGCCTTTGCTCCATTCCTGATAGCTTATTTCTTTTTTTGAAGACACACCAAAAGATGAGATATCCAGCACTGAAGACCAGTAACCAGCACAGTGAGCTCACCAGTCCAATTTCCTGTTTGCTGAGTGCTGACAACAATGAAAGCTCCTAACCTGGAGTTCGGCAAACACAGTTTGGCCGGCACAAGGGACACCGTAAACTGTGTTTGGACACTCTAAGAGTCAGAAAGGCCAGCACAGAGACGTGCGCCATCTTCTCTGACTCAGAGGGTGGTCCAAACACACTTTTCAGCGGCCCTTGTGCTGGCCAAACTTTGCCGGCCTCACTCCAGGTTAGGGTGTGAAAGCCCACAGGAGTGTGAATCCTCTGCCATGAAACTGACATCATTCCAAGTGGAACGGAGAGCATTCTGAGCAAGACATCACTGACAGGAGCATTCGGAGCAAAACTGACCACTTTCCAAAAGGAACAGAGCCCTGACAGCACCCTCAGTGAAACTGACAGCTACAGCAAAGGAGACGCTCCAATCTCCAGAAAACTACAGTATCCGGCACACTTTGGTCCTCGAGGGGCCAGATATTGCAACTTTAAACATTTTTTTAGCCTGGATTTTTTTACAAAACTCACAGTCAAGAACTCCTTTTTGATAGAGGGGATTGGACGGATTTCTGGAGGAAAGGTCCATCGTGGGCTATAGGCAATGATGGATTGTGCAACCTCCTTACAAAGGTGGAGGGCTACTGTTACTGGGTGCAAGGGAGTGGCAACAGGATGCAAGCATCTTGTTGTCTCATGCCTCCCTGGGGCACCTGGTGGGCCACTGTGAGATACAGGAAGCTGGACTAGATGGGCCTTTGGCCTGATCCAGCAGGGCTCTTCTTATGTTATGTTCTTATGTTCCTTACAATTATCCTTACAGAGAAGTCAGTAAATCTTTTTGTGAATAATTGGAAAACGCTCGTCGACCTTTTGCATACGAGAGAGAAGAATGACTTAATGATATGCAGATTTGCTGAACAGAATTAATAGAAATAGATTAAAATAACCAGAATAGGGGAAATTAACTGGGTATTAATAATAAGGGATGCATTTTGGATACGTTTTGTTGATTTTGAAACTGACTTAGCAGTAAGAAAACTATACCTAAGTAGGAAGATATTGCTGCGTTCTTGCTGTGCTTTACAAAGTATATTATGTATGATTTAGATTTTTTATTTTCATTACTGAAATAAAAAAGGAAGTTCTTCTAAAGCAAGTTGCTTATGGAACCCCCTCAAGAGCAGGAACAATCCTGCTCTCTCCCCCAGAGAACGTCAGGGAGAAGACATGGCAGAGGACTTAATAAATAGTAATAGTAATAATAATTCTAATGAATTCTCCAAGTGGCCTTCAAATATCATAAATACAATCAAATTAAAATAATATCAAACAAAAGCCAATACAAACTCCTAAAACAGAAGCACTAAAACATTAAAATGTCAACCAGCAGACCACACAAGTATTTAAAATGACAGTTTAAATGACTATTTAAAATGACCTTCATTAAAGGTCAAATTTCTGTTGAAAAAGAGTTTTGTTTTTTTAAGATGCCTGAAAACCACAAAGGGAGATAGTCTGCTGGATCTCCTCCAGAGACGACATTCCAAAGTCTTTGTGTCACCATTGAGGAGCTCCTGTAAGTCATAGTATTCACTTGTCTGAGATCACACCCCCGCGAGACATGAGTTGTGTTGCTGATCTGATATGCAGGAAGGTCTAGAAGGTAACACCAGCGTTTTAAACTGAGCCCAGAAAAAAACAAGGAATAACACTGAAGTCATCTGCTCTCATCTTTGACCCTGTGCAACTGTCCAGCAGTCCTGCTTTGGGCTGCAACAATCTAGTGGTTCTATTCTGTCATGGCCAGTCATGATGGAGATGGAATTGTGGTGGCAAGTACTATTCCTGACTTCTGCAAGTTCAACTGGTTTTTTTTCATGGATCCTGTGGGTGTGCGCATGCACATGTGTACACAGGCAGGGCTCTCCTGCGGTGATTGTGATTTTCCAAGAATTCTGACTAAGCAAAGGGAGCCCTATGTGCACAAACTCCATGCAAAACGTGAACTGAATATATTATATCCCTGTTCCCCCTCCACACACAGATGCACACACACAAACCACAAGTATGCCTTGCAAATAGAACCAGTTGCTAACAGAGGTCTCACAGCACCTTCATCCCACTTCAGTTCCCAGAATTCTGTGGGAGAAGCCAAAGCGGTTCAGCTGGAATCAAACAGATCCATATTTTTCATGTTGCACAGGCCCCAAAAGCTTGAAACCACTCGGTTAGTGTCCTCAACATCTTTTTGATATGGAACTACAGTTTTCTCACACTGCAACCCACAGGAATTGATCTAACAGCTTGGCATATGGTTCAAATAAAAACAAGGCTTCCCATCATTCACTTCTGCTGAAATCATTCCCAGTTTGGCTCGGCTGCCTTTTGGTGTCAATGGAAGAGGAACAGGACATTTGTTCTCATCTCCGTCAAGTTTTGGTGGGAGCTAAAATATTTCCTGTGGCCGCCCCCCAAACACTAAGTGAAGTAACCAGAAGCCACGTATGGCTTGGGTTTGATTACCAAGCACCGAGCAGCAGGATTCTCAAAACATCTTAACAGGGAGTGATCTGACTCACTACAACATGCAAGAATTTGTTCTTAAAAGGCAGGGATGGGAATCTGGCCTTGCGCAAGACTCGACCCACGTCTTGAATCTCTGCCCCTCCCCATGACCGTTTTTGAACATCTGCAAATTCTAGCTGGCCTGCTCCCAGACAATGCCACGAACATCAGAGTGCGCTCTTACTTGTGCCCGACTTCGTGTGCAATGGTGAATGCCAGGTTCAGCCCATTGTCTTCGGCAAGAACACACTTCCGCTTTGCGCTACAGACGCCTCCAAGGTAGGCAATCCCTGCGAAAGACAACAAAGGCGGTCATCAGTGTTGACAAAGGCAGCCCAGCCAAACCTGTCAAAGCATGTCAGAGGAGCTGGTCAAAGGAACTGATAAAATAATCAACATCAAAAGAATGAACAGAGAAAAATGTATTTTTCAGAATAATGAGTCTTGGTGGCCTATCCACGGAAATCAATGGACAGGTTCAGAGGAGTCCAAGACAAAGCAAAAAACAACCCTCTATTTTTTATCTGAAGAATTCATACCCAGCCTTGCCCAAGCAAATGAAGCAAATGCCCAAGGCTGCTTACGGAGAACATAAGAGTACAATCTAACGAACCATACATAAAAACGTCAAAAAACAAAAGCATTAAAACATTAAATGTGAACACACAGAATATTCAAAAAAAGGCAAAACACAACACATCTCCTAAGGCCATTGGGTGGGTGGGGGAGAACTGTCCAGGGGAGCAGTCAAGCACTACTCCAGAGGGACCGAGGACAGACAGCCGACTCGGGATCGTCGATAATTAAATTTGACAACGAAAAGTCATAGTCACTGGATACTGTGTTAGTGGGAGTGGGGTTGTTAAACACCACATGAAAACACAAAACACTACCTTTGAGAGTTAAAATATTTGAACACAAGCACAAAACATCACATTTTGGTGTTTAACGTATTTTCCAAAAGTAATACTGTGGCTGCATCGGCTGACCCTGAGTCGCCCACAGCACCCCCCTGCACACTCTCTGTGTTTAACATTTAATTAATAACAATAAGAATTTGGAATGAAAATGTGGAATAAAAACACATAACACTGCAATTTGCTATTTTAATCAAGAAATTTTGGGGAAAATATCACCAACCAACCCCCCCCACCCCACCCCACCCTCACACACCCCTATGTATTAACTACTAGGCAAAGGCTGCAATCCTAACCTGAGATACTTACCTGAGTAAGCCCCATTGATTATAATGACATGTATTTCTGAGCAGACATGCGTAGGATTGGGCTGTAAGCAGAATGTTAAAAATCGGAGCAAGCCATGAAGGGTGGGTCATTCTGCAGCTCCGAATTCAGCCAGGAATGGAACCTGCGTGCTGAGAGGGGGTCCCGCCCGGATCACGGCACTTGAGGCTGAATTTCCAGCACTGACACATGCTCAGAGGTCGAAGTCTCGCCACTGGTAACGTTTTTATGCTTACGAGATTTTGCACAGACCCCTCAAAGATAATAGAAGTTTCTTTTTTATTATCTATTTATGTATTTCAAACAAAAAATGCGCATAACAAAAACTGACACATATTGCTATCAGTTTCAACATATGGGCCAATGATCAAACTATAGATGGGTCAGCATTAAATTAAGCAACTGGCAGCGCAATCCTATAGACTGCGCAGCAGCGGCGCAACGGGGTTGCACCGATGCTGCGCACTTAGTGCTGACGCGGGGGCGCCGATCTGCACTTCCGCATCAGCGCTCGAGCGACAGGACCGACACTGCAGGCAGCACCAACGTTGCTGCTCCCGCACGGAGCCTCCCTCACACCAAGCGAACCCGGTCCGCGTCAGGGGGGGTTCCATGCCGAGGCAGCACGGGGATGGGAGGGAAGGAGGGAGGGAGGGAGGCGGGGGCGGGACTTGGGCAGGACGTGGACGGGCTTGGGAGGTGGCCATACGGCCACATCCTAAGCCCGTCTGCGAGGTTGCCCGGCCCCAATTCGGGCCGTGCGGTCTCCTTGGATCTGCACCCGCTCTTTAGCGGGCACAGATCTGAGGACCACATAGGGGAGGCACATAAGGGAGTGCACGCTCCCCTGCCATGGGGAGGCTCCAGCCTCACCTATACTGCACTAGGATATGGCATTGGCCATTCCAGCGCAGTACAGGATTACGCCCTAAGGCTGCGTGCATCATACATACAACCCCGGGAGTAAGATCCATTGAACACAATGGGACTTACTTTGGCGTATTAATGCATAGAATTGCATTGTCAGACTGTCATTCTGTTGGTTAGGAATATTCAACTGAATTCCTTATCAAGATCCACAATCTAGGTACCATGGACCTTTCTGCCCCGCTGATAATTACTAGAGGCCACTGGTGTGGCTAATGAAAGTGTAGCCCAGTGCAGAGGGCAAAATAATGCCCCAGACGTGATGTCACAACAGGAAGTGACATCACAGTTGTATTTATTTTTCTTGGGTTTTAGCCATAACTTTTGATAGAATGAAGATATTACACTCCGATTTGTTTCATTACATTCTGCATTAAATTCCACAACGAATGGTATATAATGATAGTATTATTCCTCCATACCAAGGTTTTCACAATTTTGGCCACCAGTGTCAAGCTCAGCTTGATGCCTCCCTAAAGCTTGTTGCCCGGTGCAATTGCACCCCCCCCCCTGCAATACTGTAGCCACACCACCTAGTAGCAGCATATTTGAAAAAGTAGTTTTGGTGTTGACTATCATGGCAGTTAGCAGTCCCTTCCATTCCATTTTTTAGAGAGGGCAATATCCGGTATTCTTTGTTTTCCACAGCGCCTGCTTCAAAAAAGATTTCCTACGTGACCCTCTGCTGAAAGGGCCATTCTGTGAATACCAGGTAAACATCTGAGGCGTGCACACCCTTCTCAGCGAAAACATGCACAGCCCGCCTAAAGACCGGGCCTCGACTTTAATTAGGACTTTATTTAATTCACTGGGGGGAGTAAAGGCCACAGTCCTTCAATAACAGCATTTTAATTATTTCAAGCTTAGGCTCTTTTTTCTCAGTAAGAGACAAGGGGTCTATTTACTTGCAAGAAACGTCGCTCACACACCAAGGTGCCTCTGGCTCAGCTGCCTGTCGCCATTGGAGCAAGACAGTGGGTCAGGCTGCGCGACACAAAGTCCTTTCTCCTCCCCACGTCACCCCCAAACATTTTAAAAGCAGACCGTATCTTTTTTTTTTAACCTACCAGAGGGCATTTCCTCTGCTTGTGACTGTTTATACAAAATGTGGGGACAGTCTACGCTTAGATCCACAACAGATGCAGAAATGAAACCAAATTTTCCATTCTTATTTGGTCAAGAGTTCAAGTTCAAGTCACTTCGGGTGAAATCCTTTGCAAGCACAGGACAGGCACAAGTCCCTTGTAAAGAAAACACAGTAAAAGTATTCTAACTCTCCACAGATTATGTGGCTGTCAATGGCTCTCTTTGGAGCCACACTGGCTCTTCTGCTGGGGCACATCTGGGCCAAGGAAGGGGGGCAGGATGTGACACACGGGACTGCCACCAAGACCCACCCCCCATCTCCAAAAAGCCCACCACGTGCCCTTCCCACCACTTGACTGCACTAGTGGCCTGCCTGTGTGCCACTCTAACTGGATCACAAGATCCACCACCATAAGATCCAGCCATGAAGCTTCCATAACATACACGGACCTGCTGGATGAGGCTAGATCTGCTCCACTCTGCAAGTTGTGCCACAACAGACTGAAGTTGGCAACTTACAGCATGGCAATGCCCGTTCTTTTAACGTGATCCTTCTTTTGGACACTTTCAGAATACTAAAGCCCTAATCCTGAACCCTTTTTAATTGGCTTGTTAGAAAGGGGATAGATATTTTGCCCTTTTTTGGAAAAGGCAGTTGGATAGAAAACCTTGCTTTTGGCCACAAGCTGAATCTCAATTAGCAAGCCAAATACAACGCAGAGGCCTCTATGTGGAAATTTTCCATCATGCTGGAAGGCTGCTTTGCCGTTTCAAATCCACGGGGGAAAACCTCAGCGTCACACTGTTGTGTTTAACGGGCTGATGCAGACAGATGGCCAAATTCAAGCCTACACCAGCACCATGTGCCTGAAGATCTACTGCACTTAATTCTTAGTGCTATCAGGGGGTTGCCACAGCATCTGCAAGACACAAGTGAACAGCACAGCAGGGCTTCCCTAGGGAAGACACCACTTCTGTGAACTGAAAAATATACTTAGGATCTATCTTAATCACCCGAACCAAGAGAGAGACAGAGGTTCAGCTGAACATACCTCAGCATTATGGAACAGGAGCGCGAGGGGACCCACCCAAAATGTTCTGTCATGTGGATTTTCAGTTCTAAAGATAGTTTTGGAGATGTGGGGGAAGAAATGGAGACCTCACTGGAGACCTTCAAGGAGAGTCTCGACAGGCACCTGCTGGAGATGCTCTAGGCAAGATGTTGGACTAGATGACCTTGCAGATCTCCTCCAACTCTGATTCTATGAAATACCTCTTCCCCTCAAAGCCCTTTAATTACGACAACGTTCAAATGCCTCCTGAGCCTGCCAGGCACAAGGTCCCAAGCCCACTAAGCCTGAGCCCCTTGAAAAACCAACTTCTCCCACAGCAAGAACCCCAGGTTCCCCCCGGCATGCCCACCAGTGAAGGCAAGCGGCCCAGAGGCATTTGAGGAGACACAGAAGGGCAAGCTTTCAGGCGAGAGGGCTCCCCCTGAACCTCCTCATTACCCAGGGTGGGAGGTGAAGCCTGGACCGAAGCATTAAGATCCAATTAAAGATGTCATGATCAAGAATCACAACAATTACACTGAAAAGAGATTACAGAAAAGAGATCCCTACACTACTGAACTTGTCTAGAATGTCCCTTTGTATAATGCCGACTTGTTCCTCACTCAGAAGTAAGTCCCATTGCATTCGACTGGATTCCCCATACTCCCAGGTAAGCATGCATGCAACAGTGTTCTTTCCACTTCTGAGAGCAGGCTCTTATTCTTGCCTTGTGAATGGAGGGTTCATGGGATCGAAAGGCCAATTCACTAATCTCCCAAAGCCAAAATGATTTAATAAGAGCCTTAACACAGGAGCAACAGATGCTTGGCCAAGTAACATCAGGGCTATATTTTCAAGTATTGGCAAGGCTCTTTCAAAAATTATACCCTTAGGGGAATTGCATAATTGCAGCATGTAACTTCTGAGCTTGGGTTTGAATATATGATGCTATCTGGATGAGAACAGAAAAACCACAGGCAACTGCAAAGATCTGGGTTTCTCCCTGTTGTCACATGTAAACAGTTTGCAGCTGCTGGTGCGGAGGCCAGCTAATGAGAACTCTGCGACAGCCACGACTTGAGGAGGAGCTATTTGCAATTTCATGAGGCAACTGAGGGCCCAATCCTGTCCGACTTGCTAGCCTTACCAAGGAGTTGTGTGCTGCATCCTGTGATGGGGGCAGTGGTGTAATCCAAGGCTCTAGGAACCGGAACGCTGACCGGGACTAACCTGTGATTGACAACCCGTCCGTTCCGGTTCCACCAACGTCCTGGCCGCCGTGCGGGCTGTCCTCGGACGACACGCCCCACCGCCGCTCGCCCAGGCACCCGGTGCGCCCCCACCCGTCCCCCCTGGTGAGCAGGCGCCCCCTCCGCAGACACGGGCGCTTCGCAGCGCCCCGTCCATCACAGAGCGGGGCAAATGGCGGTGAGTGGGCGGAGCTAGGCCAGCGGAGCGTACCAGCTACATGACACCACTGGATGGGGGGCAGTCACAGACACCTCCTCAAGGGAAGGAAGCATTTCTTCCCTTCCCCGGGGCAGCATCAGTCCTGGAAAGTCGGACAGGGTGGGGTTCGCGGGTATTCCATGAGGACACAGAGACCTAACTACAGAGGTGACATATCAACAGCTGAATGCGGTACTATTTTTCCCTCTTTAACAAGCAGGAGCTTCAGTAACAGCTAAGAAATTCACAATAAGCTCTGTTAGCAAGTTAATTATGGAGGCATTAATTGCTGATGTTTTTAGTTAGCAATGAGGATTGCCACTGATCTGCAGAAGGGGGGAAGGATAAATAAGTCATAGCATTAACCAGGCGGTTGAGGTACTGGATCGCTGTCTGGAGGCGGTTGGGGGCTGGATGCGGGCGAACAAGCTGAAATTAAATCCGGATAAGACGGAGGTGCTTTTGGTTCGGAAATCCACAGCTCGGGTATTGGACTATCGTCCTGCTCTGAATGGGGTTGCACTTCCTCTGAAAGAGCAGGTTCGCAGCTTAGGGGTTCTCCTGGATCCACAGCTACACCTGGAGTCCCAGGTGGCGGCGGTGGCCAGGGGAGCCTTTGCTCAGCTTCGGCTGATTCGCCAGCTGTGACCACACCTGAGCTGCGCGGACCTCGCCACAGTGACCCACGCCCTAGTGACATCCAGATTAGATTATTGCAATGCGCTCTACGTGGGGCTGCCTTTGAAGACGGTCTGGAAATTGCACCTAGTACAGAACGCGGCGGCTCGGGTGGTTGCTGGGGCACGTCGGTTTGACTCTGTTGAGCCGCTGCTTCGGCAACTGCACTGGCTGCCGGTTCTGTTCCGGGCCCAATTCAAGGTGCTAGTATTGACTTTTAAAGCCCTTTACGGCTCGGGTCCGGGGTATTTGAGGGACCGCCTCCTTCCATACAACCCAACCCGTACTCTTAGATCATCTGGGGGGGCCCTTCTGACTGTGCCGCCACCAGGAGAAGTGAGAGGGGTGGCGGCCAGGAAGAGGGCCTTCTCGGTGGTGGCCCCCCAACTCTGGAACACCCTCCCCTTAGAATTGAGAACTGCTCCCTCTTTGTTTACATTTCGGCAGGGGCTGAAGACCTTTTTATTCCAAAAAGCTTTTAACTGTTGACAGGCTGGCTGGCTTGTGTATTTTTATAGTTGATTTTATGATCCACTGGGCGTGTTGTTTTTTAAATTGTATTGTTTTTAACATTGTGTTTAATTGCTTTTTAATGTTAATTTTATATTGTATCTTTTTTATGTTGTAGTGCCGCCTTGGGTGCCTCCGGGCAAAAAGGTGGGGTAAAAATCAAATAAATAAATAAATAAATAAATAAAATTAACTGAAGCAACATACGACTGACATTTGCGCAATACCTGTGATGCTTCTTAGCAGTTCACAGTGCAGTTGTGGAGGGTAAAGGGGTTAAGACAGAAAAAATGTCTCCGCTTGCCACAGCCCCGAACTGCCAGTTACAGTGGAAAAACTACACTTGTACCGCCAAGCGATGCACTTCATGGAATGAGTAGTTTGTCCCCTTGTGCTGCTGCCTCCTCACCTCTCACCTTCTGGCCACACCTGGCTTCTTGCAGCTGTCGACAGGAAGTCACTGCAAATTCCCTTTCACCGCTGTTTCCCTGTTCCTAACTGCAGGGCCATGTTTCAAGGTGCCCTGAACCAAGGGCTGCTGAAGGGCAAGCAGTTAACACGGGTGACAGGAAAAGCCTTGGGCAGGGTCTTTCTGTGGCTGTCTGAGCACAACCTACAACTGCTACAGGCACCCAGAGGCTTCTGGTGATGCGGGCCCTTGCACACACTGGGTCCTCTGTGATCTTGGCCGATGCTTCCCCCTTAAGCCCCGCACACATCAGAGGAGTTTGAATCCATAAGCTGAACTCAGAGAATACATTCTCAGCGGGAACAAGAAGGCTGAACAATTTGGTCTAACTGGGGTCAGACATTAGAAGATGCCAATTTCTGGTTTGCGTTATGACTTCACAGCCATGCAAACGGACTGACTGCCTTAGCAACAATGGTCTTTGTCAGCAGAGTTAATAAAACCACACTGGAAACAAAGTCATAACATGTGCAAAATGACGCACACCGCCAAGCTTCCAATAGCAATTTATGTATTTTGCTATGGAAACAGCTTGGTGGATTTCTTTTTATTGAGAATAGTATAAATATTAATAAGAACAAGAATAGGTGGTTGAAAACAGCACTGATAGTTTTGTGTTGACAAAATTATCCGACAGCACCAAAGACCTGTCCTGCCTGCAAGGAAATGCTGAGTGGTAATTACTATGACGTTGTTGGGGCCCTGTGGAATCTGTAAGAGGTCGGTTAAAAAGGATCAGAAGAAGGAACGTTACGGCCGCAGGGGAGGTCTAGAATAGCAAGCACAGGCAGCCCTTTGGAGAAGAGCTTCTCAAACGTTTTAGCACCAGGACCCACTTTGCAGAATGACAATCTGTCCAGGACCCATCGGAAGTGACGTCACCATCGGAAGTGACATCATCAAGCATCACCTCCCCCTTGGGGCCCAGCCAGAGCTGGGCGTGGTGAGATGTTCCTCTGGAGATGGAGCTGCAGGACTTCCTTCCTTCCTTCCTTCCTTCCATTAAAACAACCCCTCTCGGTCCCTGGGAAACTGTCTGGGATGATGACAACAACATGAGGCGCCAAGACCCCGCCCCGTCCTTAGCCAGTGGCCCCTGAACTACCCTCGCTG
Source organism: Lerista edwardsae (assembly GCA_029204185.1). NCBI lineage: Eukaryota > Metazoa > Chordata > Lepidosauria > Squamata > Scincidae > Lerista > Lerista edwardsae. The sequence continues at coordinate 10,186,675 of JAJKFI010000026.1, forward strand.
CACTCCCAAACTTTAAGCCAGGGAGAGCCTTCCCTTCCCTTCCCTTCCCTTCCCTTCCCCAGGGGATTCTTGGTTGGCAAGACCAAGGCGTACTTTCTGTCTGCTTGAAATCCTCACTGAGAGACTCGACCAGCCTTCCCCAGTGGCGCAACTGGGAGAAGGCTGCTCCCACCCCCCCACCCCCCGAGGGTCACGTGTCCCCTAAGCAAACAGCTGCGCGCTGACTCCTCTGCTCGGCCTGTTCTGTCCTCCCGCCGGCACCCTCACTCCTGTTCTCCCCCGACCCTTCTGTCACCCCCCTTCCATCATGGGAGGGGTGTTGCGGGAAACGGATGTGACACAGGGGTAGTAACCTTCTGAAAAAACTTGCAGGTGTTCGGCAACAACAACGACGAGAACCCGCAAGTTGGTTCTGGGGACTCCCTTATGGGGGTAGCCGCCCTAACAAATATGCAAATACCTGCCTTGGGTCATGACCCCAAAGTTGGGAAACGCTGATTTAGGAAAAATGTACAAAATGCAGACACCTGTGCCAGCCAAGAGCCAAGTCCTGTCCCAGAAGACTCACAATTCACTTATTTTGCTCTGTGAACTGCTTGTGAAGCTTCTTCGTAAATTCCTTTGTTGAAAGGTAGCCTAAAATTTTGCTTTACAATAAGCTCGTAGCCCACGTTGGGCTCCAGGGAGAGCATCTCTATTCCCTGCCCTGCTTCTGCCCCAAGTTTCTGACATTCACTGGACCAAAGCAGTGCCAATACCCTCTCAAGCCACAGAACCTGCACCTCCCAATCCAGCGGCATTTTTCCACGCAGATGTGCGATGCAAGGCCCTCCTGCTCCATCCCATTTCTGATCTAAGAAGTGCTTGACTCTTCTTCCTGGGCTGCTGGATCTGAGGTTTACCGGCTGCGGAATTGTGTGTGCTGAATTGTCAAACTAGCAAAAAAGGGGGGTGGGGAATCCCCACCTTTTGTGCATCAACTTTTCATGCATGTGCTCAACCTCTGCAGGCAGCTCCTGGGGACATCACACAGGACTTGACGCAGAGCGAAAGGCAGATAAGCAGAAAACGCCTCATTCATTTTGACATCTGCTCTTTCTACAGCAGGACAGTCATTATCCCATTAAAACAATCCCTCCCATTCCCTCTCCAGACCCCACAAGCAAGCCAGGACTCTGGCATGACACGGTGGCCCTTCAATTATGGGATTAGCTGCAGCAGAGGAAGTGGAGCATCATCTTAATGTTTACTCAGCTTTGATGTGCTGATGTCCACATTCCAAAAACAGTCTCGCCCTCTCACACCCTTTACTTGGAGAGTATGAGAGCTGCAGTCTGCAGTCTGCTGCTGCTGTCTCCTCTCTCGAATGAAGACAGTCCCCCACCTTAACTGCTCAGTTTTATCAACTAAACCAAATAAAACCCACACAACACAATACAGCCTCCTTGCTGCCATAATACATCCGACTGCCAAGAACAGGGGTCTCCAGCCCTTTCAGTACGAGGGTCACATTGAATTTTTTACAGATTTTCACGGGCCAAAAAAAAAAATCAGTTTTATAAATGAATGAATGAAATTTAAATGAATTAAGTAGTTTTACTTGGATCTTTTTTGTAATCAGCATGACATGATTCAGAACAAAAGAGAAATGTGACATTGACAAAGGAACAATGCCGTGCTTAAACTGAGAATTGATACATATAGAGTAAAAACATCAAATTTAAGTTTCTGCAGGATGGATAAAATCCTGTGGCAGGTTGGATTTGGCCCCAGGCCATAGTTTGGAGACCCCTGGGCTAGAAGACCCTCCTGAGCTGCACAGAGCCACTTAAAATGGGGGCAGAACAGCTTGGCCTTGTGTGGGCTCTTATATTTTGTGTAAAGAAGAGTATTCTATACCATTGTAATTGGGATGTGTCCTGTCTTCCCGCAAAGAACATTTGGGGGGTTGGGAGTTCTGTCTTAGGCGTTTCTTGTGTCTCCTTGGAGAACTGTAGATTCCAGAATGTTTTGGGAAGAAGGAACAAGTTGTAAAACAGCTTAAGATTTGAGTACAGACGTGCTGCAGAGATGGGGAAATGCACTAATGTAAACGTGCCCTTCACAACTTCCCTTGGAGTTCCGGAATTGTAACCCTAACGGAGGCGGCAGCGTCTCTCCCAGCCGCGCTTCATTTTTGGCTCACATGGAACTGCTGCACTGACAAAAAACACAAAACACCCTAGTTTCTATACAGACTACACAGAGGGCAGGTTGGACCTTCTCTGTGGACCGGAAATCCTGAACTAGCAGTGCGGCAGCAGAAATGTTTGCAAGCCGAGGGGCCTCTTGACCAAGGGACCAGCTGTCCATCTGGTTTCCTCCACTCAAGAGCTACAGGCTGCACATCCCCAATGTCCGTTCTTTGGGATCGGCAGGCTGGTGTGTGCCTGTAGTTTTAGTTTCAAGTGTTGACATCTCTTTGCAACATTATCTGATTTGGAAAGAAATGGCTGGTGAAGGGCTCGACCCCTGCAACACTCCCTCTCAAACGCAGCAGGAAGTTTCTAAAATGAGTCTTAAATCCATCCAAAGGCTGAGAGAGAGAGAGAGAGAGAGAGAAGAAATGGCTGTACAAAAAACAACAGTGTAAATGAAGGCTCTAAATTACATTTTGGCTCCACTACCAAGACCACAGAAGAACGAGTAGGAGAAGAATGTTCATTTGCTTATCTGGAGAATCTGCAACTTGAAGGTTTTAATAGGCTTTGGAGACAAATGAGTTGTGTTGTGCCGTGAGCCAACTTGCCTTCTCCCTGCAAAGCAGCGGGTTTGATCCATATTCCCCAGAAGGAAGTTTTAACATACTGTTGAATAGTCTGACATTTTATGGTTGATTTGGGGGTCTGCAAGTCAGGGGACCAATGCCAGGAACAGGAGATGTTCACAGTGGCATTCCTGCAGGGGAGGGTGAAATGCTACGTTTTGCAGGAGTTGCGCTCCTATATAAAGGGGCCCTACCCCTTGCCGTCAGAACCATTTGTGGCTCAGAGAGCAAAGCCTCTGAGCTGGGAATGGCTCTGAAGGTGAGGGGGAGGGCCACTTTGCTCAGGAACTCAGGCTCCTAGTGTCCCATGTCCCGCCTCTGGGAAGGCCACGAAATGTGTACAGATTTCAAATGTCACCTCTCTGGCGCCTTTCAGTTATGATGTTTCAGGCAAATTGTCTTGCTGGATAAAACCAGCTTTTGTTCCCACGAGCAGGGAGTAGGACCTTCTCCAGGTGCTTGTCTGGGCCTCTGGAATGCACAGCTTTCTGCCTTGGTGCAAGACTGCTTGGGACTGAGCTAGAGCTGCCCTGGAGAGGGACAGCCGCCTCTTGCACACGGAGGCCTGCAGTGACCTTGCACAAGGCTGAAAGGAGAGCCACCGTCGCTTTCCACCCCGCGGGAATGCTGAAGAGGAGCCATCGCAGACGCAAACAGGCCCGTTCCTTGAGGCCAGGAGGCGCACTGGGGCGAGAGGGGAGCGGTGCCTTCAGTGGCCTCCTGGAAGCATCATGCGCTTTGCGGCTGTTGACAAAAAGGACTAAAAGGCAAGGTAGGCAAAGGCAGCAGAGAAGGTAAGGAGGAGAAGGACAAGAGGAGAGGGAAGAGCGTCTCCAAAGCAGTGTCCGTGTATATCGAGGCCAGTTTGGAGATGGGGAGAGTTCATCACGGAAAGGAAATAGACCATGTTCAGTGGTTTCAGTTTTCATGGCAAAAACTATTCAGAGCGCAATCCTGACCCCCTCTCCAGCACCAGGGTCAGGGCAATGCTGCTCTGGGGTGAGGGAGGAGGCCTCCCGGACTCCTGCTCCACTGCAGGGTGTGGAACACGCCCCACCGGCACAGCAGGGTCCGTGCTGGGAAGTGGGCCAGGACTGGGCCCTGAGCCTGTGGCAACTGGTGCGCCGTCTTCTCCGGACTGCCCCAGACCCTCTGCCAGGGGTCTTCCTCCGCCCTGCGTCCCAGTGCTAGGAATGGAAACTGAAACCAGAGCAACCTCTCAGCGAACTGAGCTGCAGCTGTCCACTCCCAACCCGCTCGGATGACTGGGGGGAACTAAACACCGCGTGCCAAAAGCAGGATGCCGGACGCTGGTTTGGGACTGCGGGGAACCGGTCCACAGCCAGGTGCGCTAATCATTCCATCTGCTGCGCACGGACGCGCTTTGGCTCCAGCAAGACAGAGGCTCCCACCAGTAGGAGCAGGAAATTTTGAACAGCTCAAAATTCGAGGGGGGGGCATGACAGCTGCATCAAAACCACCCCCACCTGCTGGCACTGGGCCTCCGCTTTACACTGCTGCTCCTCTGATGTAGCCCCATCCACAGGGAAGTTACCGGGGGGGGGATGAAAACTGCCAAGCTTAGAGAAATGGTGATGGAGGGGGCACTTTGCTTTATCCGGGCCTAGTCCATGTGTTGTGAAGCTGATACATCACATGCATAATCCAGTGTCAGTGCACTACCTGTCCGATCCTCTGCATGTTGGCTTCCGAGAAGTCCTGTTGTGTTTAATGGGGTTTATTTCCAGGTAAGTGTCCAGAGAACTCAAGCTCTATGGCCTGATTCTGTGCAGCTGTCATTGGGAAGTGAGCCCCACTGCACTTGGTCCATGTGCACAGAATCACGACGGGAAATACTTGCCTCTCGGCCCTGGAAGTGCTTCTCAGGCTCAAGCTCCTAGGGAGCTTTATTTTATTTTTATGTTTATTGGGCTGCAGGTTCCTCAAGCAACCTTTTAATTCTGTTTGTTTTCCCTTGCAATCGGCTTCAGTTCTCACTGGATGTCGCTTTAAAAGCTTTGGCAAATTTGGAATAGCTGGCTACAACTAGAGGTCAGCTTTAATCTTCTATAGATAT
>JAJKFI010000026.1:10191567-10258128 GCA_029204185.1 Lerista edwardsae
TTTTTTTTCAGTTTAAATTGTATATTGTAAATTTTAATTTATTATGAACTGTCTTGGGAGGCCAAAAGTCAGGACTTAAAACAACAAAATAAATAAGTAGCGATGGAATTGCTGTTACACAAAAAACAGTGCCGCTGTCAGTACAACCCCAAGACATCAACTGCTCCTTGATCTCTGCAACTTGGTGCAGAAGTAATGCCACCAATCTCCAACCGTGCTCAGAGAATCAGGAGTGAGTCACAGCTCTGTCTATAAGACTCTTCCAGCCTCTTCCCTCTCATATATAAATTCCTCTTACTGATAGATATAGCCAGCCACGGTTCCCATTGGAAGCTGGTTTGTTAACCCTGGTTAAAGGGGAACTGGAACAGTAATAACTATACGTAATTGATGTAGATTTAATCCTTAAGCATGGTTACAGTATGGTGAAGGATGGAGGGGCTGCACCCCCCCAATGGGGGCATGAATTACCACACCAATCTCTGAACCATGGGTAGAGATCAGGAGTGTTATGCCTGCATAAGGCCATCATAGGACATCACTTGCATCAAAGTCCAAAGAATTTTTGTCAGTGAAGTTGTTCATGGCAGGTGTGTACAAAAGAGGCTCGTGGCTGTAGTAGGTAAAACTGAGGAAGGGGTAGAGGGGTATGAAATCCCAGGCTATTTCAAAGTTGAATAAGGCGATGCCACACACCCACACAGACTGGCCTAAAACTCACCAAGAATGATGCATGGACTGGTTCACAAAGCAAGGTTGGACTCCAGCAGCCCAAGCACGGCTCATCCAGTTTTCTTCTACAGGATATTAAGAACTAGACGCTGAACTCTCCTTGCTTGGCTCGCTCCAAGGCAGCGTGGCTGGGAGAGAGACTTTGGCAGGAAGCAGCAGCCCTGATTCAAGTCACCACACGAGGGATATAATATGGCCGAGGGCTGTCGGCTGCAGCCCACAGACTATTTAGCTGGCTTCTGTCAAGGGAAATGCTGGGCTGAATAACAGCAAGTGCTTCTTCTGCACTTCAGAACGAATGTGTGAGGGGGATAGACAGACTGCAACAGTTTGCTGCGACGCTGACTACAACGCTGTCTCTGGAAATCTGCACACAGGGCTGTCTTTGCCTTAAAATCTTCCTTCAACATAATAAAAATAAAATCCAGCTCTCCTCGGAGGCCAAGAAACTAATCAAGCTAGTATGGCGAGGGCCAGCAGACTCTTTCCAACACAAACGTGGTTGTTCTGCTTTTCACAGTGGTCAGCCCAGTCTCAACCCGCAAATACATACCTGCACCGCCCCTCCCCCCCCATTCTGGAGCTCTGTTTGGCCATTATGCAACCTTCAAAGCTACGCTGGCAGCAGAATCCCATTCCCCAAGTCATACCTTCCGGCACGGACACCTCGCCAGCACACAAACGCAACCCGCCTGGGGCCGTTTCTCTCTCGCAGGCAGAGCTGCCAAGAAGGGATTTGGGTTTGGGTAGAATTTGGATCTTTAGAAATGTCTGGGTGAATACGAGTTGAATGCAGTATGTGAGTCGACATGGACAGTGCGCGCATTGCAGCACCATACAGGAGGAACTGTGCACATCTTACAGTTCATATGCATCATCCCTAAGAATGCGAGCTCACTGACAGCATTTCCCAGGGGCAGGCACCTCTTAGGGACCGAGGCCAGATCATAGTTCTTCGTGGATACGGTGTGTCAAACATACAGGATCTGTGTCCACGCAGTGCAGCATTTTAGAAGTTTCTAGAACAGGGCTTCTCAAACTTTTTAGAATGGCACTTGCTTTGAGACCCACCAGAAGTGATGTCATGGCTGGAAGTGACATCATCAAGCCGGAAGTGCCGTCACTGTGACGTAATCAAATGACACTCCTGAAGTGCAAATTGGCATTCTTGGACAGCAGCCAGTGCACGGCCCTGAAACGTCCCTGACAGAAAGCAAGACGAGGACAAAATATTATGTAAAAGCACTGAACTAAAAACAAAATTTTCCCTTGAAAATTCCGATTGTTAAGAAAAGGAAAGGAAGGAAGGAAAAAGGAAGATCTGCAGCTTCCAAGATGGATGCCCCCAGCTTTTTGTGACCCACCTGACATCAGGTTGGACCCACCAAGTGGGTCCCGACCCACAGTTTGAGAAACACTAGAATCTTCGAGCCCTACCCTTGAGTGAGGACACCCCGTCTGTGTGGTGTGGCGTCTGTAAGCATTTTCGGAGGTGTCTGCTGAACGGGCACAGGTGCCATCGTTTATTGGGGATGAGTAGCTAGCTTAGTGGCTGCGCACCTGCTTTGCATCCAGAAAGTCCCAGGTTCAACCCCTGACCCCTCTCTAAATGGACCAGACTTCTGACTCCGGAGAGCCTGGTTGTAATATGAACTCCATGTGCACCATTCAGCTCACATTAAGCCCAAAGGATTCAAAGACCGGAGCACTCCCCAAACTCTCAGCTTCACACGTTTGCCTCCATACACTGTAGCGCCAGGGTCTGACTCACGAGCAAAACAGAGGGTGCTCATGTGCTGCCCAAAAATGCGTACTGAGTTGTCCTCTCTCATGACAAGGCTGAGCTTTTGATAATTTTGCAGTGTTCATGACACATCGTGCATCCCTCAGCATTTTTCACAAATAACGGTGGAAGGACTGTGCCCCCACATGGTATCAGGGAGACAGAGGGCCCAATCCTTTCCAGCTTTCCAGCGCTGATGCAGCCGTACCAATGGGGCGCACTCACCGTGGTGCGGGTGGCAATCGCAGAGGCGTCCTGAAGGCAAGGGAACGTTGGGCTGATGGCGGCTGCATCAGGGCTGGAAAGCTGACCAAGACTGGCCCTGAGAGGCGCAGGCGCAGCTGAGAAGGTCCGACAAGCCACAGACTGCCAAAGGAGTCCAGGTGGAAGGAGAGAAAGCGAACGGCCCGAGCACCCCCTTCCGCCTCTGCAGTTTGGGCACCGCCTGTGGCACGAGAACCTCGGTTTACAAAAATGTGGCTTCGTGTGTCATCCATACCAGTGGTCTGTGGCTTGCCAGAAGTTGGGCTTGATTTCATGTTCTCATTTGTAAGCCACAAATTATGACAACACGCAGAGAAGTGAAGCTGCTTCATGCATTTAGTGAGAAGGAAAGGGGAAGAGTGCAAAGGCTGCAGGCAGGCCACCTCCCGAGATCACGGCTGAAGTGGCTTGGAACCCGAGAGCCAATCCTGTGGGGCACAATGCCAGCGGTGCGTGCATATTGCCAGCTCTGGGAGTCGCTAGCATCGCCTGGGCACCCAAAGGGAGGGCCCCGCACAGGTGGCATTCCAGCCACCGCCGCCGGTGGGAAGGGCCGTCGAGGTGGGGGGAGGCACAGAGGGGGTGGGGCTGGGCAGGGGAGAGGTGGGCCCGGCTCTGGGCGTGGGGCCAGGCGTGGCTGCTCAAGTCTCCGCCGGCAAAATAGCTGGTGGAAACCCGAGGAGTCCCATTGCAGGGCCCTTGGCTTTCCTTGGGGGAAGGCAACAAATGCAGAGACCCCGATGCGGAGACCCCGCGGGATGCAACATTAGCCATTTTGCTACCGCTGCTCCAATGGGGCCTGTGCAGCTCAGGACTGGGTTGCAAGAGACGGCCCCCGAACCACAACAGGGGCGGCGCTCACTGGCAACGCGCATGTTCCGAGCGGAAGGAAGTATCCTTCCTTATCAGAAGGAAGTATGAATCCCGACATGAACACTCATACCTAGAACTTTTGCACTGCCTTCCCAGCACATCTCTGGTGCCTAAGAAAGACGGTGAACAAATGCAAACAGTTTCCCTGCTTCCATATTGAATTTTCTAGTAGAGAACAGAACAGAAAAGGATCCCTCATTATTTTTACCATCTCACTTTCACAACCAGGTTGCACAAAGACCGACAATGCCAGAAGACGCATCAAAAACTGCGCTTTAAAAATACTATAACAAAAAGGACACACCACCACAGGGGCCAAGAGTTATGAATAAAGATGCTGGCTCCTAGGTGGCAGCGTGAGTCTTCTATCATGTTTATCTTGGCACACAGATTGCCCAGCGGTGTGCTGTTCTGTAGCCACAGCTGGACCCAGGTACGCAGCTGAAATGCTGCGTCCACAGAAATATGGTTACCGTTGGCTTTGGAGACAATCTGGGTGTTACGAAGAGTTATTCCCCATTTAAAAAGCAAAGATTTCGCACAGATCTCACTAGCACTGAAAGCAGAGAATGTGCGTTTCACCCATCCACCTACCACTACCTGACCACGTTCTCAATCTCCTGCAATACAATCACCTACACAGTCCTGCAATAAAGCATTGCATGAGTGCAGCAAGACGGAGACAAGAAGTTCCTTTCGCTCCTCTCCTGCCCAGAGTGATCAGCAAAATAGGATTTGGCAGCGTCCGCCAGCTGCTCTCCCCCACTGGTCTTGCGCTCTCACCTCACTTAACACACCACCAAATGCTCTAATACGAAGGAAGCGAACTGCCAAGCCCTCTGCTGCTATTTGCATATGGAAAGAAGTAGTTAAAAGTCTTGGCACAGAAGAAAGTGGCTGGGTGCTTAATAAACGGAAGAGAGTCCTTGAGACAACGTTGTAGGCCACAAAATGGTTCCCTGTCCCCAAAGGGCACCAGCCACTCAAAGTAAGCGGAACGGGAGCGTGAAGCATGAGCTTAACTCCATCACGCCAAAGTCACGGAAACCTGAAAAACCCTCCCCTTCAGCCGGGTTGTACTCCAAGCGCTTTGACAAGGAGTGGGTTACGGAAGTGGAAAGGAAGAAAAGAACTGAGGGCAAATATCTGGATTCTCAGGAGTCAGGCTATTTACCATTTTCTTATTCTTTTGCTGCGAATTGAATCTAGCAATATCCAAGAACCTTAAGCAATGGAGAGGGGTCCTGCTTTCTTCTCAATCCTTGCCCTTCCCATAGTCCGCCGTTCTGTTTTTTGCGTGTTTCAGCCTTTGCGCATTCACTACTCATTTACAGGGAGCGGCATTTCAAGGCAGGAAAGCCAGACCAACGCGGGTTGCCTTCACAAGGTCCCTCCACCCCACCATCCAAGAACTTCACAAAAAAGCCTCTGAAAAGCAGCCAAGCAAGCAGCGAAGGGGCGCGGAATCAATCGCTTAATCTAGACGGCTTTGCAGAAAACGTTTCTGCAGCACATGAGCATCCAGGGTGAATTGCTCTGTTTTCTGTGTGTTCAAAACCAGGACCGTGAAAACGGGTTCCAGGTTTGGGTAGAAAACTTCACTGAAAAACAAGGGCAAGGTAAAAATAGCATGTGATCTATAGGCTTACTTACCCACAGTGTCACAGGGCTCATCTTTATGGACACAAAAATCTGTCCTAAAAATAATAAAGAATCATAATTAGGAGGAGCACCACAAATGCTAAATACTCCGTAAAACAAAACTTATACAACATAAAACTCATTCTTTCTCCAAATGTACAGGCAAGCCCCGGTATCCACTGGGAATCTGTTCTACCTCTCCCCCCCCCATGAATACCTGAAACCAGGGATATTGGAGACCCTTTTTTAAAGATAGGGGAACATCAGTGGTTTTGCGGCCAGAAGGTAAGAAAAAGAGATCCGTTCAATGTTCCCCTGTCTTCTTAATCAGCGTTCCAGAATGCCTCGTATCCGTGGATAACTGAAACCCGGATACCGAAATTGGTGGATACTGGGGCATGCCTGTGTATATTATTCATTTACATCCCATTCTTCCTCCCAAGGCAATATACATTGAGAGGAATAGAGATAACTAGGTGTATAAATGTGAAAGGTCCATGAACCAAGGCAAAGGGCTAATGGAAAATGCCAAAAGCTGACTACAGACCGTTTGTGCGATCAAGGAAACAGGGGATGGGTTCAGATGACCAACTAAACCAGAGGCGTCAAACACTTTTCATACCGTGGGCTGATGAAAAGTGTCCATGGGGCCTACTAAGGGCAGAACTGACATTGCTAGGCAGAAAGTGAGGATACCAAGCAGAGAATGGCCAGGAATAACCACTTTGTTCTCAAGCAGAAACTCACTGGCTGCAAATGACAAAAGAGAACATTTGCAAATCTTGGCCCCACGTTCCAGGTCTGCGCGAGGGACGGCGGCCACCTTTCCAGCAGTTCTTTTTCAGCCTCAGCCATGGAGAGGAAGACTGGAGTTGGACGGACTGTGGGCGAGAGCATTTGCAGGCCCAGCCTGCTGCGCTATCAATGCTACACCCGTCTTCACCCTTGGCAACTCAGCGCACCGTAATTAAACGTTGGTCAGTGCACACTGTCACTTCCTCCCTCTCCTTTTTTCCACCAAAAGCTCAGTCATCACCCAGACTCTCACCCATCAAAAAGGATTTAATTCAGGGAGAAGCGAGACAAACTCCAAGTCACTGCCAGTGAACCAAGAGGATTCAGGGCTGCTCCGCCGTGTCTGAGTGCTGGAAGCCCCGGCCTGTCCGCAAGGCGGCTGATGACATCCTGCTCCTGACCCAGCTGGCCCGAGCCCCTCCCAGGAGTTCCCAGGGCCAGCTCGACAGAAGTTTATTTAAGGATTTATTATGTTATATAAACTGGTAAATCAAACAGATGCTTTTGTTGTGAACTTTTGAGTAAGTGGCCATGCTTGGAAAGGCCTCTTCCCCCAAGGGGCTCACGAGCCGAGCAAGCGAAAACACAGCGTTTCTGCCTCTTGCACTCTGGAGGGGCCGGGAGGACGACAAAGGGGGCGGCAGTCCCAGGCAATCCCCTGACCCCCAAAAGGAAAGAGCCAAGGTGCCACGTGGCCAACGATGGAGCAGAACCAGCAAAAACCGCACTGAAAAGTCATGCAAAAGAACCATCAGCTCAAAATGCAGGCACTGAGACATGCTAAACGGGGCCCCCGGCTCCTCTTTTGGGGCTGCCGTCTCCTTGTGACAGGAAGGAGCAGCACCTTCTACACAACAGTCCCCTCACCACACTGCTGACCACCTCCTTGCAGGCGGCAGAAGGCAAGGCAGGCGGCCCCCGCAGAGAGTCTGAAGGTGCGACTGGGAGCCCTGGCCACGCATAGAACCTGCTCTCATCTCCCACTGAGGGCACAGGGGCTGAGAAGGGGGCCAGTGCGCACCCCCCCCGGGCCCCGGGAACACATGGACAGAACCTGAGGACAGAGCCTGTGTCCTCCAGGGGAAACATCGTTTCAGGAATCAATTTGAATGGCGCCAGCGCTCTGTAGCCCTTCGACAGTCTGCGTAAGTGGAACCCAACTTGCAAAAGTGACCCAAGCTCAGGGGTCTACTGCATTTAGTTCTTTTACTCAAAATTGGCCCCCCACATAGAAAACTAAAGTGTTCTTTTAGGGGCTGACCTTACACAAAAAGGGCCCCCATCCCTGCCCAACTCCAGAACTGCAGCCGCTGAAAATCCGGCTCCGGCTCCCACCCCCACCCCCAGCGTAGCCCTTCTGAGCTGGAGACACTCTTGCTCCCGTGTCCTCTGCCACTGGTCCATCTGCAGGGTCTGGGGCGTATCCAAGGACACACACATGCACTGCGGAGGCCAATGTCTGGAGAGGAGGGAAAAAACCTTCATAAGCAGCCACAATCTGCTGCTTTTTGTGCCACTGGAGCCAGAGCAGCCGAGCCAGGAGGGCTTCCAACCGATGCACTGTCCTTTCCGACGCAAGGGGAAGTCCGACCGGGACAGACAAAAAAGCGATCATCACACAAGAAGGAAAGGGCTGTGGCTACACACTGCTGGGGGAGTTGTCCTGCTGGGTGAATGTGGTTTTGCAGACACTCAGCACTGGCTTAATGCACTGCCCAACTTTCTCTCAAAACTAGCCAATCTTCATCTTCCGAACAGGAGCAGTTGGATCTCCACCTCTATGATTCCTGCCACGAACCTCTCCAAACTCATCCAAACCAGAGAGAAACCTGCCCGTTTCCTCCAAGAGAACGGCTCCAAACCCGTCCGGCACAATTCCTGACTCTTCCACTGCTTGAATTCTAGGGAAACCAGGGAAGGCTGACCCCTGAACTTCTGTGGTGGGCCCGGGGCGACTACGGTTTTAGACTTTGGGACGGGGAAATGATTTGGCTAAAACCAGGAGGAATCAGGCAGTGGGACGATCGATTGCACTTCCTTTCATAACTGGAACACTGGGGGTTTCAAAACTCAGGCAAGGCAGGGAGGGGAACGTGAGCAAAATGTTGCATCTTCCCTGATCCACCCACCCCATCCCATCCCCCAAAGGCGTACCCCGGGGGGGGGACGGACATTGTAAGAGCAGGAAGCAAAGGAGAAGTGGTAGCAGCACTTGATTATTGGGCCACTTCAGGCACAGGCACGATTAAATCCGGACATCCCAATTCCAGCTCCCATTCTTATTTCTTCTGGCTATTTAAATTCCGATTCCCACAATGACCGCCCAAAAGGCTTTGTGATCACAAGGCTCCTCTTCCACATCATCAGCCACCACAGCCTGAAGTCCGGCAAAACTGCCGCATGGTGAGTCCCAGCCCCGGAATCCCACACCGCTCGCCGCTCGGCCCTTGAGCGGCAGCCACAAGCAGCAGGGACTCTTCGGGAGTGGCCCCTGCAGGCAAAATTCCCTCCCGAAGGAGTTCTGACGGACCTGCTCCTTGTTTGACCTTCCAGGAGGGAATGGGCGAAGCCAGCGGCGTCATGCTGCTGGAACGCTGGGCGGGAGGAACGGGTGAGCGGCAGCCCCGCGGGGGCAGGGAAGACGGCGAAACGGAGTGGTACACAACGGGCGGGCTGCCGCTCACCCGTTCCTCCCGCCCAGCGTTCCGGCAGCATGACGCCGCTGGGCAAAGCCCTGCCGTTCGGAGGCGCTTTGAGGGTGGCAGCCCAGAGCCTGCCTGGGCCCCTGGTCAGCAGCCCTGCTGTTTTCCCTTTGCACCCGGGAAGGTTGGAAGCAGCAAGGCCAACTCCCCACACCTGTCCTCCTCTGAGCCCAGCACAAAAAGGAAGACTCTGCGCCCACTCGAGCCACTGGCTGTGCACCAAGGTTGGAACGGAGCCCTCTGCCTTTGAGGAGCTGCTCGATCTCTCGGCCAGTGCTACGAGGGTAGGCAGGTATGGATGCGAATGCCGCCTCTGGACTCTCTTCCTCTCTGCCCCTCACATCTTGCCTGAGAAAGCCCAACCCCTGGAGTCAGCCGTGCCACTCAGCAGCAGCAACGATCAGAACACGATGACTACCTGGTCACAAAGACGGCGGCATCCACGGGAGGGGTGTCGTCTCGTGCACCAGGAACCTGATTGTTCCCAAGGTACTTTGTACCACCAAACTCTTCATTTTGCCAGTGGCAGAAGCTCTCCAGAGATCTCTCCCCATGGTGCCCAATGTACAGCTTAGCCTTGAGGAAACAAATGGAAATTGCAGGAGAGAAAGAGAGAGAGTGGAATCAACCAGCTGGCACAACCCAAGGCCCTCCACATCAAGCCAACACGTTTTTGCTCCTGGAACAAATTCAGCCACGGCGATCGTGCCCAGAGACCTTATGCAGCTGCTTACAGAAGGGCTTTGCAGCAGAGAAGACTTTCAGCGGCTGAAAGGCAGGGGGTGGGTCTTCCCTTCACAACCATGCAGGACGCTTGTCAAGCGTTGCTAACCTGCACTGCACCAGCCCACCAAGAAAGCCCCAACACATTTAGCAGCATCACTACTGTGAACTGACAAGCCAGGAAACGCAGACGTGGTCTGCTGGACCCAAGCGGGCCTTGCCCACCGCCGGAAGGAAGACGGGTTTGGCCCACCTTGCAGATGTTGGCCCCTACCACCTGGCGAGATTGAAGGCGCAATCCTGACCCACTTTCCAGCACCAGGGTCAGGGCAATGCAGCTCGGGGGGAGGGAACACACATCCCCTGCCCTCGAGGAGGCCTCCGGGACGACGGCTCCACTGCAGGATGTGGAACACGCCCCCCCACTGGCACCGCCGGGTCAGTCCTGGGAAGTGGGCTGGGACTGCGCCCTGAGTTGAGCTCTCCCCTTCATCCGCTTGACTCCTTCGGGCTGTGCCCCTGACCTGCTCTGCACAGAAGGAGAGGCTTCCGTCTGGAGTCAGAGGTTCAGGCCTGATGGGGAGGACTGCCGGGGAAAGGGTCATGCCGGCCAGCCCAGGATGCTGACGTCCCAGAGGGAGGCAGAGCACGGAACGGAGACCCAGCCGTGGACCGAAATCAGCTCACCACAGACGCTCCTCCTGCTTCGCCCGTCTCCAGGAGCTGTCAGGACATCCACCGTTCTGGTGGCATTGGCCACACGGGCGGGAGCTCTGCTTCATTCCTGCTTCATTCAACAAAATACAATTTAACTGGGACTGGGTGGGGGGAGGCAAAACTCGCCTCACATTGCTGCTACTTCCCCTCTCACGGTGGCAGTGCTTCCCCCACTGGTGCCGGCAGTCACGTCTCCCCCCCAGAGCTGCCCCACAGATCATAAGAACATAAGAAGAGCCCTGCTGGATCAGGCCAAAGGCCCATCTAGTCCAGCTTCCTGTATCTCACAGCAGCCCACCAGGTGCCCCAGGGAGGCATGAGACAACAAGATGCCTGCATCCTGTTGCCACTCCCTTGCACCCGGTACTCTGAAGTAGCCTACTACTAATGTAAGGAGGCTACAACCCACCATTGCCTATAGCCCACGATGGACTTTTCTTCCAGAAATCTGTCCAATCCCCTCTTAAAGGCATCTAGACCAGATGCCATCACCACCTCCTGTGGCAAGGAGTTCCACAGATTAACTACCCGCTGGGTTAAAAAGTACTTCCTTTTATCTGTTTTAACTCTCCCAACCCTCAGTTTTAGCGGATGTGCCCTGGTTGTGGTGTTTTGAGAGAGGGAAAAGAACATCCCTCTATCGACTCTATCCCTTCCGTGCATAATTTTGTATGTCTCAATCATGTCCCCTCTCAGGCACCTTTTTTCTAGGCTGAAGAGCCCCAAACGCTGCAGTCTTTCAGGTCATCGTCCATTGCACTTGGCATTGAGGGTGTGGCGGCCGCCAGTCACCCCCACTCGCAAGCCCCTCTTCACTCCTGCTCTGTCCCCTGAAAAACCGCCAACGCTCCCCCACCCGCAACGTCTCCAGGTGTGAACGGGGCAGCTAAATGTGGTGGGGCTTCGGCTCCAGCACCCCCCCCCCCAAGACTCCAAGGAGCTGCTTGGAGCAGCCACCGCGCGCCAGAGCAGCCCCTGGACGGAAGCAGCGTCAGCTGACACAGCAGCAGACGGAGCCCTCGCCGGGCAGGGCTACACTGGCAGGGGGGCCTCCGAAGGGGCCCAGGGAGGATGCAGGGAAGCGGGAGGAGGAAAGCGGGAAAGGGAGGGAGACAAGGAAGCTGGCGGAAGCGGGCAGGAGGAAAGAGGCGAAAACCCAGACGGGAAGGAAGTGGGGGGGGGAGCGGAGATGGACAGAAGCCACTGTGGGGGAGGCCAAGGAGCGGGGAAAGAATGCCAGGGGCTGGCAGGCAGGGAAAGGGTTGTCCCCAGCAGGAGCCCACAGACCTCAGGGGCCCCCTACCCTCCGCCAGCCAGCTGCCAGCCATCGGGCCCTTCTGAAAAGAGCCGCCCGCCTGCATGCCCCTTCCCGCCCTTGCTCCGGCCCCAGCCACGGACCCGGGTGGCAGGATGGCCGGATCTGGCGAACGTACCCACAGACACCGGGGCAAAGGCCCCGACAGTGTTCCCCGATCCCCTTGCTAGGACTGCCCTTGTGGGCTCCCATGGTGGATGGACACCTTGCTGCCCAAAACGCCCTGCGCCAGCCCTTACGATGAGGTCCTGCCCCTAGGAAGGATCCTGAGTCTGCAAGTCATGGAGGGTTTGGCTCAGCCCTAAAAATGTCACTATGCCAAGAAGTTGCCTGACGACGACAACAACAACAACAGCGCACAACAGCTGAGTCAAAACTGTCTCGCAACTCACCGGACGGCTTCGAAGCAGAACAAGCTTGGTCACTCGAATATGGACTTTGACTCCAAGGCTCTGATGTTGAAACATGTTGTACACCTAACAAAAGGCGAGAATGAGCAATAAGTTCAGACACAATGCTGCTGAAAAAGTTACGTGAAAGAAGCAACTGGTGATTTTTTAAACAAAAAGGCAGAGTTGTTTTGGTCTCTCTGCAAAAGATTCAGTCCAGAATAAAAGCCGAGGCCAAATTTACTGAACTCTTTCTCCAAAATACAAGGAAGTTCTCACCATTGATCATTAATTTTTATTTCTGTATAAAAAGTACTTATATTCCAACTTTCTCTCTCGGCTAGCAAGCAATATTTTAAAGATGTAATAAAATGATAAACTAAAACAAGAATTAGCCCATTTAACACAGAACAAGCAGGAAGATTAAAGAATACAAGACCTGGAGTACTGTGTACTGTTCTGGTTGCCACATCTCAAAAAGAACATAGTGGAACTGCAAAAGGTGGAGAAGAGAGTGACAAAAATGATTACAGGGCTGGGGCACCTCCCTTATGAAGAAAGACTGCAGCGTTTGGAGGTCTTCAGTCTAGAAAGAAGGCGCCTGAGGTGGCACGTGATCGAGACATACAACATTTTGCAGGGGATGAATAAAGTGGATAGAAGGAGGTTCTTTTCCCTCTCTCACAATACCAGAACCAGGGGACATCCACTGAGTGTTGGGAGGAGTGACAGCGGACAAAAGGAAATACAGTTTTACCCAGCAGGTTATTAATCTGTGGAACTCCTTACCACAGGAGGTGGTGATGGCATCTGGCCTGGGAGCCTTTAAAAGGGGACTGGACAGATTTCTGGAGGAAAAGTCCATCGCAGGCTACAGGCCATGATGGTTAGTGCAACCTCCTTACTTTAGAGGGAGGCTACCTCGAAGTGCTGGATGCAGGGGAGTGGCAAAGGAATGCAGGCATCTTATTGTCTCGTGTTATCTCTGATGCACCTGGTGGGCCACTGTGAGATACAGGAAGCTGGACTAGATGGGTCTTTGGCCTGATCCAGCAGGGCTCGTCTTATATTAAAAGACCGAGACTTTCCTAGTGAAACTACGTTTGAAGTGGAACAGGAGTCCAGCTTCTCAGGTCCAATATACTGGGACCAGACCAGTTCTCCCATGTTGTACTGCATTAGCCAAACACAGTCCACTCATATCTGACCCATCTAATAGCTGACCTATCCACAGGCAGAGAAGAAATCCCTCTATGTCGGGACCTAGGGGCTCAAAAGAATACGGTGGGTTTTTTTGAAAAAAAAAAACCTGGACTTTCAAAAGAAAAACCAAAGACCCGTCTCCTGGGGGAAATGGGTGGTCAGGAGCTGCGTAATCAGAGGGTTCGGTTAGATCATAATATCAGTTCAAATGCACTGAGAAACGTTGACTGCAACTTCTCCAGGTCAGTCAATGCTAAGAACACGACTGCAGTCAGAAAGCGAAACAGGATAATTGTGTGTTTTGGACACCAGGAAATAGAATGGAAAAGCAATTTCCTTACGCTAGCCATGTGCTATATAACAAAAGAGGAATGAGCAAGTCAAAAATGGCACAAGGGAAGCAAAAAACACACAGCAGGAAACTAGCTTAGGTGGTTATCTCCAGATTGCACATTCCAGCCTGGGTAGTTCACCCCTCTAAAAGGCATTTAAATTCAGCTCAGTGCCGTGTTTTTCTCATTCCCAGGTTCGACAGCTGCCTCAGGGCCAAACTAATGCTAAGCACGCAGTTTGCCCTCGTGTGTCTGTTTTACAATCAAGTCTAAGCACAAAGTGAGGGTTAATTTTAACCCTTTCCTCGTAGGCCACAGTCCTGTCAAACACACACACACTCTCTCTCTCCTTATGCCTGGCAAGGGGGAGAAGGACAGGCCTCCTCCCTCCACAGCTGCCAGGGGACTCACACTTGACAGCGTGGCACGCTCTGATTTGTGCCTGCTAAACAGCAGGTGCGGATCCAAGCAGGCCCATCGGGGCAGCTGGGGCCTACCCTGGGGCCACACGCAACCTCGCCCCATGGAGGCTCCAGCCCGCTCCTAACGTGTCCTCTTCAACACAGGCCAGCGCAGGTTAGGATTGCCCTGTGCGATATTCTTACTGGCCTGCTGTTTAAATTACTGGATTGTTTTAATTAACAGTAAAACGTGATTAAGGGCACTGTTGTAAGCCACTCCAGGTGTACCTTTGGGATGAAAGAGTGAGATAAATGAATAAATACGCACAGACTAAACCAGCACCCCATAATCTGCTGAATTCCCCAGGGGCTCTACATCCAACCCTTCCTGACCCCGCCCTGATTCTGCCCCTGAGCCAATAGGCCCTTCCAGGCTCTGTCTACAGTACAGAAGAAAAGCCCTGCTGGATCGGGACAGAGGCAGATCTAGCCAAGCGTTCTGCTTCCCACCAGAGCCTCCCCCGGGAAGCCCAGACGCAGGAGAACAGGGTTGCTCGCTTGCAACTGGTACTCAGAAGCAGACCCCAACCGAACGTGTAGCCATTGACAGAGCCATTCATCATGAATCTCTCACGTCCCCCTTTAAGCCCCCCCCCCCAACAAGATCCTCGCCACATCTTGAGGCTACCACTCGACTCCAGCTTGACACCACTTCACTGGGGTCCCCCTCAGACCCAACGCTTTTGACAAGAAGAGCTGGCACCCTTTCATGGCACGACTGAGATTTTGCAATTCCTGCTCCATAGCTTATCCTTGTCTGAGGAAAACCTTGTCCCTCCCAAAATAGCAGCCCAACTGGTCATTATCCAACCCAATTGCATCAAACTTCAGTCATTTTCACATGGTTCAGACCTTCTAATCGTAGAACTTGGCTGCAATTTAAAAGTGGCTTTTTAAAACATCTGCACCTTTGCTGGCCCACAAAAACGTCTTGAATTCTAAAAAGGTCAGGACAGCAAAGGGGAAAGGAATGCTTCCTTCTGTAATTTGCAGTTTGGTTGACCTAAACAGTTACAGTTTAAAAACAGACATGTATTTTCGCTTTGGTTTTGAAACGGATTTGCCTCTGCTTCAGGAAAGACCACAGACTGACTTAAGTCACTGTAAGTATATATTCTGAGTTCTGCGGCAGCTGTTGCTAAACTATGTGATTAATTTAAGACTCTCCTGAAGCAGCAAGCAGTAACATGAAATTAGTGATCCCTTGAACATTATTAAAAAGGAAAGTTTATACGTTAGGGTTTTGGAATAAAGCTGGGTTTCCCTTTGTAGTTTCCTCTTGGATTCTAAATCACCCTGTTAAGCCTCCTCTTCTCACTTCCAGATGCCTCCGCGTGGCAGAGGAGTATGGGAAATAATTATTTTCTGCAAAATGCACTCATCTCTATTTCGAGGCTTGTTTTTTTATTCCATAGGGTACAATTAAGTGTTCCAAAAGAGATTTAGGCTACAATCTTGAACACAATTACTACAGAGTAAGTCCCACTAAACACAGTGTGACTTACTTCTGAGTAAACCTGCAGAGCTTTTCTTGGTATATTCAGCTTACCTCTAGGAAAACATTTTCAGATTGATTTGTTTGGGAGTAGGGTTTTGATTTGTTCAGGAGTAGGGAGTAGGGACGTGGTGGCGCAGTGGGTTAATCCACTGTTGCTGGGCATTCCGACCGGAAGGTTGGGAGTTAAAGACTGCGCGACGGAGTGAGCTTCCGTTGCTTGTCCCAGCTCCTGCCAACCTAGCAGTTTGAAAGCACCTAAATGCAAGTAGATAAATAGGGACCACTTTGGTAGGTGTTCCATGTGCTACAGCATAGAGTCATGCCGGCCACATGACCACGGAAGCTTGTCCTTGGACAAAATGTCGGCTCTACAGGCTTTGAAATGGAGATGAGAATCGCCCCCTACAGTCGGTCATGACTAGACCATTCGGTCGAGGGGAAACCTTTACTTTTAGGGTTTTAAAAGCACAGTGACCATTACTCCTAATTCTTTTCTCCTTGATGATTTAAACAATATTATAATGAAGATTATGATCATCCATCCTAGGGATGCTTTGTGAATTCAATCAGGGACACAAAGAAACCACCCCTAATTCAAACGCTTGCAGGCAGGATTGGAGCAGCCACAGTCCTGTTTGCTCATTTTTTAAACTGAAAAATGATGCCTTGCCCCAGGGAGCTTGCAATCAAATTTAGATGATGGGTAGATCACAAAGAGAAGAGATGGAAACTAAAGGCATAGATAACAAAAGTCCTGAGTAAGAAAACCTGCTTAGGGACTGGGAACTACATATTATGTTATGCCAGTGTTTTCAAACTGTGGGTCGGGACCCACTTGGTGGGTCGCGACTTGATGTCAGGTGGGTTGCGGAAAGCTTGGAGCAGCCATCTTGGAAGCTGCAGACCTTCCTCTTGCAATTTTCATTTTGTGACTGTTAAAAGTTTGAATTTTCAAATGAGAGTTTTTAAAAATTTTGTTTTCAGTTCAGTGTTTTACATCATATTTTCTGTCAGGGATGTTTCATGGTTGTGCAATTGCTGCAGTCCAAGAAGGCCAGTTTGCCTTCCAGGAGTGTCACTTCTGGTGGGTCCAGACACACGTGTCATTCTAAAAAAGTGGGCCCTGATCTAAAAAGTTTGAGAACCACTGTGTGAAGCCATTTTTAAGGCTGAGAGGCTTGTTCTTCCTCAGTGAGTCATAGGTGGGACAATCTGGATAGGGACCAAGATGTGGAGAACAGCAATATTAACCTTTGGTCCATGTCAGGATTGGGTCCCCACCCCTGCTATTTGCCACAGAAGGAAAACTCCCACTGGCAACTTGAGTCGGCTCCACGGCAGGTATGAAGAGTTTAACCCACTATTGTGCAGGCTCAAGTTCAGACTCGTAATGCAAGACCTCTTTGGGGTGCAGGATCAAAGCCTAAAAGACATGAAGGCAAAAATTTGGCCTTAAGGATTCCTCATCCAACGTGTGCCTCTTGAAAGAGATTTTAATTTGGGTTGCATCTAACCTCTTGTAACTCATATCCTCATTCAGCAGCTGCAAAAATATAGTCATATTCTGTAATGTTGGCACTCTCTCTCTCTCTCTCTCCCCCCTCTCTCAACGAATATTAAATTGATTTAAGCAGATCTCCACTTTAAAACATCGATAAATATAATGTGTGTTCTAATAAGCCATTTTAAATTTTACTCTGCGGTTTGACAGCAAACGTAATGCCCTGCAGTGAGAAGCCAAATGAATAAATCCCCCACCAGCAATGCTGTTTGCTTTAATCCTGGCACACAGGCCAATATTAACATTCTGGTTTCTTTTACAGTCGGGTCTTCAGCCTGCCATGTGAGCAGAAAGAGAACCAACAGGATGCTGCAGGGCCAAAACCTTCAAATCATCAACATTCTTTCGAGGCACACAGAACTCCTGCACTGGGTATTTGGAACATAAGAGAGGGGAACCGAGATCATCCCTTTGCAAAACATCCCTGCAAAGCAAACGGGTGAGAGGACACACTCATGTCAGAGAACGTCCTCACAGGAGCATCCCGTAAGAGCAAGGGTGGGAGGAGCAAGTCGAGGAGGCTGTTGATTGATGCTCTAAGGGCTGATTCTGTCAACCACAGCCAGACGATTCCCTGGAGGACTGAGCTCAGAAGGAATCATTCCAGTGCTGAAATAGCTTCACAGCATACACAAGTTTAAGACGCAGGCCAAAAGGCTTCCACAATTCCACATCCCAATGGAAACAGAGGCCAACCTCCAGCCAAAAGCCAGCGTCCTTGTAGGACTTGCTGTGACTCCAGGGGCAAAAGCCAGCACCTACCATGTTCATGACCGTGAGGATGAACCGCTGAGCAGCATCGGCCCCGTGGTACTGAACCATGTCCGCATCTGCCACCACGAGGGTCTCCACGGTGTATTCACTGGTGAGCCGAATGGCATTCCTCCGCTCCCGCCAGTCCTTGGTCAGCTTCGCCTTCCTCTGCCGCTTCCTTTCTAGGAAGGAAAGCAAAAGCACCTTCTGTCAACACTGAACATTCTGGTGACTGAAGTCATCACTAAAACTAATAGCAACCATTGCACATATTGTTTAAATGGGATACAAATTCACAGTGTAATCCTATGCATGTTTCCTGAGCAGGGAGTCCCACTGAATTCAATGGAATTTACTTCCAGGAGCTGGGGGGTATTATGATTAAGAATGTCTATATCAGTGGTCAGGGAACAGGGGTAAATTACCCCAAATGGGGTAAAAATGAAATTCCTGGGGGTAATGGACAGATAGGAGTATACCCCCGCCCTCTTTTCCCTCATCCTTCCTTCATGACCAACGTTCTCTCTTCTGACCAATGGGAAGTTCCTCTCACGCTTGATGGATTTCCCTTGCTTCCAATAGGAGATTAGAAGCAGCAAGGTACTTGGCCCCCAATAGGCAGCATTCCCCTCCCTTCCCAGGCGGCCAAGAAGGCTGTGGTTATCGATCCCACTGCTGGTAGAGGGAGAAGGAAGCAACAGCAGAGAAAATGGCGGCTGTGGCTGCAACTGCGGCGATGATGGGGAAGCCGGCGAGGCCAAGCCTATTCCGGGCAGCGAGGCCGGTGCAGACCCGCTCCCGGCTGGCACTCAGGCAGCCGTGGAGTCGGCGGTGCTCGACACCAGGGAAGAGCCCAAACCAGCTCCGGGTGGGGAGGCCAAGGAGCTGCCGCCATCGCCGCCACCCAGGAGCCCGGCAGGGACGCGAGACGTGCAGGCATGGGGGGGCCTCTGGTGAGCGGCTGAGGTGTGTGTGTGCATGTGCCCGCAGGTGCGCACATGTGTGTGTGTGTTGAGAGGACTTCTGTGGATGTGCCTCTTTGCTTGTGAGCAGCTAGGGCTCTCCCTGGGTTTGCCTTGTCTTGCTGTCCCAAGGAGTAGGGCGGGCAGGCAAGCGAGCGGGGGGAGGGCTGGGGTGCCTGCGCAGGGAGTCAGGGACACAAAGAGAGGCGGGAGGCAACAAGGCAAGGCAAACAGCAGAAAACAAAAAATCGGAACTGCTGTTGCTGGCTTCTCTCTCTCTCTCTCTCTCTCTCTCTCTCTCTCTCTCTCTCTCTGTGTGTGTGTGTGTGTGGGGGGGGGGTGTGGGTGTGAGAGAGAGAGAGAGAGAGAGAGAGCCAGGCAGCCCCAATCTGAATTCATTATAGAGAGAAAATTCATTAAATTCATAATATTCATTAGTCCAAGCACCTAAACCTGTTCTCCAAAAGGTAAGCTACTTGTAACCCAGAAGGGTTGAATTCTATTCTCTCAAGGTCTGCAGGTGTATCCAAACGCTTTACAACTTCATATTTACATAGCATTAATTAAGCTCATTAATTAATCAAATAAAAAGCAATGGGTTCCAATATTTTTTTCTTTTGTTCTGGCGGTGTGTGTGTGTGTGTGTTACGTCAAGGGGGTAACGTCGGCGTATCTAAATATATTTTGGGGTAAAAGGTAAAAAAGTTCCCTGACCCCTGGTCTATATACTGCTTTTCAACCAAAAAAAAAAAAGTGCCCAAAGCTGTTGACAGAGAAAACCAAATAACTAAATGGCTCCCAATCAAGAAGACGCAGAAGAGACACCAGCCAACAGCCACTAGAAAAGACGCTGTGCTGGAGCGAAGTGGGACGGCCGCTCTCCCCCTGCTAAAGGTAAGAGGGGCACCACCTGGAAAAAGGCCTCTTGGCCCACTTAGAGGGGTACGTTTGCAGCCCAAGTCATTCCCATAATGGCTCCCGTACAGCCCACCCCAGCCCAGCCCTGTCTCCCCTCCCAAATTCTACATCTGATTTCCTGGGACGCGTCACACCGTCCATAATATAATTCACTGGTGCTTACAAAAACACAGATTATAAAAAGAACAACACATGGAAAGACCAAGCAAGAAAGAGAACAAATTAGATCCCAGCTGTACGGCATTGCTGTGAAATCTGCTAATAGCCATGAAATAAGTTCAGTAATTCGCCCCACATCACCTAAAAATAGTCACTGCAGATCCTCTTGGGGCAATTTATTTCCTCCCTCTGCTTCCAAGTGGGAACAAATGGGAAAAAGATACTTTGGTATCCTGTGGCACAAATCCCACAAAGGGACAAGGAAGGCCCCACGTGGCCCAGCAAGTGCTTATTCGTGGCAAAGCACCGCTGCGTGCATGCCGGGGCTCGGGGGCAGCACGCTTCTCAGAGGAGATCACCTCAGCAGTCCTCCAGTCTGAATTTTTCTGAACTAAGAGAACCACCACCGTGGGCAACGTGACAGTTCCTTGTCTTGCCAGACAGGAAGTTTAGATTTCGTTGGGTGACAAGAAAAGAGTTTTAAAAAAGAAACCCAGAATGCAGGATTGGAAATGAACCTTATGCAGGCTGCAGTTCTGACATTTGCAGACTTTACACTGTGGGTGATCTTGATTTTTCCACCGGCTGTTTACTAGCTGTCTTGCATAAGAGAATTCCCACTTCTGAACCAGCGCAGAAAAGCCTTCCTGGGCTCCAGAGCAGGCTGCCTGCCGCTTTCCTCAAGCTGCTCTCCTGTGAAGATGCCATCCTTGCAGGCCTCGCAGTGCACGCCTGAGATCGACCTCAACCCCCCTGTTCATTCCTGGCTCCCGTCTGTCCCGTCAGTGCAGGCTTTCCACATAACAGGGCCGGCCCATCTCTGTCAACGTGTCTGGCAGCCGTCCTGCTGTGCTGCTTTTCTGCCCGCGGCACCAACTATCACCCCCCTGCGCAGCTCTCTTCCCCTCTCCCCTCTCCCCCGACTCCCATTCTGAACTCAAACAGGCGAGAAAGTGAAGTCGTCCCCCACCCCGCCCTCCTCCCCCCGAAAGAACAAAGCCCACACAGTGGAAATACCCGACTGAGATAAAGATCAGCCACACATACTCAGGAGGGGGGGGGGAAATGATAATTTTGAGGTAGTCAAACAGACAAATAATCGCTGGTTGCATGCTGGTGGCTAAAATTTCACCAGACGTGCCTGGGCTCATCCATCAGCACGCAGTAGGTGTGTGTTCCACAACAGGTAGAAATTATTACTGTCAGGCAATAGGGTGTCTGCCCACCCTATTCCCAAAGACGCAGGGCAAGTAGTAGCCATTTTCCGTAAGGTTGAAAAGGTCCAGAGAACGAAGGGATGGCAAGCCAACGCAATGAGAGCAATGGAGCAAGCCTTTTCCTGTCATAGGGAGAGCTACCACTGGGGGCCACATGAGGTTCGATGCAGAGAGACACGCACAGACTGGAATATAGAAAAACAGTAAGCACCAGTAACTTCATGTGTTTAAAATGCTCTTTAAACACTATCAATTCAACGAGGTCCACAGCGCTGCCTCTGCCCCCCTCTTGCTGCTGAACGCACTGCGCGGCCCCTCCCGCCAGCACCCAGAGGCAATCGAGAGGGGGCTCAGCTGCAGCTCCCAGGGCCCCCTTCCACACAGCCCCCAGCTGCTTTGGTGCAATCCCTAGCAATGCCGGCAGCGGCCTTGGACTGCCCAGGCACAGAGCTGCGGACGGAGAACCTGCCGAGCGATGCAGCCAAGCCAAGCCAAGCCGGAGTGTCGCTGTCCGGCCCCAGCTGTGCAAGTTCAGCCACTTCTCTTCTGAAAGGGAGGGGGAGGGGCCGGCACTGGGGATGCATCAACAAATGCGTCTGCATTGGGCAAGGACCCCGATAATCAGGAGGGCGACGGGACAGAATGACAACGAGCAGCCCCGGTTGGCGAGTGTGCCCCCCTCCGAGAAGCTGAGAGGCGAGGCAGCGCTTGCAGGTGGAAAGATTATGATCGTCTTCCGCTATAAAAGTGGAACTTGGCAGGAACACATTTGGGAGAGTGGAGGACAGACCCCAGCTCCCATCACCATCACCCGCTCAAAGTGGCCCTCCTGTAAAACCAGTGGCTGGCAATACAAAAGGCTCCTCCTTTTTTAAAGGGTAGGATCTTTTGGTGCAAATGCACAACTTGAGACTTCGTACAAGTCTCTTCATCACACATGGACAGATTTGCGTTGATTGGGGCCTGCTTGAGTCTACTCAGAGCCTCTGAATGTTTCTGGCTGTGCAACTTAAGGAAGGAGAGAGAAAATGGTTACTGGCTACAGGTCTGCAGCATAAAGGGGGGGGGGGCTCCTCATGTTATCACACAGCCAACACTTGCTTTCACATTCCCTTATTACAGAGCTTGCCAGGCTTGGGCAACAAGATTCAGAAGTCCACAGCACTTGTCTCAAAGAAAAAGTGAGCATGCCAAGTCCGTGCAAATATCAGCCCCCAATTAAGCTAGAGACGAGATCCAGTTCTAACCCCTGCACCATCAGGCCCTAAGTGATCCTGGGAAGACTGAGGTGTTCAGCTACCTGTCCTTCCACCCCCAGGCCACCATCTGGGAAGCAGAGTGCACCCAACCGCCACCCCAGAAGGCAGAACTTGGCCATCCCGAATTCATCACGTTGGACTTCAGAAAGTATCCCACAAAGAGCCACCAGCTTTTGTTGAACCTGAATTTGCACTGGATTTAAAATGATCTGGAACAGGAGAAAAGGAACTGCAGGTATATGTACAAGATGGCTGACAATTCCACACAGCCTCTGATGAACTTCTTGAGTTCATGACCCTGGCACAAGCCTTCGTTTTTAAAAATGCACTTGTTAATATTTCCAGATATACTTCCTAATATGGGCTAATATTGCCGGCCTCATCACATTGCTGGCTATTTTTAGCATGCCGAGCCCTTGGCCGTAACAATGACTTTTCCAGGCCAAGTTAAACCTAAAAGCCAAAAAAAACCCGGTGGAGAAACTACTATTAAAGACAGCGGGGTGTGAGGAATCTAATGCAGGCTGGATTTGGCCCCCAGGCTGTAGTTTGAGGACCCCGGAGGTCAAGCCCTGCCCACACTCTTGTGTACATGCACGCGAGAGGAAGACGGGGTGAGAGGAGCCGGGGAGAAGCCGACTGCCAGGGAGCCTCCTGCACGACTGATTTTTCCGAAGAACAGCTGGCCAGGCACTTCCGAAGACACCAGAGTTCCTGCGACACTGGAAAACCCCTGGCCTAGAGACATGCGCTGATGGGAGCTGGACTTGGGACATGAGTCATGCTGAAGCAGCCCTGAAATCAATGAAACACGTTAGTCCTGTCTAATGGGACTTAATATTAATATTAATATTAACATTAATATTTCAGTGGAACTCAAGTTTAGCCTACTTCTTGTTCACATACGCGCACGTAGAGACACACAGCCGCTCGCACCCCCAGTGGCGTTTTTATCCGATAAATGCCGCTCTCTGGTTGCGAAGAGGCTTCTCTCGCAGTAAGTGCCACCCTGTGAAGAATGACTGCAGGCTCCTAATGACAAACGTGGTCCTGCAGAGCAGCTTATGAGCTTGGTGTCATGAGCACTGAATGCTCATCTTTCCTCGGAAGACGATCCCTGACGATCCGCCTATAAAACGGTATTTTATAGACCTTCCCATGTCGTGGGAGTTTAAATCACCACTGAGATATTTGGGGACATCACATTTCCCAGAGGAAACAGCCCCTGACAATCTGCGAAGAGAGTGCGCTTCTCCCTCTCAGCACGACTCCATGCGCTCCTGTGTTCCAGTGAGAATTTCATCCTTGGCCCCCAACAGGAGCCCTGGGGACAGTCTCCTCCCCTGAGTTGCTGCTGCTCCAAGGAGCACAGAATGGGGTTCAAGGGTCTCTCCCCCCCCCCGCCGCCATGGACCCTCACAACAACTTGTGTGCAGTTGGTGAGTCTGGCCCACAACCAGTTGCCCAGCAAGCTTCGTGGCCAAGCGGGGGATCGGAACCTGTCCTCAGTGCTCAGTCTGCCACTCTAACCACTGCACCACACTCTCATGTTTAACAGTGTTTATCGTAAGCATTTTTTTTTCAACCAGGCACGGGAAGAGCACTTACAGCACGTGACCAATTAATGCATTCCTAAATCTTCAGGCTGTTTTTGACGTTATAACTAGAAAGGCTTACCTCTGCAGCCTGATATTTCTGGAAATTGATACGATCCACTTGTACGGCTGAAGGCACTTGGCCATTTCCCCCTGCGTGAAGCCCAACCCCAGCCAGTCCTCGCTGTACCCCTGTGCCCACAGCTGCAGGTTTCCTACACCACGTGCTGAACCCCACAACTGCACCACAGGAGGCGGCGTTTGGATGTGCCTGTCTGGGGCCAGACTTGCGCAGGGCTGGCTGCAGCCAGGGAGAGGCCAGGAGAGCCTCCGGACCAGCTGCTCCCCCACCCGTCCCGCGCAGACGCAGCCTTGCCAATGGGGCACCGCTGCACACGGCCGGGGGGGGGGGACCGTCGTGGAGGCCGCCTCCAGGCCAGGGAAGGTTGGCGCCTTGCCTCAGGGCTTCACTGCAGCTGCGTCAGTGCTGGACAGCTGGGCAGGATTGGGCCCTCAGCAGAGCAGAGTGCGAGTGGGGTGCGCCTGCAAGCAACGGGGCAGGCGAGGAGCAGCAAGGTGTGGAAGTCCTTGTCCACAGGAAACTGCTTCCCCCTCCCCTCCAGAAGAGGAGATTTAGGACCCAGGAGGCGACCAGGCCAGGTGGGCAGACCCCCGAAGTGGGGGGAGACCAGCAAACCTCCCGCTGCTTCTCGGTGCTCTGACACAGGCCCCCCCTCCCCAGGGTCCGACACGGGCAAAAGCCACCCTGAGAGATTTCACCGAAACCTGTTTCACTCCTGCTAGCAAATTCTTCCGGAGGTTTTTGACTCTGGAACTGGCCTCCAAATGCAGCCTGAATTTCAGCTGTCCACAGGCCACCCACAGACACACGCCCCCCCTCCCTCCCCCTGAGAAATGCTGCTAGACTTACTGAAGTCTTCCTTGTTGGCTTCCTTCAAAATTCTTTCAACGTTTTTGCCTGAGGGAGGAACCCCAAAACAGCTCTGAATGTGACTACAACTCTACAAACAAATGAGTAGGTTTCAAGCTGGTGAATCTAACTTTTAAATTAGATTTAAAATTTAAATCTGCGGTTTAACGGGGTGAGCTTGGAGCAAAACGGCAGCCAAGTCAACCCCTACACCCCATCAGCCGTACACTACAACAGAAGCCCACAGAGACCAGAGCAAAGACGACCAGTCCACACATACGTTTTACAGGCAAAGAACACGTTCAGCCTGGTCCTGCACAGGGCTGGGCTTCTGGCCGTAGAGTTTTGCGGCAGCAGGAGACCCTTCCACTGTGGCAAAACCGTGGCTGACGGGGCGTGAAGTGCTCCGCCGGCAGCCATTCTGTGAGCCCTGGCGCAAGCGGTGGCCGTGCTTCCCACCCTTTGCTGGACCTGCCTGAGGCCACGGGGCCGTGTGGGTCATGCAAGCACGAAGCAAGTCAGGGAGCGGGACCTGGCAGGGGTGGTGCAGCTGCAGGAGGGAGGGGCCCAGCGGTGACGGGGCATGCCGGACCCCCCCCCCCTCTCGGCAGCCTCCTCACCCCTTCCTTGCGCCACTTACGGAGGAGACCCGCTGCGGAGTGTGCGGCTTAGAGAGTGGGTGAGGGGACTTGAATCCCCTTTCTCCTCTGAAGCCTCCTGGCCTGCCCCCTTTTCAGCAGCACTGCCCCAGGGGGTAGGGAAGGACAGGGTGAGCTCTGGGGCTGGGGCATGAGCACCAAGCCAGCCGTGGCAGAGACTCCGGGGATTGGCTCTTGCAGGACTCCTCCTGGAGTCCCGCAGCCCCTGCCAGTCTCCTGCAGACGGCCCAGCGATCCGCCAGCAGCGCCCACTCTGCCCTACGATGGTCAGATTGACTCTTGTACTATGAAAAACATCTCCATGTGTAATTTTCTTCAGCCACATCCTGAATCATCGAGTGCGCATCTGGTTGAAATTTGATGACCCAAATACCGAGCTCTGAAAGCAGAGGTCTCCTGTGGGGAGCTGGCCAGCTCTTTCCCGCTGCCGCACAGAGGGGTGCATGCCACATCTCAGGAGAACTTCTGGAAAGGTGTGCCAAGCCCACCTGCCCCCTCCACGTTGGGAGGAGCTGACCCTTCGGGATTCTACTCCCACCCTCACCTCGTCCTTTTAAACTTGGTGTGCAGAAAAAGCTAATCCAAGCAAGGCAGGAGTCGATTAGGTCATTAACACACTAGTAAAAACCACAACTTGGTAACTGTTTTGAAGCAGGGGGACTATTAGCAGAACTACTTTGTCGTGGGTTAGGAGAGGCCTCGGAGCCTGGCCTTTGCCTGATCTTAGGAGTCTCCAGGCTGGCAAGGAAATGTGTCACAAAGCGATACTTGGTCCAGGTTGGCCACAGTGCTCCCTGACAGGGGTCTGTCGAAGAAATCCCTTGAGAGACGCTGCTGGCCTTCGCAGAGCAGGTCCCATTACTTGCGCCTCTCCTCCCCCTGTTCCTTCAAGGAGCTGAAGGGTCCTCCTGAGGCACACGAGCCGCTCCCTCCCTGTCACCCTCACCACAACCCTCTGAGGCAGAGTGAGAGGGATCCGCACGTCGCCTGGTCAGCTTCGTGGCCAAGTGTGACTCCGGACCAGGGTCTCCCGAATCCTATCCCGACACTGATCCCCCCAACAACAATCTCGCTCACACTAACTTCCTCTCAGCATAAATGTTCCAATTTCCTCTCAACATTTCATTTTGGCTTTGGGTGAATTCAGGGACGATTCTCGTGCCAGAACCTGCCAATTTTGTGCGCTGCAGGTAATTCTTTGGTCAGCTCCAGACTCCCAAAGGATAAGAGAGCAACTGGGACGCTCTTACCCAGAAGCCCACATCAGAGTGAGGATACCTCGGCTCGTACCATCATTCTAAGGGGCGGGCTGATGGTTGCCAGGAAGAGCTCCACAGTAGCCTAGTAGGGTTTTGCTGCCCCTCACCCCATTTTCACTACAGATTAGGCCAGAATGTCAATAAACTGGATCACAGAATCACTGCTGGTTGAGGGCCAATTCCCTTCTCCTGCCACAGAGCAGGCAACTGCACTCAGAACACCACATAACCACAGCCCAGAACTGTCGGGGCCTTGGAGATCGCGTGACCTTGGAAGTCAATCTTGTGCCACTGCTGCCCACGAGGCTCCATGGACCCCAAATTCCCTCAGCCTGGGCAACCTCTTGCCAAGGAAGGCAACCAGGCTATTCCCAGATGCTTTCCAGCAGTGCCCGGGGCTCCAGGTATGCGCACTTGTTGTCCAACCTCTCCAGCGGCCGGACCTTCCCCATGCGCCAGTCCAGACACCTGACATAAATCTGTTTTGGCCCGAGGTGTGGAAGTACAGCAATGTGTACACATTCCTTGGCAGGCCAAACAGCGAGGCAGGATGAATGAGGAATTCATCCCACATTCCCAACGGATGCTTATCCTGAATCAATGTTCTGCTCCACCACCATAATGCCCGAGCTCAACTCCAACTGCCGCCGTCCCTTCTGAGGCAAAGGGGCTCACCTCCATCCCCACCCGAACTGCCACACTCACCTGCTACCACTCTGCAGTGCTCGACCGGACTCTCCCCTTCGGCAGGGTGGTCTGCGCCCGTGGAGCGCTTGCGCCTGACCACGTGCTCCTTCCCATCAAACGAGGTCTCGGAAGCGTCCACTGGTTGTATCTGCACCTGCTCCGATCCAATCTGGATGTAGCCCACCTGCCAAGAAAGAAAATGCCTTAAAATCTCTTTGGAGTATCACAAATGCGCAGCGCGAACAACAATTCCCCCCCAATATCATCCGCAAGGAAGAATCCCGTTGTCCTGCCGGCCCAACCTGCTAGCGACATTTGTGCTACACAAATGGTGCTCCTCCTGGCTTTTGTGAAGTCTTATGTTGGCCGCTGTGACACACAGAGGCATGCATCACTCACAAAGTGGGGCGGTTTGTTCATTTCTTTTTTACTGCACATCTTCAAGCAAGCCCACCAGATGAGCAAAGACTGGCAGCAAAGGCAGAAATCTAAAGCACGTTTTTAAGAGCATTCTATGCTAGCCAGGCAGCCACACAAATAAGCACTCTGCACGCACATGTAAATGTTGGGACATGGAACAGCCGACTGCATTGATATGATTTACAATCAACATTACGTGTGTGCCATAAATTACATGGGTCTCACACAAACAACACGCCAGCCTTTTAATCTGTGGAACTTTTTGCCACAGGAGGTGGTGACGGCATCTGGTCTTGATGCCTTTAAGAGGGGATTGGACAGATTTCTGGAGGAAAGGTCCATAGTGGGCTATCGGCAATGATGGATTGTGCAACCTCCTTACAAAGGTGGTGGGCTACTTCAGAGTACCGGGTGCAAGGGAGTGGCAACAGGATGCAAGCGTCTTGTGTCTCGTGCCTCCCTGGGGCACCTGGTGGGCCGCTGTGAGATACAGGAAGCTGGACTAGATGGGCCTTTGGCCTGATCCAGCAGGGCTCTTCTTATGTTCCTCTTAGGACCAGAACATCTCACTGGCAGAAATCGGCTACATCGCTTCGTAAACAAATTATGGACCCAAGTCAGCGACCTCCTCACTTGTCTACTTAATGAAACATCCTCCAGCGAGTTCAGCAAACACAGAAAACAGCAGGATCTCCACACCTGGCTGCTGGGCACGTTCTTCAGAAATCTGATTGGCTTCTCTCTTCTATGCTCTCTGGGATACTTTGACCTTCAGGACACAGAAGCACCTTGAGTCTAAGACCAGGTGATCACTGGGAATGCTGACATTTAGAGGCGCCAAAGCACCATCTTACTGTAACAACCGCCCTATAGTAAGCTATTATTGTCCCCATATTGTAGATGGGGGAGCTGGGGCTAAGAAGCGGGGGTTTCTGAAGACCACCTAGTGAGATTGTGGCAAGAGGACAGATCTAAACCGCGCAGCTCCCCATCAGCTGCCTTTCCTCAGCTCTCTACCAGTGTGTGGCCGCAGCGCATCTCTTCTGTGAAGAACACTCCCGTGAAATGAGAAGGCACAGGTGTTCCACCATGGCAGCAATAGTGGCTCTGCTACGTCAAATATTTATGAATGGGCTCTGGGGTATTGGTTCTGGGCTTGAGCGCGGGGGGGGGGCCTTAGGCCTGTGGGGCCTGCTTTCGCTCCCTAGAAGTCCACCAACCAGAGTCCTGTGCAAATGAGCGGCTGGAGTAGGGGGGTGGAGGACGTGCAGAGAGTAACAGCCCAGAATGGACAGAACTGGCAAGTAAAAGGCCCTGCCCGGCTACTGCAAACTGTCTGGAGATGAACCAGGGATCCCAGCCCACCTTTTGCCTACCGTAGCCGAGAACTCCCGGGTCTAGGCTGGGCGGACACACACAGTGACAATGTGGCAGTCACACTCTTGCATGGGGGGCATTCCTTCACGCCCCGCCTTCACACAGCCTGAAATAGGACACAGCCTGAATGCCGTCATGAGAGCCAAGCCCCAGCTGGGGCGGGGGGGGCGGGTGCCATTCCAAGCCCTTCTGGCATATGGTTTTCTTAGGCCATTCCAATTCATTTTTTTTCCCTCAAGCTGTGGATTTGACAATTTGAGTTTAGAGGTGGAGCAAAACCACAGCATTCAGCTGCTCCCCAGGGTCCTCGGGACAGTGGTTTGAAACCAAGATCTACACCGCAATCTTGCTGGAGCTGGGATTAAACAAATTGGCTCTAAATACGCTCGCTTGACTGGTATGTGAACTGGACCACAAATAAGCAAAGATGCTAAATGGGACACTGCAGCAACCAGAGAAGGCTGGGAACATGTCAAGCCTTCGACAGGGAAGATGCTTCGCTTCCCTATTGGAGGATACCTGCAGATCCAGAGTCTAGCAGTTGACCAACTTGCCATCGATGCTTTTGCATCTAGCTGGGTTGTGCACTGTAAACCCAAATGCAGTGGATCATTTCAGCAAAGAGGTCACTGTGGAGTTTTTCTTTTTTCCTGAACCTCAAAAAAGGGGGGAAGGCCACTGTCTTGCCAAGTCAATATTGCTTTTTGCTTTGTTTAACGTTGCATGAATGCCTCAGTGCAGCAATACGAGAGAGAGAAGCTGTTCCTGCACAGAACCCTCCTCTGGGGAGGCTCCTCAGCTCAGTGTGGCTCCATCGTGCTCAGACATTGTGCAGGAACAGGACGTTTGTACCCAGCTACACATTCCCATGACACTGGGCTAACTCTTGCAAATCAACAAGTGCACCATAATACAGATTGTGCACAGCTGGACAGAACAAAATATGTGAATAATGGTATCCAAGTACAGAGTTACAACAGATGCACCCAGGCACACTTAACATTTGTACAGCGCTGGAGACACCTGCTTTGCATGCAGTAGGTCCCAGGCACAATCCCCAGCAGCACCTCCAGGTGGGGCTGGGAAAGAAGAACTGGCTAACCTAGGAGAAACTCATCAGACACCAGCAAGCACTTCCAAGCCCTCCCCACTACTCCCAAGCTCAGAGCGGAGCTCTCTTCTTCTCCGCCTGCCTGCCCAGACAAACCGATTCACACATTCCACAGCACAAATAGACCTGTTCCTCCTGTCATTTGGGAGAACAGTCACACTCTAGTTTCAGGGCACAATCCTAACTCACTTTCCAGCACCAGGTAAGGTCCTTGAGGAGGCCTCTGTGTCGACGACTCCACTGCAGGATGCAGCACAGGCCCCTGGGCAGGGCTGGATCAGTGCTGGAAGGTTGGTTAGGATTGTGCCCTCAACCTTGTTCGCTTCTGTGGGTCCCCCCCTATGAATCCTATAATTGTTATCCTACTTGATGCCAACACTGCAAGGCAAACCAAGTCAATGCAGAGCGAGGGCAGCGCTTCCCAAATAGGATAAAACTCCTCTGTGGCACCCAAAAAGTCACAGAAAGGAGGTTTTGATGCTCCCAAGTGCTCATAAAGTTCTGGGGGCTACTAAAGGCACAAAAGCAGGAGTGGTAAAAAAAATAAACCAACAGTGGCAACCCAGCTTCAGAACCTACCAACTACAATGGTGTTCAATGCCAAATAATGGAAGACTCCTGGCTTGCTCTACCTGCTCCTGTCTTCAAAGGAACATGTTGAGAACTTCCCGAACACCCGGATTGGCCTTCCCAGCCCAGCAGCTGGGCACAGCGAGACACTCACGTTCCCGACTCCTCCTTCCCGTGTCTGACAGGGCTTCTCAGGATATGCAGCACAATCTCCACACAATCTGTTCCCTGCCAATAATGACACAATTAGCAAGCTTGGAAGAGGACCAGTGGCACGAAGACGGTCCATGTTCCTATCTGTTGTGGCGAGTTTATTGCTTAGCCCATCGTCTTTTACCGACGCATGGTGGGCAGATGTCACGAATGGAACAGCTGCTCACAAGCTTCCCTTGGTTTTGTTCTCCCAGACGGGATTCCCATTAAATTGCATCAACATTGGGGGGACGGGGTGCTTCCAAGCAGCCCACTCCTCACAGCAGAGATAGGCTGACTACTGATCAAGGACTGCTGGGGGCATCCGTGTCTTGCTGGGCCAGGATGCGTCCACTCTCGGACAAGCTTTTGGGAACTGAAAGCAAGAAGGGGCCGTCACTCAGCTGGTCGAGCAGAACCGCCCTTTGCCCGCAGAGCCTCCTGCACCTGCAGCTGAGCATTCGTTCGTGCGACCTGACTTCAGCAAGCAGAGCTGCAAAAGAGCTCTGCCTGAGAGCCACTGTAGAGAGAATGGCCTGAAACAGGGGCTCCCAAACTGTGGGTTGGAAGGAACCCACCAGTGGGTCGCAAGCCAGTTTTAGGTGGGTCATAGAACACCTTGAGCAGCCATATTGAAAATTTGGGACAATGGGATGCTAGAAAGGGGGGTCTGTGTGGTTACTTTGTGTCAAGGTTGTAAATAGGCTTTTTTCCTTTCTGATTCACTTTGCTGTTGGAAATTGGCTGAGAAATAACCCATCTGACTGCTGCATCCTCAGGAAAGCTGCAGGCTCTGGCGTCACAATGACGGCACCTCCGGCCACGATATCGCTTCTGGCGACAGATTGTCTTCTAAAAGGTGAGCCCTGGTGCTGAACAGCTTGAGAGCGACAGGTCTGAAACGTTCTGAGACAGCTTCGCATGACGCAGAGGCATTTCAAGGGGAGTGCTGCTTGCTCCACAAGTCTTCGGGCAGGATGTCAGAAAGGTCGCCTAAAGGCTGCTCCCATACTTGCTCCCTGGGCCAGCAGAGCAGTTCACAGGCCGAGGAAGTGATGGGGCAGAGCTCTGCTGCCCCACAGTGCCACCCAGACGATGGCCAGAGAAGGTGCTACAGCTCAGCAGCCCCGAGAAAGTAGGTCACTAAGGAACCAATGAGAGCCCAGTTGACCCTACAGGACATGCCTCTTGCAGTGCTTCTGTCCGGCTTCTGTGCCTTCTTCAAAGCCTGGAAGTTTGTCCCCAAACCTGCTCGGACCTGACAGTTTCTGTGCACAGGACGGGGACAGAACAAGGCTTTGCCCAGAAATTTCCTCAAATCTCTTCCAAAATCTCAAGTCTGGTCTACACATGCAGTTGAATGAGGGGGTAGAAAGTATTGCACCACTTCAAGCTATATAATAGGGAGAAGATCACATTGAAATGCTCCCCTACATTTAAAAAAATCCCTGCAACTAGAAACGTAGCATGGCAGGTATAAGGCTGGAGCACAAGTGTTCTCCCTGATGTACTTGTGTGTGTTACACAGGAAAACTCGAAAACAGGGGTCCCTCCCCTTGCAGCCTCAAGTGGAACCGTCCACACCACAGTCTCTCTCATTCTGCTGGACAGAAGCCAGGCCTCAGGATGCCTGACAGTCACCCCCGTCCCAACCACCGGGAGGAAGGCAGGCTCAGGCAGGGCAGGACGACTGCCCAGATCACACACTGTGCCAAAATGCTGCACCAGCTCTTGTGTGGTCGGACTGATCTCCTCAGGGATTCTGCCTAAAACATTCACAGAAGAATCTCATATCTGCACAGTAACAGGGAGAATTTTTTAAAAGAGAAATTACCGTGGCCCATCGAATGTTTCCCACTGGGAGCCAGCAGAGTGTTACTAA
This sequence comes from Lerista edwardsae, assembly GCA_029204185.1. Lineage (NCBI taxonomy): Eukaryota > Metazoa > Chordata > Lepidosauria > Squamata > Scincidae > Lerista > Lerista edwardsae. Next base: position 10,224,508 of record JAJKFI010000026.1, read on the forward strand.
TTTCCCCTCCGCCATTCTCACGTCTCAAGCAACACATGTTGTCATTACAAATGAATTCCTCCACTTAGCTTTTCAAAGTCATTTTCCCCTCTCCATCCGTGCACATTTCGGCTAGCGTGGAAGAGGCAGCCTTACGCGCGCGGCAATTCATAAATGAGACTAAAGGAAAGACTGTGTCGCGGCAAGGGGAGGGGAAAGGATGCTGTCCGCATCTCAGAAGCAGTGGCGGCAGCATTCAGATCCAAGCACCAAGAAACCTTTGGTGGGGTTCGGCTGGGCTCTTGACATCAATCACAAAGGGCGCACCGAGATTCCATTACCTGGATGCAGGTGCTCACCTGAGGCGCAGCACACGCACAAACACGCCCCCTCCTTGAGGACCAGCTACGCCCCCGTTTCCTGAACGACGCGGCCTTCCAACCCCCAGGGCAGGCAAGGAGTCTCAAGAACAGCAAAGGGGAGGCCAAACTGCTGGGAATTCCAGTCATATCAACCTTCCTGCTGAGCTGCAAGATGTGATGGAAAGAAGACGGAGAAGATGCACAACGTGGCAAGACCAAGCTGGAAGGAAGGGAGGTCGAGCTGGTCCTTGGGCTTCAGCGGGGCAGAGGGCAACCCGGCGCAGAGGCCGCCAGCTGTCACACCTTGCGAAGGAGGACGGAGGCAGGAGTGGGCCTTGGGCTTTAGGGAGCTGCAGGGAATTTCCAGAGGGAGAGGGGAGCCCTCCCAGCTCACTTGACCTCCCAGCTGCAATGCCCCTCTTGGTGCCTGACAGACACCGGCTCCCCCCCCCCCACAATTCCCCTAGGGAAAGATGCGACAAAGCAGTTTCCATAGAGAACTGTGGGAAGAAAAAGGGGGCAGCTGCCTGCCGCAGAGAGGAACACCCTGCCAAGGCTAAATGGCTTTAAAAAGTGACCAGACAACTCGTGGCAGAGGAGAGGCTGGTCTCTCAGTGGCTTCTTGTCACAGTGGCTGTATGGAACCTCCACATCCAGAGGCAGTCTACCTCCAAACGTCAATAGCCAGCAGAGCAGCAGCAGGGCAGGCTCTTGCCTTGGGGGCTTTTGCAGGGGCTTCCAGTTGGCCACTGTGGGAGACGGGATGCTGGACTGGGTGGGGCTTGGGTCTTATCCCGCAGGGGTCTCTTTATACTATTAAGACCCCTCTTTAATCACGGCTGAGATTGTCACATTTCCCGCCCCCCCCCAACGCAGTGAACTGGGCAGTCAAACTGAGAGTGGGCATTTCAGTCCCCCCCCGCCCCACCCTAACCCCTCCCCAGAGTGTAGAAATGTTTTCCAGGGCAGCTCTCCTCAAACGCTGCTCCCAGTGCGGGAGAGAGCCCTGCCTGCCGCTCCCCAGACGCCGGGGCTCACGGATTCTGCAGGGGCGGCAGAGCAGCTGCCAAAATGTTGGTGGCCCCTCGAGACGGTCTCCGAGCCATGCCTAGCCTCCAGGAACGCCCGCTAGGGTGCAGGCTGCGAACGAGGAGCGGTGCCGAGGCCCAACCAGGCAGGGCAGCCCCCCCGCGGACCGAGTCCGCACCCCGGGATCTTCCCCAGACTCCTCCGGAAAACAGCAGGAGTCCTATGCCAGCCACTTCGATATGGGGAGGAAAAAAGGGAGTTTCCGAGGTCTAGAGAGTCTGAATGCCGCCACAGGAAGTCTCCTGCATCAACAGAGTCAGAACGGGCAAAGGCCTCCTCACGCCCTATGCGCCCCCCCCCAACTGCATCATCAACTGGAAATTAAAATAAGTCTTCAACGCTAAGCACGCTCACTTGAGCGTCAGCTGGAAAAGAAAGTGTTGGGAGCACTAAGTGAACATCCTGCTGTTTTCCTTTCAGATATCCAACATTTGTGGCAATGTTCCCCCCCACACACACACATACTTTGTTGCTGTGGGGCTCCCAGAGAACTTCCTCCCGGTGCCCCCCCGGCCCCTCCCTGCACACTCTGGCATTCCCCTCCAACTGGAGATCTGAACCAGCACAGGAGCGAATCAGCCGCTCTCTCCCCCCAGGGAAGCAGGTGCCCAGACGGATCTCCAGGCACTGGACTTGCAGAGACTCCACTGGGCAGCAGCAGCAACAGCCACACTGGCAGAAAGCCAGTGCCAGGCAGGGCGGAGACCAGCAGTCTCCAAACCGGAGGCTGCCCAGCGCTCTTCGTCCCACTGGCGAGCGCAGGGACAGCCCTGCCTTCAGCCCCAAGTGCCACCGCGGCCAGCCTGCCGGGGGGGGGGCAGGGCCAGGAAGCGGCTGGCCGCGGTGATGCTGGGGGCTGGACTTGCGGCTCCCCCAACTCTCCCTGGTGGAGCAAAAGGCACCGGTCAGCGGGTGGATCCGGGCTGCAGGCGGGAGTTTGGAGGCTGCTGGTGTGGAGCACCCTGAGGCCCCCGAGTTCTGCGGCTTCCCAGGAGTGGGAGGATCGTGCCCAGCCCAGCCCAGCCCACCCCACCGGCTGCCTCCAACTTGTGCAGAGAAAATCCCGCCTCCTGCCACGGCCCAGCAAAGCCAGCCCCACCCCACCCCGCCCCGCCCGACCCCACGCGGTGCCCCTCCGGGCGGATCTGCCCCGACAAGTACCAGCCCGGCACAGACGCTGAGCGAGGCGAAGGAGTCCGCGCTCCGGTTCAGGACGTGCCCCGTGTAGAAGCAGCGCTGGTCCACGGCCACCCGGCGGCTGCTCCGATCCTGGCCGATCTCCTCCGCAGAGAACCCCGGAGCCAAGAACTGCACGTCCCGGCGGAGGGTCAGGTAGAGGTCCGCACTGGGGCCAGGGCCAGCGCCTGCGGGGAGGCGGATCAGCAGCGCCTCCGCGGCCCCCTCCTCCGGCTGCAGAGGCTCAGAGCGCCGCGCCCGGCCCCCCTCGGAGCCACGTCCTTCGGCCTGCAGAAGACGGATCCTATCCAGGGGGATCTGCTCCGGGATCACCACGACCGGCTCTCCACTGGCTGGAAAGGGGAGGCAGAGAGGAGAGGGGGGTCAGGTCCGTCACTTGGGCGCCAGGCACGGATCCCCGCCCGCTCTGGCACTCCCCCGTCAGCAGCCTCAGAAGCCCCACCGGCTGCGGCCTCATGCACCGTCCCAGAACTCACCCGAGCCACCCCAGGGCCTATTCCCAGCACCAGAGCTCAGAACTGGCACACGTGAGAAGAGGGTGCTTCTGGGCACATACAGAGCGCATTCCCTCCCGCACAGCCCACTTTTGGCACACCCTGGATGAAAAGGTGGTGCTCTCAGGGTAAGAATACGGATGTATCATCAGTCACAGTACAGGCGTGCCCCGGAATCCACTGTCTCGGTATCCACCGTTTCAGTTATCCACGGATACCAGGGATACCGGGACGCCTATTAAAAAGAGAGGGGAACATTTTTACCTTGTTGCAGCAAAACCTCTGGTGTTCTGCTTCCTTTAAAAAGGCGTCCCCAGTATCCAGGGTGTCAGGTGCCCACAGGAGGGTCTGGAATGGAACCCCAGCGGATACAGGGGCATGCCGGTATCTTTCTCTTATGGTCCCTTTGTGTACTGTTAATGTATTGGTTTTATTTTATTAGAGTCGCGTCCCAAGTGTCATCGTTTTGATGTTGCAGGACTTGCACATGCGCACCTTTAACGGCCAAGAAAGAGGCACTGGAAGTCCCATCCCGGATACGGGGCAGAGTCGGGTTCCCGCAGGCTCCAGCCAGACGGCTTTGAGGGGCCAGGTCCCTCCCCCTGCCACTCAGGCTCCCGCCTCCCACCTGGCTGTCAGTACAGGTGGAGGAAGCTTCTGGCTTGCTCTTTACTGCACCACAGCGACACCCAGGCCGTGGCCGGAAAGGGAACTGCAGCTCTGGGGACTGCCCAGGTGGACCAAGGAGTCAAGGGGAGCCTGGCGATGGTTGCTGTCTTGGTCCAAGCAATTTGCCCGTGCGAGTGGCAGCGCAGACCCTCGTGGCTCATCCCAGGCGTCTGCCCGCCCCGTCGTGGAGCTGGCCCTGGGCCCCCGGTCTCTGCTGGGGGCTCCAGAGCTTGGCCGCTGCCTGACTGGACTCTGCTCCTTCCCGTTCTGCGCCAGGCTCCTCCGGTCAGGCCACACAGGGCCCGCCCCTCCCGGCAAGCAGGGTCGTGTGACCGGCACTTCTAGGTTTCACGGCGGTGCCATTGTGAGAGGGGCACGATCCGCTTCTCACTCAGGCGAGTGGGAGGAAGATCGGGGCAGCCTGCACTGGCAGCAGGGGGACAGGAAAGCGCCTGCTGACTCTCCAAAGCCAGGGTGCTCTTGGAAAATGCAGGTGCCCAGGGAAAAGCACCCCACATCCACCGCCCCCCAGGCCCCTCCCAATCAGGGCCCGCCTTAAGTCAACGTGACCAATGTCATCACGTTGGCCCTGCGGGGGGGGGGGCTGCACCAGCACAGCAAGTAGATCACCCGCTGCTGCACCAGGATCTCTACGGGCTGTAAGTCAGTGGGGCGAGCAGAGCAGCTTTGTCTTGGACCCTCCCACCTGCCCCTGCCTCTGAACCGCCCAAAACGGGCCTCCTGGAAGCAGCTGGTGGGATACCATGGCACCGCCAGTTATGTCCAGGCGCCATGCTTTGTGTGCAGCAGCACAAGTGCTCTTCTTGGGGAGTGGAGGGCTCTGTGGGGGGCCCTGTGGGGAGCGTGGAGGCCCCACAGGAATGCCCCCCTGCTGTCCCGCCGCTCCCGGAGCCGTCCCTCCTCCCAATCTGCTGCTGACGCAACCAACCCACGTCAGGGGGCTGCATGGATGGGGCGGCACTGCTAAGACTGGGCCCCTGGTCCAGCCCAGCAGAGCTCTCGTCACGGCCTCGAGCTCAGCTTCTGCACGCAAAGCTGTCCTCGACCAAGTTGGACACTGGTCCAGCCAGCCGGACACTTCCACCAGGGCGCCACAGCGCGTCAGCATGGCACAAGTGGGCCACAGGTGGGCCGCAGAAGTTTGGAGGAGGGTCATTTACCAATGGGGCGACAGGGGGATGTGAACCCCCCAACCAGCGGCCTGGTGTGCCTTGTCAATTGCCCCCCCCCAAGGATGTTGTGCCTGGACAATTTTAGCCCCTTGTCCGTCTGCCGTGAGATGGAAAAGCCTGGAAGCTTCTGGCCTGGCTCAGTGGATGCCTCTGAGCGGCTCCCCAGGGTTCCCGGTCGGGAAAGGCAGATTCTGCCCGCAGAGCAGGTGCTTTGCCACCCAGCCGCAGCCTGTCCTGCAGGCACTTGCTCCCTGCCCTGCTTCGCGGAGCCTGAGCTTTGGCTTTGCCAGCCCCAGGAAAGCCCCCCAGCGCCTGTGGCTCCGAGGCAGCCCCCAGCCCCACTGGGGCAGAAGCGGGGTCCCAATTCAGCCCTCCTCCGTGGGCTGCGGAGTCCAGCTTCCTGTTTTCAACAGCAGCCAGCCAGGCCTCTCCAGCCTCTTCCTCACGGCGGGGGGGCGCCCCAGTTCGCCCCTTGCTGCTTGTCCCCAGCATCTTGGCGGGGGGGGGGTACACGGTGGTTCAACAGACCCACTATTCATGCCATCATCAAATCCTACACCTGCACCCAGGTACTGCTGGCTCAATGGAAGGTGAGCACGGCAACGACTCCTGGGCCGTCAGAACCCGGGGGGAGACCGCGCGGGGCCACCTCGTTCTGCCCGACCCGTTTCCCCGGGGCAGACCTCCCGGCCAGGCTGAATGAACACCCGGGACATTCGGAGCAGGCGCTAAGCGGGGATTTTCTCTCTCGCACTCAGGAGCTCAACCCTTTTCCTCCTTGGGGGGGGGGGGGGGCCCAAAAACTGTGCAGCAGAGAGGAAAGGAATCGGAAGCAAAACTAAACTTTCTTGCATTGTTAGAAGAAAAAATAGTGTCTGTATGAGAGAGAGAGAGAGAGAGAGAGAGAGAGAGAGAGAGAGAGCGAGTGAGCGCGCAGAGCACAGCAGAGACTCACATTTCACCGAAGAAAAAACTGCGCGGGGGGAGACAAGAGGGGGGCAAGGCGAAGGCGAGCAACTTTCCTCAGCGAGCAAGGCAGCGGGTAAGGAGAGCTGGGATCTCAGCCATGCAACAGCAACCGGGGCGGAACTTGGGGAAGCACCCCCCCCCCTTGGCCGTCCCCTCGCTTGCATCTCTGGAGCAGGGAAGGGAAAGCGGCGCCTGCAGGGACGAGTCCGACTCCCCCGCCCCCCGTCCCGGTCTTGCTCCGCGTTTCCCTTCACGCCCGCACCTGGCTCCGCCACCACGTCGCGCCCCGTCCCCGCCAGCCTCCCAACGGCGACGGGGCGCGGGCGGCAGGAGCGAGCCCCCTACCTGCCTCGACGCGCGCCCCGCAGAGCGGCAGCAGCAGCAGCAGCGACGGGAGCGGGAGAGGCAGGAAGGCGCCGTCAGACATGGTCGGGCAGTCCTGGGGCCGCGGCGGGGCCGGGCGATGCGCGCGGAGGCGGAGGCGGAGAGCCGTCGAGGGCAGCGCCGGACCCCGACTCGCCGCCGAGCCCTCCCGGCCCCTGCACGACTCCGGAGCGCCGCGGAGCAGCCCTGCGTGGAGCGCGGAACGGGGGGGCGGGCTTGCCGCCGCCGCCGCCAGGCTCAGGTGCTGATTGGCGCCGACCCTCCCGCAGCTGCGCCTCCCGCCCGCGGATTGGTCGGCGCGAGGACCACGCTCGGGTAAATAGCTGGCTTGCAAAAGGAGGAGCGGCGCACGTGGGTTGCGGGCGACGCGCGGGCGCGAGCGGTAGGTGGCGCTGCGGAGCAGGGCGGTCCCGGGATGGCTCCGGAGTGCTAATAGAAGGGTCGCTTCAGCCCTCACCTGTTGAACTTCCAGGACAGCGCCGCAGAGCAGCCCCCGTGGCCCGGAAAGCACAGGCGGGGCGGGGCGGGGCGGGGCCGGGCCGGGCCAGAGAAGCTGGCGATGACCCGACTTCGGGTGCCCACTGCAGCTGCACGCGCAGAGGTGCTCGCATGTGGTCGGCCAGCCAGCGGCCTGCCAGCCAATGGTTTTGCACCCGCTGCGGGCTCCGGAGGGTGTTTGTGCAGAGCACGCGACAGGGATGGTGGGCGGGGCACCTGGAGGCAGCCAGAGGTCTCCTGGGGTAGGGGAACGTCCGTTCCTCTACCCTGTGAGTCTACTCGGGTCTGCACCAGCTGTGTAGCCGCAACAGGACCGAGCAAATCCGTGAAGGTCAGTCTGGGTTCCTCCTCCTCGGGTTTGCTGCCGTTCCGTCCCGGGGCCTGATCCTCCCCAGGCCACCCTCCCCCGCCCACTTCCACTCCCTGCCCACCTCCCCCCACCCTCCCGGCTGCTTGGTAGGATCCCCACCACTGACGGCTCCAGGGGTCGTCCCTCCCAACCGGTGCCCTTCCTCTCCCCCCAGCGCCACAGCCTCATGGCACGTCTGCCACAGCCATTGGCGGCAGCGCATGGGGGTCCGGTGCTGCTTGGCAATGGGGTCGGGCCGGAAGTCGTGGGTAGACTTAGAGTCTCCTGAGATAAAAACCAGCCTGGCTTGGCAAAGCCACCCCCCCCCCCCGGCCACAGGCAGCACTGCGCATGCAGGAGCACAGCTGGATCCTCCCCCAAGCCGTGAAGGCAACTCCATCGAGAACAGGTGGGCCCATCAGCATTGCAGGTCTTCAGAGCCCTTGTCCAGCCCTTCACCAGTCCCCACCTGGAGTTGGGGGTCATCTGCATCATGCCAGCCTGGCCACCACCACCACCAGATCCCCAGATCCCCTCCCCCAGCACTTCCCCGTAGGTGTAGTGTTCATGGCATGGGACAGGAGACCAGACCGAAACCTGTGGGGCTGGCCCTCTAAGCCAGTAACCCCCGTTGCACCAAGCAGGAGCCTCTCAGCACCACCGCCTGCAACTGCCCATCCAGGGAAGACCAGAGCCCCGCGACACAGACCCCCCCCCCAATCCAGTGATTCTCAAACGTTTTAGCACCAGGACCCACTCGAGAATGACAGTCAGTCCGGGCCCCCTGGAAGTGATGTCATGGCCAGATGTGCCATCATTTTGACGCCAGAGACCTGCTGCTTTCTGGAGGATGCAGCTGTAAGTTGGGTTATTTCTCAGCCCATTTCCAATAGCAAAGCAATTCGTAAGAACATAAGAAGAGCCCTGCTGGATCAGGCCAAAGGCCCATCTAGTCCAGCTTCCTGTATCTCACAGCGGCCCACCAGGTGCCCCAGGGAGGCATGAGACAGCAAGATGCTTGCATCCTGTTGCCACTCCCTTGCACCTGGTACTCAGAAAGGAAAAACTCTATTTATAACCTTGACACAAAGCAACCACACAGACCCCCCTTTCCAGCATCCCATCTTCCCAAATTTTCAATATGGCTGCTCAAGGTGCTCATGCAGCCCTCAGGGAACCACAATCCTAAGTTCCATCTCTTACCTACCATGAATGTGCCGTAGACTCCCAGAGGCAACCTGCCCATTTTCCAACCATTGCAACCAGTGCCCAGATCTTCTTGAATCCCCTTCAGGATGGTTTTCTGCCACCTGACTATTGCCAGGAGCTGTGCAAGAAGGAAGGCTTTCCTTCACACTTGGTCCATTTTTAATATTTATTTATTTGTTTGTTTGTTTGTTTGTTTATTTATTTATTGCCGTAAACTGGTCACTGAAAAAGCCACGTTTTCCAACCATTATTGCAAAGTTCAGAGACATCCAACGTATGTGTAGGCAACTTTGCAAGAACCCCTTTGGCTCTTGGCCTGGAAGCCAAGGGTTAACTGGGATGCTGATCAAAGTGCTTTTTCTCTGCATCCCTCCCCCTCCTCCAGATAGCATCTTTGTCTTTGTCTCAACAGGACAGCTACATTGATTGGTGATGGTGAAGCCTCTGACACTGATTTGCTGAGCTGCTCTGATGCCGTGGAATGCTTGTAAACAATTCGAGTGTTCAGGGAACAAAGCATGCCTGTGGTCCATTTTCTGGGAGAGAAGGGAAATTTGTCAGTTTGACTGGGATTATTCTAAAACTTCTATTCTGCTTCTCTTCAAGAAGGATGTGAGGTGGATTGTGATAAACACCAGCAAAGCAGTCACAGAGCATAAGTCAAGCAACACATTTTGCGATATCAGCCATGCAGCATCCTGCACATGCAAGATTACAAAACCAGGCTCTGCACGGCTACATGCAAATATTGATCCATGCACTCACAGCAGAAAATGCACGAATGTGCTCTTTCGAATGCTACAAGATGCAGGTCTTCCTCCCAACTTGAAAACGTTTCAAAATGTTGAAGACTGGATCTATTTTATTTTTAAAAAGAGGTGTTTCTAGTCCTCATGGGTCAGATAAATTTGAAAACCTACAGGCAGGTTTTGTAGATGCTGCAGTAAGCATGGAGATTCTTTGCTATTTGCCTCCCCTCACCCATTTACCTTGTCACTACTATTTAAGAGCGCAGTTCTAAACTGGAGTTAGGCCTGCATAAACTAAGCCAGCAAAGTTTGGCCAGCACAAGGGCCACCATAAAGCGTGTTTGGACTACTCTCGGAGTCAGGGAGGATGGCTCACATCAATGTGCTGGCCTCTCCGACTCCAAGAGTGGTCCAAACATACTTTACAATGTCCCTTGTGCTGGCCAAACTTCGCTGGTTTAGCTTATGCTGGCCTAACTCAGTTTAGGATTGCACGCAAAATTATCCACTTTAACCCATTCCTCTCCTTCACTACCACATTGCTAACTGTTGCCTCCCTTCCCCGGCAATCAAATGCAAATCAAGGAAAAAATATATGTGATTTGCACATATGGAATTGGTCTGCATAACTATTTACAGTGCAAAATGTGTCTGCACAGAAGTATCACACAGTACAAACACTGTCCTCAACCAGGTTACAGTGTACCAGTAGAAGAGGTCAAGGTGTAATCCTGACTGTGCGGTATGCAGTAATAGGCAGTGCAGTGCACCTTTGCTTCAACCAGTCTGCTGGGAAATGCCATTGCTTCTTCGGGGCCTTCAGGAAGAACATGGCAAATTCCCAGCCATTCCTGCCCAGTCTATTATTTACCGCAAGATAAAGGGGTTACCTGTGCCGTACCTCAGATGGGTGACTGCCCTGCTGCTTCCCCTGTGCAGAGAAGTGTAGCTTTGCTGCCACCTGCCGATTGATTTCAGCAACACCGAAACATGAAATTCAAGTGGAATTAATAATGTGGGATATTTTGGTTGCAGCTAAAAAAAATCTGCATGTGGCCATGCATTGAAAAGGCCATCTCTATTGTACTGCACTTGTGGCAGTCAAGCCCCTGACATGGAACATTCCAAGGAGCCAAGTGGACCATCTCCGGAGTCCGGGACCGGTGGAGAAGTTGTGGGTTTGACAGGGACGGCTTTGCAGAGGAGGCAGCGCCCTGGGAAGGGCCACTGAGCCCAAAGTGGCTGAAGGAAAGATTCAGGGTGGGCAACAGATTTCCGGTCAGGTGGGTGAGAACAGCTCGCGAGGAAAAGACCTGAAAAGACAGAGCCTCCTTAGAAAGGGCGGAAAGTGGAATATATTCTGCATATTGACACAACTGGCCCATTTGCTTAGTAAGCTGCCTTTCAAGCCACACTGCCCTTTGAATGTGTGATTGTACGATACTGGAATAATGAATTGCTGCAATGGGGTCTTTGGGGGCAAATAACTTTTGAGGAATTTTTGGAATAGCAAAAACTAATCCAAAAACTAAATTGGGGGTGGGGGAGGAATGTCAGCCCACCCAGCCCCGTGGTCCCCATCGGAATCAGCTGCAAGAGCTCAAGGCAACTCATAACGCAGGTTATGCTGTAAGCACATAACTAGACCATAACAATTGCGACAGAACAACCATTAAATCACGGCAAATATACCTAAGCAGAAAGACCAGCGGATACAACCAAAAAGCCAAACTCATTAAGACCCTGGTGGACAAGTCAGGTCATCAGGGACCATGGAAAGGTTGACAGGACGGGGCCAAGTGGATCTTCGGGGTCAAGGGTCTTGGAGGGCCACCATGGAGAAGGTTCTTGCTCCTGTCACCACCAACCGATCTTCAGGACACTGAGGAACTTGGAAAAGGTCCTCCTCAGTTGCTCTAAATGAGCAGCCGTGATCCTAAAGACTCTTGATGAGCACTACGGAGGGATTTCAGCGCAAGAGGAAATGTGTGTGTGGCCACAAAGAGTCTTTGCCCAGAAGACCTGTTTAATGCTGGAGTATTCGTAATGCAGTATTGCCATCTCCAACATTGAAGCCAAGCTTGCTACATTTGATGGCTATTGTTCTGCGGCTTGACTTTGGTCACTTGAATGAATGAGGGGGAGGTGGAAAGGAGAAACACACAAACAATGCTCAGGCCCACAAAACAAAGAGAAATGGGTTCTCTGGCTCAGTAAATAGAAGATATTTTTCCAAACATTGAGAGCAATCAAACAAACATGTTACCCTTTAAGCACGACTCTCTCTCTCTCTCTCTCTCTCTCTCTCTCTCTCTCTCTCTCTCTCTCTCTCTCTCTCTCTCTGTGTGTGTGTGTGTGTGTGTGTGTGTAGTCATATGTTGAGGCCAAGCAACCTCCCACAACCCTCCTGAGGAGGACCTTCAGTTAAATCAACTCTCAGAACCCTACTGGAGCCTTCAGTGGTCAGTGAGGACGGAGATTAGGAGCCTTTGATCTCCCCATCTCTTTGATTGGGGATCCCATTCTTTGACAAGGGATTAATGTCAAGTAAAGGTCTTTACTTCCTCTCCACTGCTTAAGATCTGACTGGCTTAGATGACAGCCACTTAGATGGAAAGCAGAAAGGCTGGAGTGTGTTTTCTCCTCTTTTTCCTTGCAGGTGTCCTAGACTTTGGGCCAATTCCCCTCCCACCCTCTCACCTCTGCAATCCGTCAAAGGTTTTGAGTAGTGCTTTCCGCTCCCCACTTTTTGCCTACTATGGAGATCTTTTTTATACATATTACGGTAGACCGAAAAGCCCCAGTTGCACTGATGGAGAGGATTAGGGCTAAAAGTCAAAGAAGAAGAAGGGCAGGTCCCCGGGGGGCTCAGCTGCAAGTGAGGGTAACTGGAATTTTGTGCTGTGCTAAGAGAGGGGGCTGTGGAATGGAGGCCTCTTAATGCAGAAATTCCAGCCTTCAGGGGCATGAGTGAATCTGTAAGTGCCTTAACAAAAGAAATCCCAGAACGCATACAGTTACGGCTGCCTCCCCCTTGTGGGTTACATAAGAACATAAGAAGAGCCCTGCTGGATCAGGCCAAAGGCCCATCTAGTCCAGCTTCCTGGATCTCACAGCGGCCCACCAGGTGCCCCAGGGAGGCATGAGACAACAAGATGCTTGGATCCTGTTGCCACTCCCTTGCACCCAGTACTCTGAAGGAGCCTACTACTGACGTAAGGAGGTTGCACAATCCATCATTGCCTATAGCCCATGATGGACTTTTCTTCCAGAAATCTGTCCAATCCCCTCTTAAAGGCATCTAGACCAGATGCCATCACCACCTTCTGTGGCAAAGAGTTCCACAGATTAACTACCTGCTGGGTAAAAAAGTACTTCCTTTTATTTGTTTTAACTCTCCCAACCCTCAGTTTTAGCGGATGCCCCCTGGTTCTGGTGTTTTGAGAGAGGGAAAAGAACATCCCTCTATCAACTCTATCCCTTTCCGTGCATAATTTTGTATGCCTCAATCATGTCCCCCCTCAGGCACCTTTTTTCTAGGCTGAAGAGTCCCAAACGCTGCAGTCTTTCTTTATAAGGGAGGTGCCCCAGCCCCGTAATCATTTTCGTCGCTCTCTTCTGCACCTTTCCCAGCTCCACTATGTCCTTTTTGAGGTGTGGTGACCAGAACTGTACACAATATTCCAGGTGTGGCCTTACCATCGATTTGTTCAATAGCATGATAATATTGGCTATTTTATTCTCAACCCCCTTTTTAATTACCCCAAGCATGGAATTGGCCTTAAGATCTCTCTCTTGAGCTGTCACAGACAGCTTAGAACCCATAAGCCTATAGGTGAAGTTTTGTTTTTTTGCCCCAAAGTGCATCACTTTACACTTGTCTATGTTGAAACGCATCTGTCATTTGGCTGCCCATTCCCCCAACTTGGAGAGATCCTTCTGGAGCTCTTCACAATCCTTTCTGGTCTTCACCACCCGGAAAAGTTTTGTGTCATCTGCAAACTTGGCCACCTCACTGCTTATCCCTGTCTCCAGGTCATTTATGAATAAGTTGAAAAGCACGGGCCCCAAGACAGATCCCTGGGGCACTCCACTTTTCACCTCTCTCCATTCTGAAAATTGCCCATTGACCCCCCACTCTCTGTTTCCTGGCCCTCAACCAATTCTGGATCCATAAGAGGACCTGCCCCCTTATTCCCTGACTGTGAAGTTTCTTCAGCAGCCTTTGGTGGGGGACCAAACTGGCTTTTCCCTAAACATTTTATGTCTTTCCGTTCGCACATCCTTCATGATGTTCTATTCCATTGCTGTTTTTTCGTTGTCTTCCTCAAATTCCTGATGGCTTCTCAACTGTTCTGAGTACCTGGCACTGAAGGCACAGGGCACTGCCCGTGGGGGCCCCGTTTGTCTTCCAAAAGCAGCAGAACGCCCGAGTCCTTTGCCTCCCTCCTCCACAGTTGGCTACGTGTGCAGGCAAAACCCACCTCTGCCCGTTGCGTGTTGTGCTCAGTCAGATCAAGAGCAAACTGTGGGTGTCCATGCACGTGTGTATGTGCACACTGAGTCGTGCATCTCTTCCTCAGCTCGTTATTTAGACTGTGAGGCAAGTTTAGGAGTTTATTTTGTAGGGCAGTTCTTTCTTCGGAGGGAAAGGGGGGGCTCTTCTTGGAGACTTCCTGGAACCAGAGGTGGGCCCACTGCGGCAGCCTCAACCCGCTGGGCTGACCAGCTGGCCTGCCACACTCTGTGAAGGGGCTTGTGACAACCTTTCCAGGGCCGCATACTGTGAGCTGCAACGGGAAACACCGGTGTGTTGTTGGCTGGCTGGCTTGCTTGTTTGCCAAAGACGGTCACAAAGTCACAAAGTGTGGACAAGAGGAAGTCCTGGATGTAACTGAGCACACAACAGGAGTGGTCAGCGAAGGACGTCTGGCTCAGGCTTGGATGTGAACTTTGGGGGGCGCAAAAAAGCCCCTCTTATTATTTTATTTATTGTTTAATTTTTAATTCCGCCTTTCTGCCCCATGGGCACCCAAGGCGGCTTACAACATTAAAATCATCACTTTAAAAACCACAAGTCTAACAGTTAAAACAATGTTAAAAATAATATTTAAACAGTTAAAAATTTAAAACAAGCAAGCCCTGTGGATCCATTAAAATATAAGATGAGGAATGTAAAATGCCAGCCAGCCTGTCAACAATTGAAAGCTTGTTTAAATTAAAAAGTCTTCAGCCCCTGCCAAAAGATTGTCAAAGAGGGAGCAGTTCTCCATTCTAAGGGGAAGGTATTCCAAAGTCAGGGGGCCACCACCGAGAAGGCCCTATTCCTGGCCTCCATCCCCCTCACCTCTCCTGGTTGTGGCACAGTCAGAAGCCCCCCCCCCCCAGATGACCTAAGAGTACAGGCAGGATTGTATGGGAGGAGGCGGTCCCTCAAATACCCTGGACCCAAGCCATAAGAGCACCTCTGTCTTATCCGGATTTAATTTCAGCTTGTCCGCCCACATCCAGCCCCCAACTGCCTCCAGACAACGATCCAGGACCTCGACTGCCTCCTCAGAATCAGGGGGAAAGGAGAGATAGAGTTGGGTGTCATCAGTATTTTGGTGGCACCCCACCCCAAACCACTGGATGACCTCTCCCAGCGGTTTCATGTAGCGGTTTCATGATGTTAAACAGCATGGGGGATAAGATGGACCCTTGCAGCACCCAAAACTTAAGAGGTCGGGGTGCCGAACAAGCATCCCCCAGCACCACCTTCTGGGATCTGTCAGCCAGGAAGGAGCGGAACCACTGCAGAACAGTGCCTCCAAGACCCAACCCAGCCAGCCAACCCAGAAGGACACCATGGTTGATGGTGTTGAAAGCCGCCGAGAAGTCCAGCAGGACTAACAGGGACGCATTCCCCCTTGTCCATCCCCCAGCAAAGGTCATCCACAGAGGCAGTCTCCGTCCTGAACCCCGGCCTGAAGCCAGATTGGAATGGGTCCAGATAATCCGCTTCCTCCAGCAACCTCTGAAGCTGGGACGCCGCCACCCGCTCAATCACCTTGCCCAGAAATGGGATATTCGAGACTGGCCGAAAATTGTTTCGATTAGTTCGATCCAGGGAGGGGGCGAACCATCGCCTGCTTCAAAGCAGGTGGGAGCACCCCCTCCCTCAGAGATGAGTTCACCACCCTACCCGTCCACTCGGCCAGCCCTTCCCGGGCAGCTCTGATTAGCCACACTGGGCAAGGGTCAAGCGGGCAAGCAGCAGGTCTCACACTCCAGAGAATCTTGCCCACATCCTCAGGTTCTACAAGCTGGAAAGAATCCCAAATGGTAGGGGAGAGAGGTTCCCTGGGGTGTGAACTGTCAAGGCCCTCTTCTGAAATCACCCCCACACCCCTCTGAAAAGCTGCTGCATCTTTCTTCCCAGTACACTGAGGACCTGCTGTTTAAGGACACTGGAGGAGGAATGGGAAGGGAAAACCCCACCCCAAGCCTCTCCACACCATCACTCAAATAACCGCAGCCTTTTCTGCCCAGGCTGGCCAACGGGAGGTGAAGAAGGACCTGATTGCCCATCACAGCTGCCGTTGGCCGCACACCCAGTGGCGCGAGTTTAGCGTGTGCTGGAGAGGTGGGGGCGTGGACAGTGGCGGCTGGTGAGGAAGGCACAGACATTTTTCAAGGTGCAGGTTAACTCGGAAAAGGTTGGATGGGCAGGGGAGGAAACCAATATCTGGGCAATATCTGGGGGTGGGGAGAGAGCCCACCCACTGCGAGATAGAATGCTTTTCAACTTAGGCTTCATCCTGTATTTGTAGGGTGAGAATTTGAAAGGCCCAGTGCAGCGATGTGAAGTGGAGTTCGTAACTCGTTGACTCCGTGCTGTGGAAATGGTGGTGGTGAGTCTGGAGGGAGGCCCGGACCGGGCTATGCTGCCCTTTAGGCAGCAATGTGGGGGGGCAGAACCAGCACGCGAGAGACGTCAGGGCCCTGCTGATGTTGTAGGAAGGGTGTGTGTTGGTTTGTCCATGGTCTGTCTCAGAGACTCGAGCCTTGCAGACTCAAGGCGGTTTACACAGGCAGGCTGACCACAATCCCCATTTTTTTCCCCAAATGGGTTTTTTGCACGTGTTGTTCCAGGAGAGACACTTGTGCGGCCTCCATTTCTCCAGGTGTTTCCCTTCATGGTGCAGGACGTCATCCTGGCTGGGCAGCTCTTGCCCTTTCCAAGCTCCCACAAAACTCGCCTCAGGCCAGTTCTCAGGGTGTTCGCCACTTCTTGCCAGTTGACTCCTCCACACTCCTTTATCTCTTGCCAGAGGCTTCCAGTCACCCACCCAAGGTGAGACCAGAGCTGATCCTGCTTAGCATTTTTAGGCAAGGCAACAGCTCAACCTCCAGACCAACCTCCTTCCCCTGACCAATTCTTTATTTCATTTGACCTTTTAATAATACACTTTTGCATATTATTCACCTTTTGTTTTGGGGGGCTCGGTGGAATTGTCACGTCCGCATGCTCTGCAGACGCTCCTGCAAGAGGGATTTCAGTAGAGACCGCTGAGGTTTGGTGTTGTTCCAGGGAGGGGGTTCTGCCCAGGAGCACTTGGGCTTGCCTAAGCTCCTGGTCTGGGGTCAGTGGATTTGAGTTACGCAGACTACTCAGCAGTACGCAGCGTCCGAACGAGGGGGAGAGGCAAGAACGGGAACAGAGTGCGTGGGTTACTCTAGGCGCTGCTGCCCTGAATCAGCTGGTGGTCAGTGGTGGCGCAATCCTAAACTGGAGTTAGGCCAGCACAAGGGACATAACACTGTAAAGTATGTTTGGCCCACTCCCAGAGTCAGAGAGGCCAGCACACAGACGAGCGTCATCCTCCCCGACTCCGAGAGTGGTCCAAACACGCCGGCCTGACTGTGCCGGCCTAATGCCAGGTTAGGATTGGGCCCATGGTTAGGGCTTGGGCAGGCTGGCTGTGAACCCCCCCCCCCACTTGGTTCACCCCTAGTTCCAAAGACTCTTGTTCTAGGGGAGCCCTCGTTCCCTGGGAGTCTGAGCCACACCCCAGACCATCACCTGGGATCACCACCAACAAGGCCAGACCTGCCTCTCTGCACATCGCAAGGAAACAACATACTGGACATTTTAAATATGCATACACCTGCAAGCACCAGGTTCAGAACGCTGCACACTGTATGTACACAGTATGCAGAATTCAACGCTTCACACTACACTTGGCAATCGTATAGATGTGGAACATAACATAAAAGAGAGAGAGAATTGTCCAAAAACGGAGAGAATCCAAATTGGGTATGCGGCTAGCGGGAGGCGTAAGGTACAGCAGATACAAAGGTGGGTTTAGAATTCAGGGATTCCAAAGAAGGGAGATTTTGCACCATGGTGTAGTTCAAGTGTGCAGAATGAGGCCCGTTGTCAGAAGGCCCTGGGTGCTTGGCTGGCTCTCCCTGCATGCCCTCCCGTCTGTCAGACACGCAGTTCCAGCCACTTGGGGAAAACAGCGTCTGAAAAGAAGACCTCGGGGACCTCAACAGCTTTGTGTTTGCAATGGAGAAGAAGTACTTTGGGTGAGGCCGTTCGGGGTGTGTGTGTGTGTGTGTGTGTGTGTGTGTGTGAGCGGCAGTTCTAAGTGAGGCACTGCCAAGACACCGCTGGGTGAAGGTGCCAGTGTGGCATGATGTGGCTGCTGCCGTGGGGGAGGCTGCTGCGCACGGGGCCAGGCCACTGGCCCACCTTGCTCCGTGCCGCCTCTGCCGCCCTGCAGCAGCTGCCCAGCTCTACCAGGAGATGCTGAGGCTTGAACTTGGGACTTCCTCTTTCAGCACTACCTGCTCAAGCATGCAGAGCAGACACTCGAAGCCTCAGCTCTTCCCCGAGTGGAAGCATCAGTGTAGTGGGAGGAAACGCTTTGGGGGATGACAATTTATTGCCTGCCTGCCTGCCTGCCTGCCTGCCTGCCTTCACTTCTGGTTCTGCACTCTCTTCATGTGAAGTTGGAGGGCGGGTTGGTTTCGGCACCTGGGGGAGTGGAAGACGCAGCAGCATCCCAAGGGTTATACCTGGACCTTCGCTTCTGCAGTGATGTTCGCAAACCAAGCGCTGAAGGCAATGTGTGGTGTTCTAGATCGCTCATAAAAAAACCTGAGCTGTCCCTGCCTCCCCACCTCCACAGACAGCTTGCTCACGGGAAGCACTCAATGTTTTTCAAGTGGACAGCTGCTGAGTCGACAGCCGCTCCGTCGTTTTAGAGCTTAGCTTTGCAAATTGTGCTTTAGACTGTCAGTCCAAGGCCCTGCCGGCCACGACAGGCAAGGCAACTTCTAGGCCAGATGCCTTCAAAAGGGGATTGGACGGATTTCTGGAAGAAAAGTCCATCGTGGGCTACAGGCCTTGATGAGTTGTGCAACCTCCTTACATTCATAGTAGGCTACTTCAGAGTGCCAGGTGCAAGGGAGTGGCAACAGGATGCAAGCATCTGGATGCAAGCATCTGGGGCAGAAGGGTTAGTCGAGAGGGTTAAAGCCTCCGTTTGCCCGAAAATAAGATCTGAAGGTCACCAGTTCGACAACACTGGAAGTCTCCGTGAGCGGCAGACCTTGAGAAGTGCGACTGATAAAAGCTGTCTTCAGCTGCCTGTGAGAGGGGAGTTGTGCTGGGCCAGCAGTTTCTTTGGTGGGAGCAGAGAAGCCATTTATCAGCCAGCAGGAAGGCAAGCATGTGGCCAAGAAAGAAGGACTAAACCATGAAAGTTCCATCTGTAGTTCTTGAAAGACAGAACTTCTCTGTAATTTGTAAAAAAAACCCTTGTGGGTTTAGAGATAAAGTCTGCCCATGTAAACTGCCTTGAATGAAAGCCAGAGGAGCAATCTAATGGCCAAAGAACTTGCATTATTATTATTATTATTGTCTCATGCCTCCCTGGGGCACCTGGTGGGCCGCTGTGAGATCCAGGAAGCTGGACTAGATGGGCCTTTGGCCTGATCCAGCAGGGCTCTTCTTATGTTCTTACGTTAGGCTGCCTAGTGCAGACACTAGAAGGTCCTTACCCTGTCCTACCACACCTAAAGCCCCTTATGTCCAGTCGGCAGAACTATTTGCTGCGGTCCTCAGGCACACCACTCTGGATGAAAAGGGCATGGAGAACTTTGATGGCTCCAAATCTACACTGCCTCTTCTAACAACCATCTGTGCCAAGAAAGAATTGGATCTAATTCTCAAGGAAGTTGTCCTCTGACAGAGGAACAGGAGTGATCACTGCTGTACTGAAGGAATTCGAGAGGCATAGAAACTCCCCTCCCATAAAACCATTTGAATCCTCACCTGCAGCGACTCGAGCTGTGTTGGAACATTTTTCTGAAATTGGGCCAAAGTGCCTGACATCCTTTTCAGCCCTGACACCGTGTTAAAAGTGCAATCGACTCAGTTTGAAGGGATGGTGCTCCAAGGCTGCCTGGAGATCCTGGAGCCGGACAAGGCCACAATTGCAGGGCACCAACACTTCCTGACAAAGTGGGCCATTAAGAACATTTTGGCGAGTGAAGCAAATTTTGTTTGCTCTTTTTAAAAACTGGGCTCTCTTCCAGCTCGAGTGACCGGCACTAAAATCCATCAAGGACTCTAGTGGAGACGTTGACGCTAAGCTCTCTACTGCAAGGTGGGTTATGGGTCCAGCAAGTGGCACCGCGGGGGGGCTGTGCCAGCTGCGCACTAATGATGGTTGTTGCTCAGGAGAGGCTGGCTCAGGCCGCAGCTCTTGTCTCCGTGCTCCATGCTGTCCTCCTCCGCACTGCTGGACTCCTCCTCCTCTTCATCCTCACTCCGGACATCCTTCAAATTCTAGAGAGAAGCAGCGGCAGGCAAGGTTAGTGGGTGCTGGCAGGCAGGCAGGCACACCCCACGGCCTGGCAATTACGTCAGGACAGGACGCAACTGGCGAGAAGGAGAGCAGTGATCCTCAAAGGCCGTGCAGACAGGCAAATCTCGATTACAGAAAGAGAATGGCAGGAATTTGTGGCAGGGTGGAATGAATCAGAAAATCACCCAGTTAATTTTCTCCCCATAAACCAGAATCTTCACAACTCTCACATTATTAACCCTTAATAATTACGATTATTCATTGATTAAGGTGAGATCAATCCACAGGTTAGAGGTTGCACCCGGAATGGAAGCGTCTTTGCATCGTCCAGTGGTGGTACACATAGGAAAGAGTTCAAATAAATGGATGCAAGTTTTTTTTCTTTCAGCAAAAATTATTCCTCCCTCCTCAGCCGTAACTTGTGGTAAGATAAGATTTGGACCCAACGTGCAGTTTCTGAGTTTTGACAAGCTACACATCACCAACCCTTTGCACGCCCGTGATCTCAACTGGTGTTGAGTCTTTCACAAGGTCCAGGTCACTACGGACCAAAATATGGATTTGGGGCAAAAAATACCATCAGGTACTTAAGAAAAATGATTATATAAAACTCTAAGCCTTGCTACCCTTTCATGGATCACTGCCTTGTCGTGGCGAAGGGGCTTGAGTAGCTCAATGAAGCTGTGAGCTATGCCATGTAGGGCTACCCAAGATGGACAGGTCACAGCAGAGAGTTCTGACTAAACGTGGTCCGCTGGAGAAGGAAGTGGCAACCCACTCCAGTACTCTTGCCAAGAAAACCCCATGGATTACAGAACAAAAAGGCTAAACGATATGACACTGGAAGATGAGACCCTCAGGTTGGAAGGTGTCCATTATGCTACTGGGGAAGAGCAGAACACAAGTACTAGTAGCTCCAGAAAGAGTGAAGTAGCTGGGCCAAAACTGAAAGGAAGCTCAGCTGTGGATGTGTCTGGAAGTGAAAGGAAAGTGCGATGCTGCAAAGAACAATACTACATAGGAACCTGGAACGTCAGATCTATGAATCAAGGCAAGCTAGATGTGGTCAAACATGAGATGTCAAGGCTGAACATCGACATCCTGGGAGTTAGTGAACTAAAGTGGACAGGAATGGGAGAATTTAATTCAGATGACCATTATATTTGCTACTGTGGGCAGGAATCCCTTAGAAGAAATGGAGTAGCCTTCATTGTGAACAAGAGAGTGAGAACAGCAGTACTGGGGTATAACCTCAAAAATGATAGAATGATTTCCATTAGGATCCAAGGCAAACCTTTCAACATCACAGTAATCCAAGTCTACGCCCCAACCACTGGTGCTGATGAGGAAGAAGTTGACCGCTTCTATGAAGACCTAGAACAGCTTCTAGAATTGACACCCAAAAAAGATGTCCTTCTCATCATAGGGGATTGGAATGCTAAAGTAGGCAGTCAAGAGGTAAGAGGAATAACAGGCAAGTTTGGTCTTGGAGTACAAAATGAAGCAGGGCAAAGACTGATAGAGTTCTGTCAGGAGAACACATTAGTCATAGCAAACACCCTTTTCCAGCAACACAAACGGCGACTGTACACATGGACTTCACCAGATGGTCTACATCGAAATCAGATTGATTACATTCTTTGCAGCCAAAGATGGAAAAGTTCCATACAGGCAGTCAAAACAAGACCTGGAGCTGACTGTGGCTCAGATCATCAGCTTCTTCTTGCCAAATTCAGGCTTAAACTGAAAAAAGT
The DNA here is from genome assembly GCA_029204185.1 of Lerista edwardsae. Taxonomy (NCBI): domain Eukaryota; kingdom Metazoa; phylum Chordata; class Lepidosauria; order Squamata; family Scincidae; genus Lerista; species Lerista edwardsae. The sequence continues at coordinate 10,246,265 of JAJKFI010000026.1, forward strand.
AGGGAAAACCGCTAGGCCCTCCACGTATGACCTAAATCAGATCCCCTACGAATATACAGTGGAGGTGACAAATAGATTTAGGGGCTTAGATTTGGTAGACAGAGTGCCTGAAGAACTTTGGACGGAGGTCTGTAACATTGTACAGGAGGCAGCAACTAAAACCATCCCAAAGAGGAAGAAATGCAAGAAGGCAAAGTGGCTGTCTGACGAGGCTTTACAAATAGCTGAGGAAAGGAGAGAAGCCAAAAGCAAGGGAGAAAGGAAAAGATATACCCAACTGAATGCAGATTTCCAGAGAACAGCAAGGAGAGATGGGAAGGCCTTCCTCAATGAGCAATGCAAAGAAATAGAGGAAAACAATAAAATGGGAAAGACTAGAGAACTTTTCAAGAAAATTGGAGATGTCAAAGGACAATTTCATGCTAAGGTAGGCACAATAAAGGACAAAAATGGCAAGGACCTAACAGAAGCAGATGAGATTCAGAAGAGGTGGCAAGAATACACAGAGGAACTCTATAAGGCCGATCTAAATGCTCCTGATAACCACAGTGGTACAGTCACTGAGCTCGAACCTGACATCCTGGAGAGTGAAGTCAAGTGGGCTTTAGAAAGCCTCACTAACAACAAAGCTAGTGGAGGTGACAGCATTCCAGCGGAATTACTCAAAATCTTAAAAGATGATGCTGTCCAAGTGCTGCTCTCCATATGCCAGCAAATTTGGAAAACCCAACAGTGGCCACAAGACTGGAAAAGATCAGTTTACATTCCAATCCCAAAGAAGGGCAATGCCAAAGATTGCTCGAATTACCGCACCATTGCACTCATTTCACATGCTAGCAAGGTCATGCTCAAAATCCTACAAGCTCGGCTTCAGCAGTATGTGAATCGAGAACTACCAGATGTACAAGCTGGTTTCCGAAGAGGCAGAGGAACTAGAGATCAAATTGCCAACCTTCGCTGGATCATGGAGAAAGCAAGAGAGTTCCAGAAAAACATCTACCTCTGCTTCATTGATTATGCTAAAGCCTTTGATTGTGTGGATCACAACAAACTGTGGCAAGTTCTTGAAGAGATGGGAGTTCCAGACCACCTGATCTGCCTTCTGAGAAACCTTTATGCGGGTCAGGAAGCAACAGTTAGAACTGGACATGGAACAACCGACTGGTTTAAAATTGGGAAAGGAGTACGACAAGGCTGTATATTGTCACCCTGCTTATTTAACTTATACGCAGAGTACATCATGAGGAAGGCAGGGCTGGATGACTCACAAGCTGGAATCAAGATTGCTGGGAGAAACATCAACAACCTCAGATATGCAGACGATACCACTCTACTGGCAGAAAGTGAGGAAGACCTAAAGAACCTTTTGATGAGGGTGAAAGAGGAAAGCGCCAAAATTGGTTTGAAGCTCAACATTAAAAAGACTAAGATCATGGCAACCACTCCCATCACTTCCTGGCAAATAGGAGGGGAAGAAATGGAAGCAGTGACAGACTTTATTTTCCTGGGCTCCAAGATCACCGCAGATGGTGACTGCAGCCATGAAATTAAAAGACGTTTACTTCTTGGGAAGAAAGCTATGGTGAACCTAGATAGCTTAATCAAAAGCCGAGACATCACCCTGCCAACAAAGGTTCGCATAGTCAAAGCGATGGTTTTCCCAGTAGCCATGTATGGCTGTGAGAGCTGGACCATAAGAAAGGCAGAGCGTCGAAGAATCGATGCTTTTGAATTATGGTGTTGGAGAAGACTCTTGAGAGTCCCCTGGACTGCAAAGAGATCCAATCGGTCAATTCTCCAGGAAGTCAAGCCTGATTGCTCCCTGGAAGGACAAATGCTGAAGCTGAAGCTCCAATACTTTGGCCACCTGATGAGAAGAGAGGACTCTTTAGAAAAGACCCTCATGCTGGGAAAGATTGAAGGCAAAAGGAGAAGGGGGCGACAGAGGATGAGATGGTTAGATAGTGTCACCGAAGCAATGAATATGAAATTGGGCGAACTCAGGAAGCTAGTGGAGGACAGGGAGGCCTGGCGTGCTGTGGTCCATGGGGTCGCGAAGAGTCGGACACGACTTAGCGACTGAACAACAACAACAAAGCCTTGCTAGCAACCTAGCCCAGCCAACATCTGGGCCCAATCCTACCCCTGCCATTCCAGAGCATGCTGTGTTGCTTACGGAGCGTGCGCTACTCCAATGGAGCGCACCGCTACTCCGGTGGATGGGGACCCACGAGACAGTTCAGGAGAGGTAAGTAAAACATGTTATTAAACACTTTTTTACTTACTTACCCACAGGCCGCCAGGTCTCCAATAGGTCTCCTCAGACCCAAGGGACTCCTGACGGTGGGTCTGAGCAGGGAAAGGATCCTGGTGTCCTTGGCTGCAGCCTCGTTCTTGCCCTGAACTGCCCCTGGCCTGGCCTGGCCCACTGCCTGCCCATGACCCTTCCCTGATGCCAACATACTGGGAATGGCAGAGGAGATTCGGGGGCTGCTGTTGGCTGCACACGGCCCCTGGCCTCTTTCCCTGGTGGTCACAGCCCACCCAACACAAGAGCAGCTTTCCCGCTTCCAGCTTGGGACTTGTCCTGCTGGGCTGCCAGACCCATTTGTGTAAGGATGGATCTTCGATAAGGTTGGGCTGTGTTTGGGGGGGGGGAACATCTTCAACGCCGTATTGCACTTGTTCTGCAAAACAAGCTCCGACCTTCACTTGCTGGGCTGTCAGGCTGCTGCCCATGCCTAGCACCAAATCCTATACATCAGTCTCAACCTTTTATAAATTACAGACTTCTGTGGTTGTAACTGGCTTGTTTGCAGCCTTGCATACTCCCATTTGTATATTAAGTTCCCATGAGAAAAGATTCAGGCTCAAAAGTAAAAGTAAAGGATAAACGTTGCCAGTTTGAGCACACAACATAAACTTCCTGGGTTCTCTCTTTTGTCTCTTCCAGAGCGGCGCACAGCAGGGAATCCAAACAAACAAACTGTCCTATAAATACTATAGGATAAACTTGGCACATCATCACATGGAAGGGAGGGAGGGAGGGAGGGAGGAAGCGCGACCTTCCCCACACGGACCACGGATGAGGCTGCATCTCATTCAGAATCGCCCACTGCTGCTTCCTGAGCAGAGTTTTGCTTTGCTGTTACGACCAGACGGAGATGATGGTTTCTGGAGGCCTCCCAGGATCACCACCGAGAACATACAGGGAGAAAACTCTGCAAATTAGGAAGGACATTCTGGACATGCTGCCTACGGACGGAAGGAGAAGACGGAGGGACGGGAATCTGGTGTGACTTCAGCTCTGGGGTCACAGGCTGAAGCGGCAAAAAAACCCAGGATGGGCTTATGCAAAGGGGGATTGTGGGAGGGGTGAATGACCAGACCGTGGCTCAAAGCATCCCCCCCCCCCCGCAAAAAAAGAACTCTTCAGAAACAGTGTCAAACTCGGTTGCTTGAGTCAAAATAGGAAGCCTGCTTGAGTAGTGAGACAAAACATAGTTGCACATGTGCAAATTTGCTGAACAACATAAGAACCTAAGAAGAGCCCTGCTGGATCAGAACAAAGGCCCATCTAGTCCAGCTTCCTGTATCTCACAGTGGCCCACCAGGTGCCTAAGGAATTCGGTAGACAACAAGATGCCTGCATCCTGTGGCCACTCCCTACAAGTTGTAGTACTATCAACATGCACCAAACAATGGGGTCAAGAGCTCCTTAGGTCAGCTTTCAATTGGCCCACTGCAATCCAGGCAAGAGCAATCAGGCCATGCGCTGCCATGCGCTGTAGGAGATCCCTAAGGGGGCATCTCTGTCCTGCCTCCAGCCACGTCACAACAGGAGCCTGACAACATTCGTGTCAGGATGGAAAAGAAGGCTGCTACCTGAGCCAACATTCCTTAGGCTACGTCCTTGTACACACCTGCCAGGGATCTCCTTGAATGGGACTTACTTCTGTGTTGACAGGTTGAGGACCTCATTAGCAGCTGTCAAAGTTGCCCAATAAAAAGGAACCTACTTCGCTACCTGCTTACATTTGCAAGGACCCAACGGGACAACATTGCACTTCACAGCATGAAAACAACTAAGGGCCCAATCCTACCCACTTTTTCAGCACTGATGCAGCTGTGCCAATGGAGCAAGTGCGGCATCCTGTATGGGGGGGGGTAATCACAAGGACCTCCTCAAGGTAAGAGAACGTTTGTTCCCTTAATTCACGGCTGAATCACTGCTGAAAAATTGGATGGGATTGGGCCCAAAGGCTGCAATCCTCAGTAGCAGGATGGGAACTCCAGTCTCTGGATTCGAGTCACATTAGTGAAGCTCCTGGTTTCTGTGTAGGAAAAAAAGTCATTTCCTCTGCATCATGTACGGTACTCCACCGTTTCCACAAATGCTGCCAGTCGGGCTGATAAATCTGGCAGCTCGTCGCAGAGTATGTGGCTTTGAGAGAACGTCAAAAGTGTGGGCAGTGCTGAATGAGTCCCACCCTCCCACTGCCTTTCCGAGGGAGTCCAATTATGAGCCCACAGTTGGCAATGGAATAAAGGACAATATAATAAGCATGTTGGTGCTGCTTTGAAATGTCCTTGTTAACCCCAAGACGAGGCTTAGAGTTGAGCTAAAGGGTTCGTTGTCGTAAGCTTTTACTTCGCATTATGAATGCTTGCCTGGCTGGAAAACAGACTGTCCGGTCGGGGGTATTTTACAGAGTGCTGGAATTATCCGGGCACTGGAAATGCTTGGCTGGTCCAAGGCTGCCACCGAGGGACCAGCCCTGCAGGAAGGACAGTCGCCTGCTTTGCTCCAGAGCTGCCCCGTGGACAGCACACTTTGATTCCATCCTCAGTTTGTGCATCTCAGGACTTACATCCTGCCTTTCCACTCCATGAAGTACTTGCGTCGTAAGCACTGAGGCATCAACAGACAAGGCCAATGAGAAACAAAACCCGGCAACAGTAAACAAACTCAATTGCCACAGAGAGACCCCAAGAAGATGAATGAACTCGGCTCCTTTGCACCATGTTGACTCGACTCCCTGAAAACTGCACGTGAAACTCCCTGAAAACTGAACTGCTTGGCTCCGGGAAACATTGGAGCGTAGTTGTCTTCCTGTGCATTGTCCTGGGATTTGAAACTCTCCTCCCACAAACAGTATTTTTAAGTTTCACTCTTAAGAATTTGGCTTCGGCATTTCCTGCCGCCCCACAGCTGAAACGCAGAAGGTTCCAGCCGAGCTGCCTCGGGGGCTCCTCACCTGCTGCCGCCCCATAATTATTGGAATACGGAGCATTTAATCCACAGCCCGTCTGGAAGCTGAAGAGTGAACACAACCCACTAATTGGCAACCAGTGTGTGTATAGGGGATGCCCAACCAGAAGCAAGGCTGCAAACAGAAACTTGGCCGATAAATTTGAAACCAAAAATCTCAATGTCTTATCTGGTTTATTGGGTTTTCCTCACTCAAGCAAAATTATCCTGCTGGCAAAGATGAGGAGTGATGCAAGCTAACTAACGCCACCTTTCCTCCAGCCCATCGATGGAACACCCAGTAGGCCATCCTCACAGACCCACGGATGGGTTGTCAAACTAAGAGCACAATCCTAACCTGGAGTTAGGCCGGCACAGTTAGGCTAACAAAGGTTGGCTGGCACAAGGGCCACTGTAAAGTATGTTTGGACCACTCTTGGAGTCCGAGGGGCCAGAACATAGATGTGTGCCACCCTCCCTGACTCTGAGAGGGGTCCAAATGTTCTTTACGGTGTCCCTTGTGCCAAACTGTGCTGGCCTAACTCCAGGTTAGGATTGCACCCTAAGAGAGGAATATACCTGGATACAGAAACTTTTCTGCCAATGTTGGTGTCAAAGGACCAAACTGATGTGATCCCCAAGTCATTGATCCACTTTCATCAAGCTACTGCTTCCCAGACTGTTCAGCCCGACCTCACCTCCATCGTCTTCCCTTTTGTCTTCTCTTTTGTCTCCTCATGTCAGATTTTAGACTGTCGGCTAAAACAGGGACTTGTGCCTTGGGGGAGGGCTCACCTTTCTTTCTAAGTCTAATGAAAGACATGGCACCCTCAAAATGCTTACGTTATCATTTTCAGCATTTCTCCCCCTTCCTTAAGGGATAACCAATGGCTTTCACCCTGTAATATTCAATGTGTTCCTGGGTGGAGGTTCATTAAACAATTGGGATGTATTTCTTTTGGTAATTTGTCAACCACCCTTTTATTTGGCAAAAAGCTGACAGAGCAGCATCTCACGGGAGGTGAAAGCAAAGCGATACCCTAACCTCCAAAACCATCACAAAGTGCAGAGGCAGCTCCCATTCCTGGGTGTTCACACCCAGCAGAACCATAAAATACAAACAAAAATAGCTCTTCCAGTTGCTGGGCAAGTAGGAGAGCTGCCAACTGGAACCAAAATAGCATCAGGGTCGGTACCAGGCAGAACGTCTGAGAAGGGCATTTCCAGTGGTGCCACAACCAAAAATCTGCCAGACCTCAGGCAGTGGAGGAACTTGACTTTCTGTAGGTAAGTATACAGTATGCAGGCCAAGTCAACATTCCCCATCAGCATTCCGAACCTTTGAGTGTGCCTCAAGAACCTCCCAGACAAAATGTTCTACAGCACTCTGAAGTCAACGTTCTTATTGTGGCACAAGTTTTCATATGCTCAAAATAGCCAGTGAGGTCTTGAGGAGCCTTAAGAACGCTTCAGACCTTAACATACGCACAAACCCTCACAAGCTAACTGCGTAATTGTTCGCTTTGCGCTTGGTACTTGTAGCTGGGCCCTGTGGCCACAGTCATCCCTCCAAGGCCACCATCCCTGAGCTCAGTGGGGCTTAGTTGCACGGTGGGTGTGGGTGTGGAATTGCACGGTGTCTGGCCATTGTGCCTGAACAGGGATTCTGAGTCCCTTTCTCCTGCTCCCAGTGGCCAGGTGCGTGCAGGGGAACAGGCTCCAGAGAAACGTGCAGAAGTCAGGAAGGTGCACCGGGAGCTTCTTGAACTGAAGGTTTCTCACAGGCACTCTGGGAAGGGCAGCAGACGGGCCAAGCGCCCAGCTAATTTGGCGCAGCGAGGGCTGGAAAGGCTAAGCCCTGAGAACTGGAGGAAAGCCCGCAGCCTGATTCCCGCTGGGGAGGCAGGAAGGCCAAGGCAGGAGAGAGACCAAACCGCAGTCCCTCCACGGCTTTCCTGCCACTGGCTGAGAGGAAACCGTCTGCGGCTGAGCGGCCTTCGTGCCTTTGCCCAACCTGCCTTCAAGTCAGCCACTGCCACGTCCTGGGCTGCGAATTCCACAAGCCAACTTTGCACTGTCCATCCGGAATCCCTTCCTGGTCAGTTTCGCCCACTGAAGTTTTTCTCCCTCTCACTCCACGCACAACTCCAGTCATGTTGTCCTCTGTCTCCCCTACCCTGAAACGGCCTGTTTCCCAAGCTAAGGAAGGCGGCTGGCGTTGGACGGGACAATCAGACAATCCTGTTCCATGCCAGCAGGACAAGAGGTGCTTGAAAATGGTGGGGAGTTTACTCAGAAGTAAGCTCATTGTGTTCATTAAGATCTAGGCTGTGATCTTATCCTACTCTCAGGAAGCAGACACCTCTAGTCTGGCCTGCTGGGCTGGCTGGCTCCCCAGACGTTCCATGGAAGCAGTCAGAGAAATCTCCTTAATCAGTGTGAAGGACCAGGCCCTGCCCCAATCAGCAGAAAGTTAAAGGAGAACATCAGCCAATCAGCGGCTATCCCAGTGCAGAAAATCCCACCCCCTCGGGCGCGATCCACCTGAGTCAAGACTGCGATGGCAGGTTTACCCGCCCAGCCGCTGTGTGGGGCGCAGTGAGCCAACGGGTGCCTTCAGAGGGGCTGGTGAGGTTGTGCCCCCCACCGGGACAAGGCACTGGGAGGAGAAGAGGGTTGTGATCTGGGCAGAGACCCACAGAAGCAGCATCAGCCTCCCCGGCAGAGCCGCACTCCCAAGGAAACGAATCAGCCATTCAGAGTCAACCAACAGCCCAGTCTGGAGCAGCTGCTCGGGCCTGATTGAGCGAGGCAGCGTGATTGATTGATTGATTGATTGATTGATTGATTGCAGCGGACCCCCGGCCCAGAGCCTGACCCGCCTCGTGAGGAGGGCGCACGCGGACCTCGGGGCGGCTTACCTTGTCCTTGTCTAGTTTAGCCCAGGCTGGGATCGGAATCCTGAGCACCTGGAGAGGGCAATCAGACACCGCTGGAGCGACAGCCGACGGGTTGGGTGGGAGGGGGCACGATGGGCGCGGCCAGGCCCAGGCCTCCCTCCCAGCCCCTCCTTTCAAAGGATCTCACCTAACGGGGTGGGGAACGATCCTGCCAGAGGTTATTAGGGGGAGCTGAATCTGTTGGGGAGCCGCCTGAGTGCCACCCTCGGTGCCGCTGTTGCCGCCTTCACACACCCCCAACCCACGACCCCTTCCCTGCAAACACGGAGCACTTTGTTCCATGGGCCCATCTGGGGCAGTCCAGAGGCAGGGGCAGGGGGGAGGGCCCCAGGCAAAGCTGCTCTGCTCGCCCCACTGACTGCCCGGCTGTAGCAGCAGGTGATCTGCCTGCTGCACTGGTGCGCCCCCCCCCAAAGTGCGGGGCCCAATGTGACGACATTGGTCACACCGGCTTAAGGCCGGCCCTGCATCTTACTGGAGGCCAGGGGAATTCTTTGAGACGGACAGCTGTTTCGGAGGACTCCGATGCCCAAGTTTTCTTGGCTGAGAGCCACTGTAACTAATCCTGATCCGCCAGCTGCAACCGTACCTGAGCTGCGTGGACCTGGCCACAGTGACCCATGCCCTAGTGACATCTAGATTAGACTATTGCAATGCGCTCTACGTGGGGCTGCCTTTGAAGACGGTCCGGAAATTACAACTAGTACAGAACGCGGCTGCTCGGGTGGTTGCTGGGGCACGTCGGTTTGACTCTGTCGAGCCACTGCTTCGGCGACTACACTGGCTGCCGGTTCTGTTCCGGGCCCAATTCAAAGTGCTGGTGTTGACCTTTAAAGCCCTTTACGGCTCGGGCCCAGGGTATTTGAGGGACCGCCTCCTTCCATATAACCCTACCCATACTCTGAGGTCATCTGGGGGGGCCCTTTTGACTGTGCCGCCACCAGGAGAGGTGAGAGGGGTGGCGGCCAGCAGGAGAGCCTTCTCGGCGGTGGCACCCCAACTTTGGAATACCCTCCCCTTAGAGTTAAGAACTGCTCCCTCGTTGGCGGTATTTCGGCGGGGGCTGAAGACCTTCTTGTTTAAACAGGCTTTTAGTTGCTGACAGGCTGGCTGGTCTTTGTATTCTTTTATTTTCTGTACCTGATCCATGGGATAATCATTGTATTGTATATTGTATTTTTATATTGTTTTTTAATCACTGTTTTTAAATTATGATGTTATTCTGTTTTTTAATTGTTTTTGTAATGCCGCCTTGAATGCCTTTTTAGGCAGAAAGGCGGGGTAAAAATCCTTAAAATAAATAAATAAATAAATAAATAAATAAATAAATAAATAAATAAATAAATAATCTGGTGCGAGTGTCAAGCAAAGACATGCCGCAGACACAAAACCGAGGGAACGGTGGGGTTGACTGTGCAGCGTCTTGAGCCACAGGGCGGACAGGGTGGCTGGAACCAAGCGCAGCTGCCGGCATCAGTTCAGCAGAATGTCTGGCCCTGCGGAGACTCCAGCTGTGCGCTGTCCTCTCTGGGCGAAGCTTCTCATGCTGCACTGGCAAAGTTTTAATCACCCGAGTCGGAGGAGATGCCCCTTGGCCGGGAGCCCACAAAGATGCTGAAGGGGCCACAAGCTCAGGAGGAGTCACTGTTCGTTGGCCCAGAATGAAGCAACAGACACCTCTGCTTGGAGGGATCTGATGCGCGAGGCTCGCTCGGCAGGAAAGGTCTGGGCGGAGGTTTCTGGGGGGTTCTGAGATTTTAAGAGTTTCTAATTAAATAGACATGTCACAATTTGCTTGTGTTACTGGTAGTTCATTTGCACAGTTACTTAGCCAAATTAAAACTACAGCAATACGTTCAAAACAATCTGTTTCGTTTTCATTTCTCTGCAAAAATGGGGCCGTACCCTGCTCTCTCTTCTTGCCTAGAGAAGTTTGAGAAAGGAAATGGGGCCAGAGGAGAGCATCATTCTCTCTCTCTCTCTCTCTCTCTCTGTGTGTGTGTGTGTGTGTGTGTGTGTGTGTGTGTGTATCGGGGGTGGGGAACAGGCCAAAGCAAGACCATTTACAGCCCAATCCTTGGTGCCGGCATTGAGCTCTTGCACCGGCCAGACGCTGTCGCGAACAGGCCGTAAAGCGCATCTGCGCATGGCAGCGCCAACGCTCAGGCATTGCAGCAGCACCGGCCATGCGCCAGGCGAGCATTGGCACTGCGTGGTCAGTGCAGGGCCTCCACGAGGGCGTTCTGGGGGTGTTACTAGGCGGCACAGTGGGCAGAGACGGCGGTTATGACACGGTTGTGACGCAGGACGGCCGTAGTGCCAAATCCTAAACCCCATCCCCAGCCATGGCGGCCCCGATTCAGGCCGCTCCTGTCCCCGTTCCTCTGCGCCTGCAAAACAGCAGGCGCAGATCCGAGCAGGCCCATAGGGGGTGACTGGGGCTTACGCGGGTGTAAGGGACAAACCTCCCCTCGGCCTGCCCTTCGCTGCTGCTGCCTCCTGATGGGCTTTAGGATACAGCCCTGCTACGTCGGCCTTACAAGGCCGGCACAGTACAGGATCGCGCCCTGAGAGCCGGACCTCAGAGGAGTGAGAACTCCACTCAGAATTGGGCCAGAGGTTTTGCATCTATAAAGGTCGATGTGACCACCTGCTTCTTTCAGTGTGGGGCCAGCTTTTGCCCTATTGGACCAATTTGGCCCAGCTGGGCCCCACTCCGCAGCGGACAGCAGGCTGTCTGCAGCCACAGCTGGCGCTTTGCACGGAGGTAAACCAGGCAGAGCAGAGCCTTTGCCGGGCCCTGGAGCGCACCCCGGCTTCCTGCTGGCCCAAAATCGGACCACTCTGGAAGCAGCTGGTGGCGATGCGGAGATGTCAGAATGTCACCCCCCACCTCCTCCCAGGCCATGCGCGGTGCTGGACCCAGTGCTGGGCCTGTGCCGCTGCTTGTTGTGGGAAGTGGGGGCCATGCAGTGTGGGGAGAGGGGGCTGAAAAGCCAATGTGTGGGCCCTGCAAGGACCATGCGGAATTGGGACTCCCACTCCCCAAGGCCGGCCGGCCTGCCTGCCTAGTAACATCCCAACCTGAGCACATCCTACTGTACTGGTTTTCCGCAGTAGCTGGGCACATTCTGTCACATCTACTGTAGTTCGGCCCAGACATTTGCGTGGGATCTAAATCAATGGAAACCCAAAGGATTCTTCACATCTGTACAACAGGAGCATCCTTTTGGAAATGCCCAATAATGTCTCCATTTGCTCAAGGAGTAGAGATGCATCTCGGCTCTCATTCAGGCAGCTCCACTGGACCTCGATGAATTCCACCAGCACAGCCTTCCACGTTCCCAGGACCTGTTTTCACACTTGCTCCCCCCAATATCCACCCCATGTGCAGGCATCACAACGCTGCGCATACTTCAGCGAAGGTGCACGCCAGAACCAAGGGGGTGCCACGCCCACAGGAGTCATTACTGCACCAACAAACATTAATGTATTGTATTCCTTATTGTAGCAACAGATCACATTCTCAGAGATCAAGATGGCAGCCAAGACCAAGAGATAGATAGATAGATAGATAGATAGATAGATAGATAGATAGATAGATAGATAGATAGATAGATAGATAGATAGATAGATAGATAGATAGATAGATA
>JAJKFI010000026.1:10258138-10300541 GCA_029204185.1 Lerista edwardsae
ATAGATAGATAGATAGATAGATAGATAGATAGATAGATAGATAGATACTGCAATTCCTTGACTAACTCAAAAAGAAATAGCAGGGCAAACAAGGATCTCGGTTTGAAAACATTCATTTGACATGAGTGAAAGTTCAGCCTTGTAAGCTTTGTTAAATCCAACATAACTGAATTGAATATAATTGAATTATGGGAAGGTAGTGAGTGTCCAGCTGCCCCCCCCAATAATTTTGAGTGAGTGAGTGAGTGAGTGAGTGAGTGAGTGAGTGAGTGAGTGAGTGTGTGTGTGTGTGTGTGTGTGTGTGTGTGTGTGTGTGTGTGTGTGTGTGTGTGTGAGAGAGAGAGAGAGAGAGAGAGAGATCAGGATTGGGAGCGCAGCTCATTAACTCCTCCCCTCCATGCTGCAGTCTTGGCAAAAGCTGTACCTCTGCAGGTGCTGCCATACCTGGAAGGGAAGCCTGTGCAGGTGCCTCAGGGGCGGAGTTTCCATCAGAGCAGCAGAGGGGTGAGAAAGAGGGAAATCCCTTCCCTGTTCCTGACCGTCCCGCTGTGTCCCCTCCGGCTATTTCTGGTTCAGGTCATAAATCCTGGCAGGGCCAGGACAACCTCGGGTTTGGCCCTTAAGTGGTGCTCCAGGGATCAGTGCTTGGTTATTTACTTAAGAGATTATCAGACTGATCTGTTTCCTCAAGGAGTGCCCTCAGTCTTGGCACCTGGACAAAGCCGTACTACCAATGCACGGGCAGCAGACCAAGCCTGCCCTCTCCCGAGACAGAGACGGGCGTTTGCAGGGAGCAGAGGTGGGAAAGAGGTGCCCCTCACAAGTGGCTCCGTTGGGAGGTGCCGACCCCTCCCCAGGGCAGAGCGAAGGCAGGGAGGGAGGGGAGCAGCAACGGCCAGGAAAGCCTCCGGAGCCCAGGTCTACCCACCGGTCTGCAGGCCCAGGTCCACTCGTCACTGGCACGGCAGACATTCCCACGGTGGGGACTCCCCCCCCCACCAAGCAGCAGTCATGGCAGATGCTCCGGAGCCCAGGTCTACCTGGCCTCCTGGCGGCCCCGCTAGGAACGATTCCAGCCCTCGATGGTGTCAGCCCTGCTGCCCACCTCCCGCCCCTGCTGGCGCCACTGCGGCATATCTGTCTTCCTTTGGCTTAAGCACAGCATCGTGCCCAAGGCCAGCTAAGCGCCCAGGTCCTCTGGCACGCGGGCGCTTTCTCACGCGGGAGATGCAGCGATGATGCGGGGGGGGGGGGAAGCAAACAGGAGCAGGCTTGGGGCACGATGACTGCAGTCGTTGCTCCGGGACCCCGTGGGCGGGGGGGGGCTCGTGCCGATTGTGCTGCGGCATCTGCAACCCCCGCCAGCCCTCCCTCCCGAGCTGTGCTGCTGGCTGGCCGTCCAGTGGTCTGTCCCCAAATGAGGCTGATTACGCGGAGCAGGGAGTCCCGTCGAACTCAGCAGGGCCCATTTCGGGTCAAACCAGGTGAGGACTGCCCTGCACACCTGCCAGGCCCCTCCCCTCCCCACCTCGGGGCTGGGATTCTCCATCCGACTCCCCCGCCACACACTCCCTGTCTTGCATTTTGCTTAACGTTAAGCTTTCCGTGGACGCTGCGGGCTGCGTTCTGACTGAGGCGTCTTTGATATTGGGCCCCGGGGTGGCGGCATTGTTTTAGGGTTTGTTTTTAAGCTTTTTGGATATGGTTTTCAATGCAATTGTTTTTGCTCTATGTTTCTTTTTGAACGGTTAGCCACCTCGGGCCCCCTTCGGTGTGGGATAGAAATAAATAAATAAATAAATAAATAAATAAATAAATAAATAAATAAATAAATAAAAATCCTGCCTGAAGAAGAACTCCGGAACACCTCAGCGCTTGCTCACTGCCGTTTCAGCTGGTCACAAAACTGGCAGAGTCGGCTCTGCAATACCCAGCAGATTACTCTAGAGTTGCATTTGGACCCGGCAGCTTTTGAAACCTTGGTTCCATTCTCATGCTATTCCACCTCCTCCCTATGTCATCTTCCATGCTGTTGACGTTTTCATTGGCAGCTTAAGAACAGTTTAAGAACCTCCGAAGAGCCCCAGTGCTGGATCAGGCCAAAGGGGGCCCCTCCAGCCCAGCTTCCTGCATCTCCCAGTGGCCCACCAGGTGCCTGAGGGAGCACACGGGACCACAGGACACCAGGTCCTCTTGCCACTCCCTGGCCTTTGGCAGTCGGAGACTGGCGACCTCTCAAACCTGCACAGCATCACCACGGCTGACAACCTGTCACAATTTGCTTGTTGTACGTTGCAAAAGTGCAGCCTGGCTGACGGTCCCAACTGATTTCCATCAAGCAGGCAGGGGTTGAAACCGCCCCTCCTGCGTTGCCACAGCCAGAGCATCTTACCTTGATGAACAGGAACTTCTTCAGCACTTTGAAGATTAAGTAGCCCCAGTACAGATGCAGCACCTGCAGGATCAGCAGCATCCCGTTGAAAAAGAAGTAGGCCGGGATGAGGGTTGTGGTGTAGAACGTGACGTAGTAGACTGTGGCCCGAAGGATCCTGAAAGGCAAAAGGCACTGTTAGAACCACCACCGCAGTGGAGGTCTGCTCTGGGCCTGGCTGACCTTCACAAGAACCCAGGGGCCACTGCACGCCTGGAAGGACACCCGCAGGAGGGGAGCGATGCAGCGCGATGCACGCGTGGATCATGGCCACCGACAGACCCGCCCCCGCTTCTTGCTTCCATCACTAGAGGCAGGTTTCCGGCCCCCAGCAGGGTGGAAATGGGCTTGAAATGCAGCAGGGAGAAGAGCGAAGGAAGAACGGAGGCAGGGCCAGGGGGGGCAGGGCGGGGGGCTACTCACCAGAAGGGGAAGAGAATGATCCGCGTGATGAAGAACACGATGGCGAAGATGAGGAAGAGCACGTTGCAGGTCCGCTCCCAGTTGGCGTACTTGAAGAGCTTGGCTGCCTGGAGGCCCGAGCAAGCCCGTCAGGAACTGGCCCGAGTGACCCCAGAGCTGGCCGCCGAGCGGCCCCCGGGCCAGCCAGCCAGGCTCTCTGCTCCGAGCAGGGACGGAGCGGCCGGGGCCCTCCCAAGTGGAGGCTGCTCCCTGGCAGCAGACCCTGCGCCTGGCCTGGCCGGCAACCGGAAGGGGTCCAGTCCGGGGTCCTGAGCAGCGGCAGAGACGTCAGGCAGGCAGCCCGGGCACCTCCCCCCGGAGTCCCCACGGCCGGCCCCTGGCACAGCAGCCCCCTCCCCCCCACTGCCCGGACTCCGCTGGGCTGCTCCAGGGGCTGACCCCCCCGCCACTCTGGCCTGGCCTGGCTGCTCTCGCCCTCTGGCACAGGGGCAGACCGCTGGGACTGGGGCCTCCCCAGAGACGCCTCCCGAGCCCCCGGGCCCCCCGCCTGCCTGCCGCTGGATCCTGCCCAGGCCCCGCCCAGGCTTTCCCCAGCCCTGCTCAGCTTTGCCCTGTCCCATCGTCCCTCTCTCCCAACACGGGGACGGGGGGACGGGGGACACAGCGGTTCCTCTCCCTCCCAGGGCTCTTCCCGCCCCCTCCCCACAGGCGAACCTGCCCTTCAGCCGCGCAGGTGCAAGGTGCAGGGCCCCACAGGCCGCCTGAGGGACAGCCGCTGTCCCCCCACGCTGCACTTCCCCAAGAGCACTCAGCGGGAGGCCAGAAGTGTGTGCTCTGCTGCTAAACTGCAGCCCCGCCCCAGTGTATGGGGGGGGGGGAGACGCAGGACGCCAGGGTCCACTTGTGGCACTGCAGATGTCCCTTGTCTGCTGAGAGAGGCCGCCTGGTCTCAGGTGCCAGGGAATGAAACGGTGCTCCTGGAAGGCCACGAGTCCACGCGGGGAGCCTCTCCCAGCTCAGATCCCCCAAGGACGTGACCCACAAGCACAGCAGGACGCGAGGAGTGCCGCCGCCTCCCTCCCTACCTCCAGCCAGACGTCTGCGGTGTCATGAACAATCATCACGAGCGTCCCGATGCGGATGTAGTTGGCACTCCAGGAGAAGAACATCAAGGCGAGGGCCGCAAAGTGGTGGAGAATTTGGGCCTTGAAATCCTGAGGACGTGAAGGGAAGAAGGAGGGACACAAACGAGAGTCAAGGGGGCCGGGCTGGGCCCCCGGACTGAGCCCACAACCCCACGGAAAGCCTGCGGCTGTGAAAGGAGAGAAATGCTGCCCTCTTCTGGCCAGTCTGCAGCAAGACAGCACAAATAAAGTAGGTACGACCAGAACAGGGATCACCCACCGGGACACTGCAGGAGGGGAGTGCAAAGACGGGGGGGGATGCTCTCACTGGCAGAGTGGGCACTTTTTCCTACGTCAAACAGCACCCAGGGGGGCCGCTGGGGCTCAGGAGGATTGCGGGTGCCGAGCTTCGTGCCTTCCATAGTGCAGTTTGTACCCCTTGGACCCAGCTCTGCTGTCAAAGGCAGGTGAGGACAGGTGTGTGTCCCTTCTTCCTCTTTATTAATTTATTTATTTATTCGAAGAGTTTCTGCCCCGCCTTTCCCGTGCCGAAGCAAATGCCCCCGGCGACAGAGAACCAGCAAAAGACAGTGACCGCCTTATGCCTTGTGGCAGCCCTTCAGGCGTTTGCGGAGTGCTCCCCTTCTCTTCTCCAGGCTCAACAGACCGAATCCCCCCAGCCTCTCCTCACGGGACGCGTCTTCCAGCCCTGACTCTGGAGTTCAGGGTCTGGAGTTCCGGAGAAGCACCACTTTGGGCCGTTCCTTTCGGCCCTCCTCTGGAGCCTGTTTGAGCCGCTGATCAGAAACGCTCCCACAGGCAAGGGGCAGGCAAGGGGCAAGGAGGCCGGTGGGGACGCTTCCTGGGGGACACCGGGGGCTGGTTGCCCGGACTTACCTTCCGTTTGGTGTCCAGCCCAAGGGTGATCAGCAGCGACCAGTAGAAGCTCATCTCCATCATGTAGTACCAGTACTGGGAGGGCAGCACGGACTGCAAAGAGGAAAGCAGAACGTTGGCGGGGGGGTGGGGGGGAGGCTGAGCGCCTGCGTGTGCATCAGGAGCAACACAGCCCGGAATTCCGTCAACTCGGTCCAGGGTTCCATTTGGCTGTCTGGGTGGACCAAGCCAGGCAGGGGTGACCTTGGCCCTGTCTAGGCTCTGAGTGTTGCCCTCACTGCCCAGATGCGGCCTCGGAGGCCCGGGTGGAAAGGAGCAGTCTGTGGGAGGGCAGATGGGTGGGGTGCCCCCCAAGGCGCCAGGAAGCCCCGTTTAAGTGGTCAGTGTTGGGTGAATGGCTGCAACACTACTATACCCAACAAGGGGGCAGCCAATCGTTTGCGGGGCAGTGTTTTTCCAGGGCTTTCGAGCCCCGACTCCCCCCCCCCACTTGTCCACATGACAGCTGTCAGGGGATGGAAAGGCTGGGGAGGGGCAAGACGGGACGGGACGGGACGGGCTGCAGGCAGGGAACAAGGATGCCCAGGTAGCTGCACTCACCTGAAATGGGTAGTTCACCCACACCTCCCAGATGTCGTGAAACCAGGGCTTCTGGAGGGAACAGAGAGAGCCGGAGAGGAGAGAAATGATTTTCTGCAGGATGGAACGCGGGGAACGCAGCAGCTCAGCGGCCCAGTTGTGGGCCAGGACAGCAGATGGTCCAGAGCACCTGTGGCTGGGAGCCGGGAGACCGCGCAAGGGCCACCTGCCCCTTGGGGGCCTTCTTCGGGCTGGTTGGTGATGGGCAAGGAACTGGTCTCCTCTGGAGGAAGCCGCCTTGCGTCAGTCAGCCCAGCACTCCGCCCAACTCATCCCTGCCACCTTGGCCCGGAGGGGTCTTCACAGGGCTCGGGGAAGGCCTCCTTCCTCGCCCAACCTGGAGCTGCTCCACCATTCAGCCACCCGTCCCGGGGCTCTGCCTTGTGGTTGCTGCCTATTTGCTTGGAAGACTCTCTCTCTCTCTCTCTCTCTCTCTCCCCCTCTGACCTGACCTGCAGCAAAAGCTCTGTGGGTGGCAGCGGCAGTCAATAAAGTAACTCCAACCACTGAATGTCGCAAGATTAACGCAGCAGGCCAGGGACACCTTGGGAAGGGGCAGGACAAAAGAGCGGAGCTGTAACTTCCAAAGGCTTTGCCTAGTGCAGAAGGAACACCAGAAGGCGCCAGTCGCATCTCCCATCCTGTGGGTGGGCTGCCACAGTCAGGAGTGCCCTCCCCAGGGCTGGGGGTCTGGCCTCCCCTCTCAGGAGTTTTGGGCACTGGGTAAAATGGATCGGTTGGCCCCAGGGTTTCAAATCAGGAGGTGCGTGTGGCACTCTGGGGCTCAGAGATGTGGCTGGGATGTGATGTGGCCCCTCTGCAGGACCAAGTATCCTTCAGGACCGTTTCTCCCCAGATGAAGGCGCAGGAGAGAGTCCCGCGTTCGGTCGCTGAGACCCTGCAGTGGGGGGGGGGCTACTCATGCGGCCCACCACCCACGGTTGCCTGAGCACTGCGGAGAGAACAGTGGGCCAAATGCTTTGAACGGTCCAAAGCAGCGCAGGGCTGGGGAACCAGGAAGTACTGATCAGCCAGGAAGCGACAGGCTCTGTGGCGCAGCTGCTGAGGGGCTCTCTTACTCAGTTGGGCTGCCACAGAATGCGTCTCTCGCGCTCTCGTGTCTATGCGCTCCACTCCCGGCCCTCCTCTTGACCCAGAGATCACATAAGCCCACCCCACAGAGGCCACTTCACCAGCTCACGCTGCGCCACAAGCCGCTGAGAAATTGGAGGAGGACACCTCGTTCAGCACAGCCCCCAAGAGGGACCCTGTGGCCGTGCCTCGAGAGAGCGATCTGAGCGATGGCAGCACCCAGCCCAATGCCAGCCTCTGCCTAGCAAGCAGCCACACCCAAACAGCTGAGCTGTGTGCCGTGGGAGGGGGCAACATGGAAGGGGGCAGGGAACAGATTGCACCTCACCCCTCCATAAGTCCCTGAGCTGCCAATGGGTCTCCTTGGGCCCATGCCAGTTCTGCAGCTGGCGCACATCCAAGGAGACAAAGGGGGCCTGCTGGCTGGCACCGGACGAGAGAGCACCTGGGCCAAGCTGCTCACCCAGGTGCCAACTCTCCTGCCTCTGACGCACCCGGCCCTCCCCCCGTCTGCCCTGCCCACCAGCTGACTCACCAGCGGGGGAGGGGTCCTCCCTACAGTCTGCAGCGGCAGCCCAGAAGCACACAGCTCTGTGCGAGCCTGGATCAGTCTGCAGCGCCACGAAGCTCGTAGCAGCCCCGGCACGCTGGTTCCGGCAGCAGCAGCAGCAGCAGCAGCAGCAGCAGCCAACAGGATTCGGCCCCAGGTTTTTCAAGCTCCCCCTTTCCCCTCCCCCCACCCTTTCACTTACATCATAGAGGAATATAAATCCAGCAATCGATGAAAACAGGTAGAAAGAAAGTCTCCAGCTGCAAGAACAAAACAAGGTTAAGAGCCCAGAGTCAGCGGGGACCGGGGCGGATGCAGACCGTAGTCGTCACCCTCCTGCCTACGGTGGGGATACGGGGAGTGCCGGGGGCAGGTTTGCCGGCTCTCCTTCGCCCCTCTCCTTCCCATAACTGAGTTCCCCTCTTCCCTCTCGTTGTCAGGGCTTGGCCTCGGTTTGCGTTGGCCAGAGCTGTCACCACCCAATCCCGTTCCTAGCCTTGGTGGCAAGTGGACCGCAGTCGGTCGCAACACTCCTGCAAATGCACCATGCTAATTGCGGTGAGCTCTCATCCCACAAGAAACGGACGGCTGGTTGCTTGGGGAGCATGCGCCATGCACCGCTTTATGCGCCCTGGAGGAAAAAGCTCCTCCTGAAGGAATTGTCCAGCTGCTGCCCGGGGGGGGGGGTGTAGCTGGAAGGGCACAAGGGTGGCGCCTTTTCCTCCCGTGGAGGGGATGATCGCGGACTGGGCTGCACCATTCCACGTCGCAGGCGGGAGCTGACCAGCGATGCTCCTCCAGACCAAAGCGCATGGGCAGCCAGCCCCGAAGCCCCCGAATGCGGCCAGTGCTGGCGGTGGGCTGCGAGGGGGCCACAGAGTCAGGGCGCCTTTCGCCCCAGGTCTCCTCTGCCTTCCCCCAGCCGGCTGCCAACACGGGCTGCTTTGACCTGCTGCCTGCGTGCGTGGGCGAGAGGCCCGCCCCTAGCCCTGCTCTCGGCTGCACCGTCTCCCTCAAGCCCCGGGGCGTGGGGCCTCCAGAGCCAGTCCTGCCTTCCGGTTCATTTCCCAGGGGTCTGTGCGAGCCAAGCGGAGACCACAGTGGGCTTCCTGGCCCCGGAGCACCATCAGGGCAGAGGTGGCAGCGGCAACGGGTGGCGCCCCAGGTCCTGCCCCCCCTGCCGAGACACGGCCCAGGGCTCTTCGGCCTCTCTTGTGCCATGATGACCCCAGTCAGCCAGCCAGCCAGCCAGCCAGGAGCCTGGGGGCCCCGCTGTCGGCCCGGCCCCTCCCAGGACATCTCTGCCCCCTCTCCCCTCCCAGCACTGCTCGTGGCAACGAGATACTCTGGCTGGGGAGAGCAGGGAGAGGGCCCTGAAGCCTGGCTCTGCGAGCCCAGGGGGAAGAACACTGCCCTGCTCCATGCAGTGCAACGTTCTGCAACCAACACTGGTGGCAGGGGGGAGCGCTCGCAGGCGTCTTCCTGCGCTCTGGGAACGGGACGTGACGGCGTTGGGGCTCTCCTTCTGTGAGAGAGGCCTGGGCCGGCTCAGCTGCAGCAAGGCGGCCGCGTCACACTGGCTGCGGCCCAGATCCGAGCCTGGCCGCGGCTCCGACACGCAGGCTGAGCGAGGCGGAGGGACTGCACGCACCAAGCCAGGACACCCCACCCCGACTCCCTACGAAGCCCCCCCCCCGGCCCCTCCCACGGCTGCTCCTCACCAAACTTCCTGGAATTTCTTGTGCACCGTCGGGATGGCCAGATTGCGCCGCCGCCTGAACCACTTCTCCACCGAGTGCACCGTCCAGTTGCACTTCTTGGCTAGTTTTCGCAACTCCGACTATGCGGGGGGGGGGGGAGAGTCAGTGACACACGGGTTAGAACGGGGGTGGGTGGGTTGTTTTTCAGTTTTATGCCACCTGTGGACTGGGAGTGCAATCCTAACCTGGAGTGAGGCCGGCACAAGGGCCACTGCCAAGCGTGCGCACAGACCTGCCCCCCCTCCCTGACCCCGAGAGTCCCCCGACTCCCCTATAGCGACGCCACTGCTGGGAGCCATCTTGGGCGGAAAAGAGGGACTGAAAAATAAGCAGCCAACCCAGTCCTGAGACAACGCCAGGAGCCACTTTGGAAGCCTTGGATGGAGCTTGCCAGGGCCGTACAAGGCTGAGGGGGAGCGAGAGGGCGCTGCGACTGGGGGCTGTCTCCAAAGAAGCTGCTTTAAAAAAAAGATAAATCCATACCTGGAGGGGTTTGGTGGAGCACTCCCTGAAAAACGCTTCCAGAGTGGGGTTTGTCTGGGGTTTGACCCGCCTCTTGTTCTTTATGCCCATAAAGCTTGCCAGAGGGACAGCGATGCATCTGGAACGACACAAAGAGTGAGGCCCTCTCGAGGTGATGCAAAGGACTCTGGTCTCTCTGCGGGAAACACCAAGTTCTGCTGCTGCCCTGCTGCCAGGGCCTTGTGTGGTGCCCCTCGCCCAGACATGGAAAATGGGGGTTCCATTTTGAGAGGTGGAAAGTCGGAAAGGAAATAAAGCACAGAGAGACAGACTCCCTTCCCACCCTAACCTCCCTCTCAGGATTGCTGTGAAATTAAAACGGAGAAAGAATCATTGACACCCTCTGAGCTCCCAGAAGGAGGCAGGGAAGGAGATAAACACGACACAGAAAATGAAAACAATTTCTGGTGCCCTCGCTCAGCCGGGCAATCCGCTGCTCACACTCATTTGGGTTTCATTCCAGAAACCGCTGTTGGCCGAGGAGAACCATCTTTTCGTCTTTCCTGCATTCTTGAAGCTGCAGACAGCAAATGACACTCAAAGGGGGAAATGACAGCCGTGCCTTACCTCTCCACGAAGAACCTGACAATCAGCATCCCGAAGGCGTAGGGGAGGGTGGCGTACAGCTGCTGTGGCTTGGGGAAGATGTAGCCATTGCGGTCTGCAAAGTTTTCCCACGAGCAGTTCTTTGGTATGTAGATGTCCTTCCACCAGAACCAGTCGTTCAGGATCCTCAGTATATGTGCCATTCTGATTGAGCAAGACAAGGAGGAGAATTAGCCCAGCGGAAACGTGTGCATTGAGCCTGCTCTGCAGTGTAACGTTCAAGTTTGGCCCCCAAAGGGCCTCTAGTCTGCACAACCGATTCAGCCAAATACAGTTCTGTGGGTCAGTGACAAAGACGACGATTTCCTGGCCCCGGCCAGTCAGCCCATTTAACTTCAGCTCAGCCCCTTGAGGCCGAACCACATTCACAAAGGTCTACATAGAGACCACTTTGCACATAGGCAATAAGGTGCCACTTGAATGCTAGCAGTGGTCCTGCCTGGCAGCCGCTCTCACACAGGGTTCTGCTGAATGCAAACGTTTGGGGAGTCTGTACATGCCAGCAATTCCCCACTGTGTGCCGTGACAAGGGCTGAAGCGGGTCTTGAGATGCGATGCCATCACTGCTGGTGCCTCCAGTGGGCATCCAGTCCTATGCCCAAGAGCAGCACTGCAGCATCCCACAGGCAGTGACATCATCCCGGCAGAAGAGAATTCTGCCGGCAGAAGAACTCTCACAATTACAGCAGCAGTCTTGGACGTGTCCCCATTTGCTCCGGAAGTTCCCATCCCTGACTGACAAGAGGGCGGGAAGGGTGGTGCTGGAATTGCCGTAACAATGGGATTGTCTTTCGGTGGCAAGGAATAGGCCTCCCAACCACTGCAGGGCCTACGGAAAGGGCACAGACACGTCACGCTGAATGCCAGGCGGGACAGGACTCCATTTCCTTGGCGATGCACACACAGCAAAGGGTGTTTTAAACACAGCAATTCCTTGCCTATTTGGCATTCTTCCTCATTCCCCCCCCCCCAAAAAAAAACATGAAGAAGTTGCCACAAGTCTTCCACTCATTTTTTTAAACTTGAATAGTAACTGCTGGTGGGAGAGCAAATCAGGATTGGGCCCCTAGCCACTGTTCCCTGCAGCGGTCTGACTGTGCGGCTGTGACAGCGGTCCTGCACAGTTGAAAGATGCCGCTGTGCACCAGTCTGCTCTCGTGCCCCTCTCCCCCTGTGGAGCCTGCCAGATGGAAGCCAGGCATGCGTTGTGGGTGCTTGGAAGTGACCCTCCTCTCGCCCCCCTTCCCTCAATCTCAGGAAGGCCAGGAATGCTCGTGCAGGTCACCGATAGGAGGACACTACACAGGGCCGTTCTGTTTGTGCTGCCTCTAAAAGGATCTCAGCATTCACAACGCCATAAACTTCTGGAGGTGGCAGCACAGCGTAGGATTGGGCCACGAGTCTCACTGAACAATTCCTTACTTTCCTACTTACAGTGGGACTGTAGTTTTTCTCCCCCCAACCCCCACCACATGCACATCAAGATGACTATGTTTTGTTTAGTGCCAATGTTTAGTATCACAAGGTCCGAAGCAAACTGATGCCCAAAGGAAATTCACGACAGACTATGGAAGTGCTTCAGCCATCACCGTGCTCTTCGGCTGATAGCTGAACACATCGTTTTTTTTAAATAGCAAAGCTGTTGCATCACAGATTGTGCACAAGAGAAGGACGTGGGCACATCAATACTTGCGTGAGTGAATCAATAACTGAAATCAGTGTTTCTTGGCTAGGGTTCCTTTTTCCAAAGTACGTCGTGTATGACACAACTTGTTTCCGGCCTACAGGTTTAAAAGTCATACGATCAGCAGGTACCGAAGACCAACACAGCAGGACAGACTCGTTCCACCTGCTGAGGAAAAGGATCTTCTGCAAGGATGCAGGAACAAGCTACGTGTCTCAACAGGACCAGTCAGTGCATCAATTCATCAGGGTTGCTACATCCCAGTCCTGTCCAAATCCCAACGCGGCAGTGACGTGGTGCTGCTGCTGGTGCACCTGTATCCTGCCAGGTTTGGGGCTGCTGGAGGTTTCCTTGGGGTAAATGGTGGGACGTTTGCCCCCTTGCCCCGGCGTAAGCCCAGCAGCAGCTATGAATTGACTTGGACCTGTGCCAGGCCAGCAACATCTCTGGCATCAGCCTGAGTTGACCTGGGCAGGTGCACCAGGCCCAGGAAGTGTGGGGGGGGAGGCTGCAGCACGCACTGGTGCCACCAGTCCTGCCCCCGCCAAGGCCTGATCCACCCACCACCCCTCCCCTTCCAGCAGGACATGGCAGGTGGGAATGGGCTGCCTTCCCTTCCCCACGCTTTGCGACCCCTTGAGAATCTCACTCGCTCAGCCTGTTTTTGAGGCAAAAAAGAACGCCGGAGTCAAAAGGAGGCGCTTCTGGCCATTTGCAGGCTTCTGACCAGTGGGAGTTGCTGCCACTTTCTATGTGGTCCTTCGTGTGGCCACTTTAGGCGACTCTTGTTTTCCTAGCCAGCCTCAGGAAACACCTTTTTGGCTTTTAGAAGCAAAGCAGGGAAGGTCACTGTCGAGGAAATGGAAAGGACCACTGCAGATGGCAGAAAGAGTAAACGTGGTCCTGATTCCTGGCATGTGCCACAGAAGCCCGCCCTTATGGTCATCTCCAAAATCCTGGAGGGTGTGGAGTTTCTTAGCAACTGGCAAAAAACACACACAATGGGAGCTGTCAAGATTTCAAGCTTGCCCAAACAGTTCAGGACTCCAGTTCTTTCACAGTCCAAATACCAGTTGGAACTCAAGTACATCCGCTTCCAAATGCCTGCGTTGCCTTTTTGCACCTTTTTACATCTTTAGGCAAAAGTAAGGAAGGTGCTTTGTTAAGAGCTGGGGTAGAATTAGCAGTCGGAGTGTAGCCAGAGAGAGCTGGGTTCAAACCCATCCAAAAATGCACTGGCTGGCCTTGGGGAGATCATGCCTCTCAGGCTCAACTTTCTGCACAGAGTCAATGAAATGGGACAATTCTAGACCCAATGCCCCCAGTTGCTTGGCGGAGGAGAAGGAGGAACATGAAGGAAAACCAAAAACGAAACTTACCCCATCCATAAGAGCTTTGTTAATCTCGGAATTTAATTTGTGTTATTTCACTAAGGGTGCAGTCCTACCCTGGAGTTAGGCCAGCACAGTTTGGCCAGCACAAGGGACACCATACTGCGTGTTTGGGCCACTCTCTGAGTCAGGGAGGATGATGCACGTCTGTGAGCTGGCCTCTCTGACGCCGAGAGTGGTCCAAACCTACTTTACGGTGTCCCTTGTGCCGGCCAAACTTTGCTGGCCTAACTGTGCCAGCCTCACTCCAGGTTAGGATTGCGCCCTTATTTGAAAATGTATAAGCTGCCATCTAACCCACTTTGGCTCTTGGGACACCCAAGAACAACAAAAACGAAAACAAACAAGCTTCACTGTAACAGATCCTCAGCAAGCCAGTGAAATGCACGATGTGCCTGGCAGGACTGAGATGTCCCGGTGAAAACTGTTTTTTGACGTGTGTGTGCGTGCGTGCATGTGCGTGTGTGTGTGCGCGCACACGCACACGCGCCCCTTTGCAAGTGTATAGGAGGGCAGGTCCCTTTCATGGATCACTGCCTTGTCGTGGCGAAGGGGCTTGAGTAGCTCAATGAAGCTGTGAGCTGTGCCATGTAGGGTTACCCAAGATAGACAGGTCATAGTAGAGAGTTCTGACTAAACGTGATCCGCTGGAGAAGGAAATGGCAACCCACTCCAGTACTCTTGCCAAGAAAACCTCATGGATTACAAAACTAAAAGGCTAAACGATATGACACTGGAAGATGAGACCCTCAGGTCGGAAGGTGTCCATTACGCTACTGGGGAAGAGCAGAGCACGAGTACTAGTAGCTCCAGAAAGAGTGAGGTAGCTGGGCCAAAATCGGAAGGAAGCTCAGCTGTGGATGTGTCTGGAAGTGAAAGGAAAGTGCGATGCTGCAAAGAACAATACTGCATAGGAACCTGGAACATCAGATCTATGAATCAAGGTAAGCTAGATGTGGTCAAAAGCGAGATGTCAAGGCTGAACATCGACATCATGGGAGTTAGTGAGCTAAAATGGACAGGAATGGGGGAATTTAATTCAGATGACCATTATATCTGCTACTGTGGGCAGGAATCCCTTAGAAGAAATGGAGTAGCCTTCATCGTGAACACGAGAGTGAGAAAAGCAGTACTGGGGTATAACCTCAACAATGATAGAATGATTTCAATTCGGATCCAAGGCAAACCTTTCAACATCACAGTAATCCAAGTCTACGCCCCAACCACTGATGCTGAAAAGGAAGAAGTTGACCGTTTCTATGAAGACCTAGAACAGCTTCTAGAATCAACACCCAAAAAAGATGTCCTTCTCATCATAGGGGATTGGAATGCTAAAGAAGGCAGTCAAGAGATACTAGGAATAACAGGCAAGTTTGGTCTTGGAGTACAAAATGAAGCAGGGCAAAGACTAATAGAGTTTTGTCAGGAGAACACAGTAGTCATAGCAAACACGCTTTTCCAGCAACACAAACGGCGACTGTACACATGGACTTCACCAGATGGTCTACATCAAAATCAGATTGATTACGTTCTTTGCAGCCAAAGATGGAGAAGTTCTATACAGGCAGTAAAAACAAGACCTGGAGTTCTATACAGGCAGTAAAAACAAGACCTGGAGCATGACTCAGATCATGAGCTTCTTATTGCAAAATTCAGGCTTAAACTGAAAAAAGTAGGGAAAACCACTAGGCCCTCCATATATGACCTAAATCAGATCCCATACGAATATACCGTGGAGGTGACAAATAGATTTAGGGGCTTAGATTTGGTAGACAGAGTGCCTGAAGAACTTTGGACAGAGGTCTGTAACACTGTACAGGAAGCAGCAACTAAAACCATCCCAAAGAGAAAGAAATGCAAGCAGGCAAAGTGGCTGTCTGACGAGGCTTTACAAATAGCTGAGGAAAGAAGGGAAGCCAAAAGCAAGGGAGAAAGGGAAAGATATACCCAACTGAATGCAGATTTCCAGAGAACAGCAAGGAGAGATGGGAAGGCCTTCCTCAATGAGCAATGCAAAGAAATAGAGGAAAACAATAAAATGGGAAAGACTAGAGAACTTTTCAAGAAAATTGGAGATGTCAAAGGACAATTTCATGCTAAGGTAGGCACAATAAAGGACAAGAACGGCAAGGACCTAACAGAAGCAGATGAGATTAAGAAGAGGTGGCAAGAATACACAGAGGAACTATTTAAGGCCGATCTCAATGTTCCTGATAACCACAATGGTGCCGTCACTGAGCTCGAACCTGATATCCTGGAGTGTGAAGTCAAGTGGGCTTTAGAAAGCATCACTAACAACAAAGCTACTGGAGGTGACAGCATTCCAGCTGAGTTACTCAAAATCTTAAAAGATGATGCTGTCAAAGTGCTGCACTTCATATGCCAGCAAATTTGGAAAACCCAACAGTGGCCACAAGACTGGAAAAGATCAGTTTACATTCCAATCCCAAAGAAGGGCAATGCCAAAGATTGCTCAAACTACCGCACCATTGCACTCATTTCACATGCTAGCAAGGTGATGCTCAAAATCCTACAAGCTAGGCTTCAGCAGTATGTGAATCGAGAACTACCAGATGTACAAGCTGATTTCCGAAGAGGCAGAGGAACTAGAGATCAAATTGCCAACATTTGCTGGATCATGGAGAAAGCAAGAGAGTTCCAGAAAAACATCTACCTCTGCTTCATTGACTATGCCAAAGCCTTTGATTGTGTGGATCACAACAAACTGTGGCAAGTTCTTGAAGGGATGGGAGTACCAGATCACCTTATCTGTCTTCTGAGAAACCTGTTAGAACTGGACAGTTAGAACTGGACATGGAACAACCGACTGGTTTCAAATTGGGAAAGGAGTATGACAAGGCTGTATACTGTCACCCTGCTTATTTAATGTATATGCACCCTGCTTATTTAACTTATATGAGGAAGGCTGGGCTGGATGATTCACAGGCTGGAATCAAGATTGCTGGGAGAAATATCAACAACCTCAGATATGCAGACAACACCACTCTAATGGCAGAAAGTGAGGAAGACCTAAAGAACCTTCTGATGAGGTGAAAGAGGAAAGTGCCAAAATTGGCTTGAAGCTCAACATTAAAAAAACTAAGATCATGGCAACCACTCCCATCAATTCCTGGCAAATAGAAGGGGAAGAAATGGAAGCAGTGACAGACTTTATTTTCCTGGGCTGCAGATGGTGACTGCAGCCATGAAATTAAAAGACTTTACCTCTTGGGAGGAAAGCTATGGCGAACCTAGACAACTTAATCAAAAGCCGAGATCACCCTCCCAATAAAGGTTCGCACAGTCAAAGCGATGGTTTTCCCAGCAGCAATGTATGGCTGTGAGAGCTGGACCCTAAGAAAGGCAGAGCGCCGAAGAATAGATGCTTTTGAATTATGGTGCTGGAGTCTTGAGAGTCCCCTGGACTGGAAGGAGACCCAATTGGGCAAGTCAAGCCTGATTGCTCCTTGGAACGACAAATCCTGAAGCTGAAGCTGAAGTACTTTGGCCACCTCCTGAGAAGAGAGGACTCTTGAGAAAAGACCCTCCTGCTGGGAAAGATGGAAGGCAAAAGAAGAAGGGGGCGGCAGAGGATGAGATGGTTAGAGAGTGTCACCGAAGCGATGAACATGAAATTGGGCGAACTCCGGAAGCAAGCGGAGGACAGGGAGGCCTGGCGTGCTGTGGTCCAGGGGGTCGCGAAGAGTCGGACGCAACTTAGCGACTGAACAACAACAAAGTAACAGGAAGAAGCAGATGCTGCCGCTGGGAAGGGCTGGCTCCGAGCACTGAGCGCCCAGTCCAGGAGTGAGGCCGGCACAAGGGCCACTGGAAAGTGTGTTTGGACCACTCTCAGACGGGCGCCCTCCCCCCCGAACTCCAACCAAGAGGGTCCAGACGCCCTCCAACCAAGAGGGGGATGGTGGCCCCTCTGCCAGCCCCACTTTGCTGGCCTAACTGCCCCGGCCGAACTCCAGGCTAGGATGGCGCTCTGAGGCCGACGCAGGCATTCTGAAGGCAGCAGAAAACCACACACTAAATTCTCAGAGTCCCACCGGGCAGGATTTAATTGGTGTGCAAACGGGCAGAGCAACCTGCTGCCTCACACCACAAACCACCCCCAGTCAGGCTTGCCTTTTGGGGCTCCACACTTTTAAGACTCCACCCTTTTGGGTCCAGTCCAAGGCAAATAGCCTTAACTCTGCTGAGACAGGATCTGCCCCTCCTCAGGTAATGGGCCATCCGGGGTTACTCCCTCTCGGTCTCCCAGCAGTTCCTCTCTACCCTGCCGGTTGTGTCTAACCTGCCGGTTGTGTTCCTCTGACTGAGCAGCTCTCCTATCTCTCCACCGTCTTCTTCACTTCTCTCCAAATCTTAGGATCTTAGGGGAAGGACCTCTTCCTTCAAAGCCCAGCATCTTCATCTTTCCATATTTCCCCACTCACTCCTCTGAGAGCATGTAACCGGGGGGGGGGGGTATCCTGCCTCTGTGACACTCCCAGAAAGACACAACATTTCAGGGAAGTTTGATAAGATTCTATTCCCAACATCAGCATGCCCAGGTAAGGCTGGAATTTCTGGTAACACACCCTGATTTAGATCCTATACGTAGAGGTGTTTGTTTCCAGTGAGTAAGATGAGAATACAGCCCAAGTCCTACTGAACATAATGGGCTAAGTAAGTAACACCAATACCTCTGCATACACACTGCAGTCCTATAAGCCAGTGGTTCTCAACCTGGGGGTCACAAAGAGCATGGGGCCGCCATCTTTACGAGTAGGGCACCCCCATCTTGGAAGCTTCAATTTGGCTAGGGAAGAGGCTCCCCATTAAACTGCCACTTCCTCGGTGCCTGTGGCTGCCTTGCAATGGGCTCGTCCTGGTGCGTGGAACGGAGTCTCTCCCGGGTCGCTTTTGGGCAGGAATGTCACACCTTCCATGTGCGTGTGCTTCCAGATGAATCTCAGCAGGAGAAGAGGGACACAGATACCCTTTGGATAAAATTATTTTAGATAATTTGGCTTAACCGCCTTGCTCAGCAATGGCACAGAGAAGCACAATGCGTTCTGTGCCAAGTTGTTCTCAGTGCTGAATCAATCACTGAACTCAAAACACAAATGTCACTTGGATACAAGGCATTCAGAACATTCTGAAAAGGATGTGGAGTTCTTTCAACTTTCAGAAAGTGTGACTTATTAAAAACAACAATGACTTCCTGCTTCATGACATCCCTTCCAGCCTTTGGTCTTAAGGGGGTCCTGACAGGTTGCTGGTGCAAAAAAGGTTGGGAACCACTGCTATAAACACTTTCCTGGCAGTAAGTCTAATTGAACACAAATGGCTGCTGCCATTTCTTCGGAAAACCTCACATTCACTATTTTTCGTCAGTTTGCATCTGTCACTCCCCTCAAGTGAAGATTTAAAAAAATGTCAGAAGGGGCACCAAGCGGTCATGAAATATTGTTTGGGTTAAATATATGTTGGACCACAACAGCAATAATTACTGGTAGCAAAGTCCAATGAGCTGCTACGTTTTATTAACCTTGTAATATGACAGGGTTAGGTGTATGAAAGGAAAATTGTTTTGGAATTGTTTGTAAAAATCGACTCCATTGCACACTTGAATTTCCCCAGGTGTGAGGATCTGGGCGGTCCTCTTGCGTAAGAACCTGCCTATTGCGGGCATCGCGAGAAACGCCGTAATTAATAATTGTCCCCAGCGGACACACTCTTCATGCAGGGCTGAGCAGGGTGGATGTTGCAGTGCCGTGGGAGCAGGGACTGTTCACAAAGTGTGGTTAGTGTTTCGTTTTTGCTTAACTGCAAACTGATTGCAGACCGTCACGCCGGATTAACCTGCCAAGCCTCCACCTGCTGCTCTTAGCTGTGGCTCTCCAGCTGTGCATCACGCGCTGCCTCGTGGCTGGAGGGCAGGGCACAGCGAGGCCTGGGGCGGTTGTTCTTCTGAAGAGCAGTCCTGAGTTTATCCTCCGAACATCCTCTTCAGTGCAGAGGTATTAAGCTTTGCGTTTAGAGAGCAGCAGCTCAGCCGTGTAGTGAGTGGACATGAAAGCAAGTCAGGCCTGGCGGGTGGCCAGTGAGGCCTCGGAGAGGGACCGATCCACAGTTCCAGCCAGCAGACTGTAGACGTGCCACAAGGTACTGAACTTCCTTCCCGAACGCTGCCCTAACCCTGAAGAACCACCAAGCACAAGCCTAGGCAGTCTCCTCAGAAGTAAGTTCCATGTGCTCAATGGGATTTACTCCCAGGAAAGTGAGCATAGGATTGCGGTCTCAGAAGCATTGCAAAGGCTTGATCTTCTGCCATGCTGCAGTTCAGGACAGTTTGTATGTATTTTCGACAGATACAATTTGCATAAGTGTGTTTAAAGGCGCCGCCCCCAAGCTCTTGGTAAGGGGTGATCAGAGATGAACTGCCGGTTCATGCTTTGCACCAGTGATGTCATGCACCCACTACGCACCACTGCGCGAGTACCGGTTTCTAGAAGTTGAGCTGGCCCCGCCCACTTGAAGCTGGCCCCTGCTATTTAACCAGGGAACAGCTGAAGCAAAATATGTATATACACATCTCTAGAAAGCAAAGCACTAAAAATTAGGGCTGTTTTCCCACAAGCCAAGCGAGGGCCCAGCGACATGCTGTTCACGCCATGAAGATGCTGCCCAAATGCTCTCCGTGTGGCGATTAATCTCCCCCCTTTTGTAATGTTTGGGAAATTGACTTGTGCTGCACCATCATCAAAGCACGAGTCAGCATACCCACAACGCATTGCCATCGTCCAGTCATGGCGCACTCGCATCATAGTGCCGCTGTGCCACAGGGCAAGCCTTCCCACGCACGGAAGCAAGGGGGAGCCCGCTGGAAGGATGCGCTCAGGGCCGTCTCGTGACCCAAAGTGAGTGGACTCACCTGGACACAGGCCGGAGGCCCATCCAGGCCAGCTTCCTGGCTTGGCGCCAGGAGTTGTAACGCCCGGCCGGGGGGGCCGGTATCCTGGCATCCCTCGTATTCCTGGCTGCACTATATTCGCTTTGCAGCACTGAGAAGCTGCAAGAGCGGCAGATCTCCGCTTCCATTTCGCCCACTTGTAAATATCAGTTAATCAAGTGGCCCATTCTCCTAATTTGTCTCAAGTGTTCATGTGTGTGTGTGTGTGTGTGTGTGTGTGCGCGCGCGTGCGCGCGTGCGTGCACAAACAAAAAACTTGCATCTCTTTGCCACTTCCCTGCATCCAGCACTCCTCTAAAATAAGGTTAAGCTCCCCATCTTGGCCTGTAGCCTGCGATGGATTTTTCCTCCAGAAATCTGTCCAGTCCCCTCTTAAAGGCACGCAGGCCGTATGGAATGTACGCGT
This sequence comes from Lerista edwardsae, assembly GCA_029204185.1. NCBI lineage: Eukaryota > Metazoa > Chordata > Lepidosauria > Squamata > Scincidae > Lerista > Lerista edwardsae. The sequence goes on from JAJKFI010000026.1 coordinate 10,278,631, forward strand.
GGAATGTACGGCATCAATAAGTCTATGTGATGTGAACTTTGCACCACAGTCTGTTCAGTGAAGCAACCCAAATGTCCAAGAATGTGGGGTGCAGCTGATGTCTTTGGAACCTTCCAGGAGGTCACCCCCCTCCGTGGCGAACCGACGTGGGGGGCCAGCTTGCTTTGGGTTTGGTCCCAAGTCACACCACGTGCAGCCATATCTTCCAGAGTCGGGCCCTTCTTTCCATCCAGCTCAGCACTGCTTGCCATCACTGGCCCCCCTTTCCAGCCTTCCCCAGCCCTAGGTGGAGGTGTGCGGACTGACTGTCACACCTTCTGGTTACAAAACAGAGACTCTTTCACAGCCGAGTGGAAGCCGAGACTCCCACACAGCCCGAGTAATTAGGATGATCTTTGTATTCAACACAACGGTTCTCTCTTCACTCCACAGGTGCACACGCACTGCTGTGGATCACATCCATCCGCCTTGCTCAGCACACCTGAAATGCTCAGCAGGTTTAATCCCAAACACCAGCGAGAGTTCAGCCTCACTGGTACTGCATTGCGTTCTAAACCACCTGACAAGGAGCGGGAGCGGGCTTGGAGCGCTGTGGCAGATGTGCCCATTGCGACAGAAGGGCAGGACATGCAAATGTGCTCCTTGCAGAGAGTGTGCCATGTGTGGGCACCGGCCCCCAGCGTTATCAGGAAGGCCGCACCCTGCCCCGTGCCTACGAGAATGACTTTGCTCTGCAGGCATTGCTAACAATGATTAGCCGGTTACGCTGATAATGAAACGAAAGTGCAACTTGGCAAGACGATAATCTTGGAGATCATCAGAATGAGCAATTAATCTGCCCACTGCATACACATTAAACATATACATCATACATTTTGATCAAAACACCTGATAAATTCACCTGTGCACCAAAAGGTATAGGTGTTGACAGTTAAGACACCAAGTAGGCAGTAACACATTTCTGCCACCTCCGGTATTGTGCCCGATTACAGCCGCCCTGTCCCCGTGCCGTTCCTTGGCGTCTGGGGCCCCGATGCTATTGGGCCTGGTGCTGGCCCTGGGAAAGCCCTTGCCACCGGGCACCGGTGCTGCCACTGGAAGTGCTGCCGGGCACGTCTGGCGCCAGCGCTCAGGGCTCCCCAGTGGCTCTGGGTCTGCGCCAGGAGCCACTCGGCCTCAGCGCCCGGAGGAGGGCGTTCTCCTGCCTCCGCTGGTGGGCTCGTTTGGGGAGGGCGGGACTGGGCAGGGGGAGGAGCAGGGCAGGGGTGGGGCCGGCGGGGGCACCCACAGTGGGGCCCCACCCTTGGCGGGCTGCGCAGCCCAACACTGAGGCTCTCAAGCCTGCCCTGGCCAAGTCCAGCACACCTGAGGAGGCCCAGCGCTGGCCCAGAGCCCTGGCCAGGGGGAAGGGGGGAGCGCCTGCTTCTGCGGAGGGGCCTCCCAGGGCGCCCGCAGAGCACAGTGGCAGCCGCTTTGGCCCCGCTGCTCCCGCAGGGGCCAGGCAGCTTCGGGCTGGGCTGCCAGCCTCACCCTCCGCAGGATCGTTCACAAAGGAAAGCCCTTTGCGCGAGGGCCGAAACGACCGTCAGCAGCGTCGGCCGTGCGCCAGTCAAGCGTCGGCGTCGCTGGGCCTCGCGAGGGCGTTCCAGGGGCGTAAGTGGGCGGCGCAGTGGGCGGAGAAGGCGGTTGTGACGCAGGACGGCTGCAGTGCTGGACCCCAACGCCTCTCCCCTGCCAGGGCGGCCCTGATTCGGGCCGCTTCTGTGCACTTTCCTCTGCGCCTGCAAAACAGCAGGTGCAGATCCGAGCAGGCCCATGGGGGCGACCAGGGCTTACGCGGGTGCCAGGGGAAAACCTCCCCTTGTCCTGGACGTTGCTGCTGCCGCCTCCTCCTAGTGGGCTTTAGGATACAGCCCTGCCATGTCGGCCTTACAAGGCCGGCACAGTGCAGGATTGCGCCCTAAATCAGAGCAGTTTGAAATGCTCCCAGCTGTTGACAGCTACTCACATTGAGCTGTGATTGTAAAGACGCCACAGGGAAGTCCCTGTGATTAGCTGTGGAGCAAGCGAGGGAGTCTGCTTCGTAGTGGAATGAGCTTGTCACAGGGCGAGCAGAAGTAATTAGGTCCCGTCCCCCCCCCCCCGTGTCCAGGATCTTCAAAGGTCAAACAGGAGACTCTTCCTGAAAACCCTCCTGGAGGCTGGAACTATTGACATAATGGCTGACCAGCTAGTAACAGAGTGAGCCAATGTACTCCGTTGAGGTTCTGCAAAAGGCATCTCAATGCAACGTTTGAGGGGGTTTTTCTGAACGGCTTACAAGTCATTCCAGGGTCAAGGAGACCTAACCTGAGGCCATGCTGTGCTAGACCCTGCAAGAGCTGGGGCTGTTTGCGAGGAAAAGGAAGCTTTTGAGGAGAATGTCCTTGCACAAGTCCAATTTCTGAATATGATTTCCATTAGAATCAATGGATCAGCATCACGGAGAGTAATGAACGCACACACATAAACAGACTCCCGTAGATGCCTTATATATGGAAACACCTTGAAATTTCTCCCATCTTAGGCAAAAAGGTAAAGGTTTCCCCACGACCGAATGGTCTAGTCGTGACCTGTAGGGGGCGGTACTCATCTCCGTTTCTAAGCCGAAGAGCTGGCGTTTGTCCTGAGGACAAGTTTCCATGGCCATGTGGCTGGCCATGTGGCTATACACCGTAGCACATGGAACGCCGTTACCTTCCCACCAAAGTGGTACCTATTTATCTACTCGCATTTTTAGGTGCTTTCGAACTGCTAGGTTGGCAGAAGGTGGGACAAGTGACGGGAGCTCACTCCATCGCGTGGTCTTGAACTGCCAACCTTTTGATCAGCAAGCTCAGCAGCAGCATCTTAACCTGAAGCACCACCGCATCCCTCCACCCATCTTAGAGGTCCCTTTAAACTGCTGTAAAATGCACCTGTGGCAGTGTTGCGCAAATGCTTTGCTAGGTGAATGTTTATTAGTTAGTTTTTGCATCACTGATGGGTTATTGTCCTTTGATATGTTGCCTATGGAAGCATCCATGGGACTGCAGCCTTAGGCCCTAACTACAGCCCAGCCTGTTATTTAGTAACCAGCTTGCTCATCACAGTTGGCCAGTGAAACAGCCACATGGACGCCAGGTTCTGTGAAGGCCCTTCGCCTGCATCCTGCGGCTAGAGAAAATTCAGAGGGTCTTTGTCACGTAACCCATGGGTCGCCTTTTGCCCTCTGTTACTTGTCACTTAATATCACCATAAACGGGCTTCAGGACTAATTTAACATTTCTTTCCCCCTGGGACTAGTGAGTCAGTGTGGTGACTTGGGATCCGCAGTAGAGAAATCTCAACACTTTCACTAAAACACAATTCCACGGGTTCTGTAGAGAAAGGGAGGAAAAGCCGTAGCAAAAAGTAGTGCAAAACTGATATACCATATGTTTGTGGTGCAGATGTGGCCTCAAAACCTTTTCAGCAGTCTTACAGCTGCCAAAGAAATAGGAGACATGGTTCCCAGCATGTTTGTTCTCTGCTGTATCATTAGTTTATACTGACAATGTATCATTAGAGACTTGAACACCTTAGTCAACAGAGATTTTCTAGCATAGTTAACATTTAATGATAGATATGTGAAGATCTACCTAATTTGGTTTGCCAGTGCCTTAAGGTCTTAGGCTGAAACTCAACTACAGGCCAAACAAATGTTCCCTGACTCACTGCAAGAAGCATGGAATAGTCACACCTCAGATTCTGGACAGGCAGGAAAATTCAGTGCGTCTTTTCAGAAGGCACAACTAAACTGATGGAATTTGCTGCCCTGAGAGGTAGCCCTGGCCATTGGCCTGGCTGGCTTCAAGAGGGGGTTTGACAAATTCATGGAGGACAAGTCTATCAATGACTGTCAGTCATGATGTCGGCATGCCATCTCCATGTTCAGAGTGTGTACACTGTGGCACAATTGTTTCAGAACAGAACAATTGATTACTGCAAATAAACTGTCGTCTTACAGATAACAAGCTGCACCTGCTGAAATTCCCTCCTCTACACAATGATTAAAGGTTGGGAGCCTTGAAATTGAAAGGTTGGCCACCCCGTCATAGACCCTGGCCCTGGTTTTGGAGTTACATACCTGGAGACACTAAAAACAGAGTTGAGATTTGAAATGAAGTTGGAACTGACAGCCAGCGCAATTCTAAGAAGCGTTGGCGCTGCGCACTTAGCGCCAATGCGGGGGGCAAGTGGCACCCCCCACATTGGCACTACAGCAACGGGACAGATGCTGCAGGCAGCACTAGTCCCGCTGCGCTCGAGCTGTGCCTCCCTGATATTGTCCGAAGCTGGCCGGCACAAGGGAGGCGCCATTTTGGAACGGGGGAGGGAGAGGGCGGGACGAGGGCGATTCTGGGTGGGCTGTGGGTGGGCCGGCAGGCAGCCCATCCCATCCAGGAGGCCGCGCTGCCCTGATTCGGGCAGAGCGATCTGCACCTGCTGTTTAGCAGGCGCAGATCCAAGGAGCACATATTGGAGGCTGGAGCCTCCCCTACAGTAAGGGCACAAACATTAGGACATTAGGACATGGCGCAGGCCGGCTGGCCTCACCATTCTGGCGCAGGATAGGAGTGCGCCCTGCAGTGCAAGGAGTATAGTAGGAGAAAGTTCTCACAGCTGTTCCTGACCAGAGGCAGGGCAGGGACAATGGAAATGAGAACACCTGTCTGCTGTCCAAAACAGATGACAGATAAAATGCTTTTGGTAGGCAACCAAACTCCCGGCTAGACTGGCATGGCAGTTACCCTTTGGCCAGCAAGTGGCAAAACCTGTTTCTCGACACCATGGGTAAAGAACATCATGGAACTCTCCTGTTTAGCAGCTCTTTCCCTACCTTCACTTTGACAATCCACTGTCAAACTTTTAAAAAACGATGGTAACCACTATATTAACATATTTCAACAGAGATCCAAGCAAAACCGCCAAACGATGGTAACCACTATATTAACATATTTCAACAGAGATCCAAGCAAAACCGCCAAAGCAGCAGAAGAATAAACTATGTTGGTCTGTACTGGTTCTCCTTAAAGCAATTTAATTACCACATATATGACACCTAATAGGACAAGAAATGCTGCAGTCTCAAAGAAATGTACAACACATATTTTAACGAGTTCTGATTCATTCATACATCCTTGTGGAAAACCTACAAGCACCTAAGGGAAGCAATCGAAGAGATGTGTGGAACCCTCCCAGCAAACACCTTGTTGGATGTCTGCAGATCCCGGAGTCGATGACGTTAGCAGTATATAGACCCCAACGGAAAGCAGGTCAGGCACCTGGTCTAATTCTTTCGCTGAGGAATTCATTAATTGACTGGGCCAAGCCCCTGCTTCTGTGCACCCATCTGCACTATAAGTTTGAATGAAAGCATTACAAAATTGACACAAAAAGCATGCGTACATTTCCTTGAGACACCTTACGTTCATTAACTTTCTTCCATGAATGTGACTCACAGTGTAGGATTGTTCAAATTGTTAATTGGCTTAATTCCTTAAAGGACGGAGTCCTGTTCACTCCTATCACGGTGCTGTGTAATGACGAGAGATAGTGTGACAAGGAAGAGAGACTCACCTGGACGTTTCCTCCGAAGAAGCTCCTGCATCTGCCTGCGAAGGAGCAGCTGGCACCCGGCTGCTCTCACAAAGGGAAACGCCCCGCCTGTGTGCGCTTCCAAATTCTTCAGAGACCCACCCACAAAAGTTGCCTTTCAAGATTTCTGACTGAAGGCAATCCCCACGTAGCGCAAGGCCTTTGGGCGCAAAGGAGGGGAATAATGCGGACTGGCTTCATTGCCATGTCTTTCAACATCGTCAGTGGAAAACAGGGTCAGTGCTTTATGGGGGGGGCAGGACGATACGCCACTGGCGGGAGGGAAGCCTTCGGCTGCAGGTGGAGTTCCTTGTGAATTCTGCCGGATCAATCGTTTCTTAACAAGAAAATCCACTTGATGCCGGCGAACTCCCTGCAGGAGCCGTAATTAGTCCCAGCTCCGCAGGACGAGTTTCTGTGGCGTGTGCACATTTTCTGTCTTTAAGTCGACGTGGGCCACCAGCAGCATTTTTAGGCTACGGGGTGCAGAGGTGCAGTTCTGAAGCTGCGCCCCGTCCTTCAGACAGGTCCTCAGCAGACCGAAGAGCTCAAGGCTCAGAGGAGGGTCCGGGCCCAGGCCTGGGCCGGGGCAGGCGGCTGGCTGGAGAGCGGCTCGAGGCAGGGCTGGCCGCGCAGAGTCAGGCCAGGGGCGGGAGGCGGCGGGAGGGAGGCAGCGGCACGGCAGGGGCTGACGCAGGGAAGATGGCCTCGACTCGGGGTGGAAGCAACCGCGGCATCCGAGGGAGAGGACGGCTACGAGCCATCGGGATCGCGGGAAGCCTGGCCTCCGGGGCTCTGAGAACCAGGCGACTCCACGGCCAGCGCTGCCGGAGGACGAAACGGGCCAGGAGGGGCGGCTCAGCCAGCGTAGGGAGGAAGCCGGGGCACAAGGTGGGAGGGGCCTGGGATGGAAGAGGACCCCCCGCTTCCGAGAGTGGACGTGCCCCCGATCCCGGAGCAATGCGATCCCCAGCACACGGCGCCTCCCCCACACGCCACGGAGCACGAGAGGCAGATGGTGCGAGGCGGCCCATCGCAGCCCAGCAGGCCCAGCAGGCCAGGAGCCTCTGCCCAGGCGGCTGCACGTTGGAGGGCAAAATGCTGGGCAGGGGAGCTCCGCCTCTCTGGCCCTCGGGACCGCTGGCATCAGCAGGGCAGGACACCTGGCAACACCCGTCTTCTCAGAAGTGGCCCTGCAGGCTTCTGCCCCAGGAGGACTCCCTGACCAACGCCCAGGTGGAACCTTCGCTCACCCTCCACGCGGGGAAGCCGGGCCGGCCAGGGAGAGCCGCAGCGGCCCTGCCTGGGTGTCGCAGCTCTTTCCCACGACTCTCCCGCCCCCGTGCCAACGCCGTGGCCAGCAGGGCATCTCTGGGATGCGTGTGTCAGCAGGCGTGGCCCCGACTCCGAGCGGCTCTCTGCTCCTGAGCCAGAGTCGCTTCTGCGGGGGGGGGGGGGGGGGGGGGAGCCCCCCCGGCCCCCCCCGGGGGGCCCCCCCCCCCCGGGCGCCGGGGGGGGGGGCTGTCATCTGAGCCGGGGCCGCTCGTTGGCCCCCTGCCTGCCCCGACTCTGCTCAGCCAAGGGCACCTCTCTGCCCGCTGGAGCTGTGGCTGGGTGGAGGCGGCGGTGGGCTCCACAGAGGGAGGAGGGGCCGTGCCAGGGTGCCTGCGAATGAATGAACGCGGCTGGGAGGGGCCGTGCCAGCGCAGCTGGTCCTGCGGGAGCTTCAGACTGGAGCGCCTCCAAGCAGTTAGCGTGAAAGCGCCCAGGAATGCCGGCTGACGCTGGAGCCGCAGGAGCAGCATCCCAGAGCTGGAACGGCTGCTGGGAACGACGGCTGTCGAGCGGGGGCAGCGCGACCAATTCAGTGCCTGCCGCTGGCCCACCCCCTGGCAAGGACTTGCATTCCCAACAGCAACCCCCCAACCCCCGAAGGGAAACGCAGCCCCTGAGCTCGCGCTTCCCCGTGCGGCCCCTCTCAGCCGGGCAAGATCCCTGGTCAGCTGGCGGCTCCAGCACGACAAGAACTCCTGAGAACGGAGAGCCAGCCCTGACCTGGGCCTGGGCGAGCCTGGGCTGGGTGGGGGCCCGGCCCTGGTCCTCACTACGCCCATTGCGCTCAGTGGACCTGGCGAGGGGGGGGTCTCTGCCACCGAGGAAGGGAAGCGACAGGGGTGGGCCACTGCCACACCTTCTGCCACGCAGGCTCAAGCTGAGTTCGTCAGCCTTGTGCCGATGGCCTGGAGGCTGGAGTCATGCGCTATTGACACATGAAAGCGATGCGCTCCCCCCCCCCGAGGTGGCGCCAAGCCACAAACAGATGGGACTGTTCCCGCTCAGGGCAAAGGCTTCCTCAGCTCACACCACTCGGCACTCAGGTCCTACAATCTCCAAAGCGCACAGGAGATGTTCTCGGCCATGATTCAACTGCGCGCAGCAAACTTAAAATTCCTTCCATTCAGGGGAAATTCCATGTACGTGGGGGGATTGTTGGGCAGCTGCACATTGCGGCAGTTGGAGAATGAAACTGGCTCTCAGCCGAGGGTGTTCAGGCTGCTGGTCTCGTGACACCGCGCGTGCTGCTTCTCACTCAAAGCGGGTGCCGACTTGACCCGGCTCCTCCAAGGGGGAGAACTGGCCCGCAACAGCCGGCCTCAGATGCGTAATTCCGCCACAGCGCCTGTGGGAAGAGCTCAGACTGACTCCTTCACGACGGGCGCCCAGCGTCCTTGCCCGCAACGGGGGTTTGTGTTTCTTCCCTTTGAAACAGACGTTGCCCTTGTTTGCAATGCTGCCTCGGTGCATCAAAGCAGCAGACCTGTCTTCCAACCTGAGCTAATTCGGCGGTCAGTCGCCATCACCACCTGAAACCCTGCAGTCTGGAAAGCTGGGACCGAGTGGCTCATGGAAGCCGCGCATCTGTTGGGCCTACAAATTTAGATCCCTCTGTGACGAAACCAACGAACGGCTGATTTATGAGCCAAGGGGCACGCCCGCTTCTCACTTGGCAGAGCTCAGAGGAGCTTTCGTGCCGCTCCCTGGCAGCTCTCAGCAACACAGCTGAGCATCTCCGTGCCCTCACCAAGCCACTGCAACCTCAGGCAGCCTGTGAGGAGGGTGGAGGTGCAGAGCAGTCGTGGTCTGGAAGGTTCCCCAATGTTGACAGAGACCCTTTACGGGAACATGAACAGCCCTCAAGCTGTTGGGAGTGGTCTGGGCAACAAAAGCCAGCCAACCTACATCATTAGAGCAGCGTTCAGATCAAATTCACTGCCATTACTCTTCCTTCCCCTCCAAACCAGGTCGCACACGAAGCTCTTACAATGGATTTTGGTGACTACAGCGGGAAAGCCAAGCAGCCCTTAGATCCTGACTTTGGAACAGAGCATGCTTTGTGTGGCACAACTTCTTGCACGTTGCTTTTGCACAGGAAGCAACTATCAAGGGAGAAGAGGAACGAACACTGCAGGGAAAACTTTCGTTTTCATAACACACTCAGGCCAGCTGGAACTTCTGCCCAGGACAGCCTGCTTAGCGTCGGGGGTCTGGCCCTGGCTTGGCCATGCACGCACTTTCCTCCCCTCCGACCGGGGAAGGAGACTGACAGTTCTCTGGGAACTGTCCCTGGGAACTGTCCCTGCAAGTCTGCCCCTCCTACTCCGACAGGCACAAGGTCCTACTCCTTAGAGCACAACAGAAGATTAGGCTCAAGAGTCTTTTCAATCTCTTCTATCTTCTATCCATCTTTTCAATCCGTTCTATCTTCTGCTCTTGTTCTATACCTTTTATTTTCCTCTCTTTCCTCTTTTTTGATCTATCTTCTTGAATAACGGTCAGACGGGGGAGAGAGGAAGGCAGGCAGGCAGGCAGAGGCCACGCTGGGGGTAGCGCTGCTGCTGCAGCCGGTACATGCGGCCCTGGCGTGGGACAAAACAGGCGCCACGCTTAGTGGCAGCCCCTTCTCACTGGTTCTCTTATGGGTCCAGCTGGAGTTTTGATGGGAAACTGGCTGCCCTCCCTGCTGCCACCAGCAAGGTCAAGAAGTCCACACAGGAGGAGGTCACAAAACTTGAGCACCCCCAAATCCAGAGGCCGCTTCTTTGGGAAGTAAACAGTAGCAGGTCACAACCGTCGGCTTGCAAGGTCCCCCTCCACGAACAAGCAGAGAACAGATGGCTGCAACAGTGAAAAGCTCAGAACTTTATTAGAATCAAAACGACGGCTGAAAAAGGCAAGGGCAAGGCACTGATTCCTGGGGAAGAGGAGAAGGGGGAGGTTGCCAAGGATGGCACAGAGGTGGAACACCAACACAAGCCCTGATGCACAGAGCGGGACACCACTGTCCCTGCTCGCACAGCTCACAGACTCCTCACGGCAAGTCAGGCTGGCGAGTCCTGGTGAAGCAGCAGCTGCTTCTGACGACAGACTTGAGCAACACAGCCCTAGGACAACCTGTCCCCAGGGGCCCCCGGCCTGGACGGCGGCCACCCCAGCGAGCGGGACCCGGATGAGGAATACGAGCAGCCCCGAGACCACCTGCTGCTGCTTCCACGCGGGTCCCTCTGCCACAGCAGCGGCTTCCCAGGACAGCTCGGGACGACGGGATGCCTCCGCAGACTTCCGCGTATGCCGAGGCGCCACAGAGGTCTCGAGGGGGCTGAAGGATCTCCCCGCGCCAGCCGGGAAGAGGGCTGCTCGCCTCCCGCCGCGTGCAAGTGTGAGGCCTGTGCCCGCTGAGGAGGCTGGGGGGGGGATCCTCACCCACAGAGCCAGCCTGAGGCTTCCGGCGGGTCTGCCGTGTGCATCTCCTGTGCGCAGTGTTCTGCCACATGCAAAGTCAAGGGGTTCTGTGCTGCAGGACGGCCGTTAGAGTCCTGCGTTTTGGTGGCTCTGATCATTTTTAAAAAGGAAAAAAAAAGGGAACAGACTGCAGGGCACTCCTGGCTGGCCAACCGCCGCTCTTTTGAGAGAGGGAACCTCTCTCTTTCACAGGAGAGAACACAATGCGGAGGGAACGCACCGCCTAGTGATAGGCTGTGGATCTGCGTGCCCTGGAGGCCCCGCGAGGCTGAGTCTCTCAGCTCCTCTTGGGTACAAAACAGTCCCCACTTGGCCCCAGGGCTGAGCCTGTTGGACAGCTGAGCTGGCTGTGGCTGGTGCCTGGCTCCTTCCTGCAGACTTTGGCATTCTCTCCCACCTGAGCTAAGCACGGCATCCTTCCTCTCAGCCTTCCTGTTTCATGAGGCCCGGCTGTTTCGTCTTGCTTTTTCTCTTCAGCTGTGCTCAGCTCCTTTTGCTGTCGCTGTTGACAGCTTTAATCATTTGACTGCTTGTAATTATTATGCTAGAAACTGCCTTGGGCAATTTGAGTCCAAGTAGGCAGGCAGGGGACAAGTAGTTCTACTAAGGAGCAGCAGTGTCTCCATGAAAAGTGTCTCCATGAGACACATAAGTGTCTCTTACAAGTGTCTCCAGGAAGAGCGCCGAGGCCTTGCACATCGGAGGCTGCTGCATGTGGCAACGGCGTGGGACCAGCCGCCCGGGGGAACAGGGTCTTCTGGGCTCCTGCTCACATCGCCAGGGCAGGGACTGCACTGCTCCACAGGGAGTACTTGGCCTGCACACCCTGCGAAAAACTGAGACGGCAAAGCGAAGGCTACTCTGCTTGAAGTCTGCACACGAAGCTGCCCAGCGCCAAGCCAGGGCAGGGGCCCACCGTGTCCCTGCAGGACTGCCAGCGCTGACTGGCCACGGCCCAGCTCTCCCGGCGGCCACTGTCCCAGGGCGGTTCACCTGGACCTCCAGGCAGCCGCAACACAGGGGCAGGGAAGGCGGCTGGGGGCCCCCGGCCCTGCCGTCAGCGCACTCTGCCCAGTGGCCCGGAGGTGGGGGCTGCCGGCACGACCCCCCAGCCAGGCATTCATGCTGCACAGCTGTGGCAACCGGCGAGAGCCCCTGCGTCAGGCCAAGCATGAAGGGAGCTTCCTGAGGCAGCCATGCACTGGAAAGCCACAATAAAACACACCCAAGACATGCTGCTGCTGGAAACTGGGGTCACCACAGCTTCTAGAACAGTTTCTGCAGCCATGCATTATTTTATAGCATAACTCGGCAGGTCACTGAAAGGATCCCCCAATTTCGTCCCTCCAAATTGACTACGTCAAATACTTCTGGCCACTGGAAACACTTTCTGGATGAAAAGGTAAGCGCAGCTTGGCACATCTTTTTGGCTTTAGTTGCGGATTATAGGTCAAGAATGCCGAATTAGATCCAAGCTGATCCTGAGCACTGAAATGTTTCCCCATTCGAAATTTGCACATCACTAACTACCGTTTCACTCAGGAGCATTACCAACGGAACACACACTTCAAAGAGATTGCAATGTGCAATATTTTAAATATTTTAATATTTTAAAGGGAGTGGTTGAAAGGGGTGCTTGTTTTGCATGTCCAAGAATTTGAGTGCTTTCACATAGAGCTACACTGTTTGCTCACACAGTCAATGTGAGCCAATAGCTTCAGGAGTGCAGTTGGATTGTAAGGAAAGAGGTTCTTTCCATGTAGCCTAGAAATCGAGTCTTGCAGCTCGTGGAAACACTGCACTGATTTCTCAAGCATGCCTTCTCCTGATCCAGGGCTGTTCAGCGACACTTTGCAGGATGAGGAAAGAGTCAGATCCTTTTGGCCAGGAAGCAAAGCCTGCTGCCCTGCGGACTGTGCGCAGTCGCCCACATCGACAGTTGCGGCTGTGCAGGCCTGGCGGAGAGAAGTCTCTTCCACGTCTGCCGAACGCTCCTCTCCTGCCCCTTCCCCTTCAGAGTCCTCCGAGCTCTCGTACGCAGCCAGTCCCTGAAGGGCCCCCAGTACAGGTTCATGATCAGACCCTCTCCAAGCATCAGAGCTGCTGGGCTTCACAGCCTGGTGGCCCACGTGCCACAATGAAAAATGGTTCTTTGGTGTCTGCTGCAGTGGATGGGAGGCAGTCAGCAAACTGGAGTCTGGCTGGCAGGAACTGAGTTCTGGGCCAGACAAGCTCTCCAAAGGAAGGCTCGGGTGGCTGTTGGGCAAGGGCTGGAAGCGTTCTGCAGTCCTGACAAAGTGCCGCCAGTCTTTTATAAGCAGCTTCAAGTACCTTACAAAATATTCTAGGAAACAGGTTTCTGATGAAATTAGGAAATCCAGGAGAACGGAGGCATCGAACCCAACGCTTCTCAGCAGGAACAAGAAGACACAGTGGGGGTTGCAGCCGCTCCGATGCGCCAGGGGGTCCCCGTCTCCACCATCCAAAGACCTGAAAGGAAAACCAGTTTCATGCCACAGGAGTTAACGGTGGAATTCGCAACCACGCCGCTGGACATACGACGACGCAAGCCTGCGTTTCTGAGTCAGCTGATGCTGTCTCCAAGTCCTATCAATGGCGATTAGTCCTGACAGGCACACGTGGAAACTCTGTTCAGAAGCAGGGGGGCTGTTGACCCCCAGGTGCTGAGGTCAAACAAGGGAGGGCAGTGCACTCTGCCTTCTGCTTGCGAGTTTCCCAGTTGCCCACCAGGAAACATCAGGTTGCCCACTGGGGAGATGGCAGACAGAAGCCTCGGCCTCATCCAGGAAGCCAACTCTCATTACTCTGACTGCCAGGAGCAGGTACACTCTTGGTAAAACCTCTTAGTAACTTGAGCTTTAACGTAATCCGAGGCCCTGCTCAGATATCCAATTTCAAATCCAAGAAGCCTCTGCTGATTGGCATCAGGAATGAGCCACCACCTCAGGGGCTCCCTCCTCTCCTTCAGCACTTGACTGATTAGAAGGCTTCCTGATCTGTTCAGTCCCCTTTTGCCCTGCCGTTCAGACTGAGAAGCTACCGCTTGACATGCTCCTTACAGACCAGGGTTCCAATACATAGACTGACCTTGGTTTGCAACTCTGGCTCGGAAGAAGTGATAAAACCACTGATTTTAGCTGAAACATCAGAGCACATAGTGGTTTAAAAGCCCTCCACGAAGCCAGATGCAAGAGAGAAGCAGGGAATGCTCAAGCTCGTCACTTGCATCCGATTCAACAAAATGGGGTTTGTTCTACTACAACTGGGAGGTCACACTGCACAACAGATATGAATGCAGTAAAATAACTGGGCCAAGTTGGGAGGCTGCTTGCTGCCCACTGTTTTTGTAAGCTATTGGTTAACTGAAAGCCAGAGACAGGCTGGCCAATTCGTTACGGCAGGGGGTTGCCCGTTGGAAACCAGTCATATCAGGGGAGCAGCAGGATCCTTCTGAAAAATGCGCTGTGCTGTACAACTTCTAGGACTGGAGCCCTCTTGGGGAGCCCCCACTGTGGCCCAGGAGGTCAATGGGAGCCGCCAGCTGAAGACGTTTGGGGACCGTTGGGACAGGGGCACCTTTTCAGATGAAAAGGTTTTCAGGCTGCAGTTCTAGGCACACCTGAGCAGGACTGAGCTGTCTGTCAGCCAAGTACTTCTGCAGACGGACTGACTACTGCGGCCACAGCAGCCCTTGGCAGCAACGCAAAAGGGTCCGTTCTGGAAGAAAAAGCAGCTTCATCCGTGTGCTTTTGTCCACCAGGTGCCTGACAGGCCATGTGCTTTGGTAGCCCCACACAGGCAGCCAAAGCCAGGGCTTCCATTCAGAGCCTTGACTGGCCACCACCCACGGCTGTAGGGTCAAGGGTTGTGCGGACCAACCCTCTGGGCGCTGAGCTCACCCTACTGTGCACTTGAGCACGCTGGAGGAACGAGGCGGAACGTTTCCCCCTACGGCTCACACAGATAAAGGCAGAGGCACCAACCTCTCACACTTGACGTAAATGGCCAGCAATGCTTTTGCCGCTTCCAACATGTCGTCATCCTGTTCTATGAAGAGCGCGGAAAGCCACAGGCACGGATGCTCAAACAGAGGGACGCCCAGGCGAGTTTCCACGAACGTCAGCAGTGGATGCAGGACACTCTCCAAGCGAGCTGTGCACAAGGCAAAGGAAAGAGCCCTGCAGGTCAAGTCCGTTTTGCCATGGTATTCAGACATCAAACGCTAACTGCCAGTCAGCAGTGGAAAAACCAGACACCCACCAGCAACCCCGTTTGTTGGGGTTCTTCATCAGTCGCTGCTCCCACATAACATTTCAGAAGACGTCATAACATTTGGCAACGTTTAGGGCAATTATGCTCAGTAGCTCTGACAAGCTACCAGCGGCTTCTGGCCCAAATGCAGAAGGACCAATGCAGTCCTGCCGTCCCCCAGTGCCCGCCTAAAGGTCCAAACTGTCCTTTCAGAACCAGCTAACCTTGCTGTAGCTGGCTGAGGCCACCCCAGAATGCCAGGTGCAAGGGAGTGGCCACAGGATGCAGGCCTCTTGCTGTCTCGTGTGCTCCCTGAGGCATCTGGTGGGCCACTGTGACATACAGGAGGCTGGACTAGATGGTCCTTGGCCTGATCTGGCTGGGCTCTTCTTGTGTAAGCCTGGCCTTTGGCCTCTGCTGGTTAGGAACAGGGTGGTGACGGACGCTGCACAAGGGAACCGATTCCCAGGCTGAGGCCTGTATTTCCACATAGGCCTGAGGCTAGGAAGGAAAAGTTCCCTTATGATTGACACACTGTTTTATTGCAGGAAGAGTGTGCTGTGCACAACAAGAGGAGCACACGCCCACACTGCATTACCTGCATTCTTCTTCAATGAAAAGAACCCCTTTGGAGAGGCTGCAGCAAAAGGAGTGCTCGGGTTGGCAGAAGGGCACAGAGGGACTGCCAGAGAGATCGCTGGGAAATGCTCAATAGAGCAGCAAGAGCTTCTGATTTCCAGGTATTTAACCTCCACATACACCAGTGTATGTTGAGAGTTCTCAATTCTATGATTTCCCCTCCCACTGCAAAAAGAAAAAAAGAAAAGAAAAAAACCCCATCGTGGCACCAATTGGTGGACCTCAGGATTGTGGCCAAAAATAAACACAAATTTGCATTCCTGAAACCTGCCCACCCAAGCTAGAAGCAGCCAGAGAGGATGTAAGATTAGCCCACAAAGAGCTGTCAGAGATGCTGGGAACGGCCTCTCTCAAGACCCAGGACCTAACCCCCAGTTCAACAAGCGACCGTTTGTCGGGCACAGCTACGTGAGAGCCTCAGAGCCACCACTTCCAGGTGGCTTCTCAAAAGAGAGAGGAGAGAAGCACGTTTGCGCCTGCAAAGCATCTGCTCAGCTGGGACAGAGAACACCCCTGGCTCTGCCTGCTTTGTGAGACACGCGCAGGAACAGCTTCCTGATCAGGGGACGTCCGGAGATGCCAAGCGGCAGTGCCAGGAGAGGGTGGTGTCTCCAGGGAGCCTCCCTTCTGGGGCTCCAACGTGCCCTTTCCCAGGCTCACGCCTGCATTTTCCACCCAAGCCTGGAACTGAGAAGAGAAAGCCCCCTTGCACCCGACACACCCTTTGAAGGCAAAGTGAAAGGCTGGCCCTGCCACTCAGCCAGAGACGAGAACCCTCCATCCAGTACCGGCAAAGCCTCCACTGGCCTTTCCCAGAGAAAATCCTTTCAGGGCTTCTGCTGTTTGAAATACAAAATCTGCCACTCAGTCACAAGGAAGAGCCAGATCAAGTCAGCTGCCCCCAAAAGCGGGAGGAAGGTGCAGCCTTTGCGCAGAACTCCCACCGACTAAAACGTGCCGCTTCAGCCATAGTTCCCCCAGGCCACGGACCACGGTGGCCCTCTCGTGGCCTGACCGCCCCAAGGCAACAGCTGTTCTGCTCTCGACAGAAGCCCTTCAGCCACCCGGCCGGCCGGCCGGCCAGCCTGCCTTAACCCTAACCCTAACGACTTCCTCAGTCCTAAGCACAGGCACCGGGGGAAGGTGGGGGTTCTCCGCCTGGAGTGCGTGGGGGCGGCAGAATCACCAACGAGGTGCCGTTAAGGAAGCCCAGCCCTTTAACAAGGAGATTACCTTGTGCTTCAGCCGCAGAGGCAGAATGCTGGATCTTGATCTCTAAAGCTTTCAGCAGGACCAAACTCACAGCTCGCAGCATCACCTGGTCAGGACCGCCGTGGGCAGCCCCCTCCGGCCCGTCTGGGTGGCCTCCGAGGTGGCCGTCCCTCCCGCCGACGGTCACTCGATCCAGCCCGCCAGAATCCACAAACTGCAGGACCGTGTCGGCCAGCGCCAGCCTCTCCCTCTCAAGCTGAGGGTCTGGCAGGTCTCCACAGGCTCTGTGGAGAAGGCCTCTCTTCAGCAGCAGGACGGCCTTCCTCCTGACGAAGCCGCGGACAGGCAGGGTGGTCAGGCCCAGCACACCGGAGGCGTCCCAGAACAGCATCGCCTGGCAGGCGGAGTCCAGGGGCGCTTGCGTTCTGGAGGCCACGAGGAGTTCCAGGAGGTCCAGAAAACTGCTCAGGTTGCGGGTGGCCTCTGCAGATGCAGGCGCGCCTCGCAGAGCGTCAGGGTGGAGCACGGCAGACTTGTACAGGCCTTCTAGTGCGCTGTCCAGTGGGGAGAGGAGGATCCGCAGAGTCCCTGGAGCAAGAACACGGGCAGCGTCAGGGCACTGTTGCAGCAGCCCCTTCACCGGGCTGCAGCTGGGCAGGGCTTAAACACGTTCAGGCCCTCCAGAGCCTGGGACCAGGCGGCACGGGGGACGCCTGCCCAAGCGCGTCTGCCCAGACTGGCCGCCCAGGCTCTGCCCTCTGGCCTGCCAGGAGCTCAGGCTGAACTGACAGGATGTCGAGCCAGACTCTTCCCAGCGGCAGAGCCATCGCTGGGGAACCTCCTCCCGGGGAAAGGCCCCACCGCCCACACCTTCCTGTTTCCAAGGCAGGCCGCAAACCCTTTTTTCATTCTGCAGGCATCCTAATCGCTGGCTTTATCTCGCCTGCTTGCTTTTTAATAGGTGCAGGCCTCGAGGCCACAGAAGCTGCTCTGGCCTTGGCATCTCTGAGCACGAGCCAAGTTCCAGCGTGAGAGACGAGTCCAAGGACCCAGCGCACCTGCATTCCAAGTCCACGCTGCTCCTGCCACGGTCAGCAGCGCAGCCAGGCCCGGGTTCTGCCCACCTCCTGCTAAATTTGGCCAGTCGCCTTCCACCGTTTTCTTGCCACAACCCCAGGGAATAGACACGTACGTAAGGGGCGGTCCTGGGGACCCACCGCTGATCCCACCCACTCCCCAGCCCAGGTACTCCCTCCCAGCACTTGTCCCTGGAAACAAACATCCTTATTGAGGGGGGCAGAAACAGCTGCCCTGAGGCCTGGCGCTGGGGAAAGCCACTTCAGCACAGCTGCTGAGAACCTGAGCAGACCGGGGGGGGCACCATCTCCTGGCCCCCAGCTGCAGGGCCCCGCCCCCCAGATGCCTCTCCCTTCACCGGGTGGGTGCCCCAGGCCAGCGGTCCCCCACCTTCCTCGTTCCTCCGAGCCGCTGCGTGCGACCCCGTCAGCGTCCCCCCCAAGGCTGAAGAGCACCGCCGTCAGCCGTCTCCTGCTCACCGTGGCTCCCGTCGGCATCAGTGCCACGTCTGACGCCACCAGCAACAGGGCTGGCAGCAAACAGCCCGCGCACGGACGCCCTGCCGCTTTGCCCTGCCTTTAAACGGAGCTCTGCGCGGCTGCCCATGTCGGCGCTTGGGAGTGCCTGCAGGACACGCTCCTCACAAGTAAGCCCCGAGTCACTCGTACCATTTCCCTGGGATCCCGAACAACCTCCAAGCCCACGGCCAAGACGGACAACAGCTTTTTAATGGGTTATGTGTTTATCCTTGTTTCTGTTATTTTAATCTGACTGACAGTTTAAACGGGAAGTTGCCTAGCAAGAACTTGGTCGCTGTTTTTGAAGCGATATGAATATGCTAAATAAATTACTGTAGTTAAAGCAGATTTTTCTGGACCAGAACTAGATAGCTCCGGCAACAGAAAACCACAGCAATCTCCTCTGTCACGCAGCAATCTCCCGGAACGCCTCCTCTGCGCTACCCACGGCGCAGTCAATGTTTTCAGACGGAGCGTTCCAGTCCGTGCCGCATCCTGCCCGCAGCAGTCTTTAGTCAGCCAGAGACCTGAGTGTGGAGCAGCCCCTCCTCTGCGCAGGCCGCCGTCTTCCAGGACGCCCCTCACGATGCCGGCCAGCGTCCCCAGGCACTCTGCTGCATGGCTGCTGCAGGGGAGCCCCGACAGTGTCGCCAGACAAAAAGAGAGCCAGGCGCTATTCAGGGAACCCTGGAAAGGAAAAGAAGCGGTCGGGCGGGTCTGCCTGCGTCCGGACCTGGCGCCAAAGGGCTCCCCACGAGCTGCCTCCTGAGCCTCCAGGGCAAAGGCCAAAGAAAAGGGGGGAGGAAGCGGCAGCAGCAGCGGTGGCGGCACTGATCGCTGGGCGGCTTCAGGGTGAGCTGCTCCTGCCCCTCCCCTCCCACCACCTGGCACAACGAGGAGGCACCACCTATGTGCTCCCTCTTAAAGCACCAGGCAGACGCTTCAAGCTTTTCCCTTTCCAAACAGGCTGTCTTAGGCCTTCTCCTCACTGAGGGTGGAAGCCTGTTTCTGGACTGGACCATTTCAGACTGCAGCTGGGGACTCATAGGATGTAAAATAACACCGCAGCCCCCCCCCCAGAAAGCTAGGTATCAGAGACCCTGCTTCCGGCTTAGACTTTGCCCTGAATACGCCGGTTTCCTATGCCTGGGCAGTGCCAGGGGGCATGCTTTCATACGGAGGAGGATTTGGGCCAGGAAGTCCACCCCTGAAGCCAAGACACACGTTGACTCCATCAGTGAGAAGTATCTGCTGCATCAATAAGTAAACAACCCCTTTGAGGGGCAGCGCTTTAGGGGCGAGCCTGCACTTGTGACTGGTACACTTTTGTGCTTCTGTCCTCAGGGGCAAGCACTAGCCAGACTGGGAACGTGGCACACACTGGTCTTGCAGCACGCTAAGTGAAGAGGCGCGAGCAGTGGGTGGGTTGTGCACTTCACACTTATTGGTATTCCTGGCCTGGACAGATTAATTTCACTGTGATTTGTATCTTGTCTGCATTTTAAATTTGAGGTTTTGTAATTTGTGAAATGTTTCTGAATCTACTACTGAAACTCACGAGTATTGTTTATTGTTGGACAATTTGTTTTTATGCATCGTAGTAACTTTAAGCAGAACCTTATGGAAAACTGACTGTGTTCACTGACTATAATAATGACAGACTTTGGCAGGTCCATACAATACCTTAGAAATACAAGTGACATTATTGGAACAATGACTACGCTCTGCCAGAAAGGATCTGTGCCCAAGGGATTCTTTGCCCAGAGCCCATCACTCCCTCTCATAGCTAAGCATTTAAATGGGGTACTAAGAGTTTCCTTCCATGATCTCCTTGGCCCATGACTCTAAACTGAAATTATGTACGGGAGGGATAGAGTCAATAGAGGGATGTTCTTTTCCCTCTCTCACAATACCAGAACCAGGGGGCATCCACTGAAATTGAGTGTTGGGAGAGTAAGAGCTGATAAACGGAAATACCTTTTTACCCAGCGGGTAATTAATCTGTGGAACTCCTTGCCACAGGAGATGGTGATGGCATCTGGCCTAGATGCCTTTAAAAGGGGACTGAATGGATTTCTAGAGGAAAATTCTATCGTGGGCTATATGCCATGATGGGTGGTGCAACCTCCTTACTTTAATAGTAGGCTACTTCAGAATGCCAGGCGCAAGGGAGTGGCCACAGGATGCAGGCATCTTGTTCTTTTGTGTGCTCCCTAAAGCACCTGGTGGGCCGCTGTGAGATACAGGAAGCTGGACTAGATGGGCCTTTGGCCTGATCCAGCGGGGCTGCTCTTATGTTCTTACAACAACCACACAGCCCTCTCCAGCATCCCACCTTTTCAATATGGGTGCTTTGCGACCCACCTGAAATCGGCTCGCAACCCACTAATGGGTCCTGATCCACAGTTTGGGAGCCACTACCATAATTTCTGAACTTTGTAAGCAACAGGAAGCTCGTCTTTGTTCTTAAAGATTTCGCTCACTTTTTCTAGTGGGGGAAAAAGTGGGGTGGGGAAGGGACTGTGTGAGCCTAAACTTTTGGCTCATTTGCATAGTGCATAACCATCATTTGGCAGCACATTAGAACCAGGTCACTGCGACCTTCCCTTGGAAAAAACTGAAACACAAGTCCCCACCCTACAACTGACCTGCTTTTTAAAACATTATAGCTGTGTAATGCGGGGGGGGGGGAGGATCTGGACAACTGAAGAAAAACAGGTCCTGCTGCTTTGGATGGACAGGAAAACCACGTTATGGAAAAGGCACAGAACCGGGCGGGAAGCATCAGCCCCATTTCGCAGCTGCTGGGGTGAGGCTGGAGATCAGTGGACTGTGGGCAAGGCCTCTCCTCCCTGCCCTGCTCAGCCTGCTCAAAGCTGGTCACGGTTTGGATGGCAAGACAGCCAGGCCATAATTCCTCTTGTTTTGAAGCCTTCTGCCAGAGGACTGTGGCACTGAATCTATGGGTAGAAGTGATCCCCCCCCATGATAACAAATAAAAACACATAACACCACTTGCTGCACTTCTCATTTTTGTATAAAATAAAAGCAAAACAAACACCTCTACATATTCTCAAACTACTCTACTTACATATGGCTGCACCTGTGGACACTATACCACCTGTACCTTCTACCTAATACACTTGCACCCTTGAAATAAAAACACATAACACCTCTTTCTGCACTTCTAACTTGGGAAAATACCGAAATTAATGGAAGAATAAAACCATTTTCACTCACCCTACCTATGGGGGCAGCTATCAAAAGGAAACCAGTTCATAACCCAGATGGGGCTTGGAGCACATGGGCAGAGATCTGTGTCGTGTCTGCAGAGTGGCTGACAAGGGAAGACAGTGAAGCAGGGGGGACACAACAGCATCTGCCTCAGCAGACACCCAGTGCTTGTGTTCAATGCCTGCAATCGTCTGAAGCCTCAAAGGAACCCGAAATTCACCTACCTCTTCCGTTAGCTGAAAATGCACAAGAGAGGCCAAACTCTTGGACGCCAAGTGGGAGAGCAGCTTATCAGAACAGCATAACAGGCAGATCTGAAGGGGATGGAGGGTGAAAAGTGAACATCAGAAATGCCATTTGTAGAAAAGGGCATTTTGAAAACCCCCCCGGAAGGACGTCGCCTGAGCAGACTTACTAATTTCGAGTCAATGCTGGCTTCTTTTCGGAGAACCGCGAGGACGTCGAGGTACTCCTGCCTCGTGCCTCCTTCCAGCCCCGCGG
>JAJKFI010000026.1:10305541-10347163 GCA_029204185.1 Lerista edwardsae
ACATCATTTTTTGTCTGCTCTTCAGAGTTTTGGATTTAAGTGGCCCTTTTTCCTCCTCATGGCTTCAGCAGCATCCATTACAACTTTGGGATGGGGAATCGGAACTGGAAAAGGGATGTGCTTGTGTCTTGCATAGTCCCGTTTGCTGCCAGGATTTTCCTGGGCTGAGGAGGGTGCTGTGCCATCTGCAGGCTTCCTGCTCCCCACTGAATCCTTTTAGGCGCTCCAGAAACTTATAGATACCACAGACTCGGCTGTAGTGTTTCAACGTACCCTTAAGGGTTTCAGGCATTGGGTTTGAAGACTTCACAGAAGGTGAAAGAATCCCAAATGTGCAACTTCGCAGGCTGCTATCAGTATTGTGCAGGTACCGATTTGGGCTTCTCGTGTTTGAGAGATGCTTTGCATGTTATGAAGAAGATAAAGCAGATGCATGTAAACTTCATGTAATTCCACAACTTCTGTTGTCACTTGTTGTTGCTGGTTATATGTGCAAAATAGCCATGACTATTTTAGCACAAGCACAACCTGCGTATCAACTGTAGGCCTGACGTCTTTGAAATGGATGCACACGTTTTGGCCGTAAGACATGATCACCACAAGACCCAACTGGCAGAACCAATTGCCAGATATCTTAAAGTGTTCCCTAGCAAGTCTTCCAATGCCCAGCCATTTCATGATATCTTGCCCACACTACAAAAGTTGAACTCTCCATTTCTTTTTCTTGCTGCACCGGCCCATCGTTTCTCATAAAATGGCACCATGTGCTGCAGTAGCTTAGCCTATGGCAGTGGTTCCCAAACTTTTTTGACCAACTGGGCCATTGATTGCAGCTCCCCATTAGGGCTACAATCCTAAACACTGTATAGAGGGTCTGATTGTTCACGAGGGTTTCAGGCCCCTCCTGGCTGGTTTTCGTGGGTCCCCGGGGAGCTGTGGCTCGTGGTTTGGGAACCCCTGGCCTTCAGTTTTGTGTTACCTTTCAGTTTTGCAGGATTGCAATGCCTAAATTGAGGAGTCCACTGTTAGTGAGCCGGTGTGTCATATAGGCTAGAGAAGTGTTTCTCAAACTGTGGGTCAGGACCCATAAGGTGGGTCCCCATTCATTTGAGTGAGTATTTTATTTTAAATATTAGATGTGATGCTACCAGGGCATGTGACTATATTTGGAGAAATGTTACAGATCTGTGCTTCACAGGCTCTTCCATTTATGCTTTTAACAGTGATAGTCATTGGGGCTTACTCTTGGGTAAGTGAGGCTAGGATTGCAGCCTTTGGGATGTTTGGGAAATTTTTTTAAACTGCTTGGGAGGTTTAAACTCCTCGGTTCTTTATTAGGTAAATTTTTAAACTTATAAACTTTTAATGTACTTAATTAATTCCTGCTTGATGTCACTTCCAACCATGACATCACTTCTAGGTTAATGACATCCCCTCCGGTGGGTCCTGACAGTTTGTCATTCTAAAAAGTGGGTCCCAATGCTAAAATGTTTGAGAACCACTGGGTAGAGTATCAGATGGGATGCAGGAAGACCTGAGTTCAAATCTTCACTCAGCCATAAAACTGGGTGACCTCGGATCAGTCACAGTCTTTCAAGTTCACAGCATTGTTGGGATAAAATGGGTGGCGGGAGAAATCACGTCTGCTGTCGTGAGCTCCTTGAAAGAAGGTAGAGTAAACATATAATAAAACAAGTGAAGAGGAAGGGAATTATTTTTCAGTCTCCTTTGCTTTTCCTTCCAGGCTCATGCTGCTTCCGAAGAGACTTGCAAATTCTGAATCCAAGACAAAAGTCAAGAGACGAAGATGTAGCAGAAGAACCAGGATACAGGTGATGACCTGCAGTCCATACCTGTTACGTTGTCACGCTAGTTTATAAGTGTTATTATCCAGCATTTGGAATAACTTGCCACGTATCCCCTCATCATAAAGGAGGCCACGTGAGATATCGGCCAACAGCTACAACCTATGGCCAGCAAATTCCAAACAAATTCTGAGGCTTGGAGGACCAGGAAGAAGCTGTTGCTTGGCTTGGAAGGCTGCTTGTAGCCCCGGAAATGCAGTGTTTTTGCTGTGATAAGGGAGCTTTTTTCCCTTATCACAGAGAAACTGCTACGTTTCAGGGGCTGTAGGCAGCCTTCTGAGCCAAGCTACAATCTTTTCCTGGTCCTCCAAGGCGCCTTCATTTTTCAAAGCCAGTCCCAGAATGCAGCACAACTCCTCTTCCTGGTTGTGCTGCACTCTGGGATTAGCTTTGAAAAATTGGGGAGCCTTGGAGGGCCAGGAAACGGCTACAGGCAGCTTAGAAAGCTGCCTGCAACCCTGGAAATGTAGTGGTTTCACTGCAATAAGGTAAAAGAGTCTAACATCTTCCCCTTTGTATTTAAAAGGTGTGCCCAGTATCCATGGTATCTGCGAATTACTGGAACCATGGATATTGAATTCGTAGATACTGGGCACATCTAGGACCAAGTAAACCCATTGTAATTATTAACTTCTAGATGGGTGTGTATGTATCTCTTTCTGTGTGTTGTATATATTGCAAGCCCTGAAAACTGAATTTGTCCTGAAACTGGTGATTGTTTACACTGGTAAAACCCTTGTTTTGGACTCTGTTGATGCTGTTGCAGTCCAGAGCCAAATATTGTCTTTGTTGAGTGAGGCTTAACATGATTTTGGGGGGCTTCTTAGTATTGTAGTAGTTAGAAAATATGTCACTGACCAAAGGTTTGTAAGGTAAACAAGGAAAGTGAAAGCATAACCATAGCAATTTTCTTAGTTTGGCTGAAATCATCCTTATGCTTAACCTTAATTTTGTTTTTAGTTTTTACTGCCAATATTTAATTAGATGCTCAAATATATGCAACTGTGGTGTTTAAAAGCTGAAGTATCTAAAATCTTTATAGGTGTTTTGTTCTTGGTGTGTTCATTATCACACATGGAGCACAAATGGCATTTCATGTGGCTAAATTGGGATATTGCTTCTGTGGTCCACAAGGCCTGCTCCTGGGCATCACAGAGGTTACCCTCATTCTAAAGTGTTTAGTTATTTATATTCTGTCTTTCACTGCGGATAAATAGAGTGCTTGAGACACTTTTCAGGACTTTTCCAGAGTCTTCTGTATTCTAGAGCAGTTTGAAGTGCCAAAGAGTTCCGGCGCTAGAAGTAATTTGCTGTGAGCCTGGATCTTATCTGCACACTTCTCTGGGAAACTAATTTGGAATTGCATAGCAGAGCCCCATCTCACGTACATTCTGATAGTGCGCTTAATGCTTTACAGTGCTTAGCCTGTGCACGCTCTCGACGCTCAATTGAGATGCAACATTTGTTCTCATTTTATAGTTGGCCTGTAGAGGCCAAGAGAGTCTCTGGCTTGTGCAGGGCCTCTGGTGATGGAAATGAGTCTGAGGTAGAACTGAGTGCAAGTTTCCTGCTTGCAAATCCAGTGCAGGTCCCGCCTCCACACCCGTGGATTTGGGATCCGCGTATTTAACTAGCCACAGGCTCCGAATGTACGGTGGAGGCCAGACCTGTACCCTCTTGATGTGGCCAGAGCCTAACTGTGCTTGCGTTCAGAGGTCTGGCACGCCCTGGCTCATGGACTTCCTTGTCTGTGGATTTTGGCATCCGCAGGGGCTCCAGGAATCGACCCCGGTCGATGCCAAGGCACGGCCTGTATTCTGCATGTAGGCTCGGCACAGTACAGGGATCAATTGGCCACTGTCCAATATTGCATAAAGGTAAAAATGTCACTCGCTGTGTGGTTAAAAGAAACCTTTAAAAAGGTTAAATGGTAAGGAAAAAACCCTTAAAAATCCTTATGATATCACTTGTTGGCAGTGGCAGGAATGAAGCCTGCTTGCCTTGTAGCACTACAATAGGTACACCAATAAATGCAATAAACCAGGAGCATGCCAAAACGTCCCTTATTAGTTTGTGGGACTTGATGGTGAGTGCCCACTTGAATGCCACAAGGCTTATTTGGCACAGTTTCAGCTGAACACTGTGATAAATGCCACAGAGATGGCTGCTTGCACCTTGCTTTCAAAATTTGGCAATGCTTTTCACTTTAGATGCATGCAGTGGAAGTTGGTAGATCTTCAGAATTATGGATGAATTTTCCAGGGAATGAGCACATTTGTAGAACCCTTGCCTGATACTGTTAAGACAGGGCTCAACAAATTCCAGGTGCAGCCTCACCACAGAGCTTTTAGTGTCCACAAACAAGATCTGAGTCTGAGGTCGTCATTACTGCAGACTGGCATTTATTTATTGCTAACAGAATGCCTCTCCTCCACCACCACCAGTTTTTCAAAACACCTAAGAGATGTCCTAATTGTCCGTCTAGTCCTGTATCTGGATGTCATATGTAACGGTGGCACAGGGGTGCAGCGGGTGCAGTTGCACCAGACAGCAATCTTTGGGGGGAGGGAACGGCAACAAGCTGAGTTTGACAAAATGTCCTTATTCTGCATACGTGTGAACTGTGCTAAATTGAAATTAGCGCTCACCTCTGCTGGTGTCAGTTGAAGGCGTGAACCTTCAAGGCGGAGGATAATGGTAGGCAAGGAAGCAGGGGAGTTGGATCATGCTCCTAGGCACATTTATATGTCCTGCGCAGTACTGGTGGTGTGATCCTGATGAGGGAACTGCTTCTCTTGTCTGTGACTAGGCACAAGGAAGAGTGCATAGGTGTGTGGGCTCTCTGTGTTATTCCCAATAATGACAGTTCCACTATTCAGCATCCCTGAAGTTCTTGAAAGTTCACAAGAGAGAAGCACAGCTGGAAGGGGGCCGTTTCCTGTCCAGATGATTCCAGGGGCATCTTGTCTTCGGAATGGGTTGCAGGGGTGTTCTTGTAGGCCGCTGTAGTGCTTTTGCAGTATCTGTGCTTCTGTGTGTCTGTTGGAATTGCGGCGGTGGCGGTGTGTCCGCCCTAGGGTGCCTTCTCTGGCTTCTCCCTGTCCGCTCTGCACTCTTCTTCAGTTCCCTCACCGGGCTTCCCAGTGAAGTGAAGCGCCTGCTGTGCCAAGGTTGTCTGTGGCTTTGGACTTGTGTAGTTTAATTTTATACCTTCTGTGCCTCTGGAATAGAGCTGTAGCTTGTCTGCTTCCCTGGACAATTGTCCGTCTGTCCCTCCCTCCCAGTGGCATAGGTTTTGCTGTTTTTGATCCTTCCGTGTATGTTTGTGTTTAATGTTAATTGTTTTAATACTTTTGTATTTGATGTTCTTTATTTGTTTGCTACATTGTACTTCTATTTTTTTGCTCTGAAAGCCACCTTGGGCATTGAAAGGCGGAGTATAAATTTCTCAAATAAATAATGCATTATAGTAATTTTATTGAACTGTAAGCCACCTTGAGTGTCTGGAAAGGCAGGGGCCGCGTGTTTTAAATATATATTGCATTGTAGGTGAATATTGTATAACAATTGCTTATTGTCTTTTTACGAGTACCTTGGCATTGTGATGCTCACAGCCCCTTGGCACTTGAGAGCTGACGAGTGGTCTCCTTGTGTTTCACTTGCTGTGTGCTAACAAGATTCCATTATTCCTTTCAAGGCGAAGCAGTTTGCTTGTCGTGCAAACAAGATGGAAAACACAACTTTGAAGAGTGACCTCTACCTATAAGGTAATTCTTTTTCTTTTTACCGGAACATTTCAGTTTCTGCTCTCCTTGGAAAGTGTTGTCGTTGTCTTTGCTGGGGTTACAGCAGTGGAAGGGCTGTCCACGGTCTCTCAGTGACGGGGGCTGCAGCCGCAGCCTAGACATCACATGTGTTGGAGAGCGGTACGCCTCATGCTGTCACCCCACCTTTGCACCCCACCCTCCACGCCACCTTCATCCTCTTAGACCAGGGTAGGCAACCAGTGGGTGCACACGAGCTGCTCTACAAAATGCTGATATACTTTCTGCATAGTTCCAAGCACATTCTAGCTCTTATAGAAACTGCTTTCTTGATTGGATAATTTCTTGATTGATTGAATATCGTTTCAGACAATGGATATTACGTGTCAAATGGTCCAGAACTTGGCTAGCATTCCCTGCCCCCTCTCTAGCCATCATTACTCCAAAGAAGAACATTTAAGAGGATGCTTAAAAGAACTTCCTAGCCATTTTAATTTCATTTATGACTTTCTGGCCATGTCAGTTTTTTAAAAACCATCAATTCTTTAGTGTGTACTTTTGCAACATACAAGTTTCTCTGCTGTTTTTGTTTGTTTCTCCCAGGCATATAAATGTGCAGGTTGGGTAAAGAAAAAGGAAACACTGCTACTACATCCTTATTTGCAGTGCATGCCTTTTGAATTATAGTACATCCTACGAGGATTTGAGAAAAATGGCTGGTCGATTGAACAATCTCTTTGCAGTATGATCTATGCTAGCATACCTCATTTTTTGAAAGTAACTTGTAGATAGTTTGCATGAAGAATTCACAACCAGGACCGCTGTGTTTCTCCCCCACCCGCCCATTCCCTTTATTCTTATTTGTATTCCTTCTTTGTCAATGAAAGGTGATCCGTGAGACCTCATGACCCTTCTCTAGGAGGCGGATTCTGCTAGGATGTTACATCACTACTGTCGGAGGAACCCCGAGCTACAGGAGGAATTGCAGATCCAGGCTGCAGTGGCTGCTGGGGATGTCCACACGGTGCGCAAGATGCTGGAGCAGGGCTACTCCCCCAACGGCCGGGATGCCAATGGCTGGACCTTGCTCCACTTCTCGGCAGCCCGAGGGAAAGAAAGATGTGTGCGCGTGTTCCTTGAACATGGAGGTTGGTTGAGCCGTGAAAGAGCACGTGTGGTTGTCTGAGCATTTTAGGTTTCGTTCTTCTGTCCATCTTTCTGAATTCTCCTGGCTTTTTAAAAATGGCAACAGCCTTCTTTCCTCCTCTTGCAGTTGGCTTCACAAAATGCTTTGGTAAGCTGGATAGAACTTCATCCTTATCAAAAGAAAGCTAAAGAGGAATCTTAAAAAAGAAAATCTGAACACGTCTGCAAAGTCTCCCACAGGGTAGCAGCAGCCTACTGTAATGTTCTGTGCGTGTTAGACAGAGAACTGGTTAAGGGTAGTGTTTCCAGAACATGTTTCTGTGCTCAGGTAGAAGCTGCATTTACTCCAGTCTCTCCTGTTTTAACCCTAAATTATGGGGTTAGAACAGTGGTTCTCAAACCTTTTAGCACCAGGGCCCACTTTCTAGAATGATCATCTGTCCAGGACCCACCAGAAGTGATGTCATGGCCGGAAGTGCCATCATTGTGATGCCAGAACCTGCTGCTTAACTGAGGATACAGCAAAAAGTTATTTTATAATTCTCAGCCATTTTCCAACAGCAGAGTGAATCAGAAAGGAAAAAGCCTATTTGCAGCCTTGACACAAGCAAAACCACACAGCCCTCCCCCTTTCCAGCATCTCATAGCCCCATGTTTTCAAAATGGCTGCTCTAGGCGCTTCGCGACCCACCTGAAATTGGCTCATGATTCACTGGTGGGTCCTGACCCAGAGCTGGGAGCCACTGAATTAGAAAGTTCAACATCCTGCGGCCTTAATCTGTTGGTAAGCTCGGGGCGGGGGGCAGCAATACCAGAGTATTGCTTTCCCACATGAGGAATCCTTTCACGTGTCCTGTCGCACCTGAAGGCTTCAGGGATAACCTGCAGGGAAAATCAGCTTCTGGAAAGTCAGCCAGATGGGGGCAAGCAGCGAATAGTCTGAGCTAGTCCAACTGAATCACTCTGAAAACTTGTATTGATATTCTCCCAGTTGAAAACTGTAGTACTAAAATATAGAACCTCATTAACTGCTCTTTGGTGGCCAGTGCAGGTAATTGTACTGGGGCAGGAGACTCTAGGATGGGACTAATGGCATATGCTGAGAGTGAGACTTAAATCTCAGTGTTTGGTCCTGCTCATGTGATCATTGGTCTTTTGGGGTCTCAGCAGCAGTATCTGCATTTTGGACTCCTCTTTCGAGATAATCTCACAGTGAAACAGGTTCAGTTCCCACTGCTTGTGCTATGGCTATAATTGCAAGGAAGAGGAGGGTGCTCAAGTTGCGTCTCCCTTCTGATTTTTTCCTGTGTATTGACCCACGTACACAAGAACACACATTCCAGAAATATGAAGTCTTCACTGCTCCATGACACAGTTGTGGAATGGGGTCCCTTGTCAAGGAATTAGGCTTCAACCCCTAAATCGCTACTGGGAGAATAAATAACAAAGTGTCTTAAAGGCTAACGTGTGTTGTGGCATAAGCTTTTGTGGACTAGCGTCTGCTTCATTACACATGAAGTATTACCAGTTCGCAGAGGGGTCTATATGTCTCTAGAGCCATCTGAAAAAATGGAAAATGGCAAGGCAGGTGGACATGAATTGTACTTCATGCTTCTCTTGTTCACAGAACCTTATCCTATAGTAGTATATTTTTGCTTCTAAGATAACACAAAACTCTTTGGGTTTGTACCCAAAGGACTTCTTGCCCCAGAGGAAGGAAAATTTGGAATACCAATTTTTGTGGCTTGATGCAACAGACTTAACTTGGTTGTTTCTGGAAGTTGTTTGGAGACTAAAATGAGTCTGAAGTATAAAGAAATTGCTTACGTCTGCTTTCAAGCAAAGACAATTTTTAGCTTGGACTTTAAGTATGGAACCTTTGGGTACTTGTCAAGTGTAGTAAATTTATTATTGAATGCTTGGTACAGAAAAAGCCTCAACTGATTTTTGTTCCTCCTTGTGCTGAGTTTGACCAGAAGATGGCAGTATAGTACTTGTAGAGCCAGTGTAAGCTAGACCTGCCATGGGTTTGCTCCCCAAAAATGTACAGTACTCAGAATTGTACAGTCTAACATTGAATATACTTGTTCTCTGAAAGTTCAGACATTCAATATTCAGAGAAAAATATATTTGATGCCCACAAAAATGTATTTAATGCTGAATATCTGATATCAGATGGTTGACATTTCTGATAGTTGGTGCGGAATGGCATTTAGTATTTGGTCTTGTTGATTGCAAATACATGATTGCATATTTATTAAGTGCCTGAAATTTTCTATGCTCTGTACGTAGACTAAAACAGTGCAGGCTCTGCAGAAGGGAGAAGGGGCGCGAGAGGTTCAGGTACCCATCCTTACATGAAGTTACGTAATTGTTATAGTGATGAGGCTGTTGTTGGAGGGAGACCAAGGAGGAGGAGAGCCTAATAGTAACGGCCCCAGACGATGTGGAGGAGGAAGAGTCGTTGCTGCCTTGCCTGCCACTTTGAGGCAGCAGGTGTTGCAGTGATTTTCAGATCTTCTGCATTCAGGGAACCCTGTCCACAGAGTCATCTGCCACAAGACCCACCCTGCACATTATGTAGAGCAGTGGCTCCAACATCTTTTAGCACTGGGACCCACCTAAAAAGTTTCATTTTACCAGCTGCTCAAGCCTTTGGCTATAATGTTCCCCACCCATCCGAGTATCAGGTTGTTTAACTCTTGATGCACATAGCCCGTGTGTCCCAACAGAAATGAGTAAGGACTCGCTGGTGGGCCACAGATCCACAGTTTGGGAATGGCTGATTGAGGCATTCACGCAGGGCCTATGTGGCAAGGTTAGGCCTTGCTGCCACTCAGATGTTCCATCCATCGCAGCTGCACATTGCAGAATAAAATTGGTGGTGGTGGGCAGCTGTCTATCAAGGACTGCTCTTCTTGAGTGAATCCTTTAAGTTCTCACAGGACCCAGAGTTTCTCAAAAGATGGCTTGGAATCTACTGGTAAAAATTTGTGGTGTTTGATGGTTTTTGTCTTCTAGCATCCGATGAGCACTTTGAGTCTGGATTTGGGGCTGGGCTAATGAGTTATTATCTCATTATGTGGTGGCGCTGTGGGTGAAACTGCTGCTGCTGAGCTTGCTGTCCGGAAGATTGGCAGTTCAAGACCACGTGACAGAGTGAGCTGTCACAGAGTGAGCTCCCATCGCTTGTCCCCGCTCCTGCCAACCTAGCAGTTTGAAAGCACGTAAAAATGCAAGTAGATAAATAGGTACCACTTTGGTGGGAAGGTAGTGGCGTTCTGCGCACTACAGAGTATAGTCATGCCGGCCACATGACCACGGAAGCTTGTCTTCGGACAAATGCCGGCTCTTCGGCATAGAAGTGGAGATGAGCTGTTTTTAAATTTTAATTATCTCAATGTTGTTTTTAATTATTGTTTTTAATTGTAAATTGTAATTTTATGGTATTTTATTGTTGTAAGCCGCCTTGGGTGCCCATGGGGCACAAAGGCGGGATATAAATTAAATAAATAAATAAATAAATAATGAGCACTGCCCCCTGCAGCAGGTCATGACTAGACCATTTGGTCGTGGGGAAACTTTTACCGTTAACCTTTAATGAGTTAAGCATTAGAATTTTTTTATTTAAAAGTTTACATTTCAGTTCGAATTTGGGTGCGTAATTTCCCACCTCAAATAAAATGTATGTCAAAGCCAGAGAATTCGTCACCTTTCAGGTACAGCAAATGTTTATCAACTGTACTGTCAGCACCCCTTGGCAAGCATTACACAAACAGCTTGATCCAATAGGAAACTGTGATTATAAACAGGGTTAGAGTCATGTCACCAATTATTATTGTCTGATTAAGTCGCCACAATGTGACTTACTAGAACAGTGGTCTGGGAACAGGGGTAAATTACCCCAAATGGGGTAAAAATGAAATTCCTGGGGGTAATGGACGGTCACGCTGCCGAGACACAGCCGGGCATGCATATGAATCTATATGGATGCCCGGCTGTGTCTTGGCAGCACGACTGTCCATTGCCCCTGTTCTGGTTCCGTCACTGGCTGGCTGGCTCCGTTTTGCTTTGTTTTGCTCTGCCCACTTTTGCTGGCCAGCAAAACGCACCCCAGACTGCTCTGCGCCTGCTCTGCTTTTTGCACCACGGCAGTTTAGAGCACGGGGACGCAGTGAGGAGAGTGGCAGCGCGTTGGACCTGAGCAGCAGTGGAACAGAGTGGCAGTGAAGAGGCAAGCCAGGGACGGCCGGGCATTGGAGGTGAGGGAAGGCATGCGTCTTTCCCCCACCCCTGCCTCCATTGCCCTGCCGGGGCACATGTCTTCCCCCCCCCTCCGTTGCCCTGCTGGGGGAACTGCACACCCCTCGCTGTCCGGCGAGGGACGTGTGGTTCCTCCCGGCAGCACATCAGAGGCGAGGGAAGGCACGCGTCTTTCCCCTCCCCCCTCCGTTGCCCTGCTGGGGGGAACTGTGCACCCCTCGCTCAGGCTTCTTGCAGAACACGCAGCCCCATCATTTTGATCGCTGCCCAAGGCCAGATGCGGCACTTCTTTAATGTCCCGAAGTGGCCATGTGTGATGGAAGGTGTCTCCTAAGACTGGGTGCTGTTGCCAGGGGAGGGGCTGATTGGAATGGAGGTTTTTTTAAAAAAATTGATCGCCTAAGAGTGCAAGTCTATAAATGTCTACTCAGAAGTAAGTCCCATTATAATAAATGGCACTTACTCCCGGGTAAGTATTAATAGGATTGCACCCCATCTTAATTAAAACTGCAGTCCAATGCACACACTGCCCCAGGAGTAAAGCACATTGAATTCAATCTGACTTACTTCTGAGCAAACAGAAGTTGACAGACGCCGGCTGGCCACTGAACGTAAGGAGCGTGCAGGCTGGGGCAAACGCGACTGGCTGCAGAGTAACAGTCTGAGCCGACACCAGACTGTCCTCCTCCCCCTCAACTTGTAGCCCGGTGCAACAATCCTCCGATCCGGACTGGGGCTCAGCGTGTTGTGGGGTGTGTGGGGCACGTGCGCGTGCGCAGGACACCAAAGAGAGGCGCCAGGCAAGCATACAGCGTGAGGAGATGAGAGGGAAAGCGAGCTACAGGAGACAAAATGTAGGAACACTTGCTGCGTTTCTGTATTAATACTATTTGCCTTCTCCAGAATGGAAAAGCAGATACTGTGCTGCTCAGTTGCATAGCCCCCTTTGTATTAGCACACATTAGGAATGGCCCTTGCCTTCTCCACAGCTATGTTTCTGTGAAGTGGGGAGGGGAGGGGGGGTCAAACTAATTGGGCTACAGATGTATTTGTTTTGCTCCCATTCATCCTGTTAATATTTAAAGTGGAAAGGATCTAATTTTTTACATTAAGAGATGTTTGTATGAGGCGAGCTGAATCTCCTATATGCACACTCCTTGTGATGTAAAAATGAGGTATTCCCTGTTTGACAAGTGCATGAAACAGATATCTACATAAAAAATGGCCACTGCTATCATTTTTTGGTTTGATCCAGAGTTGCAAACAAATCTTTTAAATTCTGAAATAAGTCTTTGGAAGCTGCCCCTTTATCTTACTTTCTGACCTTAAAAGCGTTTTTCTTTAATCCAGTACAATGGCTCTCAAACTTTTTATCACCGGGGCCCAAAGGAAGTGATGTCATCAAGCAAGAACATTTTAACACCCCATATGACAAAATCAAATCTAACTAAGCAGGTTAGATATTTACAATAAGAGTAAGATTTAAAAAAACTAAAGAACTTTCCTAACTCTCCCAAACCCTTTACATAGCATATTTACATAACATTAATTAAGCTCATTAATTAATCAAATAAAAAGCAATGGGTTCCAATATGTAATTTTTTTTCTTTTGTTCTGGCGGCCGGGGGGGGGGGGGGTTACGTCGGCGTATCTAAATACATTTTGGGGTAAAAGGTAAAAAAGTTCCCTGACCCCTGTACTAGAAGTAGCTGACTTAAACTGGCTGACTTCTTCTGCGCTGTCCCAGGGTAACTGCGTACTATTCTGCCGTCCATTAGAGGGAACAGAATTATTTTATTATTGGTGGCTTGAAAGTTGTTTTGGTTTAACTGCAGCACCTGGTTCCAGCAGAGGAGGCCAGTTATGCTGACAAAGTGGGCCTAGAGCCTCCCCCACCCCCAGGCCTGCTAGTGGCTGGTGTTGGGAGCTCCATTATCAGCCTCAAAGGCAGTGGTGGGTCCAGGGACATGCACAGTACTGCGGGCGAGATGTGAGACGCCCTTCGGAGCTGCCACTTCCTAACCAGCTCAGGGTTGACACCTCCTCTTTCCATTTTCTCAGTGGAGTGCAGTTCTCCATACCACCTGATCATCAAATTCTACCTCTTGCATCTGACAATCCCAGCCCCTCATTTATGAACACCTGATTTAATTGTATAGTAGGTCACTTTCCGATTGCACCAAAGTGGTTGAATCTTCACTGCAGATGAATGTGTCTCTGTAAAAGATTTCCTTCCTTTTGAGAGAGGGGAGGAGTCAGGTGTGGTTACCTTTACATAAACTGTTTGTGTAAAAGTTTCTGAAAAATCCAGTTTAGTTTGAGAAGCAGTATTGGAGCAGTTGGTTTCTGCTGCACCCTTCCTTATTGTCAGTGAAAATGGGGGGAACAATGTTAATAGGTGCAAAATATACCTTATTTTAAAAAATGGGAAACCTAGCGCATTTTGTGCTATGGTAGGTTCTTTATCTGAATCTACATTCAGAAAGTTTTGTCCGAGCTAATTATTGCAAAATGAACAAGATTGTACATCTGTAAAACAAATGTACTGACAAGGTCTGTACTGTTTCCTTCCACTGTCCACCCAGCGGGGAAACTAAACTGTTCACTTGTAAAAGTAAATATTCTCCATTCTTCAGCCAAGCAATTGTCCAGGTTGTGATTTATGTTTCACTGTGCTAGCACAAATCTTGCACAGTTCTTATCTCAGGTTTTGTGGACAGTGCAGATGTTTAGGGTTGGATGCCACCGGGATCCAGTCAATTGTGTATGGCCAAAGTGTTATATTTCTGATGGGAAGGGAACTTGCGCATGTGTGTATGTGCATGTGTATATGTCTGGAAGAATATTAAATCTGTGTCTGATTATGGTTTTACTTTTAGATGAATCTGCCGCTGTGTGTCTAGGGAGGAAATATCTGTATGAATTTTGATATTTCACCTGGTTTTTTCCCCATCCTTCTTCCTTAAAAGGATGTTTTACATTCTTGCGAACTCTAAAGATTTTGCAAAATGGCAAACCCATATTGTTGTTGCTTTTCTATCAAATAGTCTATATTGAGATGATCTGAACTAACATATAGCTTACATGTTTTGGAAATGCTGCAGACCACAGAGGAACTTTCTTTACCTTATACAGTATTACACACACCCCAAACAATTTCATCTTGCCAGACCACAGTACGTCCGCATCTTGGGCCAGCAGATGTTGCTGCACATGCTTCTCTTTAAGACCAAGAAGCAGCACAAGGGAAAACAAAACATTGAAAGAAGCATGAAATGTTAGAGCTGAAGGGGACTGGGGTAGGTAGAAATACCTTGAGCAGTTGCATTAGAGTGCATGGGGGAGGCTGGGGAAATCAGACTGTGTGAGGGCAATCTGTTATTAATACTTTTAATTTGGCCTCAAGCCAGAATGTGGTCATCAAGGGGAAGAATTGATTCAAAAGTGTATCTAGCTATTAGAATTCAAGCAACAGTCAATGACTCCATGTGTCACGTACTAAAATAAGGATTTGGTTAATCTCACTTATTTGAATTATCACTTGTAGATGGGTATCCGCCTCTGCTTTTTGTGTAAAATTTCTGTACTTAACACTGATTCATACAAGACGTTTTAAAACTCATGAACAATGAATTGCATTGCGGGAAAGCCTCCTCGAAATGCTGCTGGTGTCAAGATACCCCCCCCCCTGTATGTTTAATGACTGTGCTTACTAATCTATACTACTGTCAATTTACCATGTAGATTACTGCAGTCAAGCCTTCCAAGAGATTGCATGAACACGAATCTGTTCAAAAGGGGAACATCTTCCAGATTTGGATCCTCTTTTATACAATATTAAATTGGGTACAAAGGCCCTTGGTCCAGACCCGATAACACATGATTGATATGATAACACATTGATACGATAACATCATGATAACACGCGATGGGGACATGATTGAGACATACAAAATTATGCATGGAAGGGATAGAGTCAATAAAGGGATGTTCTTTTCCCTCTCTCAAAACACCAGAACCAGGGGGCATCTGCTAAAACTGAGGGTTGGGAGAGTTAAAACAGAGAAAAGGAAGTACTTTTTAACCCAGCGGGTAGTTAATCTGTGGAACTCTTTGCCACAGGAGGTGGTGATGGCATCTGGTCTAGATGCCTTTAAGAGGGGTTTAGAC
Organism: Lerista edwardsae; assembly: GCA_029204185.1. NCBI lineage: Eukaryota > Metazoa > Chordata > Lepidosauria > Squamata > Scincidae > Lerista > Lerista edwardsae. Next base: position 10,320,750 of record JAJKFI010000026.1, read on the forward strand.
AGATTTCTGGAAGAAAAGTCCATCGTGGGCTATAGGCAATGATGGGTTGTAGCCTCCTTACATTAGTAGTAGGCTACTTCAGAGTACTGGGTGCAAGGGAGTGGCAACAGGATGCAAGCAACTTGTTGTCTCATGCCTCCCTGGGGCAGCTGGTGGGCCGCTGTGAGATGCAGGAAGCTGGACTAGATGGGCCTTTGGCCTGATCCAGCAGGGCTCTTCTTATGTTCTTAACACTTTTTAACTGAGCAACAAATTCCCTTACCTGGCAAAACCATGTCTTAAATTTCCTGGAGCCTATAAAGCAATTTTTAGTCTGAAGGACAGAGCTGAACTGGAAAGAGGCAAAACTCTAGCCACATATTTACAATCCTATGCAAAATGTGTTGTGGTATTGTTGGGATCAGCCAGTTGGAAATCTCTAAATTGCAATTTGGTTTTTCCAAGTGATGATGAATGTCTCCAACTACTCAAACTTTTACAAATTTACTCTGAAATGAGTTCTGTAAAGCACTATATAAATTCTAAGTTGCATTAAATGAGATTGAATTAGTCAAATGGAGCAGTTGAATAAAAGTATTTTCTAGATCACTCTCTCAGGAATATTAACATGGCATGGAAAAACACATTTTTTTTTAACAATGACTAACTTAAAGCTCTGCTTGAATTTAGCTGATCCCACAGTAAAGGACTTAATTGGAGGCTTCACCGCTCTGCATTACGCAGCCATGCATGGCCGGGCCCGGATAGCGCGCCTGATGCTGGAATCCGACTACCGCGCGGATATCATCAATGCGAAGAGCAACGACGGCTGGACTCCCCTGCACGTGGCAGCCCACTACGGCAGAGACTCATTTGTTCGACTCCTGTTGGAGTTCAAGGCTGAGGTTGATCCGCTTAGTGACAAAGGTACGACACCACTTCAACTGGCCATTATCCGTGAAAGGTCCAGCTGTGTCAGGATCCTCTTAGACCACAATGCCAACATTGACATTCAGAATGGCTTCCTGTTGCGCTACGCTGTGATCAAAAGTAATCACTCTTATTGCCGGATGTTCCTTCAGAGAGGGGCAGATACAAACCTGGGGCGCTTAGAAGACGGACAGACACCATTGCACTTGTCTGCTCTTAGGGATGATGTACTCTGTGCGCAAATGTTGTACAATTATGGGGCAGACACTAATACAAGGAACTATGAAGGACAGACTCCGCTGGCGGTTTCAATAAGTATTTCCGGAAGTAGCCGACCTTGCTTGGATTTTCTGCAGGAAGTAACAAGTACGTATACTGCAAATCTTTAATCAAAATTCCATCTCATGGCCTCTGTTTCTGTGGCAGGGGGTCTCAGCCTGAGAAGCCCTGTGTGTTTCCCCTTAAGGGGGGGCAAGGAATGGCCGTGACGCAGTCTCCAGGATAGGCTTGCTGCTGTGAACATCCTGGGTTGGGTGGATCGTGGCGCTGCCCCTGCAAAGACTTAGAGCGCATCCGAGGAATGTTTGGGAGCCGCTGGTCGATGGAATAGTATGTTTCTTGGCAGCTTATTTATCTGGGGAATTAGGTTGCACAAAACAAGGGTGTTCCCTTTGAAAAACCTTGACGTAATATTTTTGTTGGTCCAAGTTAATCTTAAAGATCCTCATATAGTAGTACTGACTACTTATCACCATGGGTCAGCATTGTATCATATTTTACAGAGCCCCAGAAGAACATTGAAAAAACACACATTTTTTTACCTTCCCTCCCTTCTCTGTATGGCATTGGGACTGGAGAAGGAATAGAGACTTTCTGATGTTTGTTTTATCCCCCGTGACTGCAAAAAGGGCTGGTGGTTTTCTGCTGTTCACTGGCTCAAGGATTATGTACATTTTATGTGACTAGCACCAGTATGTTCCCCTATTAGGACATACTATTCTAATTAGAACATACTCTTATTGTGCATCGTGTTAACTTAGTGATTATTAAACAATATTTACATCATTGGAATATACTGCACAAATCGTTTCCACTCCAGCAGTTTTCCTGCTCTCCCATGCCACCCCCTCCCAAATTCTGTTTGCACTTGTGATTGGAGGTAGAATAGTAAGGTGACTGGGGTAGATTTTGCTGAATAAGCTGAAAGTGGACATGATCGGAACAATCAATTTCAGGTTGCAGTTCCATTGAAACTTACATTTTTAACACACGGACTTTGTTCAGGCAGAATGCTGTGCCATCTCATCCTGTGTGTTTGGCCTCACATAAAGTGAGCCTCAGGCTCATGCTCTCCTCTTCCACCACTACCCCTTTGTCTTCCCCAACGTTCTCTCTGGCAGCGCGTCCTGCTCTGCCATTGCACACGAGTAGGACGACCTGTTCACGCCATTCCCCTGTCTGAATTTCACAACAGGCTACAGGCATTTTATTTTGTCCAATTGCGGGCCCGTTTTTCAACATTTCTCTCTACAGAGGCTTTATTCCTAGCCCTCTGCTTACTGATGTCCGTATCAGTTCTACTCTTTCATACAAAGGCTTTTAGGATCGCCATAGCTATCTCTGAAACTAAAATTGGGTTCTGAGACCACTAAAATCTTGCACAGCCAATACATGGCCCACCACAGGTATGGTCAAAATGTTAAGCAGAGCACTGTTCTTCTCATGTTTTTGCAGGCCCAACCCTTTTTTCAATATTTCAGCACGTTTTCTCACATCTAATTTGAATTTGTAATTTTGAGCAGCAGTCCTCCCATCCGCATGATTCCATCAGAATCAATGGAACATGCTTTTGGAATTGGCATGCTTATATCTCACCACCCTAATTCAACACAAAAGGTCTCGTTTTATTCTTCTGTGATCGCACTTCCAACGTGTCTCTTGACACTCTCCTGCTTTCTCCTCCTTTATAAGATGGATTTGCTTCTTGCTCCTGCTGCTGGCCTTTCTCCCCACACCCTCTGAGCTCTCTCTCTCTCTCTCTCTCTCTCTCTCTCTCTCTCTCTCTCTCTCGGCTTCCTTCGCTTCCATTTTGCTCAGCAGACCCCCTTCATCCACCAGCCCTGCTCAGGGTCCTTCATGCTGCTCTCGAATGAGGGAGGTGGGTAAGGGATTGGGATGTTCTAGTCGCCCTTGGTTTGCTTGGCTTTCCTTTCCAAGTTAGTGTAGCAGCCGTTGTGGGATCGTATGTGTTTTGTGATTGTCTTGTCCTCGCCATTTCTGCGTGCGTTTGGCTACAGTTCAGTCCAAGGCTGTAGAGAGAGACCTCTGACACTCCCCTGACAAAAATGCAGTGGCAGATGTATCACGAGCACCCATTTGTAAATCTGATGTATGTTAATCCATCCAAGATTCTTTGAGTAACTCACACCAAGCTTGCGTAAAGCCAAAGTGCAAACTACTTCCCCTGTTGGAGTTTTTGTTAAGGGAGTGGCTTGTAGTTGCAGTTTCTTCTAAGCAAAAAATTCAGCAGGAGACACAACTCCAAGTCTCTTTATAAACCACACAAAGCACAGCTCAGTGTGAAAAGTTGGTCTTGGCAGTTACCTGCAACCCTGATAGCAGCGCTTTGCTTTAACTTTGCGTGAGAGCTGGCGCTGCACCTTGAGTTGTGTTGCCCTTTGTGTCCTCCATGTCTTTCCTCCTCTGACAGGTGGGCAACATGGCAGTGCTTGTTTCATGATGCCAAAATGTGCAACTGTCTCAGAATTATAATAATTATGTAGTATTGGCATACATGGCTCTGCTCATAGTAAGCAAAAGACAAATCCTGTTCCAGAAGTAAGTACAATGATTTGCATGGACCTATGACTAGCCTGTGTCAATGTTTTGTTTTCACATGAAATAATATTAAATATGCAGTCATGTTGAGAGAGGAGCCAAAAAAGGAGATACTTTGAAATTGGTATCAGAGTGTTTAACAATTTAGACTGGAGAGGACTGCTTCTAACTTATCATAAACACAGGATTCCAACTGAAAAAGACCTTCTCATACACAGTATAGCATGCTACCTATTCCTTCAATTGGCTCAACAGACAGCATCTTTAGCTTCTTACCTTCTCCTGAGAGCTAACAACCATTCTAAAATGTTGAAGAGGAGTTCTGTTGGTCCAGACATTATGTAAAAAGAGGATCCCAAAGCATTTTGTAATGGCTACTCTTAGGCCCGATCATCTGGCCATACCTCCCTTCTCCTTTCTTCTTCTGCCGGAGTTGGCTGCCGTTTCCAGCTCTTAGCAGCTAGTTATCTTTCTAGTTCTTTTTTGTTGCACATGGAAGATCTTTTAATCCGGCCAGGAGAAGAGAAACAAAGTTTAATGCTGATAATAACTTGGGTTCCAAGGCTTTCGTGTTTTTTCTGCATGACCACCAAATCTACCCGAAATCTGCCCCAGGATTGTTACAACACTGGCAAACGTGATTCCTTTGCTATGCACCTGTTTTTATTGAACTGGAGTTAAACAGCAAGGTTAGCTTAAACCATTTCCTTTGCTGCTGTGTCTACCAAGCTACTGGCAGCTGTGAACTAGTAAACTAGTTTAACTAGTAAAGGTTTTTACCCAGCATTTCCTAATATGGGTATTTTCTGGATTCTGAATCATACTCTTGATGGTGACCCTTTTGTTTCAGGACTAACACTGGGGTGTCAGAGCACTAGAAATGTCTGGCCTCAGCTGTTAAATCAGTCACAATTTACAGGTCTGCCACTTACAGAGACTTCCAGTAGTCCCGAACTGGCGACCTTCAGATCTTCAGCTCTTATCTTCAGACAAATGGAGGCATTAACCCTCTCGACTAAATCTTCTGCCCATTAGGCAGTTCCAGTAGGCATTCCAGTATCCATGGACAACTGAATCTGTGAATGGGCATGTCTGTATTCACCATTTGCTGCCTTGTCTTGTTGAAAAGAAGAAAATTGCAACATGCTTCTAAAAATCCTTGAACAAATATTATATGAATCCTCCTTCCACCTATAAATCCAGATTCCTTGTGACTAGAAATTGTTCTGGCTGAATCTACATTGTCCAAAGTATCAAATTTAATCTAAGCTTACAGTGGCTGTTCAGTTCTCAGAACTGGACAGAGATACAGCTTGCCTGAGTACCATAACTAGAGAGGATCTTGTTGAAGATACCAAATGAGATGCCTTTTTAGCAGACTGTTAAGCTAAATATTGTATTTTCTGGATTAACGAAGGCAGATTATAAAAAATCTCCTTCAGGAATTTAAAAATCAACACTCTCTCAGAAAGGAGGATCTAAAGGGTTTTAAACATCTACAGCTGAAAGAAATTACATTTTCTTTGCCAAAATTTGAAAAAAGCGTTTGGTTTCTTTAAGGCCTCCTTGTGCTACATAGCTGGAATTCTTTGAAATGGAGAACTTCATGAGATGTACTGGAATCCTGTAGTTGCCACCTTTTACCTGAAAATGTGGCTTGTAAGGCCATTGAATCCTTGGCTGCTTCCACATACCACGTGGGAAGACACTGAGAATGATGCAAATGGTTAGAATCCTTCGTCCGCAAGACATTTCATCAGCTTTGTGAGTTTCGGTCTGGATGATTGTTGCTTGTTCATCCTACAGTGTTGTATCAATATCGCCTTTTACTTTTATTTATCAATCTTAACCATTCATTTTTAAAACCACCAGTTTTGCTATGCCTATGGATATTGTGGATCAGTGGTTCCCAAAGTCCTATGAGGGAGTTGGGAGCTGCGTACGTCTTGGCAGGGGCAGAGCGTCGGCAGCAACGTGATTCCCCAGAATCACACCGTTGCCCTTGGCAAAGGAGCTTTTCGCAGACTAAGGGCCCAATCCTATCCAGGTTTTAAGCCCAGGTAGAGCCATCCCAATGGGGCGTGTGCTGCATTCTGTGGTGGGGAGAGAGTCATGGAGGCCTCCTCAAAGTAAGGGAACATGTGTGCGTTGCAACTGCATTGGCACCAGGAAGTTGGATAGGATTGGGCCCTTACCCGAGCCGTTGCTTTGGCGACTACACTGGCTGCTGGTTCTGTTCCAGGCCCGATTCAATGTGCTTGTTTTGACTTTTAAAGCCCTTTACGGCTCGGGTCCGGGGTATTTGAGGGACCGCCTCCTTCCATACAATCCTACCCATACTCTGAGGTCATCTGGGGGGGCCCTTTTGACTGTGCCGCCACCAGGAGAGGTGAGAGGGATGGCGGCCAGGAATACGGCCTTCTCGGCAGTGGCCCTCCGACTTTGGAATACCCTCCCCTTAGAGTTGAGAACTGCTCCCTCTTTGGTAATATTCCGGCGTGGGCTGAAGACCTTTTTATTTCAACAAGCTTTTAATTGTTGTCAGCCTGGCTGGTTTTTTTATACTTTTTTTTATACTCTCTTTGTATATTTAGGATCCACGGGGCTTGTTTAAAATTTCAATTATTTTAATATTGTTTTTAATTACTGTTTTTAAATGTCAAATTGTGATTTTATTGTATTTCAATGTTGTAAGCCACCTTGGGTACCCATGGGGCAGAAAGCCGGGATATAAATTAAATAAATTAATAATAATAATAATAATTATTATTATTAATACCCTTGCATTTCTGGTGCTTGGGGGTGATGGGGAGCCCCCACAGGGTTCCCTCAAGCGTCAGAATGCATTTTAAATGCAATCGTGACCCACTTTGGTTTTACGAAGGCAAACCAGAAGTGAGTTGTGATTGTGTTTTAAATGCATTTTGAGGCTTGGGCTCCCCACATACTTGGGCACCAGCGATGCAAGGGGAGGTTCTGCAGAAAGCCCCTTTGCCCAGGGTTGTGACCCACCACTTTGGTGACCCCTGTTGTAGATTCTGTGGCATGGAACTCAGTGCTCAAAATTTTTTTAAAAAGTTGTTCAGATTAACTACAGCATCACTGTTTTCAATATGGATTGAGGCGTTCTGTTCCTAGCTGTCCATAGGTAAAGTAAAGCCAAGCTATTTTTGTCTTCTGAAGCCATACTGGTACATAACAGGACTGGTGATTTCAGTAGCTTGGTGAAGGGGGTAGAGGGAGATATTGAGCAATCCATTTTGCTGGGGGGTGGCGGTCTGTAATGAAGGTTAAGAACAGTTGCTGTCGACTTTTCAAGCAGTATGGATCTCCCTTTGTTAAAGTTAAAGTTCGTTTGTGTATTGAGTAAGTAAAATCGGCTGGCTTTGGGGGTGTTGTAGTGTAGTGTAAAACAAACATGTCCTGAAGCCTTTTTGACAGTAATTCTACTGCAAGCAAAGGGCCTCGTAACTGGACATTTGTGTTCAACAAGTTTGAATAATGTGGGCATAGAGAGCAAGGCTGTCACTGGGTTTGAATTTCAAAGTGAAATAAGGTTTCAAGAGGGGGGCACTGGGAAAAATGGTGGTATTTCAGGGATTAGGAGTTTTAATCCATTAGTCTTTCTGTACGACTAGGGGCTGGAGGTACAGGTAGTGGAAGGCAGGAGTCTTAAATCCCTGCCGAATTTGGTCCTGTGTGCACCTATACCTGCTGCTAGCAGGACTTCTGTACAGTAAGGGACTGCACAGCAGCCAAGGATTTTAAAGAGGTGGTGCTAGCGCAGCCCCTTCCCTGAAAAGGCAGGCTGTCTCACTCCGTTTCCCTTGGAAGCAGTGATGGTCAGAAGAAACGTGCATGGCGGTGTATGAATCTTGCATGTGTGCATGCGAAGCCTTTAAAATGGTCAGTATGCATTTGCACGTAATGATGTTGCCTTTTAGAAATGTCGCCAGCAGGCGCATGGATGGCTTCCCTTCCTTTTTCCATGTTTCTGCCTGGCCTTTCTCCCCCAGAAGAGACCCCAGGCGGTTTTCACCGTCCTCTGTCCCATCCTGCTTGACAAAGCTCAGTCGTACAATCAAATGTCCATGTCTCAATTGCACTCTTCAGAAAAACTGTCCAGATGTCTTTTCAGGTTGTTTCTGGCAGGAGTAATTTTTGGCTGGTCTGCAGCGCCCAAATGCGGTGGCCTCTTCTCTTGCTGGTATACCCAAGGATCTTGGCAGGACACCAGAGTGTCTCTTTAGGCATTTTAAAAGCAAACTGCTCAAATGTACTAAAACTTTAATTTGCCTTTAAAACAGTAAGGTTTTTTTCCTGAGCCTTCGTTTCCTTCTGAGTCAGATCCAAAAATCATGAGTTTCCAAATTTACTTGCCGAGCTCCAATGCAACGGGCATGTCTTGCAGAGGTAAAACGGTCCCCGCCTGCAAGCTTCGATTCTATATGAAGAAATGGGAGTGAGGAGAGACAAAAGGGTCAACTATTTTGGAATGAGGCTGTTCTTCTCTGTAGACTTCTTTTAAAAAATTCCCTTTTCTGTACTGGAAACATTGGCCATATAGATGGCCATGATAATTCAATCTGATAAATTTTAGGAGGTTAAATGTTTTACCTCTTCAATCTTCATCTATGCTAGAAGATAATCTTATGATTGCTGGTCTCCAACTTTATGTAAGGCTTTGGTATGCATTTGAAATAGCAGACTAAACGCTAGCTTTGTCCCATTGAGGTAACTAGCCTGGGAGAGATAATTTACTTGCACAGAGCTCTGTTGTATCACTAGCCACAAGAATCTGAAATGATGGTGTAGGAGTTGTGCTTTCCCGTCAAGCTGAGTAATTAAAAATTATCTTTTGTGATGGTCATTTATATGCAACTTACATGATGATTTCACCAAACAATCAAATCAAGGAAAAGGGGTGAGGGGTGGAATACCAAGATATGAAAGTACATAATTGCTCTGGTTTGGGCACATCAATTCATTCCCATATATTTTGGCAATGAAGGGGTTTCCTGGTATTTAATGCAGCTGGGGAGTGAGGGGGGGCACTGGCCTTGCAGGTCACTTAATGCAGTTGTGGGACTGTATTGTGACTTGTGAATCTGTCTGTACTTATATTATCTAAAAAGTTGAAGATTATGAAGCTGCTTTGTTTGAGGCATGTAGTAAATGCCACATTCTAACGCTTGAGGAAAACGACTTTGCAGAAATGCTCCTCACACAGCTGTTTATGGGACTGGATTTTTGGAATGGCATCCTTGAGCTTTTCCTAGTATGGTGGCTGCTTTGAAAATCTAGCTAATAGGTAACCTGGTAAATAGCTACTTGTCTGGGTGCCTGTAAAAATGACCCTTCGGCAGCTAGGCAAGGAAGCTTTAAAAAAAAAAAAACCAAAATAAAAGTTCGTTTTAGTCCAGTGATGTGTGAGCAAAGCCACTGATGGCAAAACAGATAATCCCTTTTGTGGGCTAAGCCCTTCTTGTGGTCTCATATCTTCTGTGCAGTTATTTGCAAGATGCTATAAGGGTAATATAGAAAAACGTGGCACCCAAGTCTGAAAATTTTAGAATTACTGCACCCTTATGGATGGCTGACTTCTAGGCTATGTATGAAATGCGTTCTGTAGCAGCGCTTCCCAATCTGTGGGTCGTGACTCCCCTTAAGGGGAGCGGCCCAGTTTCAGGTGTCCTGACAGCATTGCAGCGATCGCGGTGCTGGGGGCACCCAGTGCCCTTTTAACATACTTGGTGGGTTGGGGGGCCTTCGGGAGATTGCGGAGGCCCATAGCCCCCTCCACAGGTCTACCTGAAGGGAAAGAGAGCCCCATTTTGAGCACAAACATGCGCAAACCGGAAGCGCATGAAACCCAGAAGCCCACGCTTGCATTCAAAGCCGGGCTCAGGGATACCCGCGGGGGGGGGGGGGCTGCAGGCCTTCCCAACCCTCCTGAAGGCTTCCCAGGCCCACCAGGTACATTGTAAGGACACTGGGTGCCCATTTCACCACGATAGCTGCGGCGATGTCGGGACACCCTCCCACGCCCAGCCCCCACCCTCACGAATACTTACAGCTGTATCGGTGTCTGAGGAGGACTGTGGGACCCTCTGCATGACAGGCTTTTGAATCCAGAGGGTTGTCCCTTCAGTCGCGCGCTTTCTGTGGTTCAGGAGGTGTGTTTGGTTTTTGCCACTGAATCATTGAACTGCCAAGCCTGGTTCATGAGTTACTTCCATCGATGTATCAGGTAATCATATAAGGTGCCTCCTTCCTACCCAGTAAAATACATTGGGAAACACGTTGATTTCATGTGCTTGTTAGGCTGTATTCTCTGGGGAACGGCCATGAGTTTTCTGGAGGATGGCCAGGTTTGGCTAACTGAGCATGGGAAATTGGTGATTTGAAGGATCTTCTAACCAGGAGCCTTTGTAATATCTCTTATCAGGTGGTTTTTCTGTTCCTCCTGTTTTTGCCCACAAGTAGGAAAAAATGTTGAAGGTAGAAAACTGGCTGCTGACCTTAAAAATATCCTTACTGTGAGTGTTTCAAGACAGAGATATAGGAACTGACTTTCAGAAGGTGTAGAGCTGGTTTACAACTTTGTCTTAAAACTGCACTTAGACGTCAAGAGTAATTTGCACCAGGGAAATAATGTTCTGCAGTTGCTGTTTTCTGTCTTCCTTTGTGAAAACTATACCAGTTGAAGGTTAATTTGCACGGTAACTTGGAGCCAGATTCACACACTTGTGGCAACCCCTGTGAGGATAGCCGGACAGGGTTATCATGATCCCAGTATGAGCATCAAGAAGGAAAGCTCTGCTGTCATTTGTTTCTAGAAGCTTTCAGTCACCTCCATTCCAGAATACTCAGTATCTTTACAAGGCGTTAAGTGGGTGTATTTGACAGATTCAGTCTAGAAATTAAAATCCACGCTGTCCCACTGTTTTCCGTTGTTATCCCACTTGTCCCCCAAGGGGCTCAGGGTGGCACACAGTGTTCGCCCCCCTCTTCCTTTCTCCACAACAGCACTGTGAGTCTGTGTATCACCCAGCAAGTGTCGTAGCTAGCAGAGAAGCTGAACCCGATGATGATCGAGCTCCAGCCTGGCTGTGTTCAGTTTCTGTACTCGCTGCGAGGTTCACGCGAGGCCAACTGCCCACAGGCCTATCAGTTCTTCAGGAAACCGCGTGGACTCTGCCATAAACAAACTGTCCTCGAAGCCCAGATGAGCGGTGGGGTCTCACGGCAAGGAAGCGCAGCAAGGTAGACTCTTGCCTGGAGTAAACACATTCTCAGTAGGGAAGCTGTATCCATGAATGGAAAGGAGTGGCTTGTGGGTGATACGGAGCAGGGACAAGTGCATGTAAAGCCGTGGGTCTCAAACTTCTTAGCACCGGGACCCACTTTTAGAATGACAACCTGTCCAGGACCTACCAGAAGAGATGTTGTGGCTGGAAGTGCCATCATTGTGGCGCCAGAGCCTGAGAAGGCAGCAATAAGTTGGGTTATATCTCAGCCGTTTTCCAGTGGCAAAGTGAATCGGAAAGGGGAGGGGGAAGCCTATTTACAATCCTGGCACAAACAAAACCATCACATATCCCTCCTCCTTTCCAGCCATCTTTCCAAATTTTCATTATGGCTGCTCAAGGTGCTTCGTGACCCACCTGAAATTGGCTCGCGACCCACTGGTCCTGACCCACAGTTTGGGAACCACTGATATAAAGCAATTGAATTGCGCTTCCTAGTTACTGTTTCTTGTCTGATGTGGGAGAAGGAATAGGGATATATTCCAGTTCTGTTTTTACTATTGTCAGTTCCTTTCTTTCCCTTGGCTTTCCTAATTTTCTAGACACTGAGGACAGAGTTCTGCTTCACTGGAGTAATATTGCTATCCCCAAACATGAGCCTGTAGAGTAGTATGAGCTACTGATAATTATCTGCTTAAAGCAGGCATTTTAACCATTAGTGAAACCGAAATATGCAAATTGCCACTATACCCGTCATGTTGGAATTCAACTTACAAGTAAAGCCCTGCTCAGATTTGAGTCTCCAAAATTGTGTCACTTTTGAGGTCAGGCTGGGAAGAGTTCATGGAATCAGTTTTGTTACCCTGATGTTTCAGGAGCCAAGATGATTTCTTTGAAAGCTTTTTAGTTGTCTAATCTTTTAATTCAAGCCTGAAAATAGTTCCAAATTTGGCAAAGGCTCTGCACTTGTTACCTCTTAATCACAGAGCTTGTTACATCATTTTGACTTAGTCTTGCTTTTGCCAAATTATTGAACGTTTTGCATTTGCCAAATGAAGGCTCACTGATGTGGGTCTATAATCCTTCTCTTCCCCCTTTCTTTATTCAGATTCAATCAAGAATGAGTAAGTGCTCTAGACACCAGCAGAAAAAAGATGTGGCAACCGGTGCTTAACACTGGAAATGTCCATTGTTAGCACATTCCCAGGAAATCTTCTCTGGCTTATCAGAGGAAGTGTCGAGGCAGTTAATGATCAAATCTTGTGGCATTCTGCTTACATGTGGATTGACTGACTGCACTCTCTGGAGTTGCATTCTGTGTGGACTCTAGTTTTGATTCTGTTGTATTCAGGAGGCAGATGCTGAGGTGTTCAAGTGTTACAGTGAAGGTCCAACTTTTGACACTCACTTGACGTTGTTGGCAAATCTTGTGAATGATCAAAAAAGGGCACTGCTGAAAATTGCCTGCATAGGATTGTTGGCATTCACTGGTTGTCCAAAAACTTGGGGAAATGTCCTCAACAATTCACAAATTTCATCTTGGTTTGCCGGGAGATGCTGGTGAAGGTCGGCGCATTCCCCCACTCTGTGACATGGTGCTGCACTGCAAGAGATGCATCGTGGTGGATCTGCTTGACCATTTCAGCTGCTGGCTTCCTTTTTTACCTTTTAGTGATGAGAGTTTAATCTTTGTGTCCTTCTTTTCAGGGCAGCCCAGGAACTTGCAAGATCTATGCCGAATCAAAATCCGCCAGTGCATAGGCCTTCAAAACCTCAAACTACTTGATGAACTACCGATTGCCAAGGTCATGAAAGACTACTTAAAACACAAATTTGATGATATCTGACATTCTGAGGCAGAGTTGGACAATGAGCAAGATTCGTTTATATTCCAGATACCTTTCAAAGGCTGGTTGCCTTGCACAACGTATATCCTATGCAATTTCTGATTTTTTGTTTTTTCCGAGAAGTCAGAAGGCAGGTATACAATTCCTAGGGAGGGGGAGTGTTTTATACCAAATGCTAGACGGTCTTAATTTTTTGATTTCTTGGTCCAAGTTTACAAAATCCCAGGTTTCTATACAATACAATGATGGGTTTGGTTTTCTGGTGGCTCTCTTTTGAACCAGTGATGTTTGTTCTTTGTTCCAAAGCTGCAAGCTTAAGGTGTTCAAAAAGTGGTGCTGAATAACAGAAGAGACACTCCCACCCGCCCCCACGTAGCAAGTGTAATACTGTGAGTTGGCTGGAAGATGCCAAGAGATGGCAAGGTGGGATACTTAAAGGAGCCCCCCTCCGGGCACTGATGCTGTGTGGGTCTGGCTCATTTCAGGAGTGGATTCTGGGGGGAATCCCGAGCAACGCCATCCTGCCTCAAAAGAAGCAGCCGGCATAGCCACAGACTGCGCAGTCTCCTGCCCCATAAAGAGTCCTGATGTTTCGACTGGATTCCGTATGGGTGCAACGTTCTGCCGTAGTGCTTTTAATGTTTTGTTTTTCTTTCAGAATCATGGCCCAGGCTTGTCACTAGCATGTCCAGAATTTACTATAAATACGGCAACTCAAGGGAAACACTGCCACCTTCATTACTCTTTACATACAAGTTGGCTCTTCTGACAATTACTGTTGTTTGGATGTCCACATGTCTTATATCCTTCTCTGCTGGTACGTGAGCTGCTGTTTGTAATTAAGTTTTACACTGCTCAGATGCCTTTGTGGTCTTCGTTTAATTTTTTCCCCCTACAAAAACATTAATGGAAAGCATATCTGATTTCAAGGCCAACACATCCTGTTTCTTGTATAGTGCCTCATGTGCAATAATGTTTTGATTATGTTTTCTCCACCGCACATGTGATTTTCTTTTCACACTCTCTTGCCCTGGCCTCAGCCTGATGTTTGTTAAATTGGAGCTGCTGCTTTATTATTGCTAGGTCACTTACTCTGTTATGACTCCTCCAAATTTCAGAGACTCCTAATTTGGACCATTGTGGTTTCCCTTTTTTTTTTTTTGAACTATTGTTTTTCCCCTCCATGCAAGAGAGAACCAAATGAGTTAGCAATTTGTGTTCTACCTTGTTAAATGGGCTCAAGACCTTGCTGTCCCATCACATTAACAGTCCAATTTATTATTGAGGAGTTTGGATCAATCCAAGCTCTACTCTGCTCACATGAACCATGCAACTATCACCCACGTCTCAGAATTCCTGCAAATGTTGAACAGCATGGTTGCACGTGCCTGGTGTGCAAGCAGATCCAAATGAATCTGGAATTCATGAATCTGAGTGCAGACAAAATGCACAGGCACACAATTCATGTCCATAGGTAAGTGAAGGCACCAGTGGTTGGGCACGCCATAACAGCACGATCCATGTGGGCCCGTTTGTACATTTGTCATTCTGAGAATTCTCTATGCAACCCTCACACAGATGAACCTTTCCCAAAAGCAAGGAAACACTTACCCAAGCACAATTTATCATTGCAAAAGCCCAGCTTGTGCTTGGAACCACCGCCTGACTGCAGTCACAAGATTGGCTCCTCTGGATGACCTACGATTTTGGGAAGGAAGCTTTTTCTCTGGTGGGAGTTGAGTACTTCATGGAGGTAATAGTTTGCCATTGCAAGAGGGGATTTTCTACCTCTGTGGCAGAGTCTCTATCAAGGCCCCCCATTGGCTTGGAACTTTTGGACTAGATCTCAGATTGTGGCATAAGTGGTGCTTGGGAGGAGTAGAGAGCCATGTGGGTTTTTCCTGCCTGCCATCATTCCTCCTTCTGGGGTGCAGGAGATGTTCCCAGTCAGCTCTGCCAGTGCCGCAGTGCTCATTAACACCAGCATCAGTCGCTCATTCTGCCGTCTGTGGGGCAGGAACCACCCTGCCAGCAAAGGTGACTGTGCTCTGTTGTGCTTCTGCCTTCCACAAAGAACAGCCTCAGATGTTGGAGCCTAAGATGAGGCTTTCCCTTCCATCAAGCATCTGTCCTATTTCGGCAGTGTCCATAGAAAAGGGTTGCTTATCAAAAAATAGCCTTTGAAATGGCAGGCTGAATTAGAATGGACAGGACCTCATATTTATTCTCTGGACTAGAGTGAGGAATGATGAAGCAAGTCTGCTTGTTTTAGGTGCTGCGGCGGATGCAAGGGGCTTGCAAAGCTGCTGACGAGGCCCCTGTCCTCTCTCTAGTGGTGTAAAACTAAGAGCCACTGTTGGTTTTGATCTTCTGAGAAGTATTCCAACAGCTCTCCTCCTGTGGCTGATGCCATCTGGTTTGTGGGGCCTCGGTATCTAGGCCCCCAATTCAGAGGAAACCAGCCCTGCTTAAAGCATGATGAGTTGCCATCAGAGCTGCAGGTTTATGTCAGTTTCGTTGAGTTCTCGTTGCCTGCGACAGACCCCCCAGTTCATTCTAGGTTCAGGGTTCCATTGTAAGGTGAATTTTATTCTGTCATGCTGCTGTGACTTTAAAAAAAAGTTATAAAATGTCTTGCTGGTTACAAAAGTGCTATTTAATGAAATATATAGTTCCATTATTTATTTGTTTGAGGTTTGGTTTTCCCTTGTTTTAATGGACACACCTTTAATGAAGTACATCTTAGGCCGCAAACTAAAATCTTGTGAAATCCATCAAACCCACTTTGGGAGGGGAGAGAACCTTAGAGCCCAGGTTTGTAGAAGATTAATAAGCACTTAATGAATTAAGAAACTGCATAGTCTTTTTAAATGTTCAGTGGGTTCCATAGCTGACATCCTGTGTTGGATTGGGGCAATGTGCACCTTCACAAGAGCCTTTTGGGATGAAGGGTTGTGTGGAAGTTCCGTGTGGTAGATCTGCATCTATCTTCGTTGGATTAAAAAATATAGAATGGAATGATGTTGATGTGTGTTGGTTTTGCAGCAAGAAAATGATGGGGAATTTTCATTAACATTTTGAGTTCAACAAAACACAAAAGAGCATCTGTCCCAAGCCTGTTTTGAAGGTTACTTTTCTTTTAGTTTAAAAAAACACACACAAATTGGCAAAAGCACCAAAGAAATGGACAAGATTATGATAATTAGCAAACTGCAAACCTCATTCTTTAAAACAAACCCAGAGTTTTGTAAATATTTCTGTTTATAAATGTACAGCAGATTAAGAGTGTGTTTTTAGATTATTTAAGTACCATATTTCTAATCTATTTACAATATTAGAGATCATATTTGTTGAAAGCTTCTGTCTGGATTATTTTTTACTTAGTGCGTTACTCATGCTAGGAATAACTCTGCCATTGATGGAATAGTGTGATGACAGTATTCGACACTGGGTAGCATCTGATACTTTGTAAGGGAGATTTGGTCCATAAGTCTGGCTCCTTGCAAACTAGGAGCCAGCCGCAGGAGTGCGCTTTCTTTCTACTCTCTTTTTCTGTTTCAATTCCATGTCACTCCCCATTGGTCTGACTATGCCTTATGGTTGCATCTGCACCAGTGCTAATAAGGATTCTCTCTAAACCAGGGTTTGCACCTTCAGTTCAAATCCTGGATTGGTTTTGTATTAACCATGGCTGCCATTGGTGCTGATGTAATGCTAAGCTCTGGTTAAAGCCAACAAGGGAAGGGAAAGTGGACAGGGTGGACAGGGAGGAAGAAGCTCATTCCTGCGGTTGGGTTCTAATGTGCAAATCACACTTTGCAGGGAGCCATTTTTTTTATCTGCACCAGGCCCAAATTGAGGATACAGTCCACCAGGAGCAAGCAGATCTGTTGGGGTTGAGCTGTGCAGGCCCCCATTTAAATCAGTGGGGCTCGAGCTGGAGACATTCACTGTGGATTTATCACCTCCTTGCCAGGTGCTTCTGGAGAGCAGGGTGAAAATCCCAGCGTTGTGTCAGTTCAGTGCTGCAAATCCCGCTGTGAGGAGGACGACGTACCGTTTTTCCTGTCCTACCATCATGCAGCTCCTTCCGTGTTAGCAATATCGTGACATATTTTGTTCTTCCCTTTGTAATGTAAGGTTTTTGCATTTGGGCCAATTTGCATTAAAATTACCAAATTCTTTTAAATCTGCCTCATCTTCCTTTTTTGAAAACTTCCTTTGGAAATGTTGCTGTGTTAGACTGGAAAGGTTGGGGAGAAGCATCTCGGAAGCTGCCTGGCGCACAGTCTTTGTTGTGTCTAACACGGAGCCCATTCAGATGCGGCAGTGAGCCGCGGGTTAGCATGGTGGTTGGCCCTGGCCGGGGACTCTGTGACGTGCCCACTCTCTTGGGACACTGGTCTCTCAGTTGGGTTTTGACACTGTGATATTCTTACACCCTGGAATCTGATTGGGGCGGGGGGGGTGTTGACAAACCTCAGCAAGTATTGAGTACCAGAAAATGAGAATTAACCCGAAGGTGCTGTAAATAATAATAATAATAATAATTAATAATAGGTATTTATATCCGCCTTTCTTGGTCATCAGATTGCTCCTTTGACTTTAATTCAAGGCGGTTTACACAGGCAGACTTTATTCAGAAACCCGAAGGTTTTCACAATTTTTACAGAAATGTTCTATCTTTCAAGAACTACATACATACAGATGGATCTTTCTGGATTTAGTCCTTCTTTCTGGCCACCCGTTTGTCTGCTTGCTGGCTGATAAGCGGCTTCCCTGCTCCCACCAGAGAAGCGGCTGAACTTCGGCACAATGAACTTCGGAAAATGAGAATTAACCCGAAGGTGCTGTAAATAATAATAATTATAATAATTATAATTAATTAATTAATTAATTAATTAATAGGTATTTATATCCGCCTTTCTTGGTCATCAGATTGCTCCTTTGACTTTAATTCAAGGCGGTTTACATAGGCAGGCATTCTCTAAACGGCAAGGGTTTTTACAAATCACAAAGTTCTAATCTTTCAAGAACTACATGCAGATGTAAAGAAACAAATCTGTCATACAAAGCCTGTTCTACCTCAAGTCTGTGAGATTGCAATGGGAAGCTGACTATATACCAGAGAAATCATGCAGGAAGGAGCTCTCCAAGTAGACCATCTTTCTGCCGGCAGTGCTGTCACAGTTACTATGGGTTTTTGAAGAGTCTGGATAGATTTGGAGCCCTTTAAAGTCTTGCACAAAGCACCAGATCACAAATTACGGTCTAGTTTATATAACTCATTTCCTGTGTTTATCTCTGTGTTAAGAGAATAATTAATGATGCACATCCTTGTTTACAGAGACGCGGGGCCAGCAAGCGCAGGACAAGGCCCCGTTTCATGGAATGGCTCACTCCTTCCCTGAACTGCTTGGCTTGGGTCATGCGCAGCTGGGGTTGCTTTTTTTGGCAGTGGGCTCTCCTCTGAGGCACAAAACCCAGGGTGCAGCACTTAACCTGTTCCTTGTATTCCGAATCCCTCTGCCAAATAAATCCAAGCCTGCAGTTCTGTGCTTCTTAATGCAGGAGTGGGATTTAGCCCCAACCTGGCTGGCCCAAACGTGGCCCCGACCACATTTTAGTCTCCTTCTGTGGTAAGAGAAGCTTTAAACGGCATAGATAGGCAACATCCTGTCAAGATACGCTGTCTTAGAATGTTGTAACGTCCCAGCCCAAACACATGGGCTTCATGACAAAATAAATGCTAATTTATACAGAGTACTTTTGTAAGCCATATAACCTGCATGTTGAACGTTTGGGTCCTCACAACAATTTAGAGCAGTGTTTCTCCATCAGTGGTAGTCGTACCACCCTGGTACTTGAGGTGGTGTTTGGTGGCATGTGCAGGACCCCCAGACCCTGGCCACCTGGCAGCAAAACCAGCAATGCAGCGGCAGCAGCAGCAGCAGCAGCAGCACACTCAGAAAAGTCCTCCCGTCTGCCTTGAGCCTCTTACCAATGTTGGTTGCAATGTTGCATCTGGCCTCCCAGTCCGGGGGAACTGTTGGTGACTGCATTGCCCATTACTTCTGGTGGTACTTCCAATAGGTGGACCCTGCAAAGTGGCTCAGTGGGGGACAGACAGTGAGAAACGCTGATTTAGAGCATTTTAAAGCAGGGCTTTAACTTCCTTATACCCCTAACCACTAGTGCCTCAGCCCTCACTTTGGGCTTGGTTTTATGGTAATCCGTCTCTGCCCAGCACTTTGTAATACGCTTTGAAGAGTCTGTACAATGTGGTCTCTTGGCTCCAGAGCTCGATTCCCAGACATGGTTGTGTGTCCTCAAAGCGTGATGTTCCTGGCCTCTTTCCTTTGACTGTTCTGTAGAATAACTGAAATAGGCTCTGGCCGTATGGAACACCTGAAACGTACTATTATATGTGAAAGGAGAGGTGCTGGTTAGTTTCCTTTTTAAAGCCAGTAGAGTTGGGGTTTAGAGTGGCTTTTCTCCAGATGATTTTGTGCAACCGTTGACTTCACCTGAGGAGGCTCTGCGGTGTGTCTCCGGAGTGAGGTTGGCAGGTGGGTCTCTCCTTGCTCCTGGCACCCAGGCTGCTCAGTTCCCACCCGCTACTCGCTCTTCCTCCGTTCCTAGTAAAACAAGCAGTAAAATCCATCTTGCTTCAACAGACAGGCTATTGGGTAGTTGTTCCCTCGGCAGTTGGTTTTACTGTTGGTGTTGATGTCTCGCGTGTTCGTTTGTTCTCTTGCTGTTCTTTTTCATCTGGTTCTGTTTTAATTGCATTTACTATGTATTAATGTTGTGAGTCACCATGGGAGTTGTTTGGCTGAAAGGCAGCACGTTAAAAAAAACAACCCCAAAATGAAAATACTAAATATTAAATACGAATTTGGAGAGTTGGTCCCAGCCCACAACACTAAATCTGAATTTCACTGGGAAAACTGGCTGCCATGAAGGAAGAGACTTAGAAAGCAGAACTGTGTTGATGATGATGATGATTAATAATAATACTTGGATTTATATACCGCCTTTCTTAGGCCACCAGATTTTTCTAATGACCATAACTCAAAGCGGTTTACATAGGCAGACTTTATTCAGAAACCCGAAGGTTTTCACAGTTTTTACAGAAATGTTCTATCTTTCAAGAACTACACACATGCAGATGGATCTTTCTGGATTTAGTCCTTCTTTCTGGCCACCCGTTTGTCTTCTTGCTGGCTGATAAGCGGCTTCCCTGCTCCCACCAGAGAAGCGGCTGAACTTCGGCACAACCCCCCCTCACACAAGGCAGCTGAAGCTCAGCTGTTAATCAGTCGCAATTAACGAGGTCTGCCGCTCACAGAGACTTCTGGCTGTCCCGAACTGGCGGCCTTCAGATCTTCAGCTCTTATCTTCAGGCAAACGGAGGCATTAACCCTCTCGGCTACATCTTCTGCCCTTTAGGACTAGCTGTTAAAATACTGTCACTGCCTGTGTGATGCATGCCTGGTGCGTGTGCTCAGCTCGTAAGCCGGGTCCTCACACTAAGCTAGGAAAGGAAGGTGGCAATCTGTGCACAGTGCATGCAGCACAAGGGGGCTTTTATCTGGGTCTGCAAGGATGTTTTAACTGGGTGACTCAGCTTTTCACTTGCCTGATCTCAAGTCAGCGCGGCCCATTGTTGTCGTGCCTGCTAGCGGCTAAGCTCTGTCTGGGTGTATAATGGCTTGCCATTAAAAGCCAATTCAGACCCAGGAATGTGACTAGTCAAGTGAGGTCTTGTGAAAGAGAATCCATTTTTATCTGCCAAATGGATTCGACCATGTCATCACTGGACTTGAGTTTACAGAGTTCTTTTATTTCTGTCCAGCAACTTTCTCTTTCTTACTTTAGTATATTTGTCTTCTGCGTTCCCGCCTAAGTGGCTTGTAATAAAGTCAGACCTGTAGGCAGATGATTTTGCCCTACAGAGATTGATCTGGAACATTCAGTGCCATCGATGGCAGCTCCCGGCTTTGCTTCCCTGAAAAGTGGTGGAAGCAGGAAAGTGGGGTCCACTCCATCCTGCTCAGTGTTCCTTCCTGCTGCTCTGGTTTTCAGCACACTGACAGCACCATCCTATATGGCGCATAGCGCTGATGCAACATGTTGCATCAGTGCTACGGCATCAGCGCCGACGCGGGGGGGGCCGAGCAGCACCCCTGTAAGCTCTCAAGCCGATGCTACGAGTAGCGTCAGCAGGAAGCCTCCCTTGTGCTGCCCGAAGCCGGGTCAGGATGGCATGGGGGTTGGTTGGGGGCGGGCTTGGGAGGCAGCCGCATCCTGAGCTCAATTGTGAGGCCACACGGCCCTGATTCGGGCCACGCAGTCTCCTTGGATCTGTGCCTGCTGTTTAGTAGGTGCAGATCCAAAGCGTGCATATAATAGGGGAGGCTGGAGCCTCCCCTACAGTAAGAGAGCGAACACTCCCTGGCCGCAGGGAGGCTCCAGCCTCCACTAAACTGCATTGGATTTGGCCTTGCCAATCCTGCGCAGTATAGGATTGTGCTCTAAAAGAGGTACTCGGATGGCTTGAAGGAACCTTGGCCTGCTGAAGGGATGTGATCCAATCCATTCCCGATTGTCAACAGAATCAATAAACGGCGATGTGGCACTTCCTGTTCAGAGGCATCATTCCTCAGAATGCCAGTTGCTCGGAGGCAGCGGTGATGGTGAGGCCACTGCCCTCGTGTCCCTCCGTCCCCAGAGTGGGCTTCCTGACTGGTTGGTTCAGGCAGCTGAACTAGACGGCTCTTTGGTTGGCCCAAGTGGGATCTCTTACGTTCCTAACGGCCAAACATGAGAGAGTTTTCAGTGGGACATGATACACAAAACAAATGCAGCTATGTACTGTGTACAGTTCTGGTTGCCACACCTTTAAAAGGGGAACTAGAGCAGGTGCAGAAGAGAGTGACCAAAATGATTGTGGGGCTGGGGCACCTCCCATAAGAGGAAAGGCTGCAGTGGCTGCCCCCTGGTTCTTGTATTGTGAGATAAATTGTTTTGAATTGGGCACGAGGTTCTCTTCATATGTGGTGTCAGATTATGGATACAACTGCTTATTCCAGGTGTTCGTTAATGCCAGTGAGCTGTGTCAAAGGGCTTTGTGGATTAACTACTTAATTAACCACTCTTAAGGCACTGCTCTTCCTGGGAAGCAGAGGGGGAATGAAATTCAGATTAAAGGGCTGGTGGTCTTCTCTGTATACGTGCCCAGTAACTCTCGTGGGTGATCACAGTATATTTTGCCCGCCGCTTCCCTCCTCCCCCACCCACTGATGCATTACTGTTGTGACCTTGACTTTTGTTCTTTTTTGGTGGTGGTTTAGAGACCATAAGAACGACTTTGTTCAAGAGCAGTGAGTGTAACAAATGAACTTAAAACCAAACTCCTGGCTCTTCATTTCTTACTGATTGCCCCGCTCTGCTTTATGACAGAGGTTAATGCAGAGAATGAATTTGCTGTGACATGGTTTAAACCCCTTTATCCGTACCTAATTAAAGGGGATACTTGAAAGGGGACTCATGCGCCTCAACACCTTGCGCCCCAAATGCCGGACTTGATCCTTGAACAGCAGCGCACAGAAACTCTTGGGAACGCTGTCCCAGGCTGGGGTGCCTACCTATAGGAAGGCGATCTGTGTTTTTAAGGAGGTGAAATTGCAATGGTGGTCAGTTTTTTTCTGACTTACCTCCAGTCCCTCATAGATTAACTACTCGAAACATTGCATGTTACGCTAATCAAAACCAGAGGCTTCTCTCAAAACACCCTTGTCAGTTCATCCTATTTTGCAGGGGAGGGGAAACTGAGGCTTAAGAGAAGACAAAGGGCCAGTGGGAGAAGATGGCTTTGGATTGAAACAGCCTTTCCAGCTCAGCATTTTGTCGGCTGTGCTGTGCTGTGCTGGTTCACAACAAGCCAAGAAATCAAAATTCTTGCGTTTGGATCACAGAGAAGCAAGTAGGATGGCAGATGTCATTCATGGAAGTGTAGAAAAGATGGCAAAGTATGCAGTTTCCTGAGAATCTGAACTTCATTTTAAAACATACAGTTTTAATTTCAAATATGCATCCTGCCTTTCTGTTTTTAAAACTCAGAGGTTGGGTTATTACAAGTGTTAAAAGACTAAAAGTAGGCAACTGTCAATCAAAATAAAATTGGAGTCGGATTTGTTGAACGCAATCAGATAAAGAGGTGGTCCTCAGATGGTGAAAAGTGGGCGTAGGTGCAGCCAACCACGAAGCGACTGAAAATCAGTCAGTCAACCGACAGTATTTATATACCGCTTTTCAACACAAAGTTCACAAAGCAGTGTATGGGCAAATAGTGATAGTAACAGTCAGTGGCTCCCTGTCCCAAAGGGCTCGCAATCTAAAGCAGCACCCCCAGCAGCAGCCCCTAGAAATGGCAGGAGGTCTCTCTCCGGGCTCCTGTGTGGGCCAGCGGGTGAGGTCTGGACCCTGCAGTCCCAAGGATGGCTCCTGAGTGCAGAGCGCTTTCCCACCCTGCCCGGCACTCGCGGCCTCCAGCCGTTTATTTTCCCTCTCCCCGTGTTGGCAGCCTGCTCATCTCGAGCGTCGCCCACTTTCAATGTCCTGCCTGTCTTGCCCTAGTGCACCCGCGATGATGCATCTTTTCGGTGGAGCTGCACAATCCTGGGGGCAGCTCTGTGGGGGAGGCAGGATAAAGAAGGGCTTGTGCTTGGGGGAAGTGACACTTGGCCTGCTTGTCTTGCCAGATGGAGCTGTGCTCCAAGCTGCAAGAAGCCGGTTCCCAAGCGGCAAGGGGGTTTCCAGGCTCCAAACTGAGAGGCTGAAAAGTTAACCTTCAAGAGGGCAAAGGGAGCAGACAAGCCTTGGAGCGCCAGACGCCTTCCCAGAAGGCCGTTGCTTCCTTTCTCCCCATACCAGTTGTGCTCACTTTCTCTCCCTGGGCTGCTGCGTTCCAGGCTCCTGTGGAGTGTCCGCTGCAGTCCAGGCTGTTTTCTCCTGCCGTGCCGCGAAATCGGCCCTGGCACGGCAGTGGCGAAGCTTCCCACCCCACGGCCTCCTAGGTTTGGGCCGGGTCTTTGCAGAGACGCGCACTGGGCAGCTGCTTCTGCTGGGGAATAGGGGCACGGAGCCTCCTGGAGCAGTGGAAGCGGAGCAAGTCTCTGCGGAGGTCGGCTGTGGAGCCAGGAGGCTGCCGGGCGGAACGCTAAGGCTTCGCTCCCGCCGCTCTGCGTCCGGATCGAGAGCCCCGGCCCCCCGGAGGGTAGTTTGGAGCCTCCTGCTCTGTGCACTTCACGTACCACTCCAAAGTCTCTGTTCCAGAACTGAAAACCAAAGTGTGTTTATGCTGCACAGCCCACACCTGCTGCTTAGTCCCTCGTCCCAGTTTCAACGTGGAGGTCCCTGACTAGGGCACCGGGGCTGCCTGGGTGGGCCAAGACTTGCCTGACCCTAGCAAAGTGGCTGGCTGTATCCCGAGACCTCAAACTCGTGCCTTCCCTGCAGGCAAACGCTGGTGCCAGCCCTGCCTCAGCCCGGGCAGGGGAGCCCCAAGGGCCCTTCTCACCGGGGCCAGTCCAAGAGTAGGGCCACATGGGGATGGGCTGCTGGAGTACTGGCGTGATCCTTAAATTTATTTAAAGGTGAATTTTACCTTTACCACCCACCCAAATCTAAGATAGCACCCCCCAAGAAGATGCCCCCAGCAGATGTCTAATTTTCTGCCTTCCAAGGGGGTGCCCTGCTGCAAGAGGAGGCGGCAGTTCTGCAGAGCTAAGCAGCCGGCCGGGCGCGGATGTGATTCCACCCACTAATTCCGCCAGCCTCAGGCTTCAGCCACGCTGGGCTCCAAGTGGGGGGGGGGGGGGGGCGCCAGTCTCCCTTTGTAACACAACTTGCATGTTGGGAGTGGAGCTTTTACTGTGGACTTGATAGCTACGTTTTACTGTTTTTATTATATTAGTGATTTTACGGACTACGTAAAATGTCACGGGAGGTGCCCTGGGGATCCTGCAGGGGGGCAAAGAGGAGGCAGGATATAAATTGCCAAATGGCCTTTTTCAGACAAAGTTTTGTTTGTGTTCCAAATGGCTTTGGGGGAAGTTCCGTCCAAACCAGGCTGCTGGAGCTTATCGCAGACGGGGAAGCAAGAGCATGCCTTCCATCCGTGTGTACACGGGGGGGGGGGGGGGGGGAACAGTTTTACGTGGGTAGGTGGAACACAACCTACACAACTAAAACTGCGCACACACAAGGCCAAATCTGCACCACCACTTTGCTAACTTGGTCAGCGTTGCCAGCATGCTTTGGCCATGCAGGTTGGCCCTCGGGAGCCGTGGGGCATCCGGTCCCACACGTGCCACACACTGAGACTGAACCCCACGGAGAATGGGGGCCATCAAAGGACCTCCAGACACAACCAGAAGTGCCTTCTGATAATCTCCGGCTGTGTTACGAGGCTGGAGAGGCCTCGTGTGACCTTCCCGAGCCTCAAAAAGGCTCTCAGATGTGCCCGGAAGAGGCTTCTAGCTCAGCCGAGGCCCTCCAGCCTGGGGCTGGCACCTGAGCCAGGTCACACCTGCGGGTGCTGAGCCTGTGACTAGAGATCCCGGAATTACCTGCCTGAAGTGCACTCTGAATTGGAGTCCACTTCAGGCAGGTAATTCTGCTCAGGGGGGCCAAGAGCTGCTATTTTGCAATGTTTTCTTCTTGCAGCCACTGAAATTGAATGTTGGGAACGTTAGAACGGATAAAAGGAAGCACTTTGTTATCCAGCGGATAATGGTGGGCCGGACTCCACCATGGAATCACTATGGGTTAAACTACCAGGCCGTAAGAGCAATGTAATAGTGGGGGGGTGCTATCGTCCTCCCGATCAAAAACTTGAAGGTGACCTTGAAATGCGGAAACAAATCAGGGCAGTGACCAAGAGAGGCAGGATTGTAATCATGGGGGACTTCAATTATCCTCATATTGACTGGGTCAACTGCTGCTCTGGTCAAGAAAGAGAGACCGGATTCCTTGATGTGTTGAATGACTGTGCCTTAGAGCAGCTAGTCATGGAGCCGACCAGAGGACAGGCGACTCTGGATTTAATATTGTGTGGTACTCGGGACCTAGTTAGGGATGTAAGTGTTACTGAGCCATTGGGGAACAGTGACCATGCTGTGATTGGTTTTGCCATGCATGTCCAGGAAAGAGTGCAGAGCAAATCTGACACAAGAACCCTTGACTTTCGAAGGGCAGATTTCCCTCAGATGAGGAGACTAGTTAGACAGAAATTGAAAGCGAAGGTAAAAAGAGTCCAATCCCTCCAGGCTGCGTGGAGGCTGTTTAAAAAAACAGTAGTAGAGGCCCAGCGGAAGTGTATACCGCAAAGAAAGAAGAGTTCGACAAGGTCCAGGAGGGTGCCTGCATGGCTGACAAACAAAGTTAGAGAAGCTGTAAAGAGCAAAGAAGCTTCCTTCCGTAAATGGAAGTCTTGCCCCAGTGAGGAGAATAAAAAAGAACATAAACTCTGGCAAAAGACAAGTAAGAAGGTGATACGGGAGGC
>JAJKFI010000026.1:10356556-10399560 GCA_029204185.1 Lerista edwardsae
TCCTTCCTTCCTTCCTTCCTTCCTTCCTTCCTTCCTTCCTTCCTTCCTTCCTTCCTTCCTTCCTTCCTTCCTTCCTTCCTTCGGATCCCGGCTCAACCTGCCCTTCCCAGGAAACCACAGTGCTCAGCAGGGGCTCATCGTATCCTCCCCATCACGGACCTCCTCCCATACCAGACCTTGCAGAATAAATGGCATCAGTGGTTCCGGGAAGCACTTCTGCCTGTCCCTTTAAGGGCAAGGCAGCAACGTGATACCCAGGATCCTGCTGCTGCTGCTGCTGAGGACAGAGGCAGATATGCCAGCTGACCTCTGCCAGTGCCAGCCTCCGGGGAAGGGGGTGCAGGGAGCCTCTGCAGGGCACCCCAAGCCTCCGGAACAGTGGAAAGGTGGTTGGCAGCCACTTCCTCTTTCGCTGTCAAAAGCCCAAAGTGGTTTCAATTGCTTTTTTACTGTTCCTGAGGTTTGGAGACCCCCCCCCCTGCACCCCCTTCCCTGGAGGCTGGCGCTGGCAGAGGTCAGTTGGACCCACCCCACCCTGGCAGCAGAGTGATCCTGGGGGTCTTGTTGCTGCCACAGCCCCTCCCCCGCACCCACTTACAGTCCTTCCACGTCCCTTGTAGGAGCTGGGGAAGCCCTGAACGTGCATCATGTGCACAGCCCAGACGGAGCGGCCTCAGTGGGGGGGGGGCACCTGCAGTGGCTTCGTCTAGTCCCGTTCGGGGGGGGGGTCAGGTCACCCGACGAATCAGAAACCCACAAAGAGCCCGTGGCCAACTTGATGATACACACAACGGAACAGGCGGGCAGTGCTGGCCCCGATCCAGGGACCCGAGAACGGCTCACCCCTCTGGGTTCCCTGCTGCGGGCAAAGGCACCACCGCCCTGGCTCAATGATCAGGCTCATTGGTCAGTTTGGAGCTACAGAAATCCACTTTTTGTTACATCAGACGGTTGCGTTTTCCTTTTCTGGTGATTTGGCTGTAACCTTTGAGAGGATACAAATATTTCAGCGCAGTTCATTTCATTGCATTCTGCATTAAATTATCCATCGAATGACATATACATCGAATGATAATATAAATTATCCATCGAATGACATATGATAGTATGATCTTCGTATTCACAAAAACCAAGATTCTACCATTTTGGCCAGTAGTGGTGACACACACACACACACACACACACACACACCTGAGTGCATCACCCCGTGTGGCATGACTCCCCCCGGCGCGCACACACCCCGGTCCTTGGAACCGCTGTCACTAACCCTAAGCAATGGCGAAATGGAAACACAGGCCAGGGACCGTTCCTCGTGCCACACGCGATTGAATCGTGGAACGGGAGGCCACATGGCCTGGGGGGTCCTCGGCCTGCACGGCTTCTGAGAGTGGGATTAGACAGATTCGTGGAGGTGTCGCTGTGGCTCAAAGTCGTGGCAGCTCTGTGGAGCCTGCATGTTTGGAGGCCGTGTACCTCTGGTGGTCAGAGAGGGCTGCTGCCCGCATACCAGCTCGGAGGGGTCTGCGTGACTGTTGGAATCTGGATATGCTGCTGCTGGGCCAGGCAGACCCTCAGCTTCCTCCCAGGAAGAGGCTCATCACAACGCCCCTGTGTGGGTACCAGGAAGAACCTCCAAGCCCTGCCAGGAACCAACCACCTCCCTCTCACCCGTTTTGGTGGGGACTGAAGGCACGCCTGTTTCGCCTGGCATTTGGGTGATGCGCGGATGATGCTCTCTGCGCCTCTGACATACTACAGTGGCGCAACGGCTTCCCTGGGCTCATTTGTGCCCCCCCCCAATGGCTCAACAGTGTGTGTTGGGATTTCTTGTTAGGTTGTTTGGTTTTAATGTTTCTCCTGTTGCAATACATTGCATGTTCGATCTTGGAGCTCTGCAAGCTGCCTTTGGGCCTTTGCTTTGGCACGGGGAAGGCGGGAAATGATTTTTTCTAACAGAATAAATAAAAGAGTCCTCGGCAACTGTGGCCTGTGGAATGGCCAGCTGTGCTTGATGTGCTCTGTGTTGTGCACCAGAAGGTGCCTGAGTGCTTTGGCGCACGAGTTTCTGCACCTGCGCATTCTGTTCCTAACCCTCTTATCCTGACCTGCTGTGCTGGAGACGGATGTTTGCTCAGGCCTTCAGGCCCTGCGAAGGGTGGTGACGAAGGGGCTTCAGCATCTGCACGCAGTGGGGGCCATTGCAGGCCTCCGGGGACCTTCCATTCTGGGCAAGCAGAACCACTTTCTCTTGCTGTTTGCTGAATGAATAAATGTTTGCCTCCTGAATGGCCTCTGATGGCTGGTGGCTTCCAGTTGTTGGCCTCAGTGCACCTGCAAGCGTCATCAGAACAAGCTGCTCATCCGAGGGAAGGACAGGATAGAAACGTCGCCTGCCAGGCAGAGCATCGTCCTTTATTTCAGCGCCAGCCTCTAATCCGCACTTTGATCGTTCCCAAGAGGCACATTCTCAACTGCTTGGTGGGTGGACCCTTTCCTCTGGCAGCCTTTCCCCTTGGATAACCACAGTGTGCGACTGAACATCGGAGGCCTGGTCCCGAGAAGGAGAACGAAAATGGTCCAGACAGTTTCCGTTACTCTGAAAAGCAAAAACAGCTGCTGGACGGAGAAAAGCAACGCGGCAAAACAGCGCTTGCCTGCCCGGCGCTGGCGTCGGATCCCCCCGGAGCCCCCCCACAAAGCACTGGCTCTCCTCCCCAGGGCCGGCGGTCTTGTTCAGTGCCGTGGGGTGTCTTTGCCCCGGGGCCATCCTCTCCGAGCAGCCAACGGAGCCCTTGAGCAGGCTGGCCGTCTCCCAGGCTGAGGACACCGTCCCTGTGCGGCAGCGAAACCCTCCTGCAAGGGTGAGCTGCCCTGAGGAGCTGCTCCGAACTGGGAGGGTTGCGCACAGTCCCGTCTGCAGCACTCCTGCGCCACGCCAAGGGAGACCCTGCTCTGGAAGGCTGGGCTGTCTCGGGGGTGGGCTGAAGCAATGGCAGCCCCCTTGGCGCCTGGGGTGGTAGAGGAAGGCGTGCCCCTGCTGCTCTGTCTTGAGCCGCCCTCAGGGGCACCGGCGAGTCTCCTGCCACAGTGGCAGCGGCAGCACCCCCTTGTTTGCAGCCCCACAGGACTGAAGGGCAGGCAGGAAACTGGGAGGCACCAGACGTTCCGCTGATTCTGAGAACGAAGCCCCTTTTACCAGCTGAGAGGAGGCCAAGCTGTGTTCGGTTTGCATCTGTGGGACACGGTTGAAAACAGAGGGATAGATCTAGGTGTGCAAATTGATTCCCTCGCAGGACAGGGATACGCTCAACGTTGCCAACGTTCTCTCTCATCCAGGTCACCCAAGAAGGACAGGGACATTCAGGTGAGGTGAAGTTAACCGTATCCAGATTAAGGATGAGGCCATGGAAGTAGGCACAGAGTGCAATCCTCACCTGGAGTGAGGCCGGCACAGTTCGGCCAGCAACATTTGGCCGGCACCAGGGCTACCGTAAAGCACGTTTGGACCACCCCTGGAGTTGCAGAGGCCAGCTCACAGCCGTGCGCCCCCCTCCCTGACTCCGAGAGTGGTGCAAATGTGCTTTGCGGTGTCCCTGGTGCCGGCCACACTTGGCTGGCCCAACTGTGCTGGCGTTTCTCCAGGTGAGGGTGGTGCCCTCAGTGGCTTGCTGTCCAGCCCTGCGTCCACAGGTGGCACCATGTGCATCCCTTTACTTTCTGTCGTGAAACCACATGCTTCCCACCACGTGGGAAGGGTCTGGCAAGCACCTGGGTGGGCAGGCAGGCAGGCAGGTTGGCACGGACAGAAAGACAGGATCCCTGGGCGGAGCATTGCCAGAGAGCAGAGGGGCTGCTGCGTTCTCCGCAGCAGTCAGTGACACCGCCTGGGCTTTCTAGCGCCACCTGCTTGCCAGGAGAATTCTGGGACGTGCTGAGAATGTTCCTGCTTGAATTTGCCTGCATGTCCCTCCTCTGAACATCAGTTCCAGTGTGCTGGGAGCAGGGAACGGAGGCCAGCGCTGGACCGGCAGAGCTCCCAGTTTGGTGTTTCCACACGGCAACACAGGCACAAAGCTCAGTGGTCAAGCACACGCTCTGCGCACAAGAGGTTCCCGGTTCAATCCCTGGTAGCTCTAGAGTAGGCCTGGAAAAGTCCCCACCTGACATGCAGGAGGATTACTTACTGCCAGTCGGGGTGGACAATACAGGTGGAACCTCCGGATTCGCTTGGGTTTGGTTCTGGGGCTCCCTGCTGATCCCTAAAACCCTGTTAAATAAAAGCAGTTAAAACAAAACAGAATACCTGGCAGTCAGAACTGCTATTTTGCGGACCGGGCTGAGAAAAGCCACCCCCTGCGCTGAAGAACGGAATGCAGAAGTGATCCATCACTTCTGCATTCCATTGTTCAGTAAGCCAGGGAGAAGGGAGGGGGTCACTTCTCCCAGAGTGAGCTGCAAAATAGCAGTTCTAATAGTCTGACTCCCTGAAAAGCAGTTTGTAGGACGGGGATGGCAAAGGGACACGCTTTTCCCTTCTCCAGGGATTGTCTGGGCCCTTCCTGTCTGCAGTGGCCATCAGTCCACTGTGGATCAATCTGTGGATCAAAAATCAGTGCATAAAACGGTTGGACCTGAACCGAGTATTCTGAGCGTGAGTCTTCAGAGGTTCCTCTTAGTCGCTGGTTATGCTGCAACTGCTGGGTTTGTCACGCCATGGAACCCTGAGCGGCATCGCTTTGGCACGAAGGGCAAGCTCATCGGGGAGCCTGGCGAGAACAGACCCCCCCCCCCTGCTGCTGTGCTCCCATTGGAGAAAGCTGTGTGGAGACTCCCAGGTGACCACAAGTCCTGCTCTAAGGGTGGACAGTTATCCGTTGCCACATACTGGTAATCTGTTTGTAGCGCTGCCCAAGGGAAAGGGCTTCAGCAAGCGGGATTTGTCCTGGGCGCATTTGCAGATGGAAGTAGAAGGCGATTCTTAGGTCTACCCCCCCCCTTTGAAGGTCTACCCCCCCCCTTCAAAGAGGTTGGAGCAACCCTAACAGCCCAGTGTTTGGTTTTGCATCAGCTCCAGCCATCTGGCAAAGGGCTACAGACCACATTTTGCAAGGTATCCCCAAAACACAGGGCTATCTGGAGGAGATTATTGTGACGGGAAAGGGATAAAGAACGTCTGGACATCCTGCAAGCTATTTGAAATGCTCCAGAGACGACAGACTACAGGCTCACCGTGCAAAACGCGTTGGGAGTGTCAGGAATCCGTAACATATCATCGGCACATTATAGATGCA
Organism: Lerista edwardsae; assembly: GCA_029204185.1. Lineage (NCBI taxonomy): Eukaryota > Metazoa > Chordata > Lepidosauria > Squamata > Scincidae > Lerista > Lerista edwardsae. Next base: position 10,361,848 of record JAJKFI010000026.1, read on the forward strand.
CGAGGCTCACATAAGAGCGATGAAGGCAGTCCTGGAAATCTCACAGCCTAAAGACAGGTCTCGGCCCAAATCATTCCTTGGGCTGTTAGCCAGGATTAGCTCTTCCTTTCAGAGTCTGAATGGAGGAAAGTTCACCCTCAGCTAGTAAGTGCATACAAGAAGACATCAGCACATGGAAATGCAGGTGACCCCACACGTGTCCCTGTTGTGGCCAAGATTCAGTCAGAGATAGGGATGGAAAGTGATCAACCTGTGGAAGAAAAGTCCATCGTGGGCTATAGGCAATGATGGATTGTGCAACCTCCTTACGTCAGTAGTAGGCTACTTTAGAGTACCGGGTGCAAGGGAGTGGCAACAGGATGCAAGCATCTTGTTGTCTCGTGCCTCCCTGGGGCACCTGGTGGGCCGCTGTGAGATCCAGGAAGCTGGACTGGATGGGCCCTTGGCCTGATCCAGCAGGGCTCTTCTTACGTTTTTATGTTCTTAACCTGTTCCAGATCATGGAAGGCATGAGATCAGGGAGGCATGAGACAACAAGATGCTTGCATCCTGTTGCCACTCCCTTGCACCTGGCATTCTGAAGTAGCCTACTATTAACGCAAAGAGGTTGCACAACCCATCACGGCCTATAGTCCACGATGGACATCTCTTCCAGAAATCTGTCCAGTCCCCTTTTAAAGGCACCCAGGCCAGATGCCATCACCACCTCCTGTGGCAAGGAGTTCCACAAATTAATTACCTGCTGGGTAAAATAGTATTTCCTTTTATCTGTTTTAACTCTCCCAACCCTCAGTTTTAGCGGATGCCCCCTGGTTCTGGTGTTTTGAGAGAGGGAAAAGAACATCCCTCTATCAACTCTGTGCCTTCCATGCATAAATTTGTATGTCTCAGTCATGTCCCCCCCCTCAGGCGCCTTTCTTCCAGACGGAAGAGCCCCAAAGGCTGCAGTCTGTCTTCGTAAGGGAGGTGCCCCAGCCCCGTAATCATTTTGGTCGCTCTCCTCTGCCTAGTAGGACTGACTGGGAAACTCAGAGGGACTCGGTGTTGGCCACAGATGTCTGAAGCCCCAGGCAGGAGCTGGACCCCTGGCTCCCTTTCCACAGTCATCGGGGTGTCCTGACACTGCCCCGGAGCCACTTGCAGTACGGGCTGTCCCAGCTGCCACACCTCCTAAACGCACCTGTTTTGGAAGCGCTTCACAAGGGACACCTTGGGGGGATCAAAATGGAGGCCCCAGCGAGAAGCGCTGTGTGGACCTGATCCGTGGGCTATCAGGGGGAGCCCCGCTACACCTCTGTATCCACGGCAGAGCAGCCACCTGCTCCAGCACGCCATGCATTCAAGGTCAAATCGTTTTGCCATTTCATCTTGAATATTTTCCAGACTTGGGCCTTGTTAGAGCTTGGCTGGGAATCATGCTCTTCCATGCTCAAATGTGCCCCTAATTGAAAACATCTCTTCCTGCTCAAAGGAGTGCTATCCTTTGCCTGTGTGCAAATTCCTGGAAAGACACACACTACTGCGTATCTGAAATAACATCTATGGCCCTAACGTTTGAAAGAAAGTATTTACCATTTTACAGCCCTGTTTTACAGCCCTCCCTTCGTTCTCCCTTTGCATGCCTGGCTGGTTTGCAAGCTTCGTGGTTTGTAAAGCCACAGTTTCCTGAGAAATCCAGATGAAGAAACTGTGGTTTAAGCCCTTCCTACTAAACAGGATCAGACTGTGGCTTGCCATGCCATTTGCAGATAACGCCTAAACCAGCTTCCTGATTCAGGCATCATGGTAAACGTTGGCTTAGCAAACCAGGAAACTTTCAATTCAACTGATCACACGAGGGGAGGAGGAATGTGGAGAGGGTGGCCAGACTCGGGCCTTGCAGACAGTCCAGTCCTGATCGCTGCATCCAAACGGGGACAAACTGGTATTAGGAGTCCCTGCGCTGACTTTTGAAAAAGCTGAGCAGGTGTGATACAAAACAGTGGTCCAAAATTACGGGTTACGTCTTGCCATGATCACAGGGCCCTTGTAGGTTGCCTTCATCCTTCTCCTTTCCCCTCTGCCAAGTGGAGTGAAGTGTGGTGGTTGGAGGGAGGGGGGCTGGGAATTTGCCAAATCATGTATGTAGCAGGAAAGCTATTTGTGTCAGTCTGGAAATGATAGCCGGCTGTCACACTCAGGCTTTTCCAATTACACTGTTGATCTTCCTTCAAAAAGGGAAACCAGCCGATCCCTCAGATGCAAAACTTCACCAGCATCTCAAAATACCCACATTTTAAAGGTCATGACAATTCCCTGGAAGAAGCCGAAGGAAACACCTGCTGCGAAGCTTCAGATCCCCGTCTCCTGTGCCCACCGCGCCAGACCCTCGGTTCCCCTGCTCTTGTAAGGGGAGCTATTACACATTCCAGCATCCGACTTTCTGTCACTCTCAGAACGAGTCTGTTTCACGCAAACAATTGGTAATAGAATCCAGAGACGGTCGGAACCCCTCCAGCGCTTGGTCTGCACGAGCCCTGCTCCCTGGCAGCCGTCCTTGGGGCCTCGCTTCTCTGCTCGTCCCCGGTCTGCCCCCCCCACTGCCACTGCCACCACCACCGCCCGCATGCGTCAGCTGTCTTCTGGCAGGAGCTGCTCTTGTGCTCTTGAACATTTTGGAAAGCATCAGTGTTCCTTGTAAAGTGGTTAGCATGTTTTATAAATTTCCTCCTCGTAAAACAAGCAAGAAACATGATGAAGAAACGACTCCGGCAAACGGCCTTTGTCGTCTCTCCAGAGTGACAGCCTCATGGTGGGATGTGGTGGGCTCAGGCCCCGGACTGAGGAATGCGGGGGGGGGAGGGGGGCACCGTCCTCTGATGTGTTGCGCCATGTGCCTCTCTCACACGAGACCTGCTGCAACTGATGGGGAAGAAATCAAGGTCGCAGTCCTGGAGTAAACCCCACGGAACCTTCTCTCTGAGGAAACCTGCAGAGGATTCTGCTCGCCGTCTTACTGGGCGGGACGTCCGGGGCCCAGTCCGGTCTTGGGCTGGCCTGCGCAGGGCAGGGCTGCTGCTGCTGCGGACTCCGTGTCTGCGCCGTCCTGCAGGCCAGCTGGGAGGGACAAGTGAAGAGGCGCGACACTTGCCTCCCCCGCTGCCCCACAGTCCCCTGTGGGAATCCCCGAAGCCAGGCCCGTGCTCTTGCTGCTGGAGCACTGAGGAGCCTCTGGGGCTCTGGGTTCCAGGTCTGGCACACGTCACTGCCACAGAGAGGCCTCGATCCGCTAACAGAGGCCTGCTGACCTGTGGGGCAGAGAGACTGCGCAACGGCGGCCGGAACGGTGCGCAAGCAGACCTTGCGGCCCCCCAGTGGCTGGGAGTGGGCTGTTAGGAGAGGGTCCACCTCTGGGCACCGCACGAAGAGAGTAAAACAGACCGGTCCTGCCCACCACTAAAAGCGGGTGTGCAGACACAAGAGGAAACCGTTTTCCTTCGCATGAGCCTTCCGTTACTGGATTCCTCTCCTGCAGTTCAGCCAAGACTGGCTCCCAAAGCAGATCACTGTGAAACTCCATCAGAAGATATAAACTAGGGGTTGTGGTGGGGATGTCTGGAGGAGAGGAGGGGTGACGTTTGCATTCCTTGATTCTACTGCTTTGCGCTTTACCTGCCTACCTGGTTTATTTTCTCCGTGCATCTGAGGCCACACCCAGTCCAGAAAAGCCACGACTGGTGTTCTGAGGGTGGGGCAGGCTGACCTTCAACGCCGTCATGGCCAAACGACGCAAGGCCTGCCCCACGCCCGCTGCCTGCCTCTGCCGGGGCTGGGGGAACCCTGGGAAGCTGGCACCGCCGGGGCTGGGAGATGAGGCCCTTCCTTCCACTTGTCACCCGCATGACCCCAGAGGCAGAGCTTGGCTTGTTCTACGGGTGCTTTACTTGCAAAACCACAGCAGTCAGTGCGGAGCTCCCACGTGGACCGCTGGAAGAAACGCAGCTTCCTTCTAAATCTTTTGGGGGATGGTGTGGGTAAAAAAAAAATGCTGGCCACCACCCTAGCTAGCATGTGGCCCGTGGGGGCTGCTTGTGGGACCGTAGTGGGGTTTTGTCCCAGGCGAGTCCTGCCCAGGGGGCAGTCTCCTCCCTTCCAGTGTTGCCCGGTGCCAGTGGGGCGTGAGCTGCCTCCTGCGCTGGAGGGGCGATCCCGAGGCCTCCTCAAGGTCAGGGGACGGCACTGCAGCCCACCAGCGCGGGAGGGTTGGGCCCTGAGGCTGTTGAGGGGTTCTCCCTCCTGCCTCGCCATCCCTCGCCTGCCAAGAGCCTGACTGGGTGGGAACCGCAGGCATTTGCTGCAGCGCGAGTCAGTCAGTTTGGGGCGCAGACGCCACGGCCAGCTTTAGCGGAGGCTTCGGCGGACGCTGAGCCAGTGGGGCCTGTTCTGTTCAGGCCCCCCCCCTCGGCCGCCTCACATTCCTCACTGGCTCCAGTGGAGACCAAAGGGAAGAGCTCGGATGGTGATCAGGTGGCACAAACCAGCCCCGCCCCATGGATGGTCCCAATTTAACGCCAAGCATGAAAGGGCTCTCTGGGAAGCACATTTCGAATGGCACGTTTTTCTTCATCACGAGATGCGCCCCCTGCCAGGCTGAGGGGCACGAGAGCTCCTTCCCACCCGCCCGTATTTTTCAGAGTGGATTGCTACGCATCTGCCGTGGGGTGGAGGCTCGCAGTGTGGGGTGCCAGGACGTGTGGCCGTGGAGATAGGCCTCCTTGGGGGACCATGGAGGACCGGGGGGGTGCGGCTTTCAGCCTCCAGAGGGTATCAGGAGGTCTTCGAGGGCCAGGGAGGCTGGGGGCGACCACTTCGGCCCTGCGAATACCCCCAGAGCAGGCAGCGGGTGTGGGGGAGGCACCTCTAGGTGGGGGCCGCACCCCTGGGGGGGGTGCCTCCAGGCGCCAGCCCCCTCCAGGAGCGTGCAACGCCACTGGGGAGCAGGAGAAGGTGCCTCCACTCCTGCGGAAGGCCAGGTGCAGGGGAGCGCGGGAGCACCAGAGGGTCCTGACCCGAGGAACGTGGACCTCAGCAAGCAGCGCAGGAGGCCACGGCCCACACAGTAGAACGGGCCAGACAGAGGCGTGAGCGGCTGGGGAAGTGGCACTCTTCGGGCTGGACTCTCCTGGAGCGCAGCCTGGAGCGTTTCTCAGGCTCAGGGCCCCACGAAGAGGGGTCCGGGGACTCCCTGCACAGTCACCTGGGAGGTGTGGAAAGCCCCTTTTCCCTGGCCCCAGCACAGCCAGCACCGTGAGCCTTGTCCCGCCCCAGTTGGAGCCCCCCAGGCCTCGCGGAGGCAAAAGAGCCCAACCTCTGACCGAGTCTCCGGAAGGGGCAGGAAAAAGCTCCTGCCTGAAGCCCCGGAGCGCTGCCGCCGGTCTGTGCTGACAACAGAGCCTGGTGGTGCAGGGCACAGAACAGAATTTAAGACGAGTTCCGCAGACGGGGCTGCCTCTTGCGGCTCCTCTTGGGGCTCCTCTGCGATAGTCAGGAAGGAGCAGGACCTCGGCCGCTGAGTCTGAGGGCGGAGGAGGCTTGCGCTGGGGCGGCTGGCTCTGCTGGCACTCTGGTCCCCTTCAGGGCGATGCCAGCGCCTCACGGGGAGCCCAGAGACGGACAGACAGCGGGGGAGACAGAGGGCGGCTCTCACGTTCTGCCCCAGCTAGCCAACAGCCAGCTGCACCCCGGACCTTCTGGATGCTCTCAACATGCTGCTGCTGCTGCTGCTAATACTAATAAGACTAATACTAAAAACTATTATCATTATTGTTGCAGTAATCACGGTAACGAATTCCCACTGGTGATGTTGCAGGTCGTCGGACTGGGTAATTTGGAAGGCCGGTCCAGTTTCCTTCTGCAGGACACATCAGCGTCCCGTTCCCCCCCCCCCCAAGAGCTCATCTGTTCCAAGCAGATTTTTACGGCTCAGGGCTTAAGATGTAACCAGAAGACAAAGGAAGGGGAAGTTGGGTGGGGGGAGGTTGGTGTGGGAGGTGGGGGGGGGAAAGGGGCTTACAGACATCTTTAAGCGGGAAGTGAGAGGAGGGAGCAGGAAAAACTTTGGCAAGTTGAGAGGCTTGAGCCAGGGCCCGTTTTTTTTTGGGGGGGGGGCCCCCCCGGGGGGTCTGTGCTGGGGGGTGCCTCGTGGATGACGGCCTGTGCGGCAGCGGAAGAAGAGACGGCAGCTCATTGCGAGAGGGGTTTGGGCGCAAAGGTGTTCGGGAGACCACGGCTGGAGCTGGTGAGCTGGACAGCCCCACCTTCGGGTTCGGGTTTGCGCCACCTCCCAAGGCAGCGACAAGCCTGCCAAGGGCTGCCTGGCCCACCGACAGCGACCCCCTGAGGCCGTGGGCACAGGGCCGCTGGACCGCCCAGCGCAGGGGAGCCGCTCTGCTGGTCTGGATGGGAGGCCCCCGGTCAGATGATGACCTGCCACCATCACTGCCCCACTTGCAGGCAGCAAAACTGGGAGAAGGGGGACTTCTGGACACTTCCAGGGGAGCGGAATGGGGGGCTCCCTAGTGGCAGCAGCCCCCTCAGCAGTCACGAGCCCCCCGCCCCATTTCCCCCAGCACGCCCCCTGGGTGGCAGGGTTTCCGGGCAGCTTTCCGAGGGGGAATTGGTGACCTCTGGGAGGCCTGCCGCTGCGAAACCGGGCAGGGGGGGAGCAGTGGGAAGGGGAGCCCAGGAAGTTAAGGCCCGCCAGAGCTCCCCTCCCACCACTGCCCCCCCTCCTGACTGAGCCAAACGCTCTCCTCTGAAACAGCCATTTCAGTCCTTTTCCTACAGCCAAAGAGGTTTACCATGAAGTTTGCACGAATAAGAATAGTTTGCCCTCTGAGGAGTCTACCCGGGGGGGTTTCTGCATGATTCACTGGTCTGAATGTGCCTCCTGATTGGAACGAAGCAAATCCAGAGCAGCCACTCACGCAGAGCACGGCCAGTCCAACATACTTTCCCGGGTTCGTTTGTAATCACAGACCTTCTGGGGTCTCCGGTTCGAGGCCAGGCTCTCTGGCCTTTGCCCCATTGGCATCGCCAGGCTGAGTCCCACGGCCAAAAGCGTGGACATTTCCACAGAAAATGCCACAGGGTTACCAGGCTGTCGGTGGACCCTTCCTCTCCTCTGGCAGTTGGCACGAGTCTCCCCTCCACCAGCTTCCATATGGCAAGCAGAACTCTTCTCCTCAGGCATGCAACTCTTTGGGCTGGAATATCCTGCCAATGGAAAAATGACACCAAGACTATTTTTGAAGACATTTTGGAAAGGAGTGAAGGCGCCTCAAAAAGGGCGGGAGGGAGGGAGGGCGGGAGGGGGAAGCCCCCATTTGCCAGAACTGAAACGTCTAGACAGCTGGGCTAGGTGGAAACGAGGAGCAATGGCAACCCAGGGGAGCCCGTTGGACGGGGGGGGGGGGGAATCGGGGCGGCCTGCAGGGAAACGGAAGAGCCAGGCCCAGGCTTGCCACTGTGGAGCTGCCGGGCCCCCCTCTCTCCACTCTGGACTCGGCGCCCAGCCCTCGCAGCAGTCCTGACGCTCGGGTGCAGGCGCCAGCCCCAGGCCCCGCGTCCCCGTCCGTGTCGAGCAGCCTGGACACACGGCAGGACGGGACTGGACCCGACTCCTGATGGGGGGGGAGAAGAGCAGCCTGGACACGGGGCTGCTGCTTCGGCCAGAGCCTTGCGGCCTTGGCTCCACGCCGTCTCACACAGAAGAAAGGGGCCAAGCCCGCCAGGCGCCAGTGGCCTGAAGGCACCAGTACCTTGGGAGGAAGGGCCGGGCTGGAGTCTCCCACGCCCAGCGTCTGGGCTCAGACCCAGTGCAGGGTCTGGAGGCGCAGCAGAGCCACCGAGTGGAAGCGCAGCAGGTCTGGGACTGGAGCTCCACCACGGAAGGCACCTGAGCGACATCCTGGATCTCCTCCCTCACCACCCCTCGTGCCCACCTGGAAGCCGGCAGTGTCGCTTCCAGCCAGGAAGGGCAACACGGAGCTCGGTGGGCCAGTGCGAGGCAGCCTCACCCACAAGGCCAAGGCCACCTTTTCACCCACAATGTGGTGGGCCTGCCGCCACTGAAGCGCAGCAGCCCTCCTTGTTTCAAGCAGGTTCCCCAGTAGGTACACCTGCAGGCCACCAACCAGTGTGTCATCAGCTGGCGAACAGGAGCCTGGACAAAACACTGCGGCTGGATCAAAACAATCTGCATTGCTTTGCGTCTGTCTGAGGCTTATGCAAACATTTGTACTCCCAAAGTCGGCACGTAAGGCTGAATCATCCATCGCCACAAACCGGCTGAACCCACCGAGAACACAAACAGAGCGGGGAGCGGGGAGCTGGGACTCTGTCCGGGAGGAGTGCCTGGGGGCTCACTATTCAGGCCGATGAAAGGATTCCTGGAGTCAGCATCACCTGCGTGGCTCCCTCCCTCGCTCCCTCCCTCCTTCCCTCCCCGCCATTCTTTTGGAGTTTGCTTTGGTGGCAACATTTGGTCTTGATCTCATGGCTTAGAGATGCTTTCTAGCTGTTGTTGTTTTTTTTGTTTTGGGTTGTTGAAAAAAAGAATATGGAGTACCCAAAGATCCCTCTGCTCTTAATTTGTTTGTTTTGCACATTAAAACCCTTGCCCTTATAAAATCTGCCTTGGGAAGATCTGTCAGCTGAGTTCTCTTGAGTGGTTTGCCTTTTGTACAACGCATTTTGGAAGAAACACAAAATTAAACAGAACATGTTCCCCTGGCTGTGTTTTGATCTGTTGTTATCACCAGTCTCTTGTTGTAAACGAGCAGATCAAAGGGTTTTCATTTATGATGAGGCCGGATGGGCCAAATTCGAAACGAGCGTTGGGCACAGGAACGTCTTGTCGGTGACGCCTGAGAAGGAACTCTGGGGAAACAGACTGTTCTCTCCGGTTTGGTCCAATTTTCTCTGAGTGCAGCTCCAAGGAGTTGGTGGTCACTTTGTGCCTGTCCGTTAAGGCCGAAGATGGCTGGTTGCCTTGGAGCGTGCATCACCGTCTCCATCTTTCCTCGAGGAAGGAAGTGCAGTACGGAGGATGTCGTGACCCAATGGGCTTTGGCCTCTCGTAGAGGACAGGAAGGACCTGCTGGCCGTTCTGCGCCCAGAGGCACCTGCCTGAGCCACGTCCCCCCCCCTGCGGAAGGATCAGCCCTGCCTCCCCAGAGTGTGCCTGTGCGCGTTCCACACCAGCCTCGCCCACCACAGGTTCCAGGCCCAGAGGGAGTGCTCGTTCGCCTGGCTACAGATACCCTCGAAATGCATTCCTGCCTGCTCTGTGGGGTGGAGGGCGCTGCTCAAGATAAACCTCAGCAGCAGCAGCAGCAGCAGCATGTGAAACAGCAGCCAGAGCATCTGTCCATGCGCACGCACATGTTCACCAGGGATGAGAGGCCTCCACTGGATTGGAGATTTGGCTTCCAGAGAGCCTGGGAAGGGGCTAAGCAAGTTCACTCACGTTGACAATGGCAGCAATTCCACCAGCCCGCGCTGAGCAGTGACTCCTGCGCAGAACGTCACCGTGGGGGTCCTCCCGTCAGTGTGCTTGCGGAACGCACAGAGGCGCTGGTGGCGGGACACTGGCCAGCCCTGCCCCGGCTCGCTGCGTTCCCCAGAAGGCCTGGACGAGGCCACGAAGGCTGCGCATCAGCGGGCCGGGGCTGGTCCACCTTGCTGGGCCCAGCTCTGGGTTGCAGCAGGCACAAGGGAGCAGCAGGCACGAAGCAGGCCCTCGGCAGGCCTGGCTTCACAACGCGGGCCTGACGACCCTCCGCGCGCCGCAAGGCGAGGAAGAGCCGGTGCATCGAGAGGCCCTGCTGGGCCACAGCGGCTTGGCCGGGCGTCTTCAAGATGCCGCAAAGCACCTCCCAGCGCCCAGGGAGTGAGTGGCACTGGCAGGAAGGCCCGTCCCTCAGGGCCACGTCCTGCCCAGCGGCTGCCAGGGCAAGTAGGTCTTGGGCCGGGCGGTGGGGGTGGGGGCAGGAGGGCAGTCCAGGGGCAGGGAGGGGTGTTTGTGAGCAGGGGGGGTGGATCGGGGGCAGGCCAGGCCCAGGAGGGGCGTGGGGATGGAGCAGCCCCCCCACATCCTAATGCCGTCCTGGGCCTGCCAGCATCACACAGGGCTACTAGGTTCTGGGCCAGCTAAACAGCCGAGTAGCCCCACTGAGCAGGCTGGGGCACGGCACAGGGTAAGGGAATACGTGCTCCCTTGTGCCTGCTGCAACCCAGAGCTGGGCCCAGCCCTGGACAGCACTGAGCTGCGAGTGCTGCGTTGCAGCCGAGGCAAGCGGCCTCTGGCCATGTGGCGAGTTCCTGGCAGAGGCCAGATCTGAGCCAGGGAAGTCCCGATTCACAGGCCGGACTCCGAAGCATCTGCAGCGCCGGACGGAGCGGCTGAGTTCCCCTTGCAGGGAGCAGCGGCCAGCGAGAGGCGGTCCCTCCTCTCCCGCGTGGCCTCCCAGCTGGTGCGAGAAGCAGCTGCGGGGCGAGATGGGCTGCCTGTGGCCTCCTCACCCGGCCGAGCTCTTCCGAGGCCCTTTCAGTCCCCTCGCTGCCTGTTCCGGGCTGCAGCTGCATTCCTTGGCGGGGTGGAAGGCCGCCCCATTTCCCACGCCTCCACTCGGCTCTCTCTGTTTCCTGTGTACTTTCTTTCGAAGCCACACCTGTGCACGTCTGCACACCTGTACACAAGACACAAGAGCAGAAGAACTGGAATTGTCCTCCAGCCCCAGAGCAAAGCGCCCTCCAGTCCACGGTCACCCAGGTACCTGGAAAGGTGGCAAGTAGGCTCGGGAATGAGACCCCTCTTCTGGGCATCAGGCACTGCTTCCGAACCCAGAGGCTGTTGTGGCTAAGAGCCCCCGACGGGCAGATCCTTCGTGTACCAGAAGGGAACTTTACTGAGCAGCCTCAGATGTCGCTGAACACTCCTGCACGATGCTGAAGCGCAAGTGTGGCTGCTGTCTCCAGACCGGCCATTTATCTCCCGAAAGAGTGTATTTCTCTACTATACCCCTTTTGATATATGTTGATGTTATGCGTTATTAGAATCAATTACCTCCTGCAGACATTTCCTCTCCAAATGGCTCCGATTCTGGATTCAATTATTATTCCCCTCCCCCCGGTTTTGGGTAGGAAATGTAAGGCTCTGCTTACACATTCGGGGCAGTAACTTCTCGTAGGTTATTGAGTGTCCGTCCATCAGGAAGCTGGCACGAAGCAACAATTGTTTTATTGTCAGGATAAGTAAATAAAAGTGGGAATTCTAAGTATTGGCATATGTTGGGCCGTGGCCAAAAAGGGATGCCAAGAAGACATTTTCTGTTCATGCCAGAAACCTCATTCTCTGCTATTTTCTCATTTAATGCAGTTGGCAAATATTCATATCACTATCCACATTTTGACTGTAGTTCAACATTCTGTTGGGTTTTCTTTTTCTGTTTTTCTTGTGGCTTTTAAAAAGGCTAATCCTCATTACAGTTGTAAGCATGTGTTTCTTTTGGTCCAAGGCATTAGTCACCAAAGTGCTAAAGAGAAAATAACCACGTGGAACTTGAAGCAGTTCTTAATTCTCGGTTTTCAACATAAAACAGCCTTACGGGGAGTTGGACCTGCATTCCCACTGACCCAGCACGGTCTACTGATTGGCGGCCACTCTTCAAAGCTCAGGCAAAGGTTGTTCCCACGTCTGTCCTGCTTCCTGCCGTCCTCCTTAGCTGTTTGTCAAGACCAACGTGGTGTGCCTGTGACACCGCTTTCCAGAAACAGCCTCGCTCCATGCTGCCGTGGTGCTCAATTGCAGAACTGAGCGCCAAGATCTTCTGCTGTGTTGGGGTCCACTGCTCAGACTGTGTGCCAGCATCTCCTGCAGTGAGCGCAATCCTCAGCTGGAGTTAGGCCGGCATAAGCTAAGGCAGCAAAGTGTGGCCAGCACAAGGGACACCGCCAAGCGTGTTTGGACCACTCTCGGAGTCGGGGAGGATGGCTCACGTCTGTGTGCTGCTGGCCTCTCTGACTCCGAGAGTGGTCCAAACATGCTTGACGGTGTCCCTTGTGCTGGCGTAGTTTATGCCGGCCTAACTCAGTTTAGGATTGCGCCCTGAGAAAATTGCCACTCTTAAGAAAGGACCTGGTTTGGTTAGACCTGCAAGGGCAGGTGAACAGTAGGTCACAACCCTACCTGAGGCGCACCATGGACAGCTCCAAGGTGCAGAGATGGCTGGACTCTGCAAAGATGCCCAGGTCAGCGGAGTTCTTGCGCCACAGAGCAGGCCCACGTGGCACGGCTGCTCCAAGCCCCGCCTCTGAGCAGAAGCGGAATGGGCTTGGAGGACCCACGTGCTGGCCGACGGCTCCGTGGTTTCAAGGCAGGCCTGTCGGCATCTTGGGCAGAAGGCAGGGGAGATGCTCGGTGGGTGGATTCTCAGGGGGCTCCAGTGACTCGCCCAGGCGGCCTGGGTCCAACGAGAGGCGGTCCTCCACATAGCGCTCCCTCTTCTGCTCCTCCTCAGATGTCGTTGTAGGGCACTTGCTTTGCAGGCAGAGGGTCTCGTGTTCAAGTCCCGCCTGGAGGCTTCAGAAAAACCCCCCAGCCTGGACCCAGTGCTCTGGCTCAACGTCAGGCAACTTCTCCTGCGGGAGATCTCCCGAGTTTTGGACGAGCCTTTCCCAGCCCTGCCTGGCGACGCCAGAGGTGGAAGCTGGAGCCTTCTCCAGGCAAAGGCAGTTCTCTGCCCCTGAGCTGGACGGTGCTCCTCCTGCTGGCCGGCGTGCGCATCTCTACGCCGGACAGGGGGAACGGACAGGGCATAACGCTGGCTCCCAGCGCAGTCCTCCGGGAACGCCACGCGCCGTGAGCAGCCAAGTGCCTGCGTTCTCGATAGCAAGACCGTTGACAGAGCAACTGCAGAAAGAAAGACTACGGTGCAAAATGGGGGGAAACGGGGGAGAACGGCCGGTCCCCTTTCGCAGGATCTCCAGAAATCCGCAGTCGTTTTGATTCAAGCCTTCCAGAATGTGCTCCCCTCCCCTCTGTAATGTTGTTACATTTCCTACCCCGTTTCCTGGACAGCATTTACTATTCTCCGGTGAATAGGCAAATGTCTCCTTCGTGTGCATCTCGGCCCTCACACCTGGCGGGCTGCTGGCTGTGGTCACGGCTCTGCTTCTGCGCAGGGACGGCTCTGGCCATGGATCAGCGCGAGTGTGTGGGGGAGAAGGGCAGTGCCCCCGAGAGAGCCGGTGGGTGCCGAGCGTGGGGTATCTGGCCCTGGCCCAGCTCTCGGGGCCCTTCCGCAGCCTCCGTCTCCAGGGTGGCCACAGCCTCCGACACGAACGCCGAGCGCCTCTTTGGGAAGGGGGGGGGAGATGGGAACGGAAGGCGGCCCCAGGCCTCCTCCCCCCTTCCACAGCCAGGTGGGTTGCTGCTGGGGCTGAGGGGCTCAGGGACTTACCGGCGTTTCCAGGTCCAGCCCAGCCCATTGCTGGGGCCACAGCCAGCCGCAGACTCCCCCTTCGACCTGCCCCTCAGCCTCCCTGCCCCCCTGCCCCACTCTCCTGCCCTCGGTTCCCCTCTCACCTGGCCTCTCCTCCTGCCTGCTGGCTCAGCCAGGCCCCATCGTTCAGTGGGGCGGCAGAGGCCTTGCACAGACCAGCTCTCCGGCCTCCAGCCAAGGGGTCTCATGAGGCAGGGCTGGGAAGGGCCGCCTGGCCTGAGAGGCTGCGGGAGCCCAGGAGTGGGGGGTGGGAGCAGCCTGCTCTCCCCCCCTCCTCTTGGGAATGGGAGCAGGGGGGAAGGGTGGCTGGACAGGGCCCTCCGCCTCCCCCCCCCCGCTGCAGGACTCCTGCATGAGCTCCTGCTTTGGCCCCTGCAGCCAGCCAGTGCCCGGCCGAGAGAGAGAGAGGGGGGGGAGAGGCGTGAGGACCCACCAGGAGCCTTAGAGAAACAAAAGCTACTATACCGTGTGCAGAACCAGTTCCTTGGACTTTGGGGTGCCACAGGGTGCTCCCCCCGCCCCGCCCCCCGCAACAAGCCTTTGCTGCAACGGACACACGCGCCGCTCTGCTGGAGCCTGAGCAAAGGCGGGCAGCCCCCCAAGTGCCCCCGCCCAGCCCCGCCAGGAGCCCCGCCCGCGCCCTGGAGGCACCCGGAGAGCCAGCAGCGCCTGCCAGTCAAGGCCGGGGAGCGGAGAGCCGCCTCGGTGCCCCTTTGAAAACCGCTCAGGCTTTGCGGCGGTGCGGCTTCCAGGCTCGGAGGGCACCAGGGGGGGATGTAAACATTGTCCTGCCATTCAGCCGGCGACACAAGGGCATTGAGCTCGACACGGCTCCGGGTCCCCTCGCGTTCCGCTTTCACCGAGATCAGACACCGATATCCCTGCCCGGGGACACCCAATCCGCCCGGCTTGTTTTCCCCCTGAACAATTAGCCACTGTGGGTCCAGGCTGGGCCTCTTTGTGCTGCCAGGCGGAGGCTGCTGGGGAACAGGAACCTGCCCAGCCCTCGCCTTTCCCTGGGGGAGTCCCAGATGCTCCTCCCGCCCCGTCAGCGAGGCTTTTGGCGCTTAGGCAGGGAGGGGGCTGCGCGCGGCGCCCCCAAGTGCCAGGCATTGTCCGGAGAGGAAAATGAACCTGACCTTGGCTCGAACGGGGGGGGGATCCCTCCGCCCTCCAGGGCACATGTTGCCTCCCCCCCCCCCGCTCCACAGAGGCAGCCCTGGGTCGGCCAGTGGCCAGCTCGCCCTTGTTTCTCGGAGGGCCGCTCCCAGCCCCCCCCCCGCGCGCGCCACCTCTCCCCTTCGTGGCGCTTGCCTCGCCTCGTCCGTGGGCTGGGCGCCGGGCGCGACGCGACCCCTTCCAGAGGGGCTGCCATGCGCTGCGCAGCTCCGCGAAGGCTGGACGCCGGGACTCCCGGGCAAGGGCCTTGCAGTCCGCTCCGCTGGACTCCTGCCGCGAGGGAATGGACAGCAGCTGCCCCTGAAGCGCCTGTTGCCAGAAACGGGGGCACCTGGTTACGAGGACTCCCAGTCCCACCAGACCCGCCCACAAGGGGGGCCACAGAGGAGCGGGAAGGGGGTGGAAGCCGGAGAACGCCGGGGGAGACGAGGCCGCTCCTCGATGCACACAGACGCGGGCACCGGCACAGCCTCGGCGTGGCCCTCGGTGGGCGGACTGAGCCTTGCCTGCCGCTCGATTACTGCACCTGGGGGCGCAACCCTAACCTGCGCTGGA
The DNA here is from genome assembly GCA_029204185.1 of Lerista edwardsae. Taxonomy (NCBI): domain Eukaryota; kingdom Metazoa; phylum Chordata; class Lepidosauria; order Squamata; family Scincidae; genus Lerista; species Lerista edwardsae. The sequence goes on from JAJKFI010000026.1 coordinate 10,377,126, forward strand.
AGAGGCCGGCCGGCTCACCTCTGCCGCGTCCTCATCGTGTGAGGAGGAGGCGGCGGCAGCAGCCCAGCCGGGGTGAGCCCCAGCCAGCCTTGTGGGGCTGCTCGGATCTGCCCCCGCAAAGGACCAAGCGCAGGTCCACACGGCCAGGAGCAGCCCGAACTGGGGCCACCCGGCCCGGGGACAGAGGTCTGGGTCCGGCCCCACGGCCGTGTCCCGCCTCTGCCGCCCTGCCACGTCCCCCGACTACCTCCGGCAAGCCCTTGGTGCGGCCTGCGCCGGAGGGGCTCAGGTGGTGCTCGACTGGCGCAGCTGACGGGCACGGGGTTGCCTGTGAGCTGGCACTGCTGCTTGCGCCGGCCCTGCGACCAAACCCACGGTGCAGACGCGCCTTGCAGCAGGGTGGTGACAGTGCTGGTCTGGCGCAGGAGAGCTGCGCTGGCGCCACGCCAGGTCAGGATTGCACCCTAAATGTGTGAAGCAGCTCCACTGGCCGGCCCTGCCCAGATCCGGAAGCCCAGCCCCATGCAAGACACTGGCTGTGGCCCGGGGGCGGGAGGAGCGCGTGGGCTCCTGTCTCCCTGGGCGGGAACGCCGGTCCGGTCCGTCAGGCGAAGGGGCGCGCTCCCATCTGGAAGAGTTTGCTCCCCGCCCCTCTCCCTGCCCCCCTTCCCCAAGCCTCCTCTCCTTGGCCGCAGGGTCAGGAAGTTTTAAATTTTCCTTCTCATTAATTCAATCTCAGAGTTCCCAGCAATTTCCATATATTTAATTTAAACTCATTGTGGGGGGGGGGCGGGGGGAACAAAACCGCAACGCCATTAAAATGCCGACATTGCTCACTGTATAAGGGCCCGGCCAGCCGCGCAGAGCACTGTTTACTGCTGGCTGGTGCCCGGTTGGGTGATTCCCTTCAGGCCGTGCCCAAGTGCAGAGCGTGGCCCTGTCATCGCAGGGGATCCCAACATGCCAAGGACGGCACTAACACGCAGGGGCCTGTGCAATGCCTGCGCTGCGTGGACAACAAGCGTCCTCCGGCCTTGCAGCAGGAACAAAGGACCCCCCCCCCCTGTGCACCAGCAGCCAGCTTGGAGGCCACAAAGCAATGGGGGGGATGGCGCCCCATGACCAGGCAGATCTGGCTCAGTTCCGATACACCCGTATTTTCATTTTTAGCTCTCCAGTCCAGACACTTTTCAAGGCTAGGAACGGTTTTGGACCCCTCGCACTGGTTCACTGAATGCGGAATGACAGCAATCCCTGCAGCTCACTATGCAGGGGAAAACTGGAGGGGGGAAACAGATATTGTTTCACGTCGTTCCTCAGTAGAGCCCGGAAGAACCAGCAGCCGCCCAACTTGCAGCCAACCCCTGACATCTTCCTTCAGGGGGATTCACGAGGGGTCAGAGGCTGAGTCGCGCCCTGCCTGCCAGGCCTGAGTTTGGAGGCGAGGATCGTGTCCCTGCTGGTCGCCGGTTGCTGGGGAGGGACACTGGACACGGCAGGGCCGGAGTGACTGACTTTTGGCCAGACCCAGCCAGGCTCTTTCCAGGTTCCAGGTGAAGCAGAAGGTGGTGGGAGAAGCGCCTTATCAAGGCCCCACAATGGCACAGATCGGATTGTTTCCCTTTCGATTGGTCTTCGGCCAGAGCATTCCAGCACAACATCATTTTTCTTCATCAGCGTAAAGGAAACTCTGCCCATTGTTTAGATTAATGGCAATGCCTACGCAGGCTTAAAGGTTAGCAAGCGGAGCTGATTTTTTGCATTCCTCCTAACCTCTTGGTGCGTTTAATTTGAATTCCTCTGACATGAGGTCTTTGTTTCTTTCACTGCAGCCTTTCTTATCTACAGAGAAAAGTCCGTGCTTTGCATCAGGGAAGTGCCTTGGGTCTCAGATCCCACTGGCTTCTACCGGATCAGGATCTGGAAGGATCACGCAAAAAAGCCTCACCAACAGCAGTCAGAAGAGGCAGTAGCACAGCCAAGGCATCTGGTGGCACAAGGAATGCTAACACTCCCTGTCAAGGGTGGGCACCCGAGTCATCGCTGTTCGACCTGAGTAGCAGAAACACTCATTTTTCAACCACTCCTTTTCGTGTTAACTTGGACGTCACTGATTCAGACCCGACTCGAGTCTCAGGGCAGAAAAGCGTTTGCTACTCACTGACGGGCAACACTTGTCTTGCTTTTGGCAGCTTGTAGGACTTCATATTTGATGGCTGGCAAAACAACTGAGAGATGCTGACAAGCACCAGCATTTCAGATTGTGAAGTAACGTTTTCCATTCCAAAACGCATATTTTGATTTGAAATTCCACATTCTAAATTTGATTGGCAAAAATGGGAAATGTTGGGAGATGTTGCATATTTTCAGAGATTTGCTTCAGTTTTAGATGTATTTGTTCAGGAAAGCTGTTACAGAGACTAAGGGCCCAATCCTGTCCAACTGTCCAGCACTGCTTCAGCAGGACTAATGGGGCCTGTGCTGCATCCTGCAGTCGTGGGGGGGGCAGCTATGGGGGCCTCCTCCCGGCAAGGGAACGTTTGTTCCCTTTCCTCAGGACTGCATTGCAGTCGCAGCAGCCCTGGAAAGTTGGGCAGGATTGGGCCCAGGCAGCGCAAACCTACCTCTCTCCTTGCATTGATGCTGTGTCGTAGCGTCGACACAAGCGCGGCGGTGTGTGGGCGCCAAGCAGCACCCCTGCGTCGGCGCCGACGCTAGTCACAGTGTTGGCTTCAGAGCGCCGACAGAGAGCCTCCCTGGCTCCGTCCCATATCGGGATGGGGATTGGTGGGAGGGAGGGAGGCTGGGGGTGGGACTTGGGCGGCCACATCCTAAGCCCGTCCGCAAGGCTGCGGGGCCCCGATTCAGGCCGTGTGGTCTCCTCAGATCTGCACCCGCCCTTTAGCTCCCTTGCTCCCTTGTTGGGGGGGGGGGGCTCCGGTCTTTCCTATGCAGCTTTCGATATGGCGCTCCCTAGTGGGCCTCGCCATTCCGGCGCTGCATAGGATTGCGCCCTAAGGATCATCACAGCATTTTAAAATGTATTTATCAATTGAGAGCTACTCAGGGCTAGGATGACTGTACCATACGATTGACGTTATCTACTGTAATTGCTTCTGTCATCACTGAGTTACCTTGTGGGGCAAACATCCCCTCTCAGAGTGATGCTGTTGCCTCTTTGCCATCATTTTCCTATAATTACAGAATCAAGAAGGTGTCAGTGAAGAAAATATTGGCGTGTTCAGGCCCTAAATCTTCCAGAATAAACCATCCTATGGTGCAACGTGTCACAGAACATACCTAGCCATGGCTCTTTTGTGTCCCTGAGGTTTTTCTGAGAATTTGACTTGACATGGAAAGGGAAATCTTCCACATAACTGGAAGTCTACAGTTTGTGGCAGTTCCAAATTCTCATTGCAAACCCTACTGCATTCCCCCCTGTCCTGCTGCTGAAGGAACACTTCCTCTTTACAAAGGCATGCGGTTTTGGCTCTCTCTCCCCCCCCCCCTACCCCGTAGTCACTTACTTTAGGCCAGCCATATACATTCCAACAGTGAGCTGAGCTCAGGAGCAACTGGTTCTTCCTACTGCCAGGAGAAACCGGCTGTTCGGCCTGCAGGACACACACAGAGCCAGCGCCCTCCCACGTCCCCCTCCAGCGGTGCCGAGTAAGGATTGGCTGTCCTGTGTGGCAATCGTGAAGTTACTTCACATCACCTCAATGAAAAAGTTTATTATTTTTTAAGTATAAAAAAGGAACCCAAACGGATCGGCTTTGAGGCACATAAAAACACTCAAAAAGCCAAAAATGCCAGCACCTTGAAATATCTGCCTAAAGCATCCAGGATAAAATATCAAATTTTAGGCTAACTGCCATGCAGGAAGGAAGCCCCCTTGGTGCCCTGGTCCGAGTTCCACCTTTTGAGCCTCCCTCAAGGGCTGGGTCTTTTCTGCAGTAGCCCCAATGCTGCAGAACACTGGCTCCCAAACTGTGGATCGGGGCCCACCAGTGGGTTGTGAGCCAATTTCAGTTGGGTCGTGAAGCACCTGGGACCGTCCTGTTGACAATATGGGGAGATGGGGTGCTGGAAAGGGGCAGTGGGGGTTCTGCTTATGCCCAGGTTGTCAATAGGCTTTTTTCCTTTCTGATTCACTTTGCTATTGGAAAATGACTGAGCAACAACTCAACGTATTGCTGCCTTCTCAGGAAAGACGCAGGCTCTGGCGTCACAAGGACAGCACCTCCGGCCACGACATCACTTCCGGCGAGTCCCAGACAGATTGTCATGCTAAATAGTGGGTCCAGGTGCTAAAATACTGCAGTTGTGACTGCAGTCAAATTCTGTAATCGGGGTCAATGGAGAGATGGGGCTATGAAGCCTACGGATGCAGGGCTGGAGTTTTAGAGTGTGGGTGCTATCCCTGGATGCCCCCCCCACACACACACACACTGCACACCCTGTTTGCATGGGGCTTTTGGGACTCCATCCGAGTGTGGATTCTTATCTTCTAAATTCCAATGACGTCGATTCTTAGGAACAGCAGCAGGAACATGTACTAAAGTAAAATGAATTAGCCCCAAACTCGGATCCTGAGCCTGAACCCTGCCTGGAATTAAGGCTGAAAGGGAGGGAAGTACTGATAATGGACTGATGGAAGAATTTGCCACAGATGAGGTGGGTGTCCAGGGATTTGCAGGAGGAGAACTTTGAGAGTCACAAACATTTCGAGAACAAACACTGCTCCCAAGACGTTTGCGACTCGGGGCACTCAGTGCCTGGCCAGGTTTCAGTGCGAGGGAAGGAAAAATCCTACAGGACTGTTACGAATGGCCTCATGAAATGTGCCCCTAGTGATCTCCAGAGCCACAAAAGGGGCCTCTCGCTTCTTTGCCAAGTGAAATATTTCCCGCTTGTTGTGCAGAGAAGGCTGACGGCTGAAGAGGAGACGGGCTCGGCCAGGGCTTGAAGAGCAGTTTACCCTCTCCCTGGTGGTCGCTCTAGTTCCTGAAAGCAAGGACCATGGAGGGACGGGGGGGGCTGCAAAGACGCCGTCAACCCCCTGCGCCTGCGTCCCGGCTCCCCTGCGATGGGGAGGATGCCCTGCCCTGGGCTCTCCTGCACCCCAGCGTGAGCAGAGTCCCGAGTCTGGCTTCCCTTATCACGGCCGGCATCACAAGCCCTGTCGAACTGAGCCAAGAGACAGAGAAGTTGGCGCCAGAGCCATGACCAGTCATTTCTGTGCCCAGGGCCGGCTCTTGGCTGAGGTCCCCGCCACTGACAGGGCAATGCCATTCCCACTGCCCCCGGGAACGGCTGGCCCTCAGCAGGCACAGAGCAAGCAGCGCTGCTCTGCAGCTGCCAGCTGGAGTTGCCTGGGCATGGGCAGAGTGCGGGTCTGGGGGGCTCCGGCCGAGTCCTGCTGAGAACCTTGGCCTTGACATTTGGCGGCGGTGGCGGCGGTGGTGGTGGGGAGGAAGCAACGCTGGCTCCTCCAGCTCCCCCTTTTTCTGTTTTCGCCACTGCCGCAAGTTTCGCAGCAGTGGTAGCAGCCGCCCTCCCCTGGGTGGGGGGCTGCCTCCATGTCAGTTTCCCACCCTTGCACTCAGAATAGCTCCCAGGGACTTGTGGGGGGTGGGGGGAACGGCAGCTGCTGCTTTTGCCTAGGAAGCCCTGACCCGCCCAAGTTGATGACGCAGTCTTGCTTCCAGGGGACTTACGGATAATAAAACCGGCAGCTACCGGTGTAGCCCAGAATGGCTCCGACAGCAAGCAGGAGGGGCCACTTCCAAGGCGCATTGTGGCGCCTGCAATTCCTGCCGCGCTACCGTCCCCCATAGCCACCTTCCGTCTTGACAAAACACACGTTGAGCTCTTTCTCCAGAGGGCCTCTCAGACTCCGGACATGGACCTCGTGCTGGCAGCTGCCTGTGGCAGAGCAGGGACTTGCTGGAGCTGGAACTGATTTGGAAAACCGGTGAAGTCTGGGGATGAGCTGCAGTGGCCAGTGCAATCCTTCCCCTGCCGCTCCCGTCTTGAGCTGCCGTTGCAGTCCTGGCTGAGGTCGATTTGCCAGGGTGAGAAGAATGCTCTGGGTGGGGAGAAATGGCTCCTTCCTGGAAAGGTCTGGCACGTTCTGGGCGGAAGAGGCCTTCTGACGGTTGGGGGCCAGCTGGCCAAAGGCAGCCGTGGAGTAGAGCTTCTCACTGATCCGTCTATACTGGGTCACATTTCAGCGATAAAGATACTGGAATCAAATGACTGCATGAACCACAACAAAAATCATGCAACAAGGACGTCTCTGCCTACCCAAGTCCAGTTGTCTCCGATTCATCAGTTGAGATGGATGAGATCAATGAAGCGCCAAGTCTCATCACAGCCAAGGGCACAGGGGGTGTTTTTACTTCCTGACATGGTCAGGATTTGGCTTTCATAAGCCCACTGCATTTTGTAGAGCACCCTAAATTACAGGGTAACCAAAAACAGCAATGTGATTAATGTGATTAAACAGCAATATTTCAGACTGTCGCATGCATACACGCACCCCTTGGTTACCCTGCAAAACAGCTCTTGCATGCAGCTAATATTGCTGATATTAAAACCAGGAGAGCAAAAATGCTTTCATCTTATTTTAATTGAAGGGAGAGGTACCTATCAAAACTCATTATCTGTGCTGTTCCAGTTCACTGTGCCTTGAGATTTCGTAAAAGCGGGAATATGATGACACAGGCAACAGTCCAGGCACAGACCAGCCTTTAGAGCCATAGATTAACAGGTATCACCTGAGCCCTGGGAGCCACGTGCACCACCTGTTCAGAGCAGCAGCAGGCAGGAGCACCTGGTGGAGCGGGGGGAGGACTCTAGAGGACCCCTCTTCTCCAGCACCCCCTTGGCTGCCACCGCCTTTCAGTGAGGCAGAACCAGGAGTCACAGATACCAGTCTGAGGACAGCATCCCCCATAAGGGGGATGAAAATACCTGGTTGCTGAGCATACGTTTTGCAGCCTATTTTTTTTTGGGGGGGGGGCTAATTCTCAAGTCCATTTGTCTCCGATTTATCAGTTACAATGGATGAGAGCAATAAACTGCAACATTTCACCCCAGCAAATGGCACAACTGAATTTTTCCCCCAGTGTGGTCAGGATTCAGCTGGAATTCCTCCAGTGAGCCTGAATTCTCCAGTATTCCAGTATATTCCGTGAGGTCTCAGAAGTCATTCCCAGCCTTCCTATGTGCGACCCTTTAATTGGAGAGGTTAGCCAAGGTAAGAACCTTGGTATCTGTGGACAACGAAACCATAGACAACAAATCAGTGGATGCAGGGGCATACCTGTGCTGATATATATGCTGCTGGTTGAGGTCATACTGACATCAGTATGTGTGTAGTGCATCATGTAGGATTGCACAGAAGATGCTCGCATTTTCGATCAGAAATTAACAAATACAGAAATTAACCATTTCTGCAAAAAGTAGATCTTGTTCCCAGAAACACTTTGTTAGAATGTTCAACTTTTCCAGTTCTGTTTTGTTCCCTGTAGCTGTTGCTGCTTTGGTTCCGGCTGTAGTCCTATACTCACTTGCCTGGGAGTAAGTCCCACTGAAGTCAATAGAACTTATTTCTGAGTAGACAGGCATAGGATTATGCTGTCCATCTTCGTTCCCCTGATTAGCACTTCTTTTTCACTCTGAATCTCTCAAACGGGTGATCCCAACCAATCAGGAATCACATAGTGAACATGGCAGCCATGTGCAAAGGGCAAGTAAAGTCAACTCAGAGACAGGGCAATATTTTGGGAATAGCTGAATCTTTTAGAAGCAATTGCTGAAAAATCGAAGGGGGGGCACTTTTGCCACTGTCAAAAATGGTCTTGAAAAACCTACTTTTGTCTCAGTCTTCAAACATAGCTGAATATTCTACTAGTATTTAGCCCAGCCCAGCCCCTGGGTAATGATTACCATTACTAAACGCCATCAACTAAAGCTATTCCTTGGGATTCTTTTCTCAACATGATGTACTGTTAGAAATTCCTGGAGATGGTCTTGAAATTTCCGGTGTCTCCTGAAGCAACCCTTTTCATTCCTCTTGGGAAGCCTGGCTGTTCCAGGGAGAAAGCCGGACTTCCTCAGCAGTCTCCCCCTCAGCTCTCAGCTGTGCAGCTCAAAACTGTGTCCCGTGCAGCTCGGAGCGTGGCTTCCCCAGAGAGCTGGCAATGACGTTGATGCGCGTCTGGAGATGCACGGAGCCATGGAACGAATCCGTACAGCAGCGCATACCCCTTAGAGCAGTGGTTCTCAAGCCTTGTAGTTTGGATGCAGTACCGAGATCCACTTTTCAGAATGGCAATTTGTCTGGGACCCACAGGAAGTGATGTCATGGCTGGAAGTGCCATCATTGTGACGCCAGAGCTACTGCTTTCTTGAGCAAGCAGCAATAAGTTAGGTTATTTTTCAGCCATTTTCTGACGGCAAAATGAATCAGAAAGAAAAAAACTATTTACAACCTTGACACAAGCAAAATAACCACATGCCCTTCTCCCCTTTCCAGCATCCCATCTTCCCATATTTTCAATTATGGCTGCTCTAGGTGTTTTGCAACACACCTGAAATTGGCTCGCGCAACCCACTGGTGGGTCCTGACCCACAGTTTTGGAACACTGCTTCTATGTATGTCAGACTACAAGGGATGTGGGTGTCCCTGGAAAACCAAGTGCTGTGTTCTATGAGGCTGTGTATTCTGGTGGTCCTTTGGAGCTTCAGGTCTTTCTGCCAAAAACAGCCACGTGCCCATGATAAGGGCCACTCCCACACCCTTATGGCTGGGCAACTGGACATCTGGCCTGGCAGTTACCCACATGTCACGATGGACTTCTCAGCCAAGGTTCGATAAAACTGGGGGGCCTCACTCAGCCAGGGTCAGGGCCTTTCCCCAGGTGTGTCCCATGATGTGTTCCTGAGGCCCTTGGGCTAGATAAAGAGGTGGGTTGTCCCACCTCATGAATAAACCAGGGTTGTCCCAGTCCTTGGTGAATCTCAGGCATCCGTATAGGTGCACAATAGGCTTTGATGCTCCTTCTCAGGTGTCTGCACAGCCTTTCAAGGTGACGCCCCTTCCCCAAGGTGTCCAAGGACAGGTAACGGCCCCAGCGTTGCTCCTCCTTGGTCTCTCCACTCCTCGTTTCTCCTTCGGCTTTTCCTGGGAGACATTTCATTTGGGTGCTGCATTTAGCAAGCATCTTTCATTCTTGTCCTGCCTGCCGTGTCATCCACTAGACCAAATATTTCCAAACCTTTTCACAATGGGACCCACCTAAAAAAAGTTCCACTTTACCAGCTGCTCCAACCTCTGTGGCTATAACGGTGATTGGGCAGCACTGCTCCCCACAAGTCTCAGGTTGTCTAACGCTTGATGCACAGACCCTCATCTGCTCTAGCAGTTTTGCTACCAACCAAAACCCACTGGTGAGCCACAGGCCCACGGTTTGGGAACTGCTGCACAAGAGCATTTCTCCTATATAATCAGTGGCAGTTTTTCCTCTTTGCCACCACACCACATTGCACGTGGCAATTATTTATAAGCATTGACATCTATAATTTTGTTTCTTTTATTCAGAGCGCAGTCCTAATGCTTAGTGCCCATGTCCTCCGAACACGCTTGTTAAAACCACTTTCTGGAAAGCACAAAATCTGTCTACAGCCTCTGGTGGCCAAAGGTCCACTTTAACATTCGTTCCCTAACTGGGAGAGAACAGAAGCATTAGAAATTTGTTTGAGGGATGGCGATTTATTCATTTTCTATTAGAAATGGTGCTGAAGTAACCTGAGAGGTTAAGTTTGGCACTTGTCTAGAGCAAAGCAGTTCCTCCCTTCCCCCCTTCTCTGCCTGCAAAGGTGGGGGGGAGGGTGGGGGGCTAACAAAAATCTGTCAAGCTCCAATACTCATTATAAATGACCTCATTTTATAAATAATGGAAGGAAAACAATACATTCAACAGAAATGAGATTAGAGCAGGGGAGGAGAGGAAGAGATGAATTACAAACACTGAGATGTCTGGTAGTTATTCCAAGGAAGATAAATTCTTGTTTTAAAAGGCCTCCTGTGGGGTAGCCTGATTGTGAAGGATGAACCAAGTGAGCAGACAAAGGAAGGGAGAGTCTTCACCTTCCCTTCCCTTTGCTGCAGTCAAATGACTACAGCATGTCCGTCTTGCGTGATCCGCTAACATCTTTTGGGATCAGTTGTGAAGTTGGACAGATGCACACATGCCTCGTCATCATGCTCACGCTCATTGAGTCCTCAACACACGGACCTCATTCTCACACACAACAAAAAAGGAAGCCAGCCTGTGCCTCAAATGTAAACTACACTTTAACTACCTGTGCCTCACTTTAAACTGCAGGTGGGAGTTGACACGACCAGGTACTGTATAAAATCCACAAAATGTCTCCACACATCAAGAACCAGATGTCGGGGGAAAGTTCTAGAAGGGAATATTGACTGGGGAAACTATTGGTCTCTCTCTCTCTCTCTCTCTCTCTCTGTGTGTGTGTGTGTGTGTGTGTGTGTGTGTGTGTGCGTGTGTGTGTGTGTGCATGCGTGTGTGTGTGTGTGTGTGTGTGTGTGTGTGGCTTCTAACAGTACAGGGTGCAGGTGGGAGAGGTAGCAGAGCTACAGGGGGAAGTGTGTTAAGTATTGCAGGTGCCACAATGCTCTGTGTGAGCAGCCCTGCCACTTTCCGTCAGAGCCATTCTGGGTAGAGACAACAACACAGTTGCTATCGCTGCCTGGAATGGCTCCAATGGTGAGTGGGAGGGGCCTCTTACGTGACACTTTGCCGTGCCTGGCACCTACAGACCCACCTCTCTCTCAAATCTTGCCATGATGAAGTCTAGGCGCCTAGTGCAATTCCTTTAATACTCCCTGGTTCTGTCAAATTTTGGACTGATTCCAAAATGCACTCCTTAGCTGTGGTCAACTTTCTCCAGAAAGAGCTGGGTGCGAACCAACTGGGTGTCAACCAAAAGAAGAGCTGCGTCATCTTTTTGCAACGTTTTGGGTGAGTGAGGACAGACGCGCCCTTCCCTTATCTCTGAAGCAGACACAAAGCACATTCCTTGCAGCAGGCAGGAAGCAGAGTCCAGCCTCTGGGCTCCCAGGACAAGATGCAGCTGCTTCCACTCGCCCATCGTGGCAGGATGTGGTCCAGTTCTCCCCTGCAGGGAATCGTGCATCACCTGGTCACTGGTGCATCAGGGAGAAGCTCCTCTTGGGCCCCTTCTCGGCCTTCACCTCAAGGGATGGGGCTGCTTTGGGCAGGGCCAGGGGCTGCACCTGCCTTGCAGGAAGAGGGTCCTAATTTCAGTCTTGGGGGGGGGGCTTGAAAAACCACTGCCTGCTTAGACAGTGGATCCACACCCTGACACAAGAGAAGACCCGTCTCATGTACCGAGGGAGCAGCTTCTGCCTCCTGCGCTCCGCTCTGCGCCTTGGCGCACGGCCGTGTCGTGAGCTGCCTGTGCAGACCAGGCCGGGCCGGGCCACCACCCCTTAACCTGAACCAGATGGGCCTCCCCCGGCCCGGCCCGGCCCTGCTGCACACTGTGCAGGGGTGTAGCTGGGTCTAATCAGGTTTGGGGAGGCGTCCCTCCAAAGAATGCAGACATCAGGATCTGCACCAGCAGGCCTGCGCTATGTGAAGCAAGTCAGGCTGAGTACGAGCACGAACCCCTTGGGCCGGGGCTGGAGAAGGGCTGAAAGTAATGGAGTGACGGAACGAACGATTCCCGCTAGGATTGCATCATTTCATTCAAACTGAGTCATGGCAGAGAGAGTTGGGAAACAAGTCAAGATGCATTAGGAGGAACGTGATCAAGGCCGTGGAAGTCTCGGTGCATTGTTCGTGTTTTGCAAACACGCTAGGTGTAACAAGCTCTTTGCAAATGTGGAGCACATCTGGATCAGCCGAGGGAAATGTTGAAGCAGTGCGCAAGTAACCATCTGGGCAAATGCGGACAGGAAAATGAATGTCCAGAGATTGTCTTTGACCCATTTCCCAAACTGCGAATTGGGACAGTCCAGAGCAGCAAAGTTCAGTCAGTCCCAGGAGGCCGTTCGGGACAATCCAGATCAAGGTCAAATATCCTTCTTGAAAGGGGATATTGTGAGACACTCGTGTAGTCGCAGGGGGCAGCATTGCAGGCGCTGATGCGTGAATTAAATGGCTCCTCTCACTCCCCATCGGAGCTACTCTGGGCAGTGGCCGCAATGCAGTTGCCATCCCTGGCTCCCGTGGCGAGTGGGAGGGGCGGCTTTCCCAGCACGTTGTGGTGCCTGCAGGACTTCCCGTAGCCTCACCAGCCCTGCAACTGCGCTCCTGACCTGAGATTTGGAGAACGATCTGGCGCCATCCTGAAATCTGGCCCCATTCGTCACTATTTCAGATTTCAGACAGGATTCCTTGAGCTTCAGGTACCTTCGAAAATCCTTCCTTTTGGCCGAGATTCCTCTTCCCATGGGCACAGCTGGCTCATTTTAATTTGAGGGAAGACTTTTAATGGAGTTTAAAGTTTTTTTTAGCTGCTGCTCAGTTGTTTTTAATTGCATTTTTGTTCTTTGCTTTGACAAGTGAATTCTACCATTTCTAAATCAATGACTGCATTCAAAAGACCCTCCTGGGGCTCCGCCCAGTCCTGTTCCTTCCCTGGACGTTTGGCTAATTTATATCTGAGACATGAGCATGCCTTCATTATGTAGGTCCAGCTGCCCAAGGCTGGCCCACCATCAGGCCAACTGAAGCAGATGCCTCAGGCACACTTGGTAGGTTACTTGTCAACGTGTGTGTGTGTGGGGGGGGAGGCTGGATTAGGCACCTTGTTTTTCTTTCCTGAGACACCCATACCCAGCACCAGCCACGCTGAGGAACACTGATCAACAATCCACTTAGAGGTCCATTCCGACAAAGTCTGGAAGTACGTGACAAAAGCAGGTGAACATTTGCACCAGCCCCCGGGGACTGCAGCATTAAACCGAGGAAAGCGCTCCCCAAGCAGCCGGCGTGTCCCTCCCTGCTCCCTCCTCAGAGTTGCAGTCATTGAAATAAACTGGCAGTTCAGACACGGCTTCAGTCCTCAGTGTGGGGTTGCTCCTAGAAAGCTGCCTCCTCCAAATCCACGGGAGCCATTCCAGGGAATGTATGTCTGAGACGGGAACGTCAAAGCCCAGACAGCCCCGTTTCTCTTTCAGAAATCTCCCAAGTGGGGCGAAGCTCAGCCCCCCCCCCGAAATGCACCCTCCCCCTTCAGTGCTGCCCCTTCATCGTCGGTCGCCCCTGAAGGCTCAGCTGGAGCACGAGCCACGGTTTGCTCTGCCTCCGCCTGGGGCCACACAGCACTGGGGCCAGAGCAGCGGAGTCCCTGCTGCCACGCCCCTTGATGGTACGGGGGTTCAGCCCTCCTGTCTGCGGACGTGGGGTGCCAAGGCACGGGGAAGCGTCTCCAGAGCCTCCGCCCTCGTGAGCCAGCGCGGCCTCAGCTTGCGGCCCTGCCTGGCCCTGGTCCTGGCCCTTGTTTCTGAGCCAGCAGATGCTTGGAGCGACCCGTCATCCTCCGGCCAGCGCTCTCAATGGAGCTGACAGATTACATCTCTCGAGCCCCTTTATTGGGTCTTGTTCCTCAGAAAAGCTTGCAAATTGCTCAGATCTCAGCGAACAAAGCCACTGTTCGCTCTCAGGAGCCTCTGGATATCCGCACGATAACATGTGAATTGCTGAGAATTACCCGAGATAAAATATCCTTTACAAGATCAAAGTCGCCAGTTTCCAAGCTGTCAGCTGCAGGTATGTGAAAGTTCTGACAGGCTGAAGATGGAAGGAAGAGATAAAGGGCAAATTAAAGAGGGGGGGCGTGGGGCGTGGGGGTGTCCCAGTCCATGAATGGGGAAAGAAAACTTTATCATTCCTCTGGCACTCGAGTTTCTGTGGTGGGGATTAGCACAGGCTCCTCAGAGGTGTGAGCAAAAAGCCTTCTGGATTTGGCTTCGGAAACTGGCAGCCAAACCCCCTAAACTTCAGAGGAGGACAAGCTGCAGCCTCTGATTTCCTGGCGCACAATGCGCAAGAAGCCACAATGCCTGCTGGCAGGCCACCGACATCAGGGATCAGTCTTTAGGCTTTGATACTCCCGTTTTTGAAAGCCAGGGGACAGTCCGGGCCATTCACCTCTCAAAGGAGGGGGGCCAGCGCTTGTGGAAAGGCTGCTCCATAATCCCAGGTGTGTGGAGGCTGGCTCTGGTGCTATGGGGCAAGACCCGTTGGGAAGCTCTCCCATGCCAGCCCTGCTGAGAAGAATGGGAGCGACGCAAAACCGAAGCGCCACTGGTGGAACCGGCAGGCCCCGCAGTGACAGGGCCGGGGTGCCCGGGGGCCCCGGCTAAAGGGGTCCCGGTCTGGCTGGACTGGCGCAGCGGTTCTTCTTGTAGGCCTATTTACAGTGGACGCACTTTTTCATTTTACAAATGCCGAGGCAGGCTGGGATGAGAGGCTCAGGAGACGCCACTGCTTCCCCCGGACAAAAACCGAGACTTGAGCAGCTGATAAAACGAAAAAAAGAATTAGGACTTGTACAGCAAAGTGGGCCCCAACTGAGCGTCATTTTAAAGGGTGGGTCTGGTGGTGCCTAAATGTCTTGGGAGCCACTGCCCTCCTACCAAGACAGCACGAGCCACCAGTCTCCCCAAAGCCAGAGCGGTACCTTTGCCCACGAACTCTGCTCCTCTCTTGCATGTCAAGGTCAGCTGGACGAGGCTCAAAACTCTGGAATGTTTGTCTTCCTCCTTCCAACCCTCGCAGGCCTCTGACTCAAACAATGATGCAGGTTTGCCTTCCTGACCCTGAAAGCGGCAAACACAGCAACCGGTTCTCTCCCGGGGTGTCCTCCCCGCCCCACAGCTGAGCCCTCCCACTAGGAAACGGAGACAGCAGGTGACAAGTGCCCACCGCGTGCCCACCGGCCAGTCCTGGCTGCTGCCTGCTCCTCTCTTCTGGCCAAGGCAGCTGGGAGGACGAGGCAGCCCCCCCCTCACCCCACTCCAGGCGCTCCAGTTCCTTAAGCGCGAGGAGGCCTCACAGACCCGGAGGCCCCTCTCAAAATGGCTGCCAGGACAAACTGGCTGCAGGCAGATTCAGTGGGTCATGGCGGGTGATGGTGGCGACGCCACTCGAGGCCACAGAAAGAAGGGCAAACGATCCCTTAACAGGCTCCCCTCCCGCACCAGAGTTGTGGCGAGCTGTTCCCAACAATTTGCACCCGACAAGTGCATCCGACATGCACTTGTGAGACTTGGCAATTCCTCTGCACAGATTCAGTGGTCGTGGGGGGCTGTGGGGGGCCCACGCTTAGGATTTTTCCCCTTATTCGGTGCCTGTGTCAGATTACCCCTCCTGGCCCTTCTGCTGGGCTCCTATGAAACAACAGCTCTTACTGTAACCAAATATTTTCATTCAGGAAAGCCAGTTTGCAACCAGCGAAGGAGGAGCCTCCTCCATTCATTCATTCATTCGTTCATTCGTTCCCAGAGGCTGCTGAAAGGTCCTTTGTTCTAGGCGGGAGCACCTGGAGAGGATGTTGCAGGAGGCCCAGCTCCTCTGCGTCTGTGGCTCTGAGCAGCTGTGGTGGGCCGTCAGAGCTGATCCTGCACACACGACGAGATGCAGCGTGTGCAACACAGAACTGCCTGCAGTGCTCAGCGCTGCTGGGGGCTCATTCCTGGCCTCAGACAGCCCCCGGAAGTGGCAACGAGGGTGCTTGTGAACCGAGCTGGCCACGGAAGGTGCTGCCGCCACTGTGGCCCAGAATCCGCCTCCTGGTCATGTGGTTACGAGAGCCTTTGCCTTTGCCTTTGGCTGCTGTGAAGATCTGCGCGGGCTGCACTTCCGGTCTCGACAGTGTGCCACTGAGCAGGTTCACCGGGGCATCAAATTGGGCACCATCAGGGTACCTGATTGGGTAGCCTGATGCCTGCTGATCTGGTCTAGGTACTTGCCAGCTGCTGCTGGTGCCTGAGGCTTGGCTCCTAAGCAGGATCAGGAGGGCCCTTTCGGCCCTTTGACAGCGGGGCAAAGTCCGGAGATGACTGTGTGAGATTTAATGGAAAGGCAGGCAGTGGGCAGAGGCCGCTTGAGGAGTCCCACCTGGAATATTAGGCAGGAAGGCAAAGCGGTACATGGATGAGCAGTCTGGAGGGAGGGAGATTTCAAGCAGGGGGGCACAGGCAGCTCAGAACCCCTCAGCCTATAGGTGAAGTTTTGGGTTTTTGCCCCAATGCACATCACTTTACACTTGTCTATGTTGAAACGCATCTGCCATTTGGCTGCCCATTCCCCCAACTTGGAGAGGTCCTTCTGGAGCTCTTCACAATCCCTTCTGGACGTCACCACGCGGAAAAGTTTAGTGTCATCTGCAAACTTGGCCACCTCGCTGCTTATCCCTCTCTCCAGGTCATTTATGAACAAGTTGAAAAGCACCGGCCCCAAGACAGATCCCTGGGGCACTCTGCATTCTACCTCTCTCCATTGTGAAAATTGCCCGTTGACCTCCACTCTCTGTTTCCTGGCCCTCAACCAATTCTGAATCCATAGGAGGACCTGCCCTCTTGTTCCCTGACTGTGAAGTTTCTTCAGCAGCCTTTGGTGGGGGACTGTGACAAACGCCGTCTGAAAATCCAGGTATATGACATCCACAGGTTCACCCACATCCATGTGCCTGTTGACCTTTTCAAAGAATTCCAGAAGGTTCATGAGGCAAGATGTACCTTTACAGAAGCCATGCTGACTTTCCTTCAGCAGTACTTGTTCCTCAATGTGTTTTAGGATTTTATCTTTGAGGTTTTCTATCATCTTACCCAGAACAGATGGTAGACTGGCTGGCCTGTAGTTTCCCAGTTCCCCTCTCCTGCCTTTTTGAAAGATGGGTGTGACATTTGCTATCCTCCAATCCTCTGGCACCGTGGCAATTTTAAGGGACAAATTGCATACTCTAGTTAAGAGATCAGCAACTTCATTCTTTAGTTCTTTAATAACTCTTGGGTGTATACCATGTGGGTCTGGTGACTTATTGATATTTAATTTATCAGTTAGGTCTAAAACATCTTCCTTATTAACCTCTATCTAACTTTCTTTAGTTAAGAGGGACCGTTTGGGCAGTGGTATCTGCCCAAGGTATTTTGCCATGAAGATTGATGCAAATAATTCATTTAATTTAAGTTAATTCATTTAATCTCCAAGCCCCTTTTATCTCCTCTTTCCCTCCCTCACCGTCCAGCAGGCCAACTGCCTCTCTGGGAAGTTTCCTGCTTCTGGCATATTTGAAGAAGCTTTTATTATTCCCCTTTATGTTGCTGGTCATGCATTCCTCAAAGTCTTTCTTGGCCTCCCTTATCACCTTCTTACATGTCTTTTGCCAGGGTTTATTCTCCTCACTGGGGCAAGACTTCCATTTATGGAAGGAAGCTTCCTTGCTCTTTACGGCCTCTCTCACTTTATGCATCAGCCATGCAGGCACCCTCCTGGATCTAGTTGAGCCCTTCTTTCTTTGCGGTATACACTTCCACTGGGCCTCTGCTACTGTTTTTTTAAACAGCCTCCATGCAGCCTGGAGAGACTGGACTCTTTTTACCTTCCCTTTCAATTTCTTTTGAACTAGCCTCC
This sequence comes from Lerista edwardsae, assembly GCA_029204185.1. Lineage (NCBI taxonomy): Eukaryota > Metazoa > Chordata > Lepidosauria > Squamata > Scincidae > Lerista > Lerista edwardsae. Next base: position 10,394,825 of record JAJKFI010000026.1, read on the forward strand.
TCAACTGAGGGAAATCCGCCCTGAGGATACAATCTCCAAACCCTGTTAAGCAATTTCATTGTAAACGTCACTGTGTGTTGTTGGTGTCCTTAGGAGGTCCCAGAGGCCTCTTCTGGGATGCATCAGATTTGCCACAGAATGGCCTGCAGGAGCCTCCAGAAGCTACTTCTGGTTTTCCAAAGCAAACTGGCAGTAGTGGCCTGAAAACCAAAAGTAGCTTTCAGAGGCCTCCGAGGGAGATTATGAGACCTGTGGAGGCCCAGATCCGCTTGGAAGAGGCCTTGCCTTGAGGGCCTCCTAACACCGAGGAAAGGAGCTTGGACAATAAGCCGATGACGGACCAACATACATGTGTCCGTTGTCTGTTTGAACTTTGCTAAGTGACACACTCCTCTGCAACAAATCGGAGGCACTGTTAGGCATAGATTCTGACTCCAAATTTAAGGTTCAAGAGAAATGTTTATTCACATATTTGCAAATGCGGATGGCAAGGGAAAAACAAACAAGTCAAGCCACAAGCCACAAGCACGACTCATTAGGTTTAACAATTTATACCCCCCCTAGGCGTGTTCCCCCCCCCCCCCGCCCTCATTGGTTACAGCTCAACCAGTTGTTATGTACAGAGTACCCCCCCCAGATCAAACCGGGGACCCCTAAGGTCATAACCCTGCTCCTGTGAAGAAGAGCCGACTTATCAAAGTTTTCTGGCAGACCCATTTCCCCGGCGTGCGTTTACCCTGCCTAGTGAAACTACTTTCCCATTGCAAAGACCCACTCTTAGCCTTGATATTTTCCTCTAGGAATGCTCACCCAAGAAGTGTGGAGACGTCGACGGAAAAAAAATTGCCAGCTGGACTTTGGTGTAAAAGCAATGAAAAATGATTATTAATAAAGGACGCAAAACTGGCCGCAAAATGCGCGTGCGAAAAGGGCACCCAAAACTGCATGCCAAACAAAGGAAAACATGTAATTTTTACACATTTCTATACGCAGATCATGAGAAAATAAATCAACCAATCGAATGTATCAGTCTAATCCCACCACGATTATTGGGGCACCAGGGTTTTGGGGACCTTTGATTGGTCTAGGGCGAGTTTGAGGAACTACCCGAGACATGCTCAGGTGCCTGAAGGGTGACAGGCGCCTTTGGAAAAGGGGGCTGACAAAGAGTTGGGAAAGGCTAATCGTTGGGGCATTTTGGAAGAAAAGGGCACCGGGTAAAAAGGGGGAGCAAAGATTGGCATATCAATTTTAGATTCCAGGGACATCGCGATAGGCAAAGGCACTCATATACAACACAAAAAGAGCAATTCATACATTCCGATATGACACAGAATTTAGAGTTCATCAGAAAGTTCCTCCGCGCCTTTCTTGCAAATGTCCTTGGCGGGAATCGGAGGAGCTGGCGCCGCCAACGTGACCCCAGGGCTCGTCTTGATGGCTGTGACCGGTTCCGGAGGAGATGGCGTCCATTTTGTCCATTGGCAGCCATTTTGTGTTGCCCTTCCACAGTTCGCACAGGCACGACATCCAGCCTGGCTGTTCTCCCTTGCTAAGCCCGGTCGCCATTCATAAATCACATTTCCCATTCACAAAAATACATCGTGCATTGAGAAAACCCCATTCGCGTAGCCGGCTTCCCCTTTAACAGGGAACCCTGACAGCTTGAGCTTTGACAGCTTGCCTGAGCTGCGTGATCGGGGATTCTGGGGAAAGACCGGGCTATCCCCCTGCTTTTGACAGCCGGCACTGCGATGCTTTCGAGGAATCGGCTGAGAGTGTAGACAGCTTCCTGGTTAGCTCGCGGTTAACAGTTTACTTAGGCTCATGTCAGGGTTAAACCGCAGGTTAAGGGGTCCAGTAATCCTACCAGCACCGGCTCCCACTTAGTCTAATGCCCTCAACGAGGTCTCACTGGGGCTCTGGCGGTGATGGCGGCGGCGCAGGTTCGATTCCCCGTTCCCTGCACTTGGCGGGAGTGACGGATAGGGAGCCCGGGAAGGTGGTGGCTGTGAGTTTGTTTCCTGCCAAGGCTTAAAGCATCCTTTAAATATTTCGAGCCGCGGCTGGGCTGGAAGAAATCATGGAGGTTGCAAGCATGGCTGGGCTGTTTGCCTGCAGCCAGGAACAACATGGTGGCTACAGGTATGGCTGGGGAAGCCAGGCGAGTGCGTGGCGGTTGCAAAGCGTGGCTGGGGGGAAGCTCGGTGTCTTCTGAGAGACCCCCGGGGGGGGGGAGGTCCTCCCCCTTCACAATCAACAACACCCGAACAGAATATTTTACACCTCTGTGAAATATGAAGATGATTGTGATAATTTGGAACCCCCAACACTAAAATATAATGCCTGACGTAAGGGGTAAAAGCAAAGAGGTAGTTAATGAAGTAAGTTAGCTGGTGTTCTCAGGCCAAGGCTAGCCCGAAAAGGGGCAGGAGAGTTGGGGACAAGCGACAAAGGACAGAGCCCAAAAGTTTTGTTTTAGGCCTCAATTTCTCAAAGCTAGATAACAGTGTAACAAATTGCAGCTGACCACATAACAGTAAGAAAGCTCTAGGCGGGGGAGAGTGACAGTGCGCAAGTGTGATGAGCTTAATGATCGTGGGTTAAAGCATGAGCAAAGGAGGGGTGTACATATGAAGGAGGAAGGGAGGGGGGAAAGTAAATTATTCTGCATGAACTCCGTCTCAGTAGTATAAATTGTTGCACCCATTTTGTGCAAGGGGTGGTATGCAGCTTGTTCTGTTTGGCATTTGCTTGCCACCCATATTTGCAAATATGTCAATAAACCTTTCTTTTGAACCATACATTTGGATCCAGACTTTTATACTTTACACCTCCTACTGCATAACTCCTTGTTATGTTTTCCCCTCCCTTCTACATATTCCTACATATAACGTGTGTTCATGCAAAACTGGACTTAATGAGATAGGGGTGTGTTTTAATAGTTATGAGAGCTATTTACGCATGCCCAGTTCATTCTCCCGCAAGGCTGCAGCTAACCGTTACTCCGTTATCTGGCTCTCAGGAACTAAAGCCAGAAACGAAACCTTTTGGCTCTGGGATGTCCTTTGCCTCTCCCCCCCCCCCCCCCCCCCATTCATCTGGCTAGCACAGAATTCAGCCTGAAAGTGCAGGCAGATTCTTTACCAACCCCGTTTTTCTTGCCCTCACACAGTGCAGGCGTTGTGTCTTAATTTCAGTGTTCTAAAATCACGGATCAATATCATTCTCCACAGTACTAATACAGGATTTTGGTTTCTTTTAGCATTTTGAGACTCACAGTGGCTTAATATTTTGTTTTCTTTCTTCATATAGTTAAGACTGCGATTTGGTTGGTCAATATATTGTTAACTTGAATTTGTTTCAGAGTATGAGAATTAGAGAGGGAAGGATTTACTTGGGAGTGTAGGTGAGAAACTTTTTGCTGGTATTTATTCATTTCTTTATTATGAAAACGTTAAGTTTAAAAAAAAACTACCATTTTAAAAACAACCCTGGGATGCTAGATTTTCCTGCTGTTTTCCTGAGCCAGGTGAGCCCAGAGGGGAATACAGGCGAAGATGTCCAAGAGATCAGGTTGTCTCACGTTTGGACGCCATCTGAGGACGCCCCCCCCCCGTTCCAGCCCAGTGAGGGGGGCTCAGGGCGGGAGCCGCAAGGCCAGAGCTGCCCGCAGGGCCGGTCCTGTGGCTCAAGCGCTGATGCAGGGGTGCGCAGCGTTGGCTTAACCCTGTTGCGCCAACGCTGTGTGGTCTAGAAGATTGCACCGTGAGATACAGGAGATAACTCAACCTGCATGTGTGAAATCTTATCTTTATCACATTTCTCCTTTTTAACATCGTAGCAAAGAACTGAGCAAGAAGCAGCCAATTTCTCCTTTCATGGTATAGTACAATTCATCCTGTTTGTTTGGCACAATGCAGTTCTTTTGTTTGTTTGTTTTAAGAAACTGGAGAAACTTCCAGAAAGATTTGAGGATTTTCTTTTTCTCTCCTTCTGTATCATTCAATACTCTGCAGCATCAAAACTTTCCAAAAGGCAAATAAAGGCGCTGGGCTGGTTTTGTAGGAGCTGCCGCCGTTTCCAGCTCAACGTCTCTGAATGGCCTTAACCATCTCAGGTGGCTCCAGGGGCTAACAGCACCCGGGACAGGCGGACAATGACGGGGGTTTTCCTTTGAAACAAAATATACAGATAGTTTGTCTGTGTGTTCCTCTGTCTACCTTCCAGACCGTGTGTGTGTGTGTGTGTGTGTGTGTGTTTTAAGTTTTTATGTCGTATCCAGTATCAGAGAGTCTGGCAGTCAGGACCGGCTCAAGAGTTGCAGGAGCATCAGCCAACGGCTGCAGGTCTAGCATAACCTTGGCCCTGCCTGCATCCAAGCTCCGCTCTTAGCTCTCTTGCACACCGAAGGATGCTGGGGTCTCTCTGCACTGTACCGCAAGCATCCAGCGATGGCCAAAATGTCCACGTTTTCTCCTCTGCATTTGGAATGTCAAGGCCAGGCTGAGGCCAGAAGGGGCCGAAGGTGAAGAGGCCGTGGAGAGCCGAGGTCATTTGGCACCCGGGCCCATCAATTTGTGGCACCCCCCCCCCCATGCCGAAACTGTTTTCAGTAATAGTCATGACATGCAATGAGCATCATGAAATGAATGAAGTAAATGCTTTAAATAAAATTAAACGTTGAGTAAAATAAACGTCATGAATCTCATGAAATGAATGAATATAGGCCAAAG
>JAJKFI010000026.1:10399570-10458600 GCA_029204185.1 Lerista edwardsae
CCAGGCGTAGGAACTGGGGCAACGTACTGGTGTCGGCTGCAGCTCAGCGAGTGGTACGATTTGCGGCAAAGTAAGTAGCACATTCACCCCCTGGGCGGCCTTATTCCTTCCCCGTCTTCCTTTCTCCCTTAACTTTCCCTCTTCAGCTATGGGTTTCAAGGGGCTTGCTGGACCACCACCACGTCACCAAAACACTGATAGCCCAAGTAGGCCCAAGTCGATGTGACCCTAAACACATAATTGGCCCCAGGGTGTTTGATTTCCCCATCTTGTAACTAGCAAGGGGAGAGGATTTGAAGCTGGACGGCAGCAGGGCGAAGGTTAGTGCCCGCTTGGAGCACCAATCCAGATGTTACTCACAGGAGAAAAGCCAGGATGCCTGAGCCTGTGATGCAGTCCAAGTCTGCATCAGGAAGAAGCTGAACAATTTGGCCTACAACAGCATTTGAGAGGGTGCAATCCTAACCCAGAGTGAGGCCAGCACAGTTTGGCCCGCAAAGTTTGGCCGGCACAAGGGACACCATAAAGCACGTTTGGAGCACTCTCGGACTCAGGGAGGATGGCCCACATCTGTGTGCTGGCCTTTTTTACTCCAAGAGTGGTCCAAACATAATTTACAATGTCTCTTGTGCTACTCAAACTTTATTTGCCTAACTGTGCCGGCCTCACTCCAGGCTAGGATTGCGCCCTCAGTGTTACTGTTTCCAAATGATGCTTGTTTTTAGATTATGTTTTAATTATATTTTCTTTCTCAAAACATAATTTTAAAAACTCTATGAAAGGAAACCCCTGACTGCCAGAGATTTGTTGTTTCTAAAACCAGCACTTTGACAATTATGCAAATCTGGAACTCGTGAACTAAAATCAGATGTATTTGTGTCTGTGATGAGAACTAATTTTCCCTCCCCAAATGGAGCCAATTCTGGGAACAATAAACTGTAAACCTGAAAATGTGATTTGCTGTGGAAAAGAATGAAACGTCAACATGACCCCAAATTTGCTGAGCCAAGAATACTTATATATGAACCCGCTAAACCCAAAGGAAATGCAGGAACACCACCCCCCCCAAATTGTTCCACCTCCGTTCATCCACCTTGGAGAGAAGAAACTCATTTTAATGATATAGTATAATGTGTGAAAGTTAAAATAAACACAGTACTGCAGAGTAATCTGAACAGGAACTTAGAAACAGAACAATAATATTGCCTCTCCATATGGAGAACCCGTTTAGCTAGCATAGGTGACAGCTGTGGGTGGACTTCTCTGTGCTGGAACAGACAATCCTGGTGGATTGGACCACAGGTCTATTTTGCACAAGGGGAGCCCACCAAATGTGGGAAAACCACCGGGCATGAGATCCACAGTTCCCACCCCACCCCACGACCTGATCCTTGGGTGCACAACGGCTGAATCCAGAAGATTTCTTTTAGCCATCTCAGCTCATAATTCATCGTCTGACCTCTTTTGGAGGAATTCCTTTAAATGGCCTTTTTTCATTGCATTCCGTTCCCCCCCCAACTCATTTCCCCCGCCAGATCTGCATGGGCTCCCTGGCCCCGCTCCCTCTGCCCACCTCCCCTCCTCCTCCCCATGCTGGTTTTGATGTTGGATCGTCTTTCATTCTTATATTCAACTGATGATTAGTTAATTGGAATTTAATCGAGAGGCAGTTGGGCAGCTGGGACGAGGTGACTGTGGAGGCCACCTGATCCGCAAGAGCAAACGTGTGAAAGATAACTTCATCCCTGCCTGGGCTGGGCTTTGATCTCGTCACTGTGTAGGAGGCCGCAACACACAGGACTAAGCTCCACAGTTGCCAGAGGAAGCTTTTCTCCAGCGGGCCCTTTTCCTTTGGGTCTAGAAAACAGGTCCACTTCCTCTGACACGCAGGCTGCTCTTCCATGAAATGCACCACATGGAGGAAAAGTATGGACTCCCTTCTGCCTCAGAGGTCTGTGAAGGGGTCTGACCATCCGCCTTCAGTCCTCTGCCCTTGAGGGTGCTTCTTCCATCCAGCAATTGTCTAGTTCAGGGGCTCCCAAACCTGCTCAACTGGCAGCTCCCTTGAGCTACTGGCTCACTGGCCACAGGTCTCCATTAGGGCCCCAGTCCGAGACATTGTAAAGGGCAGGGGGGATTCACAATGATTCCGTGGTGCCTGGGGGGGCCACAGCAGCTCAGTTTACGGCCCTTCGCTTTAGCGGTGCTGCCTGATTTAGAAGTGCCAAGAGGGTAGATCTACTGGTGAATGGGCAGCAGCTCTCCCCCCAGGAGCAGCTTGTTTGACCCTTGATGCATGGAGCCTCACCTGCCCAGTCAATTTTGCAGATGACCAAGAATTGGGTCATGACCCACTGGTGGGGCACGGACCCACAGTTTGAGAACTACCGGTCTAGCTCAGTCAGCGGTGACCATGACGGGCTCCAACAGCGGCCAGCGTGGGGTGATGGTGCAACGCACCCCTGCACCTGTGTCCGGAATCGCTCCGTTTTGGAGAGAAACCGAAACCAGGCGGGCAGGCACGGCTCCACTCTGGCTTCTTAACCCTCTCCTTCACCAGAGACTCCGCCCCTCCACCCGACGGCACCGTGGCAAGCGCAGCCCTACGCCACAGGGCAGCCCCGCCTGAGCCTCTGAGCTCAATACCTCTGAAGCAGGCCAGGAGCACCAAAGCCTCTAGCGCCTGGCCAGGCCGGCCCGTGCACGGAAGCCCCTTGAGCCTCTTCTGTGCTCAGGAGTGGCCACAGCCGGCCAACAGACCCATCCCTCGCAGGGGGGCCTATTTTGCGCAGGCTGTGCTGTGGCAACATCACTCTGTTCATCTCGCAGCAATTCGTTGTGCAAATTAATGACGAGGCTGTGAAGCCGCACTTTCCTTGGTCGCTTGTGAACCTACTGCTGGCTTCATTAATTGACCTCCCCACTCTGACAAGGCAAGTTCCAGATTAGAAGCTACGGAAAACCATTTTTCTCTTCCTTGAGTATATCCCCCTCTCTCTTCGTTCTGCTGCTGCCTGCAAGGGCCAGAGCAGTGCCGTGATCAAACCGGATGACCTGACTTTTGAAAGCGCTTAAAGCGCCTGTGTGTGGGGGTGGTGGGGGTGGTGGGGTGGCTCTGGCTTGGACTGGAGCAGCGTGGCCCGGAGTGGGGGAGCGCAAGCCTTTGCCCTGTGCCTTTTTCCTGTCTTAAGCTTCCCCACAAAAGCCTGCTGTTGGGCCTGCTGGAGAAGGCTACGGGCGCCACACGGATGCCGGCATTTCGTCCCAGGGGGTCTAACGGTAGCTGAGGGGGGATTTAAACCAGAAACACAGCACGGAGGGAAGGGTCAGGCCCCCTTCACCCAGAGCAGTTGCACCAGTTCAGGTCAGGGCCCTGCAGGATTTCCTTTGCAGTGAAATCAGGTCTGGCCCCGAGGGCCCAATCCAGCCGTGGGCCAGCACCGGCCCCCCATCGCTGCCCAGGAAGCAGCCATCACAGAAGTCCCCAGATGTGCCCAGGCCGTGGCAACCTCTCTCGTGGCGGCCTCTGCTCCCTGGCTCCTGTGCAACCCACAATGGCCGTGCCTGGGACAACGAGAGGGAGGGGCCACCGGGGGCATCCTGCGCGCCCCTGTGAGTGTGCCACTCTGCACCGTCTGGGATCCGCTGGTTTAGGGGGCCCAATTTCGCGCCTGCATGTTTCTGCATTGCATGAGTGCATTTGCACATCCACAGATCCATGAGTGCAGAATGGATCACCTTCCGTGTCAGGGAGAAGTTGTGATTGGTGCAACTTGTGCATCAGAGCTGTGACAGGAGGAGCAAAGCAGGAAAACCGTACGGGACGCAAGAGTGGAGGCAAAGCCGGGGGCGCTAAAGGTGCTCCTAGTTCGCTTGGGAAGTCCGCTGGCCCAGGGCTGGCTTTGGGGCGCCAAACCCTGTAGTTGCCCTTTGCTCTGGAAACGCACAGAAGTTCCTGATCCTGAATCCCGCTGCTGCAGAGCACAGGGCATGGAGCATGCCGTGGGGTGGGGTGGGGGGGAGCGGAGGGGAGCGGACAGCCAGCGAGAGGCAAGTCGGAAACATTTTATTCACCTCCTGGCAGGCTGCCTGATGGCCGCTGGGCCATCCAGTGGGACTCATGCCAGCCACGGAACCGGTGCCAGCCCAAGAAGAGGAAGGGCGGGGTGGGTGGGGCGGGGAACCGGGGCTGGCTCTGGCCTGGGCCTTTGCTGCCAAGATCCACCCCGCCCGGCCCCCTCCCCGCCAGAGCAGCCAAGTGGGCTGTGGGCACGGACCTGCCCCCTTCCGCTGCCGGCTCCCTCGCGCCTGGCAGAAGCGCACCACACACAGCAGCGCTGCCACGTTGGCCGTCGTGGAACATGCATTCCACTGCTGCAAGTCAGGCCAAGGACTGGGCAGCCTGCGCTGGGGTCTCAGTTTGCAGGCTGGAACGTCAAAGCGAAGAGGTGTGGGCCCTTCCTCGCGTCTTCACGGAGCAGAACTGGGGGCTTGCACAAGGCCTTGCCCGGGCCTGCCACGAGAGCAGCAGATTCCCTGATGCGCCATCCAACAGGACAACAACCCCGCTTGGGCCCACCTCCACAGGGCCCGACCCTCGCGGGGTTTTCCCAGCCGCCCCCTGGCCCCGGTCCGGTCTGGTCAGACGCTCTGCTTGTCCCCCTCCCCGCCCCGCCCCTCCCCTCCCCAACGACCCACAGCTCTCCAGTCCCTTCTCTTCTCATTAGGGAAGTGTTGGGAAGTTGGTGAAGTGCGAAATGAGCCTGCAAAAGCTCGTTGTCCTAATTAAACTTTGACAAGGAGAGTGACAAGAGGCATTGGAGGGGAAACAAAGGGCACAGTGTTTGGGAATCAGCCTTAAGCTGGGAAGGCCTTTGTCCCCCGGAACAAAAGCACTTGTTTGCATGTGTTAAAGTCTATTAAACTTCATCAGCCCCAGGTGCAACGCCCCCCCCCCGTCTTTGTCCAGCCTCTCCCCACCCACTCATCCAGTCTTCCCCAAACCAGAAATATTTTTATTAAATATTTTAACAGAAATTCAAGATATAAATATGAAACATATTGTTATTCATGTAACAACGGCGGCTAGATTACTATTTGCACAGAAATGGAAAGATGACGAAACCCCGAATATGGAACAAATAATAGGGAAAATTTATGAAGTGGCAGAGATGGACATTTTAACAGAAAGATTAAGAGAGGGCAAGATTAATAAGATTAAACAATATTGGAAAATGTTTTATGATTGGATAGATATGCAATGTTGAATGGTAAAGTAATAAAAGATTAGTACTGATTACATAGTTCAACGTTGAATATTAAGATATTTCATAATTTATAAGTAAAGAAGATTTTGGATATATTGAGTATGAAATAGATAACCTTAGAAATGATATTTTTAATTGGATTGATGATATTTTTAAGATATTATGATGCATTGCAAGGTACTTACCTAATGTGTTTATATTACCTTTGTTTAACCCATTCCTTTGTTTTCTGTAACCCTATCCCATCTCTTTTGTTAAAAATTAATAAAAACAATTATAAAAAAAACAGAGTCTTCCCCAAGCCAACCCACTCCACCTTCCGAGCCCCCCCCCCAGTCCTGACTGATGGGATAGTGGGAGAGCCCAACACCCCCCAGGATCCCACATCAAAGTGAATCCCGCGCAATGTAAACATTTTGCCCTGCGCTGCATCACTGCTGCTGTTTCCCCGGCCGGCCCGGCTGCATCGGCCATGGGACGAGGGGCCCGGCTGGAGGACCGTGTTAATGAGGAAGGGGTGAGGGAGAGCCTTCGTTACCACGGGAGTCCTGTGACATGTTGAGCGGGGGGGGGGGGCGAGCGCACCGGCCTGCGAGAGCTTGTGCACGCGTGCAACATGGCTCACCGTTCAAGGCCTGCAGCGCTCCGTTCTTGTACTGGGGGCGTCAGGAACGCCAGGGCAAAAATGAGGGCGAACCCCACTTCTCCATTTTGTTTTGTGTCTGTGGAAAAGGTGCGGGGGGGGGGACGGCACCGCAGTGAGTGAGCCAATCGGAACAGGCGAGGCTCCGGAGGCTCAGCCGCAGGAGGAGGCTGTCAAAGTGAGCAACGAAAGAGGAGCTGCGTGGCCCAAGAAGCAGCTTTCAAAACCCACAGAACAAGTCGGAGCGGACCTGACTGCCGACAGGGCCTAAGTCAACATGGTCGTACTCTGGGAGGCAGCCCAGGTCAGGTTTGCCTTCCTGCTTGTGAAATTCAACCTCCGTTGTTTCCTGAGGCCTTTACAATGTGGCCCATTTCAAACTTCTGACGTGCCACAGGGTCCCTCTCTCTTTGCACGTGACGGGAGGAGACGGGCAGCTTCTGCGCGTGACTTGTTGTGATGAGCGGCAGCGTCCTGCAGTGCCCCAATACAGGAAACTGTGGTTTGTACCCACAGATAGTTAACGAAACCAAGAACTGACAAACAAAGCAAACGCTTCCTGGTTCCTCCCCTGACCTCCATATGAGTTCCGTGTGTGCATGAGTGTGTGTGCGTGCATGAGTGTGTGTGTGTGTGCGTGCGTGTGTGTGCCAGAAATTGAAGGGTGTGGCCATGACACCTTTTATTCTGTAAACTACCCTGGGAATTGTCTGTTGAAGGGTGTTAGAGTTCCCTGTTAAGGAAATAAATATTGTATTTTAAAAATAAAACATACAAAGCGGAGAATGAGAAAGACACTATATTGCTATTTATCAAGGGGGACAAATTAAATGCTTACCAAATTAAACTGTAAGCCCCTAGCACTGTGGTCCAAAAACAAACCATGGTTATACCGAATTTAGTAAATGTTCACCAGATGTATAACATGACATTTACCCGACAATACTATTACTTAGCTAGCAGAATTACACGCCCCAAACACAGGGTTAAGGTTAGGATTAGGGTTTGGGTTCGGATTACGACAATTTACTGTTTTGGGGAGACAATCACATTTTTTAACTGTCAAATACTTTAAGAAATGACGAGAACTCAATATGTGGTTATCACTTTAGGATTATTAGGTGGTCTAAAATTTGGCGAACATTTACTATTTCTGGGAAACAAAAGTGTGTGTTTTTTAGGAATGTTTTCATTGATTTTGGTGATCACTTAAACATGAGCCTTTCTCAAGCGCTGCTTTTCGGGGCTGTGAGGACAAGATGCATTTTACATGTAGCAGAGATTTGACAGCTGAGGCGATTGCGCTGCAGCCGTGATTTTCAAGCTTTTTCACCTCGTGGCACAAGGACAAGGCGCTAAATTTTTCAGAGCTCACCTTCAGTTTTGGACAATTGACAAGGCACATTAGACTGCCAGTGGGAGGCCCACATCCCCAATGGCCGTACTAATAAATGGCATAGGAACATCAGAAGAGCCCCTATGGTGGATCAGGCCAAAGGCCCATCCCGTCCAGCTTCCTGCATCTCACAGTGGCCCACCAGGTGCCTCAGGGAGCACACAAGACAACAAGATGCCTGCTTCCTGCTGCCACTCCCTTGCACCTGGCATTCTGAGGTAAACACACTGGTGGCCAGTCAAGATTCTCCACAGCATTTCTCTTTGACAGCCAACAGAATCAGATATTCCACTTAGACATGTACTCATAGGAACAGCCCCACTGGATCAGGCCAAGGCCCATCTAGTCTAGTTTCCTGCATCTCACAGTGGACCACCAGATCCCTCAGGGAGCATACGAGACAACAGGATACCCCAGTCCTCTTGCCACTTTCTTGCACCTGGCAGTCTGACTGTCTGCTTCTAATACAGAAGTTATTCTAATACAGCTTCTAATACAGATGGGTGAGGTTGCACAGACCCATCATGACTGGTAACCTGTGTTGAACATTTCTTAGACCAAGCTGTCCAATGCCCTTGTAAATACATCTAAGCCTTCAGATGCCATCACCACATCCTGTGGCAAGGAGTTCCACAGATTACCCCTGCTAAGTGGGCAAGAGGCACTTTTTCAAGTGGTGTCCTCTTATATTTAGCAGGGGGAGAGCAATTGTCCCTTTTCACCCCAGCACAGTGTCTTTCTCGTGGCTGTTGCTGGGGGTGTTCTCCATTCTTTTAGATTGTGAGCCCTTTTGGGACAGGGAGCCATTTAACTTTAATGTTATTATTTGCCTGTAAACCGCTTTGTGAACTTTATGTTGAAAAGCGGTATATAAATAGTAGTGATAGTAGTGATTATTACATGCTGGGTAAGAAAGTATTTTCTTTTATCTGTTCTAGCCCACCCCATTTGCGGATCACCAGTTGAAAATTGCTGTGCTAGGGCGTGATGGGGACCAGAAGGAAGGAGAGGACTGCACGGCTCCTGTAGCTTTATGGCTGTAATTCTGCACACTTACTTGAGAGTAAACCCCCTGAGCTTTAACATCCAAAGTGCTGAGTTGTGGGAATTTCTGAAAATGCAGCTTTTCCCCTCCGACATGTTAATTCCCAGCTATGAATATTTCCCAGATAACTCCCCATGTGAATTCCTCAAGGTCCACCTCAGTTCCACCTTTGCCTTCCTGTTTGAACACACAAAGCTGCCTTTTAGGGAAACAGACTCTGAGGGCGCAATCCTAAACTGCGTTAGGCCGGCATAAGGTAAGCCAGCAAAGTTTGGCCAGCACAAGGGACACTGTAAAGTATGCTTGGACCACTCTTGGAGTCAGAGAGGCCAGCACACAGACGTGAGCCATTCTCCTGGACTCCGAGAGTCGTCCAAACGTGCTTTACGGTGGCCCTTGTGCTGGCCACACTTTGCTGGCTGAGCTTAGGCTGGCCTAACTCCAGTTTAGGATTGCGCTCTCAGTCTATCAAATTCCTCGCAGCTCTCCAAGGCTGCAGTTGTTTCTCCGCTAGGAAATAGCTGGGAGTGGGAAGCCTGCCTCTGGCATGTTCCTTGGACGATTCAAAAACAAATGACAAACCACGCAGAAAATGGCGCCCAGTGCCAACGCATAGGGGGTCTTTTGCAGTGACTGGAGTGGTGCCCTCGCGTCCCCCACCACGGCCACGTTTTGTAGCCTCAAGCTGGCAGGAAAGCGTGCCGGTGTGGGCAAGCGTGCTGGAAGGTGAAGAACAAATGTGCTAAAACTGGGGGGGGACGACGACGACCCAGCTCTCTAGTGCTTCTGGTGCTTGAGGCTGAAAAACGAGCACAGCCCAAGGTGTCAGAGGCTCCCCCCCCCCCCACTTTCAGTGTGCCGAGTGGGGACTGAACGCAGGACCCGCTGCATGCCAAGCGGCAGCCCTGCCCCTCCCTGCCTGCCCCGCGGAGGCTCTTCAGCATCCCTCTGCCGATGGGGATTCTGCAGGCGGACCCCAGGGAGGGGACCTTTGGGTTGGGGGCGCCAGAACACCCGTTCTGCACAGGGCCCTGCCCAGCACCTGGCAAAGGCCTGACTCTTCACGGAGGACGTTTGGGGACAGCAGAGCTCAGAGTCCGTCCTGATGGCGAATCCGCCTCTGACGGTGCTGCGTGGCCTGACGTGGTCTTCCCGGCTCCCCCTGCTGCCTGCCGCTTCGGGTGCGCTGGTGGGAGGAGAGCAGGGCAGAAGCGCGAATCTGACCTCCACTCATTGGCTGCATCCGTCTCCTTCCTCCCAGAAGCTCAGGAGGGCGCGCGGGATTCCTCGCCCTCCTCTTTTATCCTCACAGTCTTGCGAGGTGGCTGAGATGAGAGCGCGTCACCCAGGAAGATTCGTAGCTGAGGGGAGGATTTGAACCCATGGCTGAGGGCCGGCCCAGCAGCGCTCTCTCTGCCCCGCACAGCACCCGCCCCCTGTGGAAGCAGAAGGACCCCTGAGGGCCCTGCGGGGGAGTGGAATGGCAGACGGTCCCCCCCCCCCGGGCCTGAAGCCGCAGCTGACGCTCAGACTCACACGGGCTGGAGGGAGTCAGGTCTGCCCCCCGCCCTGCCCCCCACCCACCCCCTTTTCCAAAACGTGTGTGTGTGTGTGTGTGTGTGTGTGTGTGTTGCAGCTGCACATTTTCACTGTTTATAGCTGTTTATTTCCAGCCAAATGTTCAGTACTGCGCAGAAGGCACCAGGGGGGAGTCGTCGTTCTCATCCAGGTCAATGACAGGCACTCCGGCCCCGTGAACGTGGGGTCCTGCAAGGGAAGGCTCGGCGCGTCCCGCCTCTGCAAGGGCAGATTTCCCCACTTCAGCTGCCCCCACTGTCTGGCTTGGGGTTGTGGGTCGGCAACTTGAGATGTCAGGGCCGAAACTAGCACCATGGGGCACAGTTTGGGGTCAGGGTGGGAAGGGATCCTCCTCCTCCTCCTCCTCACTCCACCCGTCCTGAGCTCTCCCCCCTCCCTGAATTCAAGACGCCCGCCCTGGGCCGCCACGCAGGAGCCTGGAGCCGAGCTGCTCTGTCCGGGGCTGGGGACACGGTTTCCAGTGGGGACTTGGGCAAGCGTGGTGGCTCCAGAGGGGAACAGCAGGGCTCCTCCCTTCTCATGCATCAGCTTCAGGAAGCGTCCTGGGCAGTGGGAAATGAAACTGAGGGAAAACACGAAGGTCTTGTCCAAGGCAAAAAAAGACACGGTCATCCATCTCCGGACTGGTCAGACGAATGGGAAATTCCTAACGCGGCTGACAGTCCGGAGGGGACGTGGGGGGGGGGGGAATTCCAGGGCCTGGCCAGAGCCCAGCTGCCAAGATTTGCAGGAAGTCAAACGGATGCATGTGATGCCCCCCCCCCCCGCCACACACACGCGGAAGCACCGGCTTGTGTGGGCTGGGCCGGGGGGGGGGCTGCTTTGCCAAGTGGAGATCACGGCCGTGCCGTGCGGTGGGGTAAGGGCTGCAGTGGGGTGAGGGGCATCATCCCCAGCCCCTGCCCCGAGGTCCCAATCCATTTCCCTCCCTCCCGCATCGGGACTGCGATTTGCTCTGAGAGGAGAGTCTCCCCCCCCACGGCCCTGCTGGCAGCTCTGCTCCTGGAGCTCATATCGGACA
The DNA here is from genome assembly GCA_029204185.1 of Lerista edwardsae. Lineage (NCBI taxonomy): Eukaryota > Metazoa > Chordata > Lepidosauria > Squamata > Scincidae > Lerista > Lerista edwardsae. Next base: position 10,410,542 of record JAJKFI010000026.1, read on the forward strand.
CGTGATCTGAACGGGGACCGTGGCATGGCCAGAGGGTTGAGAGGGTTAAGGTCCCGATCCAGCGCGGACCCTGTGCAGCTGCCACACACACAGGCCCCGGTCGAGCCAGCAGCCTGCCTCCCAGCCTGGCCGCGCAAGCTCACCGGACCTGCCGTGTGCGCCTCTTCCCAGGTGCTGGCCGCTCACCGCAGTGCACTGAAACAGAACTCATTACTGCAGGTCGGGCTGGGCACCGGTCCCGCCGGCTGCCGCGAGACTGCCACACAAACCGGGGGGGTATCTGGGGAAGGCCCTCCAGCTTCTGCTGCTGTCGGGGGACTTGCAGGCTAAGAGGATGTTGCAATCGAGCCCAAACGAAACCGGAAGCATCGACAGAGACACTGGAGGCTCCCGGCAGCAGCCTCCAAATGCTCAGCGGGGCTCTCGCCTGCTTGCTGGCTTGCTAAGGGCAGGGCAAGCACTGGGCCACCTCACCCTGAGTCAGGGCCATGGCCCGGGGGGGGCAGGTTCTCCTCCCGCCACAGCCCCATCCATAACAGGGCTTCCGCATTTGCTACTTGTATACCCACTTACTGCGTTTCTTGGTTTGGGGCTCTTTCGTTTCATTGTACGTGTATTTTTTAATGTTTGTTGTTCTGATTGCTTTGCTATTGGCTGGAACAAAAGTTTCAAGCAAGGTTGTTGTGTGCTATGTTTTGGGCCAGGGCAGTATTATCCTGAGTAGGCTGAAGCCCGCAGGCCCCACAGGAGCCAGGGACAATCAAGGCGGCATGTCGAGAAATCAGCCTCATGCAGAGGTCTCCAGATCTGGCCCCCGGGGACTCTCCATCCAGCCCGCCAACCCTCCGGCTGGCAAGAGACCACAGCAAGCCTGACCTTGCCAAGGCGAGGCTTGCAGAGCTCTCCAGTGACCCCGTGGGGCAGGCCCCACCTCCAGGGACTGAGCCGAGCTGCACGTGGAGGCTGCTTCGCGGGGGAGCTTCCATGCAAGCTGGGGTCTGCTTGCGAGGAGAAGCCCACCTGCGGCTGGACTGCTAAGGCTGGGGGTTGGCTGCAAAGAGGGGCTTGTGTGTGGTGTGCGTGCGTTTTGTAACAAGGCAACAGAGTAGCTGAGCTGCAGAGGCCTTCTTGGTAAAGGGGGGAGGAGAGCCGTGCCTGCCCCTCTGCCCGTCCACCAGGGGCTTCCACTGAGTGTGGCAGGAGCTGTCCTGAAGAGTTTTGGAGGGGGCCCAAAATATTTGAAAGCCCCGGGGCCTGGCACTGGTTAATACTGTCCTGTTTGGGGCTGTTAATTATTGCATTTCCTTCCAAGCTGCCTGGGGTGCCCTTTTTCCAAGGCTGGCAGGCAGTCAATAAATGTCCAAGTGAAGAAATGTGCATTCGTATTGATAGTGATTAAGTGCTTCTGGCTTATCTCCTCCGGGATAACTTCACTGGGAAGAGAACGTTCTGCTCCATCAGGTGTGAATCAGAGTCTTCAGCCCTCCCACAGTGCAGTGATGGCTCATTCTGAGAGGAGGCTGCCTGTTATGTCACTCCATGAGTTGCTTGCCATCTTCTGATCTCAGTGACTCATGCAGAACTACAGAGGGTGGAACTCCTTTGAACTTTGTCTCTTACATGCTTCAAGGGACTTACTAGAGAGGTGATGTTAAATATGGAGCTTCTTTTCAGTGTAAAATAAGTACTGGAAGGGGGGCAGTCTAGACTGGGACCATCGGGAGGGTTTTTTTTTACCCTTTACCGCCATGCTGTCCCCCCCCCCATATTGCTGTGGTCCTCCTCCCCATTTGCTGTAGTGGCACTTTCAGGACTATTACAGGCTGGCTTCTGTTTTTCAGAATTAAAATGGGTTGACGCTTAGGACCAAAATCAGACAGGGTGTTAAACCCAACTCCAGCCGGCCAAGCCTTGTTCTTAGGGTAAAATTTGTAGGATACCCCAACCCAGAGTGGGACGATGGCCCTGGCTAGATGGAGTTGTGATTAGCCATCACACCTAGTTTTGGTCCTAAGAATCGACCCCTCTTAATTCTGACAAACGGGGGCAGCCTGTGAACTTGGGAGACGCTGGTGGTGGGCAGGGGGTCCTCACGCTCCTCTCCGGGAAGGTGGTCAGATTCAGAGAGGGCCGGGCCAGTTTCAGATGAGAGCTTCAGCATCGGTGGTGTTTTCCAGGGGTTCTGGAACTTCAGCAGCCTCCCTGCATCTTCTGGGATTTCACAAGCCCTCAACCCGAACCAACCAGGGACTTCGCTCCTGCGTCACTGTGGATAGTGGCCGCCGGCGGAGAGCTTCCCCCTGGAATTCGGAGGAACCGCATCGGAGCATCCAGCTGGTGGGCGACAGGCCAGCGCGGGGAAGCAGGAGGGGTCCAGGAGCGGCCCAGCCAAGCCCCGCCCAGAATTGCTTCACCCTGATACTCTGCGGTGCCGGGGGGGGGGGAGCCAGAAGCCGGACCCTGATTGCCTGCAGGTTTTCTGCAGCGCGGGAGGGGTTAATCCGATATGAGATCATCCCGCGCGCTGGAGTTATCGCAGGGGAGCGCACTAGAGCTGGCTGTTTAGTTGCGCGCCGCGCTCAGTCCAGCTGACCTCCTCCGAGGCGGGGGCGGGGGCGGGCGGGGGCGTCGTCGTCTGCGCGTGTGCTCATTTCCAAGCAAAAGACAATCGCCTTCTTAACTTTTTCGCGGCCTTTCGTGGCGACGTGACCGAGACTTTGCAGGAGGCATCTGGGCGCGGGGGGGGGAGGGGGGAACCGCCAGCCTCGCAGACAATCCCGGCCATTGTGTGGGGAAGGGGCTCCAGTGGCCGCGGCTGGGACGGGAGCGGAGACCCCTCAGGATTGGGGGCTGCCCTCGGCGGGCGGGCGAGCGGGCGAGCGGGAGACCCCGTCCGTCGCTCCCGGGCAGGGCACTCGCACTCGCACTCGCCCTCGCAGGCTGCTCCGACGGGCGCCCGGCCGGGGGCTCCGCTACCTGCTGCCTGTCAGCGGCCCGGCCGGCGTGGACCAGAGCGGGGCGTGGCCTCGGGGGCTCCGCCAGCCAATGGGAAGCGCCGCGCCGGCGCTCGGGCCGGAGGGAGCCGATTGATAAGGGCGCGCAGCCCGGCAGGGAAGGCGCTGCTGCCCCTCGGACGGTCGCTGCCTGCCTCGCGGGGAGGACGAGCGGGACCGCGCTGCAGCTCGCCCGGCGATGGCGGCCGTGAACGGGACCGTGGAGAACGGGCAGCCGGAGAAGAAGGGGCTCCCGCCGCTGCCGCGCCCGATCAAGAACCTGGAGGTCAAGTACACCAAGGTGAGGGCGGGCGCCGCAGGGACCCCCTGGCCACCGCTCTGGCGGCAGGAGCCTCTTGGGGGGGGGGCTGGGAAGGAACGTAAGTTTCTAGTCCTCAGGAGGGCTCGTCTCCTCCCTCCCAGACGATCGATCAGTCAATCAATCAACCAACAGGTACTTATATACCGCTTTTCAACACGAAGTTCCCAAAGCGGTTTACAGGCAAATAGTAATAATAATAAAGTTAAATGGCTCCCTGTCCCAAAAGGGCTCACAATCTAAGAAAAAGGCAGACCACCAGCAACAGCCACTAGAAAAGACACTGCGCAGGGGTGAAGAGGGACAGTTACTTTCCCCCGCTAAACGTAAGAGGAACACCACCACTTGGAAAAGTGCCTCGTGCCCAGTTAGCAGGGCTCAGCGATGAGAAGACGATGCAGATTCTGAAGCTGCTCAAAATGCTGCTGTGCCGCTTCCCGCGTTGTGGCAAAAATGTGGGTGTGCGCAAATGGCGAGGCTGCAGCTCTGCCGAGTTGGTGAGTTAAGTGCGGCTTTACAAAAAGTAAAGGGCGTAAAGCCCGGCTATTGCTGTGGCGCGCGCAGTTTCTGGAGCGCTCTGCAGGTGATCCCCACTTCGTGAGTGTACCACACTGTGCCCATTTTACAGCTGGGGAAAACAGCCGAGTCTGGAAAATGACTTGCGTTAATGACAGCCAGGTGGGAATAACCTGATCTGGTCTCTTCCTGACTGAAAACGAGCCCCCCATCCTCATTAAGATGCCGGCTCAGGAGGCGGCAGCAGGCTTGTTTCTTTTAATTGTTAGTTCAGCGACTGGATCTTTGTGCATTTTCCTGTCTCTTGATGATAATGGAACATTCGTTTCCAGGCTGAATTCGAAGTGCTCGTCCTGACTTCTACAGCCCTTTGCGGCTCGAGTCCAGGGTGTGTGGGGGTCCACCTTCTTCCATACAATCCTACCTGCCCTTTTGGGTCCTGGGGGTCTCTTCAAACTGTGCCGCCACCAGGAGAGGTGAGGGGGCGGTGGCGGCCAGGAACAGGGCCTTCGCAGTGGTGGCTCCCCGTTTGCGGAATGCCCTTCCCCTTGAATTAAGGACAGCTCCCTCCCTTTAGATCTTTCGGTGGGGCCTCAAGATCTTGCTTGTGAGGAAGGCGTTCGAATGAGTAGTTGCCTGGTGTTTTTTTAATGAAATGGGGTTTTTTTAATGTTGGCGATCTGGTTGTTTGTTTTAATCTGTTTTTATTCTGATTTTTAAACTGTTTTTATTCTGTTTTCATATTACCTATTTATTGTAAGCCGCCTTGAGTCCCCTTCATTGTGGGAAGAGGCGGGGTAGAAAAGTTTTAAATAAATAAATGCTGTTTAGCACGTCGTAGTCCTTTTGCAGTGCCCAAGGTGCTCGCCTCCTCGCTTCGGCATTCTGATAGCAACTCTGAAGGGCAGCTCTGCATTATTGTCCGTGTACTGGAGAGGAGGAGGGCGGAGGCTGGTGGAGTGACTGGCAAGCACATTCTTTGCATGCAGGACGTCCCAGGTCAAACCCGCAGAACCCCAACAGGCAAGTTTCATAAGGCTGTTCCCCGAAACCCAGGGCTGCAGCTTCCAGCCGGTGTGGACTTTGCTGGCGTAAATGGAGCAGTGGTCTGGCTTGGAAAGGGCAGCTTCCTATGTTCGTGTTGTGCAGGGCCTGGGGAATTCCTGCCTTGCAGCACACAGTTCTAGCTACTGCAGTGCACCAGCTCTCACTGGCTGGTGACAATTGGATGTCATTGGGGAGGCAGGAGATGGGAGGAATTCCATGTACAGCAAAAACCTCCCCCACCAGAGCTCCACCACGATCCATTGGAGAGACAAGTGTGGTGAGACAAACGAATTGGATTCAAATTTCTCCTGTGTTTGGTGGTTCCATGCTCAGAATAATATTTCACACCCTCAGATTAACAGCCTCCTTGCGCACGGGGCCTGAGGATGTGTGTCAGTAGAGGATCGCTGAGGTCATGGCATGTAGTAAAACTGCTGGGCATTCATCCTGGCTAGAAACCAATCACGAGCCATTTGCAAGCCTGCTGATTACATCTGCAATTGACATCTGTCCCATAGCCATGTGCACAGGTGGAGAATGGATTGTTATCTGTGCAAGTGATCATTTCTAAAATAATATTGAGGCAGTGCAACCTCCTGTCCAGAGCTTGGTGAAATTTCTGGGATTGCAAGATTGGCCGCTTTCCCATCACTTCATGTATACTTTTAGCGCATTTTACAACTAAAGTACGTACGTTGGCATGGGATGAATTTAAGAAAGATCAAGACCACTTGAGGTTGCGTCTGCCTATGCAAATGGCCTGCTGCCTTCCTCATGTTCAGTTTGAAATGTGCATCTACAGAATCCAATGTTCGCTGCAGTGGCTTTCTCTCTCGCTTGATATTCATAAGGACGTTTGGGTCTAAAGTTCTGTTACAAGAATTTCTCTTGCCGCAGATTATTTGGTAAGTCACAAACTATCAAATGGCACAGAATGCTTTATTTTCAGGCAGACATTTTCAAGAATAATTCTAATTTAGTGCTATCTCCAGACATTCAAATTGTTTTTCCTGCTTGATGTTCAGTACAGTCTATGGTCTCTTTAAGTAAATGGTAGGTTTTGAACCCTTGTTGAAACCAAAAGGAAATTCAGACAGAAAACAAATTCTATCTCAACAGAAATTTCCTAAAATTAATCTAAAATAATACCTAAAAAACACAAGGAAAAAGCTATTCAGTCACATGTATACTTTAAGGAAACTTTTCTGGAAGATGTATTTTTCTCATGCTTCAGATATTCTTGCAGGAGTAAATCTTGATGCTTGTGTATTATTCTGCATATAGGCAATTATTTGAAAATATTGAAATACATTGGTATTATTGGGAGTGATTCTATAAAATGAGCTCATTGGGCAATATTAAAGGGTCACACACAAATGCTGGAGAAATGAAGGAAGAAGATTTTGTGAGCATTTGTGTTTTGACCAGGGCTGGATTAGCTATTCTGCAAAGGAAGTTACAAACGAAAGCTCTAGTCAGATTTGGTCTACTTTTTGAAGATGGGGGTTGCCAAACGGAAGAGCCACATATGGTAAACGTGTGATGTTTGAGAGCTGCAATATTTAAGAAGCTTTTAAATTCTTAAATATATTTTCTCACCGTGAACGTTAAACATACGATTTAATCCAGTGGATTATCAGTGTATACCTGGTAAATAATTATAAAGCTTGGACATTTCTTATTTACATTTTATATTAATTGTGTTGCAAAAATGAACTCAGCCAACATATTTGCAAGAGCCACACACATTATATATCAAAGAGCTACGTTTGGCTCTCCCACCATGATTTGGCCATCCATATTCTAGAGTTTTATAAGCAATACCCATTTTTAGGAGTGCCATTTTTTAGGAGGCTAAAAAAAAAAAAAGAATGTTGCCTGGTTTCTACTGATGAACCTATCGCCTGCATGTAGCGATGTTTACTAATTGCAAAGGCATTGTTGAGAAGCGTTTTTTGAAGCTCTTGAAAGGCATTTTAAAACCAAAACTTCAAGATGTAATAAGTGGTGTATTGACCCCAATTGAAACTGAGCGCTGCTAGCTCAGTTTGTGCCGTTCTCCTTACTATGAGAAAAAAATGTTCATTCCTCTTGCAATGAAACTGTCCTCTGCTAGCTTACACACACACACACACACACACACACACACACACACACACAGAGAGAGAGAGAGAGAGAGAGAGAGAGAGAGAGAGAGAGAGAGAGAGAGAGAGAGAGAGAGAGAGAGAGAGAGTCATCTTTCATTGACACCAACTTGTCTTGCTGGATCTGATGGATGGGGGCCATTGATACCCTTCGCAATACCCGAGTGCCTGGCTGTTTCGTTAGCATTCCAGAACTCTGCAGTAAGCCCCGATCCTCAGGACGGGGGCACTTGTGGCCCGCACGGGCACATCTCCCTCTTTTGGCTGCCTCCTTTAATAGGCCTGGCAGGGCTTGGTGGCTACTCTGCAGTAACTGGGAACGGTGACCCTATTTTCGGGGCAATCTGCTGCTGCTCGCTTCCTTGCCCTTGTGAAACGGGGAACTTGTTGCCTCCCGTCTTGGGAGGGTGGAGGAGCGGGTGGAGGCCGTGGGCCACCCGGCCACCTGTAAGCAAGCCTGAGGGCTGGTGGGAATGGGAGGGGTGTGTTCCGCGTCAGAGAAGTGGAAGAGGCCGCTTGCAGTGTCCCTCGGACGGACGGACGGACTGACTGCAGGGGGGAGCTCAGGGCTGGGTTGCTCGTTTCTGGGACGGGCCCAAGACGTGCGCGGGCTCTTGAACGCCATTGTGGTGGGGCCACATCACCTACTAGGGGCACCATCCTCCTAGCCAACCTTCCAGCACTGATCAGGCTGTGCCGATGGGGCGCGTTCTGCATCCTGCAGTGGAGCCGTCGTCACGGAGGCCTCCTCGAGTTAAGGGAGCGCCTGTTCCCTGTCCTCAGAGCTGCATTGCCCTTTCTCCAGTGCCGGGAAGTTGGTTAGGGTTGTGTCCTGTGCCTCCTACTTTGCAGGCTAAGGCCCCAATTCTGTGCGCATTTACTGAAGGCAAATCCCGTTGGACTCGAAGGAGCTTGAGTTATTATGCCCTTAAAAGGCAGAGAATTATCTGTCTGCCACAAGCTTCTCCCAAGTGCTGATTTAAAGATTTAATTGAGATTGTAGAGAAGAGAGGCTCTGTGATGCTCCCCCCCCTGTAAGATATAGTATATAATACACTGTAGCACAGCACCCTCCTGCCCCAGTGCTTTTCCCTATTTGGAGGAACATTCAGGGGACTGGATTTCTTTTGGGGTTTGTGTGCCCACCTTGGGGTGGTGAGGATCCCTGGGGAAAAAACCTGGCTCCTATTTGTACTATTTCTCCCTCCCAGAGTGCAATCCTAGCCTGGAGTTAGGCTGGCACATGTCCCTTATGCTGGTCCAGGAGTGTCACAAACTCACCGTGAAGTGCATTTGGACCACTCGTGGGGTCGGGGCGGGCAGTGCACGTCCATGTGCCAGCCTCCCTGACTCCGAGAGTGGGGCAAACGCCCTTTGCGTCATGTTTGTGACACACCTGGGCCAGCACAAGGCACCTAATCCAGGTTAGGATTGCACCCTCAGCTTCTCAAACTATCTTCCGTCTATATAATTCTTTAGGGTGTAAGCCTAACCTGGAGTAAAGTGTGCTTGGACCACAGCCACAGTCAGATTGGCCAGCACATGTCCACGAGCCAGCCTGACTCCAAGAGTGGTGCGGGCACACTTTATGGTGACTTATGGTCTACCCCTGCTAGCTGGGCAAGAGGCACTTTTCCAAGTGGTGTCCTCTTATATTTAGCAGGGGGAGAGTAATTGTCCCTCTTTACTTCACCCCAGCACAGTGTCTGTTCTAGTGGCTGTTGCTGGGGGTGGTCTGCCTTTTTTTTAGATTGTGAGCCCTTTGGGACAGGGAGCCATTTAACTTCATTATTATTACTATTTGCCTGTAAACAGCTTTGTGAACTTGGTGTTGAAAAGCGGTATATAAATACTGCTTGCTTGCTTGCTTGCTTGCTTGCTTGATTGATTGCTTGATTGATTGATTGATTGATTGATTGTGCTGGCCTAACTCCAGGTTAGGTTTGCGCCCTTAGACTCTCCAGGTAAAGCTGCGATTCTGACGTGCAAAGAGATGCGTGCATGGACGTCGATGCAAACCAAGGACCAGTGGGATACATGAAGTCCATTCAGGATTGATCCACTCAGTGACTTAAGTGGACTGTATGGAACTATGGGAGAGGGACTTGGAAGGGCCGAAGATCCTTACCTGGCAAAATTATTCTCCTGTCTCCAGGTGGATGGGACTGAAGCATTTGCTTGAGTTGCATATGAAAGAGCCCAGACCTACCGACTCTCCAGGGCTGATGCAGCTGCAATGCAGCCCCGAGGAAAGGGAGCCAGTTTTCCCTTCCCTTGAGGGGGCATCCATAACTGACCCCCACCCCAGGAGGCAGTGTGTGCCCCATTGGCTTGGCTGCCTTGGGGCTGGAAAGTGAGTTAGGGTTGGACTGCAAGTCAGGCGCCCTTTTTGTGCCTGCTCTTTTTAAAGGCAAGCATGCTGTGTTAAACTTGTTTTCTAAACGCAGCATAAATGTTGGTTTGAAAAACACACATTATCCCTCATCTGGGAAAAAAACCCACAAATTCAGCAGGCTGGTCTTCATTCTTTCAGTCACTTGCTGCTCCAAAAAATGGAGGTTAGCTCGTAATTTAGGACACAATCAAAACCCAAAGCCTGCTGACTTGGAAGTACCAAATTGCAGGAATACTGAAATATAACCGTTTTACTTCTTACTGTTTTTTTTTAAAATTGTTCCATCATTTAAAACATTTCTATGCCATTTTTGTACAGCTTGACTCGCAGTTTTAGAGATTTATTTATGGATTGCACAGAGAAGAGCTATTTAAAAGCGTAGAACTGACAAAGGCTGCCTGTGTACCAGAGGCAAAAATTCAGATGACTCGCCAATGGAGAAAAGAATATAATAGATTACTACACCCTTCTGTATGATTATGTTGGTTTGTTTAATCCTTTTGAAGAGGTGCTGTCTGCACTTTTTCTCTCACCGAGGAGGAAGTATCTCTTCTAGGATGGGCATGCAACGCAATATGTGGCCAGCGTCCAATTTAAAAAAAACACAACACCTGTGTTTTGTTTCAGAATAATTGTTTACTCGTATATAAGCCTCATTGCATGATCAATTGGTTCACACCCTTATGATTAATAGGCTGATTAAAGATTAATGGATCCTTCCTGTCCCACTTTCCAGTGCACCGATGCAGCTGCCGCGCAGCCTTCAGGTGAGGGAGCAGACGTGCCCCCCCTGCCTTGAGGAGGCCTTGGTGACGGCCCCACCAGCACGGGATGTGGAGCACAACCTGTCGGCATGGCTGCAGCTGCACTGAGACGTTGGAAAGGGTGGGGCCTAGAGACGTGAAGGCCTGGGGGGGGGAAAGGAAAAAATTGGGGGGGGGGTGGAAATGGGCTTTTGCCAATTTTTTTTTCCTGAAGCATTTTTGGTTTTTTTTCCCAAAAATTGAAAAGAAAAAATTGATTATGGAATATTTTATTTTAACATGATGAATAAAATACTTTAAGACAAGGTGTTCAAATATTTTCTAAATAATTTCTAAAAACATGTATGGTATCAGATTATTCTAATTTCTGTGCACTGAGGACAAGCAAGTCCTAGGTTACAGACTGCAAAAACTGTAAAAAAAAACTGGGGTTTTTTTCCAAGCTTCGAAATTTCCGGAAATTTTACATCTCTAACACAGCCTCTGACTCCTCTTGCTTCTTGCCTTCTTCAGACTCCTCCATCCTCTGCAGCATGTGAAAGAATCTGGGCTATGTTTGGAAACACACTAAATCAAGAAATAAACTGACATGCGAAAGGGTAGAGAAGCTTTTTTCAATCTGGGCAAACCTTCAGTTTTTAGAAGTCCATAATAACTGTGATAATGACAGACACAACAGAGTAGCTGCAGAAGCAGAGAGCGCAGTCCTAAATTGAGTTAGGCTGGCATAAGCTAAGCCAGCAAACTTTGGCCAGTATAAGGACCACCGTAAAGTATGGTTGGATCATCTTGGAGTCAGAGAGACCAGCACACAGACGTGAGCTATCCTCCCTGACTCCAAGAGTAGTCTAAACATGCTTTATGGTGGCCCTTGTGCTGGCCAAACTTCGCTGGTTTAGCTTGTGCCGGCTTAACTCCAGTTTAGGATTCCTGAAACTGGTACTGATAATTATAGCTCAGAAAATTATTCTGATTAAATTTCATGCCCATTCATTGAAACTTAGTCCCACTCCCTTCTAAACACTTCCCCCCCTCTTCAATTCTTTTTATGAGAATGTTTTTTTTATTTCTATTTAATACTGTGGAGAGGAAAATGAATAATTGTTACTTCTACATTTTTAAAAATTGTTTTGTGAAGGTTTTTTTGTCAGTTCCACATAAAATAGTAAACACTTCAGGAGATTGTTGCTCCATTTGTTACAATTACAAATAAATATATATAAAAAGTAAATTCTGTTTGTAATAATTGTTTGGCTACACTATATTTTTAATATGCTAGTTGTGATAATTTTATGCCAAGTCAAATTGTCCATAGTCATATTTTATGTTCCTAAAATAACAGAATGACTTTCAGTCTGGAAAAAGAAACAAAAAGTGCTAGTGTAATTTTTTTTAATTTTTCTGAAAATTTCTGTTCCCCCCCCCCAAAAACCCCAAAATTTCCAGAAATTTTACATATCTAATTGGGCCCTAAGATTCCTTTAACTGCCACAACTGATGGCTAGGTTCATTGTGTTGCTATATTATATGTTTGCTGGAAATCAGTTTTTTCAGTTCTGCAAACTCCTTATTCTAAATTGTTTACAGCTTTCTAACTGGGAAGGACGTTTTCAGGGACAACTTTAAAAGCATCCATGTGTTTGTACAGAATCCTGAATGACTAACCAAAATACTTGCAACTTGCTATATATTCCTATTTAATGTTGAATATGGATCTTAATTTGACTCTCTCGTATTGAGTCATGTTTTTTCAAACAGATGTTTTCATAGTTGCTCCAGTAAGGGGTTTCTACCCAGAATGCAACAGGCGTTACCAAGTTTACAACCTTGGGGTAGAAATGCTCCACTGTACTTGCTGCTGTGGGCCTGCAGCTTCCGCCAGTTCTCCTCCTGAGGCCTGGTGCGCCACTTCAGAGGGCATCGGGGTGGACATGTGCCCTCCGGTCCAGGGACTATTCTGTGCTGGTGGAAAACTAGTGTGGTGTGGAGAAGACGGACTCGCTTGTTCTTCTTGTAATGCATCCCCCTTTCCTGTGATTTCAGATTTTCATTAACAATGAGTGGCACGAATCAAAAAGTGGCAAGAAATTTCCTACCTGTAACCCTTCAAAGGCTGAGAAGATCTGCGATGTGGAAGAGGGTGACAAGGTCTGCTGCTTCGTTGGCTTCTGGCAAGCGACGCAACTTCCGTTGTGTGTTCTTCGGCTGGCTAACCCAGAGAACTCAAGTTGCAATTCCTGCTCAAAGGAGCAAAAAGGATGTGCACTTGTCTGTAGTGCCCTGATGCTCGATTCCACTGGCAAGGCCGTGTCCCTCTTCAGCGCTAGGGTGCAGTTTGGGTTTTGATGGATGCCTCCCCAGGGACCAGAGCTCAGAACAGAAATTGGTCTGTGAAAGAGGGAAAAGCCACGGAGGGCTGCCAGCCCTCCCCCTTCCCCCCCCGGAAGGGGACACATTTGAGCTGCCATTGAGGAGGAGCAGACTCTTGGATGATGCGCGTTGTGTTTCATGGGACACAAGATGGCGGATCGCTCTCCTGAGGGGCTGGCAGTCTGACACTCTGCCTTGGGGGGGGATGACAACAGAGGAATGGGCGGGAAATGGAGATGGGTCACTTAGCAGGGCAGCAGGCCTTGATTCCCGTTGCAGGTGTGCTTGGTTACCGCAGGGCATTGCTGGGTGGACGGCAGCCTTGCAGAGCCTCTGCCTTTTTCACGAGAGCCGTCAGCTGAGTCACTCACAGAAGAGCAGTTGAGGGCGGTGGGCCGATGCTTAGACGGCAGGACCCGGCAGCCGTGCAAGACCCGCCTGGCTCAGAAGTGGGCGCTCGGTCCCAGCACGGAGCCTGCAGGCTCTTCGCGCACGGAGAGCGCCTGGCGGTCAGCCACCCTGCAGCCGTGGGGTCGGGCAACAGCTGCCTTTCCTGGGGCTGACTCCAGTGAAGGAGTCCCCAGGGCACCTGTCTTGTCCTTGACTGTATTGTGCATCCCTACTCCATGCAGCTGTGTCTGGAGCCCGTTCCCTTAAAAAAAAATTTATAGCATTTGAATGGGTCTAAAATCTTTGCTACACTTTTTTGCTTAAAAAGTTCTCACAAATAAAATTGAACAAGAGGATATGGCAAGTGCTGCCCCCCACCCCCGCCCTCGGCTGGTCGCTTGCCAGCCTATCGTTCTCCCAGGCCCTGGATCGGAAAGGACGGAGGACTTGCCTGGTCTCACTCACCTCCCCCCCCCACGCACGCTGCCTCTCTTGCTCTGCCCCCCCTTGTCCTTCCCGTTTTCCTTTTCCAATCCAGGGCGTGGGGAGAGGAGGTGGAGCAGAGATCAGATGACGAGCCGTCAGAGTTGCCTGAGGCAACTGCCCAAGTTGACTTGATCAATGGGCCGACCTGGTCAGAGCTGGTAACTCTACCTATGGGGAAGGCTCAGCTGGGAATGGGAGAGACTGGCCAAGATCCTCTAGTGAGTTCAATGTCCTTGTGGTTTAACTTCAGCGGTGTTGATCCAGGTCTCTGGTAAACACTTTCTGAAAAAAATCTTCTTCAGTTTTTTTGTTAATTCCCCTGCAAATGCATTACACCTTTTTCTTGATTTCCCCCCTGCTGATAGCCTTGGTGGTTCTGGTCCTCTTTTCCCCCTTTCCACCCCTTGCCTGCCCCCAAATTCGAGCCGCACACGGTTACGCCTCTGCATTGCAACATCTGTGTAATGTAACACTGTTTGGGAGCAGGGTGGATTAGGAATGGAATGTCAGCCGTGCCCTGCAGGGTTTCCTTGTTCTTGAGGGTTTCATTCTGGACCTCTTAAAAATATTGTTCCTGTAACTGAGAGCTTGCGTGGGCCTGGCCTGGCTGGCATTTCAGGCAAAAGCCTCGAGCCAACCGCTGCCACTTGCGTCAGCAGGACTGTGCCACTCCCGGCACCCACCGAGCCGTTCTTAGGTCCTCCCTGAGAGCAGCACGTCAGATCCTATCTTGGTGGCCCAGTATTGTCCCATACGTGCCATACGTGACTCTCTCCCACGGCCATCAGAGGTGGGTCTGGGCACTGCTGGGGGGGGGGGGCTGCCAGTGGCCACTCCGCTCATTGGACAGGTGACTGGCTGGTGGTTCAAGGTGCTGGGTGAGGTCTCTGGGAGTTGGGTTGGGAGCTGCCTGCAGGAAGTCCTTGACTGTTGGCCAGCGGAGCCTGGAGAACCTTCTCCACTAAGGGGAGTAGCTGGTGAAAAGTGTGCGTGTGGGGAAGGAACTGCAGTTTGGGGCGCAGCTGTTTGCCATTTGAGTGGGACCCAGACCATGCCAGGAGCCGGAGGCCCCTTGTGGGTGCAGGGAGAGGACCGCCCTCTGGGGATACGGTGCGGGATGGCGAAAGCGCTGGCAGGTCAGGCTGGGCATTTCTTCTGTGCTCAGGGACCCTGAGGAGCGCACAGTAGCATTGTCTGCACGGGCCGTCATGGGTGGTCAGGATCCGAAAGCAAGCTTTGTTTGGCAGCAAGAGCTCCCTCAGTCAGGAAGCGCTTGAGTGTGTGGCGCTGCCTGCTCTGACGGCCGACCCCTGATCCCGCTAGCCCAGCACTGTCAGAGGCTGCCTCGCCCAATGGGGGTGCAGTTGTGGGGCGCAAACCCATCCACTGCAAGCTTCCCAGTTTGGCGGGAGGGCACCCAGTTTGCCCTCCCAGCCCTTCCTTGTCTTTGGCTGGAGCTCAGCGGCTTCCCCCTGGGCCAGAGTCCGCGTCTCCAGGCTCAGCTGGGAGAGGTGCTTTGCCGTCTGAACCCGGAGAGTCCAGGTGCACAACTTGGAGCAAGGAAGACAACTGGTCCTGATGCTAGGAACGGCTCCATCTCCTGAGCTTTCCTGTCGGCAGAGAGACTGGATTCCCCCAAATCAAAAGCTGGGCTGGGCCAGATTTGTTGACAGCCTCATCTGGAACCAGGTCAGGATTTCCAGCTCACCACAGACCTTCCCATTGCCTTCGGAGTCACAGACTGGCGCCCAGGCCGCTCTTTAGCCGGGCAAAGTCTGTCCTGCTCCCTCGCACCTCTGATGTTTCTCTTGAACAATATTGGGGGTAATTTTTTTGAGCTTTGGGTGGCTTTATCTCTGGCCATTTCTTGTTGTGTTTTTTCTCATGTTTATTTTGCTGCCTGCCATGAGGTCATCGGGGAAAGGGAAGGATAAGGAAGTTGTGAACAAGTTCACTCACTTCCTTCAGTCAACTGTTTCGCCACTGACAGCAGTTAAAACAGAATATACCACTTTTCAGCACAAAGTTCACAAAGTGGTTTACAGGCCAATGATAATAATAATAATGAAGTTAAATGGCTCCCTGTCCCAAAAGGGCTGACAATCTAAAAAAAATGCAGACAGCCACTAGAAAAGACCCTGCGCAGAGGTGAAGAGGGCCAGTTACTCTCCCCCAGCTCAATACAAGAGGAGCACCACTTGAAAAAGTGCCTCCTGCATCTTCCCTCCCCACTTGCAGAGCTCCGGAATATTGTGTGTGTGTGTGTGTGTGTGTGTGTGTGTGTGTGTGTGTGTGTGGCCCCTTTCAATACTCTCATGCTTGGTCTGCGGACACAATTTACACTTGTCTAAAATGATCACTTGCCATGCACAGGTCCGTATTTACTCAGGCCTTTAGCGGCCGGGGGAAGCAAATGCGTCTCCTCTAAGCGTGGACACACTTTTGAATGACCGCCGAGCCAGCCGGTGCCTGCAGAGCCCAGCACGCCACGCAGGGGCCTGGGTTGCCAGCCTCGAAGTCCAGCCCTGCCTGGCGGCTTATCCTGAATTCAGACGCAGACTCGACCCACTTGAGCAATAGCTGCTGCCTGCTTCTCATGACCCTTTTGCCCCTCCTGCTTTCCAGCCGGACGTAGACAGTGCTGTGGAGGCGGCCAGAGCCGCGTTCCGAAGAGGGTCTGTGTGGAGGCAGATGGATGCCGTGAGCCGAGGACGACTCCTGAGCAAGCTGGCCGACCTCATCGAGCGAGACCGCGTGGTGCTGGCCGTAAGTGGCGGAGGAGCTGTTGGCGGCCGGGGGAGGAGGTCAGCCAGGAGCTGCGGGCAGATTCTGCCGTGGCTGGACTCCACGTGCCTGGGCTGGACCCGCAGAGCCTGCAGAAATTGGGGGGGGTTGTGAATGGGGTGGTGGTGGCACACTTGGCCCAGAGTCTGCTGAACCTTCTACCGCTTCTTCTAAGATTCTGGTGGGGATTAGGCTGGAGGAATTCGGCACCGGGGAGGGGGGATATGTGCACGTGCCGGGGAGGAAAAAGAAGGCTAGGAGACGTCTGAGGATATTTGCTCTTATTGCAGACCTTGGAGACGATGGACACGGGGAAGCCCTTTCTGCAGGCTTTCTTCATTGACTTGGAAGGCTGCATCAAGACGCTGAAGTACTATGCTGGCTGGGCTGACAAAGTCCAGGGCAAGACTATTCCTGTGGGTAAGCTGAAGGCAGAGCTGTTGACTTGGGGGTCCGTGCGCTGGCCTGTCTTAGGACTTCCAAACAGAAGTCGCACTGCACCACACTGGTGGAAACGGGAGCTGTGGACTGGTTCAGAAGACCTGGCCAAGCCATGGTTTGGGCACCAGGAACCCACTGCGGACTCTGTCCTGATCCATGGCAGCCATAGGTCGATGGGGGAGAGGCAGTGTGGTGTTGTGGCTGGAGAGCCAGTCTTGAGAGCAAGTGCCTACTGCATTCAGTGGGGCTACCTTGGATTAAACACTGGGTTATAAGACTTGAAAAGCTGAGATTTGAATAGGATGTGGAATAGTAAACAGGATACTCTGAATAGGATCCACGTAATAGTCCCATCTTGTAGGGTGCAGTCCTAACCTACCTCTCAGCACTGGTATGGGGTCAGGGCAATGCAGCTTTGAAGTAAGGGAGCAAACATTCTCTTAACTGGAGGAGGCCTCCGAGCCTACGACTCCACTGCGGGATGAAGCACATGCCCCATTGGCACAGCTACGTCAGTGCTGGAAAGTGGGTTAGAATTACACCCTCGGGTTCTGTTTCAGCTGGAATGTGAGATCCAAAGTCCCATCTTTCTAGAATTGAAATGCTGACTTCGGGAGACCATAAAGGAATTCTGCATTTGATACAGGCATACCCCACTAATATGGCAGATTGCATTCCAGACCACCACCATAAAGTGAATCAAAGGCTTTTTTCCTTGCGAAAGTGGCCAGAATAAGCCACTGAGACACAAGTGGAACAAATGCTGTGAACTGGCTGAGTGCAGGTAACAAAATGGCCCCGAATGGCACAATTAGCTCAGGCTCAGCTGATGGGCACACCAGTGCCTTAAGAGCAAGGCAATAAATAACGAACACAATTGAAAAGTGCTGCAAAGCAAAGCCTTCCTGTGTGCAGTTCCAGATAACACACAGGTTGTAGATAAGAGCTGGATCACGCATGCAGGTGTGTTATGCGTCCTTGACAGTGTTCACTTGTTCTCCTCTCTGCACATAGCAAAAGGGGAGGGTGGCCAGCCCTCCAGCACTTTTGGAAGGGGATGGGCGGGGGAGTTTTGACGCTGGCTGACAGTTTCCAGCAGTGCTGCCACACAGCTGTTATTCACAGGTTCACTGAAGATCAGTTTTGACTGTCAGACCCCCACATTTACATTTTAAAGACGTATTTGCTTTTGAAGACACCCAACAGATGAAGCTACAAGTTTTGTTAAACAAAATGGGGACACCACTCAGCCAACAGAATGCCTCTGTACCCACTGTATGTGCAGTCTATAGGCTCTAATTAGAATGCTAAAAACCCAAACGTTTGTATTAAGCTACTAGTCCTCAGGGAGGCAAAGGTATATCTGGAAAAAATTAGGGCCAAAATGTTCCATCGCCGTGATTAGGGAGTCTGTACATGCAGCTTCTGCTTTAAGCTTAAAAATTTTTTTTAAACTAGTACAGATTCCCAAACTCCTTGCTATGTTTTGACTTTGTCAGTTGTGCCCCTTTGAGGTCTAGCCACTAAGTACACAAATCAAATGAAGCTCTCAGCCTTGCAGTACCTTCTGCCCCCCCCAAAGAGGTTCCCAGCCACATGCTATTCATTTGATTCCATCCCACAGCATGATTCATACCTAAAACATCATGACAGATGACTTTTGTTCTCCTTCCCAAAATGTTTTGCAGATGAAAATTTTGTCTGTTTCACCAGACACGAACCGGTGGGAGTTTGCGGGGCCATCACGCCGGTGAGTAGGGGGCTGCCTGTTTTCCTGGTGAGCTGTTAAAAGGGGGTGCTGCCTTCTCTCCAGTCAGACAAAAGGGGGTGTCCAGCAGAGCCTGGCACTGGCTCTCCAAGGCTCCTAAGGTGCTCCCCCCCCATCCTCCCTGGGGAAGCTGGCCAGGAGGGAAGCTGGGGCCTGCAGGAAGGGTGTGTGCTGGGCTGAACTCACCATAAGCTGCCTTGGACCGACTCTGACCACTGGACTGTCCAGCCCAGTGCCTCCTGCTGAGCTTGGCAGTGCCCCCCCCGGGGGGGGGGTCTGTCGTTGGAGAGCCAGAGGTTGAACTTGGAGCCACCTGCATGCAATACAGCTAGTTCTCCAGTCCCCGAGCCGTGACCTTCCCTGGCAGAACTCCAGCTCGCGGGTTCCTTGGGGAAAGGGTGACCCCTAAAGGCTTTCCAGTCTAACTGTGCCCTTCAGCATCTGAGAGCCAAGCAAGTCTGCCCTGCACGTTTCTGAGCCTCCTGGAGAGGTAAGCTCCAATCTTGAGCGTCATGGCTGGGATCATAAACCAGTGGACCAGAATTCCTCGGAACAGAAGGTTCTTCCATCCAGGAGTTTGGAGGTTCTGATGGGGACATCGGAAAGCCAGGGTGGGGCTTCACCGGGAGCAGGATGGTGCCCTGGCCCTGGAGTTGGACTCGAGAAGACCTGGAAGAGCCACGGGTGACCTTGGGCCAGCCATACTCAGTCAATCTCTCTCTCTCTCTCTCTCTCTCTCTCTCTCTCTCTCTCTCTCTCAGCCTCACGCCTACCTCACAGGGTTGTTGTGAGGACAAGAAGAGGGCAGGCACCATGTCCCCCCCCGCCCCGAGAACCTTGGAGGAAGGGCAGTGTAGAACTGCAGTGGTGTTCCTGGGGGGGGCAAGACGCTAGGTTTTGCAGGAGCCTGAGCTCGTGTGTAGTGCAGCCCCCCACCCTTGCCTCCAGAGCCATTCACAGTTCACAGAACAAAGCTTCCAATCCAGCTCTCCAAGCTGCAAATGGCTCTGAGGGGGAGGAGCTCAGGCTCCTGCAAGACTTAGCGTTTTGGGGCCCCCCCGGGGGGGGGGGGGGGGGGGGGGGAGGAGCCGGGGGGGGGGGGGGGGGGGGGGGCAAACCGGGGGTGTTTGAGGCCTCTGCGGTGGCATTTGGGGGCCATGTTCAATTGCCACAGTCCGTCCCCCCCGTTGTTCACTGAGCCCTGATCCTGCAGACCAGGATCCTGCCAGTACTCTGTGACTGCATTTGCTGCCAGCCACTCCCTTGCCATCAGCGAGGGAGAAGCGGCCACGTTGTAAGCTGCAGGAAGCCCAGAATCCTCCAAAGCCCAGAATCGGGAGCAGACTGGCTGCGTCTTCCAGGCCGGGAAACTCCCAGCTCGCTGCCCTGCGGCTGGCCGGGACCTTCAGTGCGATGGGGCTGCTGCTCTGTAGCTTACTCAGTGCAGTGGTTAATCCAGCATATCATGGCCCATTCTGCTGATTACACTGCAGGGGAAGGTCGCCACCAGTAATTAAGCCGAGTTAATCTACAACAGGTATTTTAATTGGCAAAAGCTGATTGCAACTACACGAGACTGTTTACACAGCTGTGGGAAGAAAATACCCCTCTCGGATATTTCCTGACCACTGCTGGGAAGCGGCCAGCATTGTGTTAGACTAGACTGGGGTTGACATCTGAGTGTCCCAGGAAATAGAGATGCAGCGTTTTCTTTGGGTGGGGCCTGCACTGGCAGCAAAGGCAGTTTTGTTTTCCTCTGGCCAAAGGATAATCCTGTGTATGCAAATCGCGTGCTCTGCTAACAAGCAAGGCCAGATGCCCAGGAAATGGAGAATCCTGTACTTCAAAATATACACTCGCACACACCCCAAAAAAACAAAAAAAAAATCCCACAACCATGAATTTATACTTAAGCCTCCTTCATTTTCCCCCAGGGGGGAATCAGAGACACAATATTCCAGGTGCGGCCTTACCATCCATTTGTACAATGGCATGATAATATTGGCTGTTTTATTCTCAACTCCTTTTTTAATGACCCCAAGCATGGAATTGGCCTTCGTAATTGCTGCCGCACACTGGGTCGATACCTTCATTGAATTGTCCACCAGCACCCCAAGATCTCTCTCCTGAGCTGTCACAGACAGCTCAGAACCCATTAGCCTATAGGTGAAGTTTTGGTTCTTTCCCCCAATGTGCATCACTTTACACTTGTCTATGTTGAAACGCATCTGCCATTTGGCTGCCCATTCCCCCAACTTGGAGAGATCCTTCTGGAGCTCTTCACAGTCCTTTCTGGTTTTCACCACCCGGAAAAGTTTTGTGTCATCTGCAAACTTGGCCACCTCGCTGCTTATCCCTGTCTCCAGGTCATTTATGAACAAGTTGAAAAGCACGGGCCCCAAGACAGATCCCTGGGGCATTCTGCTTTTCACCTCTCTCCACTGTGAAAATTGCCTGTTGACCCCCACTCTCTGTTTCCTGGCCCTCAACCAATTCTGAATCCAGAAGAGGACCTGCCCTCTTATTCCCTGACTATGAAGTTTCTTCAGCAGCCTTTGGTGGGGGACCATGTCAAACGCCTTCTGAAAATCCATGTCTATGATATCCACACAGTGGCGTTTCTACAGGGATGGCAAAGGTCTAAGTTTTGCAAGAAGCCTCACCTTGCAGTGGAAATCACTCCTCTCCTGCACCGTTTTAGCCAATCCTCACAGGGAACAGCAACATCTTGGCGTTGCTTACTGGCTACAGCAGCAAGGGAGAGGAGGGATGTACATGACAGGGTAAGGCTTCTTGCAACACTTAGAGGTTTGCCATCCCTGTAGAAATGCCTCTGTATCCACAGGTTCACCCACATCCATGTCCAGACACAAATGGATTTGTCTGGCTTTACTGTGCCAAAGTCTCCAACGTTTCACAGGTGAAAATAGGGATATGCCTGTAAACCCCCCCCCATCTTCCATGGCAGATCACTGTCTAAGTTGCTACCCACTCCTCCTGTTGCAGAAGGCCCTACTCTGCCTTTTGTACACTATACTCCTTTATTCTGGAATTGACTGTTTCACAGCCATTTAAAAGCCAGAAGGGCAGTCTTGGGGCATTTACATTAGAAAAAAACGTAACAGTCGTACTGTTTGTCATCAACAGTTCAGAACAGATCTCAGCAGCTGCACTGGGTGAAGTCGTAGGCTGCGTTCAGCAGGGCGCCTCGGCATCCACATGTGCACATTCAAACTATTTATTTATTTGAACTATTTCTATCCTTCCTTTCCCCTTCCAGTTGTTCCTACTACCATTCTGTCTATGATCTCTATAGGGTGAAGCAGGCAGCTTTACAGTGACGCCTGGACAGGATAAAGTATTGCAACAGCAACAAGCGACAGAGGCATCTATTTGTTCAAATCTGACATTTACAGTTGGGGAGCAGTTCTTTGTCCTGTAAATGTATAGCAAAAATTACTGTAACCGACACTTGCCAATTGTGATCTTTAGAAACCTGTCTACTTAGTATAGGTTTTAACTGCAGCTTGTCTGAAGTTCTCTGAAAGACGGGCCCACAGTTGATTTCTGTAACCACAGCCGTTTCAGTGCCGACAAGGTGAACGCCACACTCTTCTGTTTCAGTGGAACTTCCCGTTGCTCATGCTGATTTGGAAGATGGCCCCAGCCCTGTGTTGCGGCAATACACTGGTGGCTAAACCTGCTGAGCAGACCCCGCTCACATCGCTGTACATGGGCTCCTTAGTCAAGGAGGTGAGTCAATGTAGACGCCAACCCTGTGATTTTCAGCTCGCAGTGTATGCCGAGGGTGTTGTGTTGTGGTCCTGCCCCGTGACGCCAAAGCACCGTGCTGACACCTGGGGGCCTCCACCCCCCCCTGCGGCCCTCCTGCGGCGAATCGCAGGAGCTGCAAGTGGTGTATTGGCGAATGTCCTCCTGAATGGGGCTGGGACAACCCCCCATTCACAGGCAGTGGACTGGGGGTGGGATTCTGTTAGCAGGAGTTGAAAACTCACCAGGACGCATCACTGCTCCTTCCAGAGGCTGCCAGCCAAGGGGCTCTTTTTTTTTTTTCACCCAAAGCCCCCATCAAAGCAATGTGACGTCACCTGAAGAGAAATTCATTTTTGAGGTTTTAAGGTCACGTTCACAAGGTCTAGATAATTTCCCTATGTTTTGCCCTAACTCTGTAGGGCTTTTGCAAGGGAATAAAACAAAAAGTAAAAAGTCGATACCTAGAACTCCCTTGGAGCAGAATATCTTGCTCTGCTGTGTAAAACCACCAAACTAAGCAAATATTTCTGCCTACAGCTCAAAAGAACCTTAAGCATTGACCAGTGGTTCTCAAATGTTTTAGTACTGAGAACCACTTTTTAAATGGCACTTGTGTCAGGACCCACCAAAAGTGATGTCATTAATCAAGAACTAATGTCATGTCTGGAAGTGACATCATCAAGCAGGAAGTGCCGTCATTGTGATGTAATCAAATGGCACGCATGGAATGTAAACTGGCATTCTTGGACTGCAGCAATTGTACAACCATGAAAGATCCCTGACAGAAAGCAGGATTTGGACAAAATTTTATGCAAAAACACTGAACTAAAAACAAAGTTTTTAAAAAACCCTCACTTGAAAATTCAAACTGTTAGACACTCACAAAAGGAATAGAGCAAGAGGAAGGTCTGCAGCTTCCAAGATGGCTGCCCCCAGCTTTCCAGGACCCACCAACTGGGACCCAACCCACAGTTTCAGAAACGCTGGCACAGGCAACTGCAGCCTGTCTCCAGGTCTCCAGCAGAGCCTCTTCCCATCTCGATACCGGGAAAGCAACAAGAGATTTTCTGGGTTGAAAAGAAGCAGCTGGTGGTTGCTGCAAGGAAGGTGAATGCAGCCCAGTCAGTTTCACCCACGCACCTAGAATGGGGGTTCTGTCCCCCTAAATTTCCCCCTAAATTTTCTCAGCCAAGACTAGGTGGCTGGCCCGAGGGCTGCCCAGTGACATCCCAGGCTGCGTAGCCTTGGGGGACGGCCCAGTCCCAGCCAGCCTAAAAGACAAAAAGCTTCTCTGAGATAATTGGAAGGAAGCTGAGATACAAATAAGTGAATGTGCAAATCTCTCTGTTTGCAAATAAATATGGGTGGGATCAAATCACAACCCCCCCCCTTTTAAGCCAATAATGCCGAACACTCTGCATTGCCCACTGAATGCAGCTGGGCAGGCTTCTGAGTAAACATGCGCAGGATTGCGTGGCGCAAGTCCATTGCAGCTGTGCCCCAGCTTGGCGGATCCACCCACGGAGTAAAGTGTTCAATTCTACTTCCAGGCAGGGTTCCCACCAGGCGTGGTTAACATTGTGCCAGGATACGGCCCCACCGCTGGAGCTGCCATTTCTACCCATCCAAATGTCGACAAAATAGCTTTCACCGGCTCAACAGAGGTAGGTCGCTTAACACCCACCCCCCGTAACAGAGAACAGCATCACCACGGCTTGTGGCTCTTCCTCCTCCGGGACGGAGAGTCTCTTTTGCGAGGGGTGTTGCAGTCCGTTCAGGATGGTGGGGCCGTTTGGGCTCCTGCAAGGGAGTCGCAGGGCTTGTGTACAAATAGTCATCTTAGAGGCGCGTTTAGGACGTTTGCGTTTAGAAGACGGTCTGTGAAATGGCCCTTCTGCCTCTTCTGTCCATCGTCGGAGATCATTTGTCCACCATCTTCCCTTTTGTGATGGTCTCACCTGGGACGGCTTC
Source organism: Lerista edwardsae (assembly GCA_029204185.1). Lineage (NCBI taxonomy): Eukaryota > Metazoa > Chordata > Lepidosauria > Squamata > Scincidae > Lerista > Lerista edwardsae. Next base: position 10,434,704 of record JAJKFI010000026.1, read on the forward strand.
CTCACCCAGGCCAGGCACTGCTCGGTGGCTGCAGCCCTCAAGTGATGCACAAACAGGTGCAGCCTGGGCCTCACTCACCTGGAGGCAGTCAGAGTAGCCCGTGCTGTGGGCCTGGCTTCGCCAGTGCCGCTGCTGTGCGCTGCTTCTCGGAGAACCTGGTCCGCCCCCAGGCATGTCCTGATTGTGTCTGAGGACTTAATCACCTGGCTGGCACAGGGCCAGCTTGCCCTTGGTGGCATTCTCCACATACTTGGCGTGACTTTGCACAATTACGATAAATTGCCGCAGGCCCCAAGGCGCTCGCTCAGTCCTCTGATGAGGGCTGGACAGTCCGGCGTCTCGGCGTGTTACTGCACCACCTGGTGGCCGAAGCTGGCGTGCCTGTTCCTCCTTGCAGACGAGCTGTGTCTGGTTTGTTATGTGGCGCATGGGGAAGACATGAGAGTGTGCCGCGGCAGGGCGGGGGAGGAGTCCGGAGCACGGAAGTGCTTCCGAGGGTAGGAGCTGTTTGACCTTCGGGAACTTGTCCATGTCCACTCGCGTGCAGTGGACACAGGAAGCCAGCAGAAAGCCAGAGGGGTCTCTTGGCTGTAAGAGAGCAGCAGGGGCCCCCCTCCAGATCTGGGCCAGGAGTGTAGGCAGGCGGGGGAGGCAGCGTGGCACGTGCCACAACATGCTGTGCAAGCCAGTCAAGGCAGCCAGGGCTAAACCGCTGCCTGGGAGGCCTTGGGCAGGCAGCCCCCCCTCTCTCAGCCTCGCCCACCTCACAGGGCTGTTGTGAGGACAAAGAAGGGGAGGAGCTTGAGCCCTTTGGAGGAAGGGCAGGATAAATGCGGAATTCGGAAAAACCCGAGTCGCAGCACAGCCCTGTAGCGGTGCCAGCAGCAGTCCACAGGCAGCAGCTCCCGGCTGAAGCTCTCCGCCTGCCCAGCCCCCTCTCTCCCGGCCACCGGTCAGCTCCTCTTGCAGCCAGCAGTGGCGGACTGGGGGGGGGGCCAAGGGAGCAGATGCCCCGGGCGCTGAGCTGGGGCCCCTGCGATGCGATGCACACGTGCTGTCCGCGGCTTTGCAGCTCCACACAGACCCTCTTTGGAAAGTGGCTTCTGCACGGTCTGCATCCAGCCGGAAAGCAGGAGGGGAGCACAAGACCCCCCCCCCGATGACGGCGACCCGACCAGGGCTAGCAGCCCTTTGCAAGCAGTGGGTGGCCGCAGTAGCAAAACAGGCAGCTGCGCTGGCAGCGTTCAGTTCCGCGCCACTCAGTGGGAAGCATTCGAGCCCCCCTTCTGCGCGCCTTCCGAAGACGCCATTCCAGGCTCTGAGGACAGCGAGTTACGGGCACGCTTAACCGTCTCGAGGTCACGCGCTGCGTCCGCCACGGACAGGGAGGGGCTCCCCCGCTTTCCCCACCGTCCTTGAGTCAGGCGTTGGCTTTTGCATTGGGCCTGAGGGCAGCCCCAGGTTGATTTCGGCCCTTTCCTCTAATGCAGGTTGGAAAACTCATCAAAGAAGCCGCTTCAAAGAGTAACCTCAAGAGGGTGACGCTGGAGCTGGGCGGGAAGAATCCTTGCATTGTCTGTGCTGATGCTGATTGTGAGTGGGGGTGGGGTGGGGTGGGGTGGGGTGGGGGAATCTGAGACCTGGGCTCACCCTGCAGTCATGGCTGTGCTGGATCTTGGACTTTTCCAGCAGCCGTGAAATGGTGTTGGGGGATGGGACTGCTCAGCAGGCTGTCTGCACAGCTGGGGTGCCACAGCGGGAAAGGCCCTGTCCCTGCAGCCCCCCCCCATCATTCTCCCGGGCTCACGCCGTCTGGAGGCACAGGCAGCTCCCCGTCCCACGCCACGGCCCAGGCTCACGGGAGCAGCTCCTTTTTGATCTTCCTCTCCGTTCCGGGCCCCCCGCAGTGGACCTGGCCGTGGACTGTGCCCACCAAGGGGTCTTCTTCAACCAAGGCCAGTGCTGCACCGCTGCCTCCCGGGTCTTCGTGGAAGAGCAGGTCTACCCCGAGTTTGTCAAGCGCAGCGTGGAATACGCCAAGAAGCGCCTGGTGGGGGACCCGTTTGATGCCAAAACCGAACAAGGACCTCAGGTAAGCCCACTGCGCCGGAACGGCTCGGCTCTCACAGACCTTTGTGTGGCAGGGAAGGCCCCCCCCCCGCCTGCTGTCTTCACCGTCACTGCTGGTGGGAGCAGCTGCGGCAGAAGCCCTGTGGCCGAACCCCTGCTGGCAGGTGGAAGACGCGGGTCCAGCCGCAGCCCCGTCTCCAGGTAGGGAGAGGAAGAGCCCGGCCTGAGCCCCTGCAGAGCTGCCCTAGGCAAGGCTGGAGGTGGAGGTGGGTGAATGGTCTGACTTGCTCCAAGGACAATGTGGCTGTTCACAGTCGTTCCCTCCAGGGCTGAGCTGGGACGGTCCCATGTCTCACTGCTGAGAAGCAACATTGGACCACACCCAGACCATCTCCTCTGCTGGGCTGAACCGAAGAACTTTGGACGTGCATTGATTGGGAGGGGGGAACCGGTCCCCTGCATTCACCATTTCCCCCGTCCCTCTTTTGCTGCCATTATGAAACTGGCATGATGGTGGTCCCCGCAGTTGCCGGTTGGCTGGTGGCCACCGTTGTCTTTACCTAGGATACCTCTGGGAAGGGCACAACTGTCCTCACCACATGCCCACGCTCACAGGAAGCATTTTGAGACAAAAGTGCAAGTTGTTGCCCCCTCCCAGGGACGGGCGAAAAGGTCCTTAAGTACACAAAAGTGTATTTTTTTTCAAAAGTTGTGGATAAAAATGTCTGGATTTTGGATGTCCGGATAAGGGATAATCTGCCTGTATAACGTGTGATGGTATTATTGGAAAATCCCAAGATTTAGCCATGTTGGGCAGAGTGGCATCGCCCACCCCTTGAAGGCGTCACCGGGTGCAGCTCTCTGCCACGGTTTACTGGCACCTTTGGTGACTGCAAGTGGCCAGTAGGGGGCGCTCTCCTTTTACAATCAAAATTAGCTGGCAGGTCACATGTGGCTGGCCCTGAAATGCCAACGAGTCGGATTTTGCGTGGGCGGAACTGGTCCGTATGGTGGCACTGGCGACTCCTGTGTTTTCATCCTTTACTATGACAGATTGACCAGAAGCAGTTCGACAAGATCTTGGAGCTGATAGAGAGTGGGAAGAAGGAGGGGGCCCGGCTGGAGTGCGGGGGCCTGGCGATGGGGGATCGGGGCTTGTTCATAAAGCCCACCGTTTTCTCCGAGGTCACGGACAACATGCGCATTGCCAAAGAGGAGGTGCAGTACACACAACCTGGGGCACGCTGCACATGGGGACCATTCTGGCATTCTGGAGTCTTACAGGCATGGCTTAAAACTGCGATTGCTAATTTGCCAACAGATTTTTGGACCTGTGCAGCCCATAATGAAGTTCAAGAGCCTGGAGGAAGTCATTCGGAGAGCCAACAACACGGAGTACGGCCTCACAGCCGCGGTGTTCACCCAGAACCTGGACAGGGCCCTCACGCTGGCATCGGCGCTCGAGTCCGGGACAGTCTGGTGAGGAGGCTCCTCTCTGCTCCGCATTAATGCCCCTTGAGCCAATTTTATACTTTCTGTTCATGTGGAAGGAAAAAAAGAGAGGCTTAATTTTTTTTTTAAAAAAATGCACTCATTTATAGGATCCTATCAAGATTTATTTAATTATTTGCTCTGTTGGAGGGAGGAAAGACAAGTGAACTGAAAGTTGCAGCGAATGGTGGCTGTCCAATTCCAGAGTTAATATTAGTAGCCAACGGTGCCGTCCGAACCAACTTTCCAGCACGGATGTAGCTTTGCCAATGGGGCATGTGCTGCACCCTGCAGTTGGGGGGCAGTCACGGAGGCCTCCTCAAGGTAAAGGAATATGTGTTCCCTTCCTTCAAAGCTGCATTGCCCTTACCCAGGTGCAGGAAAGTTGGTTAGGATTGTGCCCTAATTAATGTAAAACATCCACTCCCCTCTAGAAGAAGCAAAAGAGTATATTTTCTAGGCTGTGCCACGTATTCGCCAGGCAAGCTTTCTGCCAGTATGAAATACAGGGATAAATAAAATCGTTTTGCATGCTTGGTTCTGCCGTACGGCGTTAATATATGAAACCCCTTTTAGGCAACTGAGCCATAAGGTCATAACCTATAATAAGCACAACCCTTCCAACCTGGATTGGTTTTTTGTTCCACAGGATCAACTGCTACAACTCTCTTTTTGCACAAGCTCCCTTTGGTGGCTTCAAAATGTCAGGAAATGGCAGAGAACTGTAAGTTAAGTTGTTGCGGTGTTTGAAAAAGGAAATCCATTTTTGTTTGGCAGGGACCAGTGTGGGGTCTGGAGTGCCCTTGGTGTGCAAGAGGCTCTTGCTTCAAACATTTTCTTGCTTCCCTGAACAGATGGGCAGCCCAGCCCAGCCCAGCCCAGCCCAAATTCCCATGCAGCAGATCCAGCATGTGCTGGACGAGAATTTTGCAGGCTGGAGGTCTCTGCAAAGCAAAGGGAGCTTCGCCCCAGGGAAAGCACTAGGCCTACGTGGATCTGCACAAGCCATACGTTGGCAGATTGGGCCCAGGAGGGGGAAAAGGTGCCACCAAACTGGCCTCCCTCCCAGGCCTGATCCGCCCGTCTCCTGCCCACCCCTGACCTCCCCCGCACTCCCCCCCCCCGCTGCGCCAGTTTAAACAGAACGTGTTGTGCACTGGGTCTTCTGCAGGCATGTGGGGCAGAGCAGGCCTTCGTGCCAGCACAGCAACTGCTATGCCACCATGCAGTGCTTTTCAGCACTCTTGTGACAGCTGGCACTGGTGTGTAGTGTACACTGCACTGGCCCGCACACAGAACAGGATTACGCTGCGGGGGGGGGGGTTGCCGCTGTTAGCCCCCTGCTGCTGCTGCCCCTCCAAGCCTCCTCCCCTGAAACGTGGAGGGAGCGGGGCCTTCTCTGTGGCGGTGCTTCCTCTGGGTGGGACGCCCTGCTGAAGGAGCCCCGCGGCTGGTCCCGCCTTCGGGAGGATGGCAAAATCATTTTGCAGAGGAAGACTTTGCTTGACCGCTGGGGGCGAACGCCTTCCGAGGCACGTGGACTGGCTTGCTCTTCGGGTTTGAAATGCTTTTAATCAGTAAAATCTGCCATGCGAACCATTCCTGGCAGGATACAAAAATTTGGATAACTTTAAAGTGAAATGCACAGAACTTACCTGGTGCTAATGATGTGTGTCAGTGAATGAATCCATAGACATCTGTTCAGCCTCAGTTTCAAAAAGCCGCAATATTTCAGCATCGAAATTATCCTATATCCAGTACTAGCAGTCCTCCAGCACAGTGGCATTTTGGTGGATCGAGGGACCCCCATAGAACATCGTTACACTTTCCATTAGTGTAAAGAAAATCCTTGTATCTTGGACTCGAAAGTCTTTTCTTCTCCTTGCAGTGGTGAATATGCCCTTGCTGAGTACACAGAGGTGAAAACGGTCACCATCAAACTGTCGCAGAAGACGCAGTGAGCGAGAGGCACCCGCAGACCTAAACTTCTGACGCTCTGAATGTTGCTGTGCGGACTGGGGGAGAGACTGGGATGAGACGGGGAGTGGAGGCGGCAGCTCCGCTCTGAAGGCAAACCAGTATCCACTCTCACCCGCCACTTCCTTGTATTCTCGTAGGCTGTTGATTAGACATCCGTTTCGGTCACAAATTGCTTCTTGGCTTTCCGAGCGCACTTGGCGGGACGGGCCGTGACGTCACAGGCAGAACCGCCGTTCAAGCCAGGAGTTGGCGGGCGGCGGGCGAAGACCTGCTCAGCGCTCGCCGGGCAAGGAGCAGTCCGAGAGCCAGGAGCTTCGGCCTCCCCCAAAGTGTCCCCCTAGCCAGTGTAGACCAGCTCTCCGCCACCGCCGGCCCCGTGCTCGTCCCTGCTGCTGGCCTCTGCCCCGCGCCTGTGAAACGGGAGCAATTGTGTGGTGATGCTTTTGACCAGGGCTTGGTGCTGGGCATCAGTGGAGTGCCTGGCTGTGCCCCCCACCCCACCCCACCCCCGGCTATGCTGCACTGGCTGATGGACCTCAGATTTCTGGTGCAGAAAATCGAAGTAGATCCTGCGCGGCTGACCTCTCACCACCCAGATTTCAGCACAAAAAGTGCCAGTGCCACGGGGCGCCCACACCCTGCGCCTGTCCCCTTCGTGGGAGCGGCTCTGGCTGCTGGAGGGAGAGGAAGCGTGCCAGCAGGACTCCCTCCCTCCCTCCCTCCCTCGGTTCCCAGCTTCCTGTTCCTTTTACGCCAGGCCCAACACTCGCACACCAGCACAGCGCAACCTGGCGTCTCAGTCACTGGCCTGCCATCCCGCCATGCAGTGGTGAGGCAACAAGGTGTCGGTCGACCTGGTCCTGAGCATGTTGAGCGCAGCATGGGCAGGGCTGGTGCGTGCGTGCGTGCGTGCGTGCGTGCCCTATCCTGATTCGTTTTGAATCTGGCCTTGAAGCTTGCATTGCATGACAACAACCCCCAACTCATCCGTTGCCCCCTTTCCGAGCCGGTGCTGCTGTTTCCTCGAGAGGGGCAGAGAGGAGGCGAGTCTTCAGACGCTCTTGTTGGTTCCTACAAGGGCAAGAGGGCTCTGGGAAGGGGGGGCACCAGCTGCCCAGAATGGCTCTGATGGCAAGGGGGAGGGGCCACTTACACCTGGAGCACTTGCTGCACCACCACCCTGTGGCTGCTCCGTCGACCGAGCTTCTTGGGCTGCTCTCTCAGTTCGGCAGTCACGGAACCGGAGGCAGTTCCCTCTTCCTTTTCTTAATCTTTTTGGTCAAAGCCGGCCCTGGTTTTTCCTGTGCTAGGAGGCCGGGCTGCCAATCTGGGGCCTTTCATGGGCCATCTTTTGAGGTGGGACCGCAGCACCCTTCAATATGCTGGCGAATGACGCTTGAGCAGACCCGTCCCTTCCCAGCCCTTGTGCAGATGTTTAATTCTTGAATGCCCCCGTAGCGAGGCCCTGCCACCGCAACTCCACCCCACACCCTGCCCTCTGCACGTTCATTGAATGAAAGCCATGCGTGGCCTCCCCAAATGTGTACGCAGCTGGAGGCCCTTTTCATACACATCTCAGGGTGCAATCCGAACCCCTTTTCCAGCACTGGAACAGCTGAGCCAATGGGGCACGCTTGGCATCCTGCAGCTGGGGGGGGGGCAGTCATTGGAGGCCTCCTCAAAGTAATGTTTGTTCCCTTACTTCAAAGCTGCATTGCCCTTATATTAGCCCGGCGCTGGAAAGTTGGTAAGGATTGTGCCCCAAGTTCCTTTTATTTGCATAAAATCTCCCCAATTCAGGGAAGATTCTTTCTTCTCCAGTTCCTGGCCTGCTGCTCACCGTCTGCACCACACATAGAAATGTAAACACGTATTTTTGCAGAGAGTGTAGCAAAGGAGCTTTGTTTCTGGGCTTCCCGGCAAGTCCATTTTACTGTTGCTGAGTGTTGCGGGTTTCACACGCCACACGCAAAAGGCAGGGCAGGTCCGCTGGGCAGTGCTGGGGAACATTTTCCACTCACTTCACTGGGACTTGTTTTGGAGAACTTGCATTTGGGTCACGTTGAAGGAAGAGAGGAAAAAACAGTGAAATAAAACTGTAACAATAATTAGTCTCAGGCTACAATCCTAAACAGGTTAATTAGTGAGTAACCCCACTGAACACAGTGGGAATTACTTCTGAGTAAGCATGCATGGGGTTGGATAGTGATTGCCTCTCTCTTTTTAATCAACACAATTTTAATGCCATTTAGAACATTTTCTCTATTTTTTGTGGCTGGCATTTTTTTAAAATCAGTATATAAATTTCATCTTTTTGCATCAAGTTTTTTTAATGACTCGTAACTCATTACTGTAACAGGGTTTAAATCTCTTTTGTATACACTGAATGTTTCTACATTTGTATATGAAAATAGCATTAGGCACTAATTGTAAAATAAAACCCTGTAGAGCCCTTATAGCCTTTCATTGCATGTTAGCGCTTTTTGTAATGAAATATTCCTTTAAATTTTTTAAATATATGAATTATATAAAAATATATTTATAAACTTAGGATGCAATTAATCGAATGTATTTTTTATCATGGCCTGTACATGCAAATGTTATCCCTTGCAAAGGGTGTCTCTTGTAATATTAGCTCTGATTGTTTATTAAAAAATGGTTCTGATTTTAATGTTATGGCTTAAAAAGTACCTGATGGAAATTTGGTGTTTCTGTTCTGGGGTGGAGTCTCAGTGGAACTGGGTTTTGCTTCCATGGCAGCCTTTTTTGCCTTGGTTTCTTCTTCGTGACTGATGCTTCAGTGTGTGCCTCAGACTCCCATGAGCCCGTGAGTGGTGGCACCGGTGCCCCCAGACCCTGGAAGCAGTGCAGGGGTCCAGGAGAATGTGGCCGTGCCCAATTGAGGTTCTGGGCAACCGCCTCGTGGTAGCGTCAGCCCTCCAGTGGCAAGGCTGACGTCAGTTCCCAGAAGAACGGCACAGCAGGTTGTAAAAGAAATGGAAGTTTATTAAGCTAATGGCTAATGGGCTGAAGAGCCCAGAACAAACACAGCACAGACACATGGCAACCCAATGCAAAATAAGAAGCTGTCTAGCTAGGTCTAAACCTATCTCTCACCCTGGTTCTTTGGGATGACGTCTGACAGAGTCCATCGCTGCATCTTCTCCCCCCTGCCCCACTCTAGCTCCACAGTAGTGTAATTTCTTTCCCTGGGCAAGAACTTTCTACTAGGTACACAATTGGGTGCAACTGTCCCTCTGATTCTTGCAGTAGGACCGTGCCCAATCCAGTTTTGCTTGCATCAGTCTGCACCAGGAATTGCTTGGAGAAGTCTGGAGATTTCAGCACTGGGGCCTCTGCCAGGCTTCTCTTCGAGGTCTCAAATGATCGCTGACACTCCTCTGTCCACTCCACCTGTTGAGGCAAATGCTTACGACACAGGTTAGAGGGGTAGCTATGGTTGATATATGGGCTATGAACCTTCTATAGAAATTTACAAGGCCGAGGAACGCTTGGACCTCCCGTTTGGTCCGAGGGACCCACCAGTTCAGGTCACTGGCTACCTTGGCATCCATTGGTCTTGCAATTGGTCTTGCCATCTCCCTTGCCAATGACATGTCCCAAGTACTGTACTGGCCCTTTGGCAAATTGGCACTTTGCGACACATAGGGTTAGTCCATCCTTCCAAACCTTGGTTTGGAACACACTCTGCACATGCCTCAGGTGGTCGTCCCAGGTCTCACTAAAGATGGCCACGTCATCCAAGTAGGCACTGCAGTACACCTGGTGTTTCGCGAGCAGCGTGTTCATGAGTCTCTGGAAGCTTGCCGGGGCACCACAAAAGCCCAAAAGGCATTCGTTTAAACTGGTACAGTCCTTTTGGAGTCACGAATGCAGTCAAGGCCTTGCTGTCTGCGTGCATGAGGACCTGACAGTAGCCCTTGGCCAAATCCAGTGTCGTGATGTATCGGCTCTTGGCCACCTGCTCCATCAGGGAGTCCATTCTGGCCAATGGGTACCTGTCCGTTTGGTTTGCGCATTGAGTTTATGGAAAGCCACACACAGGCACCGTTCTCTCTCAATTTGCCCTTCAATTTGTTTCTTTTCCATAATGACGACAGGAGAAGCCCACTCACTCTGAGAGGGTTCAATGATGTCCAGTTCCAGCAGCTGGTCAATCTCCAGATTCACCACTGTGGTCATGGGCCCTCTGATGGGTCGTGGGGTACAAGCTACAGGGGTAGCTGCTCCCTGCACCAGTGGGGTAGTATGCTGCAACACATCCGTTTGCCCTGGTGTACCTGTACACAGTTCAGGGAACGCCTCCAGGACTTGCCGATATTCCACTTGCTGTTGGTAGCTCAGTTCACTGGGCAGGTGTGCATCCTCCATGCTTTCTCCTTTAGCCTGCGCCAGGTCACCCCAGACCTCTTCCAGCTGGTCCTCTGTGTTGGAAAAGGCAGGAGCCACCCTGAGGATAGGGAGTGGTATCAACAAAGGCCCCTTGTCCCAGATAAACCAGGGATTATAGGGCTAATCCCAGAAGGTATTTGCAAGCCTTGCACAGGTGCAGATGGGCATGGCTGATGAATTAAAGCCTGCCCACTGATTGGCCTCAGTATATTGGCCTAGGTATAAAGCTGGAGGCAGCAGAGGGAGAAAGGGATCTGGGAGAGGACCTGGGAAGGTCCTGGAGGAGGGCACCAGGTGCCTGCCTGTTGGATGGCCTGAAGGAAGGACTGGCTAAGGTAAGCTAATTGTGGGGAACAGTTGTTTGGCTGGCATGCCCCTGGAGCCCCCAAAGGGAGGAAGCAGTTGTAGCTAGGACCAGCTGACTGCCTATTGTTTGGTGGTGGGGTATTTTGAGCGAAGCCTGTGATGAGGGCGGTCTGGAGTGATCCCAAACAAAAGCTGCTGAAAGTGAGGAGGCCCAGTGGGTGACTGACCCCCTCCCTCTTGCCTATCTCTGAGGTTGCTCTGTGGGGAAACTAGTTAGCCTAATGTGGGCATTTAGGTCCTTGGGGAAGCCTGACAGGGAATTTGGCGGAACCTAACTGTAAGTTCTCTGTTGCAGGATGGGGTTTGGCGTAACATCCTCCTGTAGACCAGGTGAGAGACTCACACAAAGCAGGTTAGCCTGATACAAACTACGTACAAACTACTTAAGTCTGTTAGCATGCAACATTATGGGAGGCTGTTGCCTATTCTCATCCTGCACCAGGAAGTTAGCATTGGGCAAACATTGTAGCACGACGAACACCTGTTGCCATTTGGGCTGTAGTTTGTTCTGACGCTCCGGGGTCAGCACCAGCGCTTGCACACCTGCAGCTGGCCTTGGAGGTCTGGCTCTGAGGTCATACTTCCGTTTCTGTTGAGCCTGGGCGGCCCCCAGGTTCTGAGCAGCAAACTCACCTACTGTCTCAAGGGTCTTATGCAGGTTCTCAAAATATTCCACCACAGGGACAGGCATAAAGTCCAACTTCTCCTCCCAGGAAGCATGTAGGAGTTTCATCAGGTTTTTCCCATACAAAAGCTGGTGTGGCGAGAACCCCAACGTTTCACTTGGGGTGTCACTGTAGGCTGAGCACATGGAAGGAATATGCCTGTCCCACACGTCCTTGCGGTCAAGATTGAACTTCCTGATGAGCTGCAGCAGTGTCTGGTTCGCTCTCTCTCTCTCCGACTCCATGAGACTGGAGGTGGCAAATCGTGGAAGTCCATTTTCGACACCTGCCAACTTGCACAACTTCGTGACAAATCCCCCTTGATCTGTGAGAATTCTGGCCGGGACTCCTGCTTTTGCAAGCAAATTCAGTACGCTCTGGGCCACGCGTGACGCTGTCACTGTCAATAGGGCCTCAGCCCAGAAGTACCGTGTAGCCCTGCACCCCCCCACCAACAGGGACTGTTTCCCAGCGGGTGTCCGGAGAAGGGGTCCCAAGACGTCCACAACTAGCTCAGAGAAGGGTTCTGTTGATAACAGCGGGGTCGTGCCTAACTGGGCCTTCGTTTTGTCTGAGTTTCGGCCCACCAACTGACACGTCACACACACCCCACACGCTGTTGCGCCTCTGTTTTCTGCTGGGGCCAGTAAAATTGCTCTGATACCCGTTTAACTCCCATATGGCCTCCTGAAATGGAATCATGTGCCTCTGCCAGGACCATGGCAGGGAAATCTTTTGGTACCACCAGCTGTACCTTCTGTTGCCAGCAGGGGGCGCAATTTCAGGCGCTCAGCCTCAGGGCTGGCTCTAGCCCAGTGATACTCAAACTTTTTAGACCAGGACCCACTTTTCAGAATGGCGCTTGTGTCAGGACCCACCGGAAGTGATGTCATGAACCTGGAAGTGATGTTGTGGCAGGAAGTGACATCATCAAGCAGGAAGTGCTGTCACTGTAACATAATAAAATGACACTCCTAAAACGCAAATTGGCATTCTTGGACTGGAGCAATTGTACAACCATGAAACATCCCTGACAGAAAGCAAGATTTGGACAAAATATTATGTAAAAGCACTGAACAAAAAACAATTTTTTTTTAAAAAAAAATCCTCTCTTGAAAATTCAAACTGTTAACACTCAAAAAAGGAATATCACAAGAGTAAGGTCTGCAGTTTCCAAGATGGCTATTCCCAACTTTCCATGTCCCACCTGACATCAGGTCGTGACCCACCAAGTGGGTCCCGAGCCACAGTTTGAGCAACACTGCGCTAGTCGTGGAGATCCCGGCTGCAGCATCGGGTGAGGTGCTCACTGTGCTGGTGGGGGGGGGGCTCCTCTGTGACGACCTGGGTCACATTGGCTGAAGGCCGGCCCTGCTCAGCCCCAACGCAGTGGCAGCGCTGGGGTGGCGTCAACCAATCCACTCCCATTGTGGCCCCTCCCAGTGTGAGGCAAGCAAGCAAGGATCCCCTCCCCAAGGGACGCCCTTGTGAGTTTTGCTGCCCAGCATATGCTGCCGACAGAGATCCTGAGCACTGCAATCCTGAGCGGCCTGACCACCATGGGCTCAGCCGCCGCCGGCGTTTGTCCCCTTCCCCTGGCTAAGCCCAAAGGTTTGCCAATGGGTCTCCTCGCACCTGCGCTGGCTGTTGAGCTGGGGAAGAGGCCCGGGCCTTCTTCTGCGTTGGGCTCTGCGGTCCGACACGGAGGGTTGGATCACCGCCAGGCCCGCCGGCTCAGGAATGGCGTCCCTGGAAGGAGTGCGATGGTGAGGCAAGGCTTGCTGTCACGGGCTTTGCATTGCCTCGGGGCGGTGGGGTGGGCCGAGCCCGCCTGGGCAGCAAGTCCTCAGTGCCTGCGCTGGGCACGCCTCACGCACGTTGCAGCACCAGCGCGGACGGTACGCTCGAGCCCCGAGCCATGCAGCCTTCCCTCCCCGTGTGCCCTGAGGAGTATTCGAGGCCCGTTTGCCCAAGAGTAAGCCCCACCGGACTGCCAGCCTAGAAAGCACCTACATGCTTTCTATATGTTGGACTCTATATGTTGGTGGATTCTGGACTTTTTATCACATCGCTCTCAAAGGGTTAGGATGGATGAACACACCTCTTCTGTAAAGATCCTCAACACTGGCACTCCTCAAGGCTGCGTATTGAGCCCACTTTTATTTACTACTTATACGTCCGATTGCACTTCTATCCATCTGAGCAACAAGATTATCAGGTTTGCTGATGATACAACGTTGGTAGGGCTCGTTTCTGATAATGATGAGTCTGCCTATAGGGATGAAGTTTATCAGTTGACCCTTTGGTGCAAAGTAAATAATCTTATTTTCAATATAAACAAGACGAAGGAATTTATCGTGGACTACAGGAAGAACAGCTCGGACATCCAGCCATTGTATAGCGAGGGTGTTATGGTAGAACAGGTGGAGGAATGTAAATTTCTGGGTATTACCTTGAAACAAGATTTAATGTGGGGTGCAAATACTACAGTCCTTGAAAAAAAGGCCCAACAATGATTGTACTTTCTGAGACTTTTAAGATCACAACAATTGCCAGAGAGCCTGTTGGTTGCCTTCTATCGAAGCTCTATAGAGAGCATCTTATCTTATTGCCTCTGTGCGTGGTTTAGGAGTTGTACAGGGGTGGAGAAAAAGGCACTCCAGAGAGTGATAAAGAGGGCACATAAGATCATTGGTTGTCCTCTTCCCTCTCTGGAGGATTTGTACAATATAGGATGTAGTAGGAAGATACAAAAGATCTTGAGAGATTCTTCACATCCGGGACACTCGATGTTTGATATCTTACCGTCGGGAAGAAGATATAGAGTGCTGAAAGCTAGGACAAGCAGATTTAAACATAGTTTTTACCCAAGTGCTGTGATCAGGCTAAATGCAGAGTTTTGAATTTGGTGGTTTAAACAAATGTATATCTCATGGTTGTATGGTTTTTAGTGTTATTTTAATTGTTATTTGTATATGTCATTTGGTGTTGTCCAGTTGTATGATGCGAAGAGCACCTCATTTCGTTGTTCTCATACCTTGAGTACCAAATACATTTCTATCTATCTATCTATCTATCTATCTATCTATGCAAGGAGATAAGTAGGGACCACTTCCGTCGGAAGGGCACGGTGTTCCGTGCTCCACAGCGTAGAGTCATGCCGGCCACATGACCATGGAAGCTTGTCCTGGGACAAACGCCGGCTCTACAGGCTCAGAAACGGAGATGAGCAGCGCCCCCTACAGCCGCTCACGACTGGACCATCCGGCCGTGGGGAGACCTTCACCTTTACCTTTTCAGCCCCACCGGACGCAAGGGGGTGGCGCCTTCTGAGTAAGCCTGCCGAGAGGAGCGCTTCGACGGCCCAACCCTCAACCCCAGCAGCATCCCAGGCGCGACGTGGCCGCCACGCAGCCCTGAGGCAGGCAGGGGACCCCGCCGCACCCGGTCCCCGCGAGGGCGGGCGCAGGCAGGGGTGGCCTCCTGGCTGGCTGGCCGGGAAGTCGGGCAGGGTCGGGCCCTGCAGTGCCAAGCGCGCTTCCTCGGTCTCCAGCGGGCACGACGAGCCCTGCCCGCCCCGAGGAAGAGCCGCCCGGCCGACCCTCGACGCCGCCTTGGGGCCGCCCGGCTGCGGGCTCCTCGGGGCAGCAGGGCCCGTCCGGCGCGATCGCCGCCCTCTCGCTGCGGCTTCCTGGTCCTCCCCCGCGGGCCGGCCCGCCCGCCTCGCCCGCTCGCAGCTTCCCCACCCCCGCCGGGCGGCTGGAGGAAGTGGCGGCGCGGCGCTCCCACCCAAGGCGAGCCTCGCAGGTCGCTCTCCGGCGCTCCTCCGGCCAGCAGACGCCGCCGCCGCCGCAGCAGCAGCAGGTCAGAGCGGGGGACCCCCCCCTCCGCTGAGCCCCCGCAGGTGACCGGCGGCCGGTGCGCGCGCGGGGAAGCTCCGGGGACGGGGGGGAGCTGGCGCGCGGGACACTGTCCGGGCGCGGGAGGACTCGCTTCGCGGGGGACGGAGACAAAGCGGGAAACCGACCCCCCCGCCCGCGCACCCACAGACAGTGGGGGGCGGGGGGCGGGCGAGGGCCGGTAAGGCAGGGCGCCTCCTGCACACACACCCCTCAGCCGACGTGGGGCTGGGCAGCGCCCCCTCTCTTCTCCCCCTGCCAGGAAAGTCTCAAGCAGTGGCGTTCGTGCCGGGGACGCTACGTATTGCAGGACCCCCAGCTGCTGAGTAACGCGGGCCCTCCCCGTCGCCTCCAGAGTCATTCGAGCCTCCGCGAATGGCTCTGAAGACGAGGGGGAGGAGCGCGTCACGCAGGAGTCGTCGTCGTGTCGTCGTCGTCCCCCCCCCCGTCCAGCAACGCCACCGGTCTAAAGTGATGATGGGGAGGGAGGGGTTCTTCCGTTTGGAGGGGCGCGGCTGTGGAAGGGGGTCGCTGTACAAAATTATGCCCGGTGTGGAGAAACGGAACAGGGTTTCCTCCAGAGAACGTGGCTCACCCGGCAAGGTTGAATGCGCTGCTAACGCTGCGCACCCCACGGTGTTAGGAGTCACCGCTGCCTGACAGGGCTACTGCCTGACTTGCCAGGGGTGGGAGGGAGCCCGCCGGCTCCGCTGCTTTTTGTTCCAGTCCGGACAGTTACAGTGTTTGGAGACAGTTGCCCTTGCAAAGGGGTTATGAGATGGCTAAATTCGGGGGTGGGATGGTGGGATTCCTTGGATTCCTTGGGTGCCTCACTAACCCTGCTCAGTGTGCGCACTGATATGCTGACTGATGCCTTGGCGAGGACTGACCCAAATGCAGGAGGGGAGTCCACGACTGGAGCTTCCATGCGCAGAGGCAGGCAGTGTCCCAGTTGCTGGGGGAGGGGGCCGCGCTTGCCCCCGGTGTTTCTGGTTGGGGTGCTCCTTCCGGCTGGCTGCGGTGGGAAGAGGGACCAGCTGAACTTTGATCCCCTGCTCCACCAGGGCTTCCCTCTCCTTCTTCACTGGCAGGCAAGGGTGAGCAGCAGGTTCTCCACCAGTCGTCAAGGAGCATCAAATGTCCCTCACTGTCAATATCTTATGCTTAGAAGCTTAATTAATAGAGGGGAGTTGGGCCACGCCAGGACACAGCCGCCGCCAAACGCCTATTGAGCTGGCGCAGACGCGAGCCCTCTTATCTGTGTCAGGCTGACCCCCCCGACACGTGTTGAATTCGGCCTGCCCAAAAATTAGCAGGCAGAGCCTTTTCCCATCACTTGCTTCAGGTGCTAAGTTTCTGCAGGACAGACTGCTGACAAAGGCAGAGGGTGGGAATCGTGAGCCCCCCAGAATTTCCTTGGCGTTGGGAAAGGAGAGCTGCAGCTATAGCAGACTGGGAGACAAAGTCCCCAACAGCACAAGGCCTGCGATTGCTTCCAAATGTCTTTTGCAAACCTCAGTTGTGTTCTGGGTTTCACAGCTGAGAAATCCCCTTTTGCCCTGCCAAAAGCCATTGTTTACTTTCAGTATCCAGATTTCAGAGGCTGCAGGGGAAGGCTTGGTGGGGTGGAAGCAGGAGGCCTGCGCTCAACCAGTAAGGCCAATACTCTTTTTTTATTCCCTTCTCAATGAGCTGTTTTGGGGTTGTAATTTTTTTAATTGGACTATTTTAATATTGCACTTCATATTTTGTTTCCCTTTGCCTTTTTACTTTAAAAAATGTAATATACAGTATGTATAGATATAAAGTCTTGGGAGGCCAATTCTGTGTGCATTTGCTTGGAATGTTTTTTTGGGGGTACTTCCCAATAAATGTGCTTGAGGATCAAAATGTCCACATAATTTGCTGAAGGTGACATAAGTCACGAGACCAAAACATAATGGTCCATTAACTAGCATAAAAAGGGATGTGGTGGCTCTGCGGGTTAAACCGCTGCTGCTGGGCTTTCTGATCAGAAGGTTGGGAGTTTGAGACCACATGACAGAGCTCCCATTGCTTGTCCCAGCTCCTGCCAACCTAGCAGTTCAAAAGCACATAAAAAATGCGAGTAGCTAAATAGATACCACTTCAGTGGGAAGGTAACGGCATTCCGTGCACTGCGGCATATAGTCATGCTGGCCACACGACCGCAGAAGCTTGTCCTTGGACAAATGCTGGCTCTACAGGCTTAGAGATGAGCACCACCCCCTACAGTCGGTCACGACTAGACCATTCAGTCGTGGGGAAACCTTTACCTTTTAACTAGCATAAAAAGATGATAATGATAAAAAAGGAAATTAGTCCAGGTAGATGACCCCTTATTTGGACATCTGAAATCCAGACTATTCCGAAATCATCTTTGTTCAAGATTTTTTAAAACTTTCTGCAGAAAGAAGGTCTTCTGCTGATTCCCACGTACAGGCTTAAGTCTCATTCTCTGCTCTGTGGCCTATACAGATATTGTTGAAAAATGTCAAAGTCCAGCAGACACCCAAAGGGCAACACTGAAAAGAGCACTCATTATATTTATGCAATTATCCCAAAACCCAGAAAAATCCAAAATCCAGACACTTCCCCGTCCCAAGCCCCAAGCATCAACCTGTATTGCATTAAAAGTTGGCCGGTATTTATTATCATCAGTTTATTTTCATCCTTGCCCTGGTGTTTCAGAACGTGCATCCCATGAAAGGGAGACACGTTGCAACATTTTCCACTGACCTGAGGTAGCAAAATGCAGGTACTGCAAGGAGCCCTGTGGAAATTGGCACCAAGTCAGGCAAGGTTTTCCGGCACTGTGTCCATTGGTTTGGGACCATTCTGGTGGTGCCGTGTCCCTCTTGGCCTGCCCTTTGCAGTGGACCAGGGCATGCTTGCCTACTCATGAGTAAATGCCAAGATGTGGTTCAGTTTCACTTTCCAAGGGCTCAATTTATTTCCCTTCTCAGCTTGTCAGTTTCAGCTTTGCGACCCACCAATAGTAGGGTCAGAGCCAGGAAGTGGGGCCCAGCCCATAGTTTGAGGACCCGGCATAGATGTCCTGCAAGAGAGCAGAGAAAATAACAGCAACGCTCCTTAAGGCAGGCAGATGAAACTGCCCTGGGACTGGAAACAGAGGAGAGGTTATCTGAAGGGTTTGTTCACAGCCTGTGCAGCAAAGCCTGTGCACAGTGCATCTGTTTCTTGCATAGTCCCTTCCAGTACAGGATCACCGGGTTTTTCCCAACCCCACCTGCGGGCTTCTTCCTACAATTGCCTGCCGCCTGCATTCTTCTGCATGATGTTGGATTCCACAATAGATGAAAGGTGGGGGGGTTGCCTGCAAAAAACAGACGGTGCCCCCCCATGCAGCCTCTCTGGCTCCTCAGCGGTGTTTGTCCTGGCCTGGGCCTTTCTCAGGAGGCCCCAGCTGCAGAGGATTCTGGGCCATGTAATGCACTTGGCCTCTTGAGCCTCGTTTCGCCCCACGTGAATTGAGTGTGCTCTGGAACGTATTAGCATAACCATTAAAAATAGTGATGAGCTGCTTTTCAACAAAAAAAAGGTCAGAGCAGTTTGCCCGGCCAAACAAGTGAAAGGCTGGAGCCCTGTCCCAGAGGCCTTGCAGGTTGAAAAGCGACCCCAGCAAACAGCCGCAGCTGCAGGCCCTCTAGGCGGCCACCAATGACCTCTCGCCTCCTAGCACCGCCCACTGCCCCTTGTGGCTTTGCGCTGCAGGAGATGGCGGTGGTGGGCAAACTCCGGGAGACGCATTTCCATCGTGACTGCCGTTTCGCAGAGGAGCCCTTGACGCGCTTGCGAAGGCTAAACCTCCTGGAGTGCCCAGCTGCTCCAGAACCTCTGCTGTAGGCCACCAAGGACCAAAGCCCCGCGTGATTTGTCCTCCCCTGTCCGGCTGTGTTGCGCTTTCCCCAGTCCTTTTGCCAAGCATCTTCTGGGTGCTTCAGATGGGGGCCCCGCTTGCCCGTGGGCTCGGCCTCTGTGGAGTTGAGCATGCACAGCTGCCGGGCCGCTCCTGGACGTCACGGATGCCAACGAGAAGCGGCTCCCGGTCATGTCTGGGGGGCCTTCTGAGGAAGCGGAGGGGCTGGCAGGACCACTGGGGGGCCTCCAGGTGAGCCACTGTGGTGTTGCAGCCCTGGCTTCCTGTATCCACAGGGAGTGGGGCAGAGCGTGAATCGGGGAGCCCACACAGCAGCAGAAGGCGGAGCCCCTTTCTTTCTCCCCATGGCTGCAATCCAGATAACACCCTCTTCACTGTGTCTGCTTTTCAAGAAGGGGGAAATCTAGCCATGGAAATCCCGCATCATGCCCTAATTTGTCAGCCTGCCTCATTAACTAGGGGCCCCAGTAGAGAACTGTTTTGTTTTATTTGAAGTATTTATATCCTGCTTTTCTCATCCCTGGTGGGTGCAAGTGCGAACTAGAGCAGCCCTGCCATTTCCTGTGGCTTGGAGCATCTTTTAACACAGCCTAAAATGGTCTTTTCTTTTTTTGGCCATATAACTCCCTTTGTGTTTTATTCCGGGTGATCCACAAAGTCTGAGCAGATCTTAAAAAAGCGAAGAGCTGCATGTAAGGACTGTGTCAAACTGTGGTGCAGCTGTGAGTGATGGGGAAGGACTGGAGACAAAGGCTTGCGGCCTCTGTCTAGGTCCAGGCTTTGCATTATGTTGATTGCGCCATCTCTGACTCACAAAGTGGTGCAGAGCCAAGCTACAGATTCTGACTCATGGTCTTTAATAGGTAAGCAGAGAAGGGGGGCTCTGTCTTGGGGGCCACGACTCCAGGGCCACGACTCTCTCACCTCCACCACTGCTGGCCGCCTCTTGCAACAACTGGAGGAGCCGAGCACCCTTCCAGGGAGGCAAAGGCACTCCCAGGGGGCAACTCTGCACTGTGGCAGCAGCGCCGACCCCCTCCGACTGTCGGGGGGAGGGGCAGGTGCCACTTTCAGGAAGTAATTGCAGTGACACGATGATGATGTCAGCACAGTTCTTCCTTGGCAGGGGGTGGCTAACTAGGAGTTTGCCCCAGGACAGGCAGCCCCCAGGACTGCCCCTGAATTTCTAGCCCAGGAAGCCTCAGCTAGTCAGTTCTCGGATTCCTCTCCTCCTGCCCCCGGTGAGTAGCCAACCCGCTGCCCCACCTGTCTGCTGTGCGGCTCCATCCTTCTTAAAGGCACCTGCTGTTTTCCTGCTCCCCAGTGAACTTCAGGATTCTGCTGCTCCTAAGCCCAGGTCCAGGCAGAGCAGGAACCGTTCAGGTTCAGCTCGGCTTCATCAGCACCTCTTAACCTCTTCGGCTGAGACACGGCTCTCAACTAGGGTTGCTGCAGCTGCTCAGTTTTTCCCCTTTGTGCTTGACTGTTTCTGTGCACCCGGGAGTGCTCCAGCGAGTTCTGCATTGGTGCCCAGCTCAGGCTGGTAGCAGCTTTCTGGGGCTTCAGGCTGGAATCCTTCCCAGCCCTACCTGGAGGTGCTGTGCCCCCCCCCCCGCCTTCAGGCCCAGATCAGAGGCACCTCCCTACTGGAGCAGCCCGTTGGGAACACGTCGGAGTGCTGCAGCCCCACTTAAGAAGGCCTCTCTACTCCTGCGGGACTGCGCTCGGGTGGGCTGCCCAGAGCAGGGGCCCAATTTCAGCCACTCCGGGCTGGCTGCAGGTGGAGTGAGCCGTGCCTCTATTTGCATAGTGAAAATGGAAAGCAGGAAGTTGAGCGCAGCCACTTGCCTTTTATACTTCTGTTGCAAAGGCCAGTGCATAAGTGGATAAATCAGGCACAAGCCACTTTCGTGAAAAGTGTGGGCATGTTTTGCATTTAGGGCACAACTTTTACACAGGTAGCTTGTAAGTATGGGAGGCTCTGAACCTCTCTCTCTCTCTCTCTCACACACACACACACACACACACACACACACAGAGAGAGAGAGAGAGAGAGAGAGAGAGAGAGAGAGAGAGAGAGCTGTTCTTTGCATTCTGTTGAAGGTGCGCCCACAGTCTAAAAAAACTGCATGTTGAATGGCGAGTGAGACGCTCGCTGGAGGTCGAGTCCGGCTGTTGATGTGTTTACATTAATCCCAGGTGGTGAAGCTGACAGATCCTCATGAGCAGACAGGTTGATTGAGACCTGCCTTCTGACAAGGCTGCTTCGGGCCTAGTAACAGGCCAGTGTTGGAGCTCCTTGACTGGAATCCCCACCTTCACTTACTTCCTCTGAAAGCATCCGTGCTGGGCTCCCAGTGAGGAATGGGGCCACTGTGGAAGTGGGGGGGTGGGAGGAGAGAGAGTCCAAGCCCTTGTCTCATGCTGATGTCCCGAGTTAAATAGTTTCTGTGATAACTATCAGCCAAGGAGGAACAGAACTTTAAGGCACAATGAGGCTCATAGCAACTTTTTTGGGGGGGGTGGGGAATTCGGATCCAGGCTGTTGTGGAGGGCGGGCTTGTCTCCCCCTTGCGTACTGTGGCTCCGCTCCAAATCACCCCCCCCGGTGCAATTTCTTTTTCCAGCAGAGAATTGCGCTGGGAGTTCCAGCTGCACAACTCCAGTGAAATGTGGGTCCTTTTTCAAAGACACATCAGCAAAGCTCAGTTTCCTCTTTGGAAGTAAAATCTCGTTGACAGAGGCCAGAGTTACTAGCCTCCTGTTAACCTCTAGTTTCCTTCCTCATATGATTTTTGGTTTTTTTTATTTAGGTTTTTAGCCTGGGCAGTGCTACAGGCTGTGTGGGTTCCAGTAAGTATACTGCACACGGATCAGAAATATGAATTAAATATTAACTAGAAAAGACTGCCCGTTATTGCACTTTAGTAATCCGTTTACATTTAAATGTACAGGCACAGCTCAGGCTCTGCCAGGCACCGCACAGAGCATTTTGGAGACGGTTTGGGAGAAATTGTGGTTTTTGTCACTCCTTGAGAGCTGGTAGAATTTTTTTTTACTCTTTCTCACTTTTTCCTTTTTAACCAGGACAACACTCACCTGGACGATAATGAACAACGAAGATTTCATTATTCTACAAGATGGATCGACATCGTCTAGTTTCGATGGCTCCATTTCGGATGTGAAATGTATTGGAAACTTGACTCTCTGAAATGTCCCAGGAACAGCCCAAAATGTACTGGTGTGTGGGGACAGAGGACGATGGGGAGGTCAACGAGAACAGCACGGATGGCCAAGGCGGTGAGCAAAGCTGCTCTTTTGGCTCCTGCTTTCATTGCTTTACACCTGCTTTTGAAGGGAGTTGGCGGTGGTCGAATTTTGGCATGGCCTTTGTGCCTAGGATGGCCCTCTCATTGCTTCCTCTTTGGTGGAGAAACTGCACCTTTTGGGTTTCTGACTCATGAAACAGATAAAAGTAGATTCTGCCGAACAAGGTTCAGCAGATGGGGACCCTTTGGGGAACTGTGTCATTACCCACCAATGGGAAATTAAGAGCACAATCCTAACCTGGAGTGAGGCCGGCACAGTTAGGCCAGCAAAGTTTGGCTGGCACAAGGGACACCGTAAAGCATGTTTGGAGCTCAGAGAGGCCAGCACACAGACGTGCGCCACCCGTTTGTCTTCTTGCTGGCTGATAAGCGGCTTCCCTGCTCCCACCAGAGAAGCGGCTGACGTTGGCACAACTCCCCCTCACACAAGGCAGCCGGAGACAGCTCAGCTGTTAATCAGTCGCAATTAACGAGGTCTGCCGCTCACAGAGACTTCCGGCTGTCCCGAACTGGCGACCTTCAGATCTATCTTCAGGCAAACGGAGGCATTAACCCTCTCGGCTAAATCCTCTGCCCAGTGCAGGTTAGGCTGAGAGCAGGTGGCTTGTCTGAAGTGATGGGTGGCCCACAGCGCCCGGGGCTATGGCAGCCACTGTGAAGGGCTGCCACTGTGTTCTGTGGGGCCAAAGAGGCAGCATCAGTTCCCTGACTCCGTGCACAGCGGCCCCAATGACCCCACCCGGGTCTGTGCGGAACTGTGGCGGCCTCCGCGGCCTGGGAAGTTTGTGGATTTGGCAGCAAAACCTTTGCCCCCCCTGCCCCCCTGCGCCTGCTCCTCCCTTAGGGCCACCCTCCCTCCGCCCAGGTCTGCCCCCTTGCCTCCCCCGCCCCAAGAAGTGGTGCCCGCTGCTCCCACATTGCGTCCTCTCGGACTGGGCTGGTGCTGCATCGAGTGCCAGCGGCAGAGAGCCTTCCGGCTCTGTTACGACACCCAGTTCCAGCGGCAGGAGTGCAGCTACGGCGCTGGACTCCTCGGGATTGGGCCCTCAGTCTGCTTTGTAGCCGTGGGGAGTTGAAGCTGGACCTTGCTGCTCTCATTCTGACCCACCTAGTTGTGGCACACCTGCTGTGTCTACCGAAACGCATCTTCAATCGGCGCATGGATGGTGCGTCCCACACTAGCGGGTGTGCACGTGGAGCGGGTTGTTCTTGTGGATTATTGGCAGTGTGTGTGTGCGTGCAAGAGAGAGAAATAGGGGGTGCAGCAAGTACAGCCGTGCAAGCGAAGGTTCCTCCGAAGGAAGCCGGAACCCCCCCTTGGCTCTCTGAGCAGGTATAGCGACCCCGAGCGCCGTAGTCTGCCCCCCCCGTGGCTTTGGAGCTCCCCAACAGGCCTCCAGGGCTGGGTGTGGGTGTGACGCAGGACATTGTGCAAGTGCGCAGTTGATGGTGGATCTGCCCACCGGCATGTGGGGATTGGAAAGGATCTTCACCACCAAGGAGCTGTAAGTGGTGGGTCTTGGCAGGAAGAAGAGGGTGGGGGGCATAGCAGGTTCTCAGCTGGGGTGGCTGCACCACCTCCCGAAGACAGGGCTGGTCTCCAGCTGAGGACCTGGCAGCACAGTGCGTGTCTCGTGGGGCTGAATGGCTTTGCGGCAAACGGAGAAATGAACCCGATCGGGTCTGCCTAGCCTTTGTATGTATGTATGTATGTATGTATGTATGTATGTATGTATGTATGTATGTATGTATGTATGTATGTATG